>JAODXP020000020.1:5457275-5464775 GCA_027497455.2 Sardinella longiceps | reverse complement strand
TGTAAGTCCCCCACTGGTGTCCCTCCTCCACCTCTCTCTCTCTCTCTCTCTCTCTGCTGGAGTTCAGCACTGGAGGCCTCACACTGAGAGGCAAATGGGTTACAAGCTGCCACGCTGCTCTCTCTCTCTCACACACACACACACACACCACACACCACACACACACACACCACAAACACACACACACACACACACACACACACACACACACACACACACACACGCCTTCTAATGGCAAAAGGTTTTTTACTGTACATTTGAACACCGCATTTCAAACAGTCTTTCCGCAATAGTACAGTAGACTGTCTGGAATCTATAGTATTGCGTAATCAGAGCAACTTTGCTTGATCTGTTTAAAGTACCCAAGGAGAGAGTGAAGCACTTCTGTCAGTTGGTTTCATTCATTTCCTTTGGGATAAACAGCATGTTGTATGTACTGTATGTTTTTCTGTGTATGTTACTGTGTACAGTATAGGTGTAAACATGTGTACTGTACATTGTATGCATGTATGTGTGTACCGTAATTTCCTGACTATTAGCCGCGGCTTATACATTGATTTTGAAAAATTTCTTCCGCTATGAGGTTAAAACGGGGACATTTAATATGGTGTTATGCTTTCATGTTTTTTAACTGGCATAAAACACTGTCCTGCAGCTTATACACAATGCTTATATGCAGGAAATTACTGTATGCATATGAATTTACTTCTGGATAATGCAGTGTATATTCAGTGTATGTGTGGGGGTGTTTGTTTAGTCAAGCTTCAGGCTTAAATCATATAGATGGACAGATACATGTATGTATGCATTCATACACACGCAGAGCACAGAGTTTTTAATGAATGGATTATAATCCCATACTCCACCTTTAGGTAGTATTGGACATGCCTGTTACTGTCCAACCTGTACAACCACATTCACAGCTCAACTACCATCAGATTTACATATTCATCTCGTCTGATATGCTCACCACACCTTATCTTACACACACACACTCAGCACTGGTTACACTCTTACCGCCAGTAAAAAGACAGGCAGGTGCTCTGCTTTGTAATTACACTGACTGAACATTATTTAGATGGTGCTGAGCGATTTATTAGAACAAATTTAGACAATACTTCCAACTATTGTATGTATGTTATTTAAGCTGACTGATGTGACATATGAATAGGGTACAATAGCTTCCAGACTACTGTACTGTATGTTGTTCAAACTGTCTGATTGTGCATTACCAACTTACGCGATAGTCTACTTCAATTTTGCTGATAACTGTTACCTTCATTCAACACCAATGTAAATGCACCTAAACACATGCTGATCTGAGCAAATTAGATTATCTGCCATTGGAGGTTGCTCACCACACCTGCCAGCATGGGTTACACTCTTACTGCCATAAAAGACCAGCAGCTCCTATCTGATCCCCTGGCTGACACCATGAAAGTAATCCCTACTGAGGCAGATAAGATACAAATACATGCAAACATGGGAGAGGAAAGGTGCAGTAGGTGGCAACAGCAATAGCAGGGTCTCAGTGACGTGATAACGGGAGCGCGAACAATTCAAACTGATGGGCAAGATGTGCATATTGCAGTGGTTTGGAGCCGGTATGTAGGGAAAGATACAAGGAGTTAGTAGGGAAATACATCGGACGTGACCCGTACTTGATGAAAATATCAGAATTTTCTCAAGAGCAGAAAGATTTGCCGACAATCGAGGCTGTGGGCATTGCGAACTACGGTGTGGTTCTCTGAGTTTTTTTTCCATTTCTCACCTTTATGGGCGATTTCCTTAAGTAGTCAATATTAACCCTTTCCCTTCTCGCAGTTAGACAGTTTATAACATCCAAAAATGGCACAAAACTGAGGCTTTTTGTACAAAAAGTTGTAGCCAAAACACATTGATTTCAATGGCTTTAGCTCCAGTTGCCCATCAGTTGAGGTTCGTACATACAAAAATACAGAAGAACGCTGAGAAAAATACGTTAGTGACATAAGTGAAAGCCAGCTATTAGATGAATCTGAAGTAAGGCTGTGTGAGGTTTTATGACTGACCTAAACCCACAGCAGTGGGGAGACGGCCAGCATGACCAGAGTCTGCAGTAGATTCCAGTTTGCAGTGCTGCACAGCCTGATCAGTCATCTGTTTCCCAAAAGCTTAGTAGTTAACTAGTTTACAACTTAGTTAGTTGCCAATGGGATATTGCAACTCTGCTTTTGGGAAACAGACAAAATAATCAGAATATGGCTGCTAAGTTAGCAACTATGCTGGTTGCAATTCAATTTCCCATTGCCAACTATCTAAGTTGCAACTAAGTTAGCAACTATGCTTTTGGGAAACGGACGCCAGATTAGTTTATTTCACCAAGATTTTCACAAGGATGGGTAACCGGACGGGAGCTGAATACTGCTATCAAAGACAATTCAACCAACCGACTCTGCTGCCATCTTCACAATCTTCAGCCAATTTTTCTTCCTTATGACAAGCAGTTAAACAGCAATTTCCAGAGAAATTATCATTTCATTGTAATGAGGACCCCTTAGGCCTTCTCCTGTCAGTGCACAGGTATGGTTGGGGTTGGGCCTAGACAGGTAAACACACCTGTAGGCTATTCAAAACCGCCGTAACGGTGCATTACGTTGAACCTAACGTAAACGATGTCGGACTGAACATACTGTTGTGTCACGTCAGTGCAGCAACAATGGAAGCCTGGAGAGCCATTCTGCACGTGGTGACAGACAAAGAAATAGCTGAACTTGACAACAACCTCAATAGTTTAAATGTATCATTGTTACGAATACTACAAAATGATAATTTTACCACTGTTTTGCTGTCACCAGAGGACAATCCAACACAACATGAATTTGTGTTATATATAGCACTAGCGCTTTAAATCTCAGAGCTTCCCATACACCTGCATGCTCATTGGTGAACACCTCTGACACACCCACCAAACGAGAGTGAAGCATGTTGCGCACCGGTGTGGAGTGTAACAGGCAAACTTATCATTCAATTAGGCTAACGCAACACACCGGTGCGTAACAATTTGCCATTGAATGGACCCCTGGCACAGGGTGTGAGCGCGCTCATCACCATCAGGCACCTGTACTCTTTTCTGCAGATCCTGATTGGAGGAATCCCAATGCCCCTCCCTACAATTCTATTACCACCAATCCCAGTGCCCCTCCAACACTCTGCTCTGTCCTGCAGTTTCTGATTGGTGGAATACCAGTGCCCCTCCCTAGAGTCCTATTCCCTCCAATCCCAGTGCCCCTCCAACACTCGTGCTCCGTCCTGCTCCTCACCTAGCCTCGAAATCTAGACGTACTCTAGCATGATTCCGTCCCTAGAGTCCTATTCCCTCCAATCCCAGCAGTGCCCCTCCAACACTCGTGCTCCGTCCTGCCTCCTCAGCCTAGACCAATCTAGACGCGGCACATAGATTTGCTCAGAAAGAAACACACACACACACACACACACACACACACACACACACACACTTACTTTCAGTTCAGTTTTGCAATATTTACCTCCGCCAAGGAGGTTATGTTTTCACCGGTGTGTGTGTGTCTGTGTGTCTGTCTGTGTACAACATAACTCGAAAAGTGCTGCACGGATTTGGATGAAGTTTTCGGACAACGTGTGTATTGGGACCAGGAAAAACGGATTCGATTTTGGTGGCGATCGGTGACCCAGAATTTTTTTTCTATCAATTTTTTTTTCAATGATTATGTAATTGTTAACATTATAAAATTGAAATAAATCATAGAAGAGATGATAAATGTTTGGGATAGTGGAAAGTATTATTGATCCCTATGTGAGAATGTATTGCACCAAACTTCATAACGTAACTAATGTTAGCAACAGTGCCATCAGCCGAGCTAGCTCTTCTGAATGGATTCCGTTTTGCTGTAATTTTTATTGATAACTCATTGCATTGCATAGTATAGCACCGATATAAGTGGCTTAACTGAGGTGAATATCATTATTTGAAATGAATGTCGCGGCGGGGAGGCGAGGGGCGTTGCAGAGGTGTCAATGTTTTCAGAGGGGAGGCCCACATTGATGGGGTTGGGAACCCATGAACTAGTGCCAACAGAAAGAACTCAGTGAGGAGATTCATAGACTTAAGTTTGTTTCTGAGAAAGAGTTTTCATTACGCATCAGTCATAGTTTAGGAGGGTCAGAAGTTATCAGTGCAGCACTCAACTATATCATGACTGGAAATAGCGACAGTCATGAGATTGAGCAGCTTGTGTTCATGTCCTGAGGCCCTGTGTGTGTGTGTGGTGTGTGTGTGTGTGGTGTGTGTGTGTGTGTGTGTGTGTGTGTGTGTGTGTGTGTGTGTGTATCAGATCATGTGTGAAATGAGATGAGCAAAATCACAATCTGCACCACAGCAGGATACAAAAGAGTGCACACACACACACACACACACACACACACACACACACACACACACACACACACACACACACACACACAAGTCAACACAACATATACAATACAAAAACTGGTGATTCACAAGATTAACTTTCTGATCACTGTGGGATGCCCTTTGCCATGTTTTGTAAGCACTGTGGCCCTGGCAAGCTCTCACTGAAGATTAACATGCAATTATATTTGATATTACTTTAATCATCAGTATATTGAAACTGTCACCCAATCATCCAATCAGAACACATGGAACCGGTTATGTGGTTGCTCAGCAACATTGTTCACAAACAGAACAGGTATCCACAAGAACAAACCCACAGGCTACAACTGGACACACACACACACACACACACACACGCACACACACACACACACACACACACACACACACACACACATACACACACAAATAAATAAAAACACAGGCATACGCACCGAGTTGTCCTTGTAGTCTGAGAAGAGCTCGACCTCCAGTAGCTGTTTCTGTTCAGAGACCCCAGTGAGCAGCAGAGGGGAGAAGGCCAGAGTGCTCAGCGTCTGCAGCAGACTGGAGCGGAAGTGCAGCATGGCCTGATGGGTAATAGGAGCGGAGGTCACACACATTTTACTTCCTTATTTGTGTCCACATTATTGAGACATAAATTTAACAGTTGCAATAGTATAGATGCACAGAAATGAATTAGCTACTGTATATGATTGACACACACAGGTTATTTGCACCTGTATGAGTCTCTCTCTCTCTCTCTCTCTCTCTCTCTCTCTCTCTCTCTCTCTCTCTCTCTCTCTCTCTCTCTCTCTCTCCTCCCTCTCCTCTCTCTCTCCCTCCCTCCCTCCCTCCCAATCACAAGGCAGACTCATTATAGTCATATAGTCATATATAAGTCATTAGAGGTCTTTCAGGCCTAAATTGTGTCCTCAGCTGAATACAGAGCCTGTGGAAACGTAAAATTATGAACTGTGGTTGCATGCATCATCTAACTGAACATCACAAGACAGGAAGGAAAGACATTTTCAGAAAAAAGGAAAGAGAGGCTTATGAACAGATAGAGAGGTTGGTGTGTGTGTGTGTGTGTGTGTGGGGGGGGGGGGGGTATAGTGATTTAAAGTAGAGAGAAAAGAAGAGAAACTATGTACAGTATATTGTGTTTGTATGTGTCCGGGAAAGAGAAAGCGTCTGTGTGTGTGTGTGTGTGTGTGTGTGTGTGTGTGTGTGTGTGTGTGTGTGTGAGTGAGTGAGTGAGTGAGAGAGAGAGAGAGAGTTTGATTGTGCTTTTTGCCCTCAACGGCACCTTCCAGACAGCGCTGCCTGCAGGGCACTCACCTTAACACTAATCCTAACCCACCCACCCACACACACACACACACACACACACACACGCACACACGCACGCACGCACATACACACTCATCACTCACAGAGCGGCCAACAGTAGCCACGGTGTGTCCATCTCGGCTGTAGCAGGACATCTTGACCATGAACATCCCCAGCTGCTCGTTCACTGGGGACTCCGGCATCTCCAGGTCCAGAGACACTCGATACGGCAGGCCAGGAACCATCACCTGTTTGTGTGTGTGTGTGTGTGTGTGTGTGTGTGTGTGTGTGTTTGAATGAGTGAGTGTATGTGTATGTTTAGTGGAGGAAGGGAAGAGAGAGATTAGAAAAGTGGTGGGAGATCTAGAATATAGAAAAAAAGAAAATAAAAGAAAACAGGAGTGTAAAAATAGACTAATAAAAGAAATCAGGATGAGGAGACAAAAACATCAATTAAGATTAATCTCAGAGGGGATGGAGGGATGGATGGAAGAATGAGGTTGGATTGAGTGGAAGTGAGAGAAGAATTAGAGTGACACAGAAAGACAGCATGGCATGAAAACCTAAAACAAGAGTGACGATGAAAACCAGTTCAAGAGGCACTGAAAGTAAACCACCAGTCTGAAAAGCACCGCATGGACATCAAAACAAACACTGACTTAATCCCAATGCCCTGCTAGGGGCCTTAATGAACACAAAATGACTGAATCCCAATGTCATTCTAGGGGCCTTAATGGACACAAACTGACTTCATGCCAGGCTGATTTCAGCCAGTGAAGTCTTTGAGGGCTTAGGGCTTTACTGTAAGGTAGGACAGATTGGGATTCAGATATATAATTGTTAGTAGCCAAGAGTTCATTATCACAAGTGTGCCATGGCATGGCATTGTTAGAACTACAGGCAGCTGTGAGACAGATAGATAACCTTTCCAAACACACACATACATACTGTTCCAGCCATGTCCTAAGGGCGCGGCTTAGCTCTGCCCTCAATCTGCCAAACAGATCAGTCTGTCTCTGTTGGTATAACTATCAGACCCACCCATAAGCCAAGGTGCCCACTGCACCTCACTGCACTGCACTAGTAGTTGTTGTTCAGCTTCACAAGCTGGCAACAAATTACTGTATGGCATGCATGGCACAAACACACCTAGCCTAGAAACTGGCATGGCAAGTGTGTCAACTTTGCAAGGTAAATTCAAGCCCCCTGGCAGAATCAACTAACGATAGGTCAATAACACCTGTTCGGTTGGTGTAGTTTCACAGTCTGAAGATACACACTAAAGGCAATTAGGCGTATTTGTGGATTTGTTTCAAGAGTTCAACATTAAACAGGCTTTCCCAGCCTGAAATTAATAAAGCAATCATCTGCTGCAGAACCAGTTTCCACAACAAACAACTTTACAACAACTACTGTAGGCCTAACTGTCAAAGAGCACAGAGTCGGTTAGTTGATAATTATGTGGTTGACTGTCTAAAATAAAGACAAAAAGATTAGCCTGGCCATTGTCTTCCAACACAATACTGCTGGATTCTAATAACCCTTTAGTACTCCATCCAGGATTCTGTCCATTGGCCTTGTTCGTCGAAGATGCATCCCATCGCGGCCAATTTTGAGAATGCAGCGTGAGTATACAATTGGCCATCCGTCAAGGGCTGACCCTGTCTTTTTTTAGTTTAAACACCTCAAGCAGGCAATTGTGTCTCAATAGCCAAAAACCTTGTAAGAGGAAAGGTGTGGACTGAGAGACTGGT
>JAODXP020000020.1:5445078-5457175 GCA_027497455.2 Sardinella longiceps | reverse complement strand
CCAAGATAAACAAAACAAAAAAACAAAGCAAGGTTCAACATAGTCTCTGGAAGACAAGACTGCTAACTGCTTTCAGATTGGTATCAGGGAGATGAATCCTCAACCATGGACATCAGGTGTGAAATTAAGACATCCAAATACATTCATTCATTCATTCATGCATTTATGTAAAAAACGACATGGGGTGCATTTCCCAAAGAAGGGAAAATGTCCGCAACACTGATTATGCTCCCATAATTTAATTAAAAAGCAACGTTTCGACCCTTTATGGTCTTCTTCAGGCAAAATTTTGATTTAAATTAAATCTTATTGCTTTTTAATTAAATTATGGGAGCATAATCAGTGTTTCCTTTCTTCTGCACGATACTCCATTTGTCCTTACAGGTGGGATGTGCACACAGCTACTCTCTTGAACTTTGTGCATTTCCCAAAACCATAGCTGCTAATTACTTAGCAACATAGTTGGTTGTCAACGGGTACAAGTAATTGCATAGCAACCAACAAAGCAGCCAAGTTAGCATCTAGGACAGGAGTGTCAAACTTTTTTTTTTCGAGGGCCACATGAGCAATGTGATTTTTTCCTCAGAGGGCCGACCTGCCAAATTTACATGATGCGCATATTTCCTCATGTTTCTGACCATCACTAACACAGTCCTAATGTGCCACCACTTAATTTTGAATCCCTTTCCTGTTGTTAAGCAGGTCTAAGATGCACCTCATAGGGAGTTGCCAGGATTGTGTCACAGAAAGTGCATCGCTAGAACTGTTTTTAAACAGGCATAAACCTACAATTCTTTCCAAGCTTTTTAGGCGGGCCGCATGAAATGATGTAAAGGGCCGCATCCGGCCCCTGGGCCTTATGTTTGACATCCCTGATCTAGGGTTTTGGGTGGGCTGTGTGTTTGATCTGAAATTCATCTGCAGTAGCTCACCTGGTCTTTGCCATTCTTCAGCAGGGAGATGTTAGCCATGGGGAAGGAGCAGAGGCCTGCATCAGACGACTCACAGTCTGTTCTGAGGGAACACATGAGAGTGGCATAGGAGAACGTTAATACAGGAACCTGCAGAGAACCTACAGAGAACCTGCCACAACCAATCACAACTTTCATCAACCATCAAAAGTATTCCTCATTCATTTGCCAGATTGCGGAAAACCAAACAGTAGGCCATAATGGCGGCAAACCTCCCCCTATCACCAACACTCAATATTGTTTTAATGAGCAGAGTCCACAAGCATACTGTATGTGTGTGCGAATGTATGGACCAGCGAACACAAATTCTCTCTCCTGCTGGCGCTTAGAGCACAGAACACGAAGCTTAAAGGAGATACAGTGAGAAGGGAAAAGTTCAGCTTTTCACAAAGACATTTAGGAAGTAGGAGTCTTTTGAGGCTATGGTGGCAAGGCATATTACTAAAATATGCACTACTTTACCTTGCAACTTTTAATAAGAGACTTAAAGGAGAAAGCCGGCGTGAATAACTGTTTTGTAGTGCCAAGCGCTATTGTTAGCCACCTCAATCACTGGATTTCATGCAAGGCAGACTGAGATAGCGAAACGGCAGCTAACGTTAACAGAATGGGGCATTTCAAAACGAAAGCAAATCGATTGGGTTTCGTTTTTGACATGCCTCATTCACTTAGTGTTAGCTGCCGTTTCACAAAGTCGGTCTACGATACACAAAATTCTATCATTCAGGTGGCTTTCAGTAGCATTTAGCAGTATAAAACAGCAGGGCTAGGTGTTGATTCACGCTGGATTATACCTTTAGGAGACATGCTGAAAACAAGAACACTTAAACTACATGATTAAAGCTTAAAACCATTTGAAAAGTTTATGAACACCAGAAAAAGATGAGTTTACAGTGATAAACTATGAGACAGACACAAAGTTTAATCATTTAGAAACGTGTTCTATAAAACATGATTATCAGCCAGTGTTACTGCCTTTAAGAAGGCACTCATGCCTTGTTTTTAAGATGTCATTAAAACTTGTCCTTAAAATAAAGACTTTTTTAACTGGGAGTGCCTTAATCAATAGAATTTCTGAACTTGGATCTAATCATTATCAGCCATTTAGAAAGTAGTCCTCAGAGGTTATGGTGGCAAGAGATTGTTTTGAAAACAAGATTGTGTAAAATCTGTACTAAACACCTAAACCACATAATTACCATTTCCAAAGCTACAGTGATAAAATATGAGGCATAGGCTACACAAAGTATAATAATTAGCTCTCAAGAATGCTTTCCTGAGAGCGTCTGGTGCTACTCTACATTAGATCACCGTCTGTTTCATCACCAGAAACGGACTGAAATCTGTAAAGCCCAGAGCAGCCATGTCAGCTCCACTCCAAGCTATGGGGGGCCCAGGAAGAGCTGACACTGTGTTTGGAACTTCCTGCTTCAGCGTCTCATGCTGTGTGTGTGTGTGTGTGTGTGTGTGTGTGTGTGTGTGTGTGTGTGTGTGCTGTGTGTGTGTGTGTGTGTGTCTGTGTGTGCGTGTGTGTGTATGTGTATGTGTGTGTATGTGTATGTGTATGTGTGTGTGTGTGTGTGTGTGTGTGTGTGTGTGTGTGTGTGTGTGTGTGAGATGCACCCTGAGAGCAACTCAGGACATAGGTCAGCTTTTGCATGGGCAACCAGTCACAATTAAGCTTACTGCATCAACAATAACTTCTCTTTTGGATACAGTTCAATGAACATGCATTTCTCTATACCAATACATTCCCCACATAAGGTAAGGAAGTGTGTTTGAGTGTGTGTACCTGCATTACAAATGTGAAGCTTAATACAGAAAATTAGACAGCTAAACAGTGTGTGTGTGTGTGTGTGTGTGTGTGTGTGTGTGTGTGTGTCTCACCTGTAGTACAGATGCACAGGTGTGGCATAGCTGACAGAGGGCATGTAAGAGTAGTGTGTGTGTGTGTGTGTGTGTGTGTGTGTGTGTGTGTGTGTCTCACCTGTAGTACAGATGCACAGGTGTGGCGTAGATGACAGAGGGCATGTATCAGTAGTGTGTGTGTATGCGTCTCTCTCACCTGTAGTACAGATGCACAGGTGTGGCGTAGCTGACAGAGGGCATGTAAGAGTAGTGTACTGTATGTGTGTGTGTGTGTGTGTGTGTGTGTGTGTGTGTGTCTCACCTGTAGTACAGATGCACAGGTGTGGCGTAGCTGACGGAGGGCATGTAAGAGTAGTAGAAGCTGCCGTAGAGGAAGATGGAGACCCAGAGAAGGAGGAGCAGGACACACAACACCGCCGCCACCTGCAGCAGCGTCCGCCTCGCTCTCAGCAACGTCACCGCGGCAACGTCCTGCAGCCATAGCAACACAGGCCCCATCACGGCTCCCATGTTCTCTCGACTGCTGCGCTCCTGCTGAGGACCCTTATGGACAGCCTCGCTGTTACGCCGCGCTTCCTGTCCGACTGCTATCACCAGAGGTTTCTTCTTTTCCGTCTGCATGTGCAACCGCCCCCCTCACCTGTCCAGGGGGCGGTCATGCACACACACCTGAGTCACCTGAGACACGCGAGTCTGGAGATGTTAGCGCAAGTCAGTAGCGACCACAGCCTGGAGTCCTGTAGCTCTCCTCATGCTACTGACTGGTCTGTAGTAAAAAGAGGCAACTGAGAGTCAGTCAGTGAGAGTGTTTTAGTATGGACCAAAGCGATCCAACCTCAAGCAACAGAAATGCAACTGTGAAGAAAAACATATTGGCGTGTTAACTTAACTTATGCGGTGGTCGTCTATGGAGTCATGTGATCTATTTGGAAGGGCCGTGACAGAAATGAACAAGTTCCTCTTTGATTTTAGTGGCTCGTGCTTTAACGTTACACACGCACAGAATAAATGACGTATTTGCACGCTCCTCAGTGGACCACCAAATACAACAGTGACATTTCAGATATGGTGACTGCTTGGAGCCAAAACCATCCGTACAGTTGTGTCACGAGATAACACTTGACCAGAAGTCGAAAATCAGCATTTCACAGACAAGGAGGAGGAGGAGAGCCTGAATAACGTTAGCACTGTAGCTTACAGATTTCTAGGGACTTTTATTCTGATTTTCAAGAATTCTGCAAACAACCCATGATCCATACTCAGAATAACTGCACACAAATTTCTAGTGTCTCCAAAGACCATTGAATACCCTCTCTGGTGCCACTAACGTAACAAAGTTTTATCCTAACCTAAACATTTCTACTTCACCACCACAGAGGAGAAATAGAAAGATAGTTAGTAAAAAAAAAGTATGAACTTGGATAGCTAGCTCTTAAACTAGAAGCAATGCATTCAGCATGCATTAAATCAACATTAGTGGTTGCTATGCTTTGTTAGCTGTTTGGCTAACGTTAACTGGCTCAAATGATAACGTTAGGATCATTTGAAACTTAATGGGAAGCTTTACGAGGGCGACAAATGCATAATTTTCTCACCTTCTCAGGTTTATCGCCACATGAAATCTTGAAAACACATAACTGAACCCACTGACAACTTAAAACATTACATTAAAGAAAGATTCACCAAAGTACCGTCTGGTACTGGATGTACCAGCAGAGCTTGCAAACTGCTACGGTTACCGGCAAGGGTCAAATAGACATCTCCACCCACTGGCCGGTGCCAGTGAGAAAAACGCGTTTTCTGAAGACTCATTACATCGTTGTACATTTAGTAGGCTATAATAGCTATTGTGGAGCTTTATTTGAACTGACAAGGAGGCGAGGCATTCAGAGCAGTTATTTTTGCCTATCGATGGAATTGTAAAGGTTTCATTTGTAAATCGTAGCTAAATGTGAAAATAAATAAATAAAATAATGTGTGTGGTGTCAGACTGCTGCTTTTGTAAAAAGAAGACACCACTTTATTGGGTTTAGGGTTCTCATGAGCATTCACCTAAACGTCAACCAGCTTCTTTATTCCTTTCTTTGTGTCTCTGTCTCCTCTATCTATCAATAGCCCACCCTGACCTTGCTTCTGTCCTGCTCTTCCATTTCCCATCAGTCTGGTATCATCTGTCCAAATCAGCGTCTCTGGAATCTGAGTGTGTGTGTGTGTGTGTGTGTGTGTGTGTGTGTGTGTGTGTGTGTGTGTGTGTGTGTGTGTGTGATGATGGAGACTTGGGGAGATGGGAGGACTTGAAGTGTGTGGTGTGGGGGGGGGGGCAGAGTGAGGTAGTGGTGCTGCTGGGGGAGGGGGGTGTTTGGGGGGGTAGGGAGGGGTTACCATCTGAGGCAAATGATGTCGCGACTGAAGAGGGGGTATATAAGATCTCTGCCAAGGTGGGAGAGACCATTAGTGCAAAATGGTGCCATGGTGCTCGAAAGACAAAGAGGCTGAGACTGCAGCAGTTCCCATGGTAACAGGATAGGGGAGGGGGGAGGGGGAATTGATGGACATGACTAATGCACAGCTGAAACCAGAGCCAATATAGCACTCTCAGCCAGAGCTTTTAAGTGCATCAATACACACACAAGGCAACAGCCATTTTCACTTCGGTATCATTTGCCTGCTTCATCCTATTGATTTCTTCTCTTGGGGTCCACACCACCCTCCAACCTCCCCTTTTCATCCCCCGATATGGTACGGTCCAGCCCACTCAAAGAAATCACTTCCAATGGCACCACCTCCCTCCTCCTGGCACGTTCCACTGTATGCAGAGGGGAGCTGCGTGTACACCCAGAGACTGGTGCTCACTGTAGCAGAACTGCGGTGCACTGGACTGAGCAGAACGAGAACGAGGGAGCATCCACATCGTCTATGAGGGTGGGGTCCGGCTGGTTTGAAATCACAAATACAGAGACAGACAGAAGGAGAGAGAGGGCGCAGAGCGAAGAGAGAGAGAAGAGAAGAGGAGGGAGAGATAACGCCAGAAGAGGAATACAACAAGGGTAAGGGGGAAAAAAGAGGGGGATGAAAAAAGGAGGAAAAAAGGAGGAGAGGGGAGGCAGAGGCAGGAGGCCTGGGATTGCAGACCAGAGGGAATCACACCTCTCCTGGTCCGCCTGTCTCTGTCTCTCATTCTCTCTCTCTCTCTCTCTCTCTCTCTCTCTCTCTCTTCTCTCTCTCTCTCCCTCTCTCTCTCTGTCTTCCTCATTCCATCATCCTCATACTAAATTGTATTTCTATTGTTTTCTGTCATACGTATTTGGGCATTTTTGTAGATGACTGCATATATATATACGATTACACAGCTGTAGCTTTCAGACACACACAGATACAGGAACACACATAACACAACACGCACACACACACCCTATCTCTCTCGCACACACACTCATACAATCCTACACCCAGTCGGAACGGTTGAAAGGTAGATACGATGTAGGTTGTAAATGCATGTGAATTTGGCCCAGTTCTCGTCTCAGGATTGGTGTGCCGCCCGTCGCGCTGTCTCACTGTGTGTGTGTGTGTGTGTGTGTGTGTGTGTATGCATCAAATGGCAATGCACACAGCCTATCCGCTACACCACTATGTCTGTGACATCAAGGAAGCATCGTCGTGTTTGAGTTTAGTTCCATTGATAAACACAAAAAAAATGGCTTCCTGCATTTGTCTTATAAATGATCACACCTCTAGAATCCTGTGTTTGTTGTTTCACTGAGCTGGATTAATTTTGCATACAAGTTAGTGATTACCATGATCTTCACATGCATGTACTGTATGTAACCTAGAAAAAGGTTATTGTAGGAGTGTTTCTTATTGATCTTTTGATGTTTGGTGTGATGATGCCAGGTTGTGATCTCCGATCTTCAAGATCAGGTTTAGGATTTCTAGGGCAGGCAGGCAGGCAGCAGAACTCAACAGGAGGCACTAATGACACCAGTGGAGAAGTCCCTAGAGAGACAGAGAGAAACAGTCTGTGTGTGTGTGTGTGTGTGTGTGTCTGTGTGTGAGTGAGAGAGAGAGAGAGAGAGAGAGAGAGAGAGAGAGAGAGAGAGAGAGAGAGAGAGAGATACAATGGAAGGTGTCGAGTTCACAAGATAAATCATATAGCTTTCCTGTTTGTAGATGATAAAAACAATCATCTTATAATGTAAAGGCTTCATTAAATCAGTTAATATTGCATTGTTGTTATCCACTGATCAATCACTAAAGATAGAGTTGAAAATGGCAGTGTATGCAGACTGAAATGATCTCTGTCAGCTCTGTCAGCTACTATGATTTAGTTTATGAGAGATAATGCTTTTCATTTATAGTAAAACAACAAAGTTAGCATGTAGCTGTATACACTTGTTTCATGTACACTGTATGTGTGTGTGTGTGTGTGTGTGTGTGTGTGTGTGTGTGTGTGTGTGCTCGTTGTGGTAACAGGATGAAAGGAGACACGCCAGTGAACAGCACCATGAGTGTAGGACAGGCCCGGAAGCTGGTGGAACAGCTGAAAATTGAAGCCAGTTTCTGCCGTATCAAGGTGAGAGAGACAGACACCTGTCTCACCTCTCTACTCCTGTCTCACCCTCATCTCTCCCATCTCCCATGGCTACCATGCCCCACTGGGATTGTTGTGACCATCTGAGAAGGCTGACGTTATGTCCTGGCGTGGACAGTCTATTATAGACACACAGGTCTGCCTGTTACATGTGTACATCCATGCGCTAATACTGGGTTGGCTGGCCTGAGCAGTGTGATTGTGTACCCTTTGTCACGACTCATACAGTATACAGCAGGGGTTTCAAGTCTAACAGGACATGGGGTCCTTCCTCCTGTAGAACTACATGAACCACATTGTTATAATTTTCAAACATCATCAATATAATTATTTGTATTGTACAGTTGATAAACTCCAGTTTAAAGTCATTTGTTGTTGAAAAACACCACCAACTCAACTACTAAAATGATTAAACAGTCAATCTTGGGGGGCCCTTTCTGCCTGGGGCCCCAGGCAATTGCCTGGTTTGCCTGCCTTGTTGCAACGGCCCTGAGTATACAGCAGGGGTCTCTAACCTTTTTTTCCTCTGAGAGCTACTTTGATAAAAATCAATTCAGCCGAGAGCTCCTCTTCTGCTTTACATCAGTATTACTGATAGGCCTGTTATTAATGTTAAAGGTATAATCCGCCGTGAATCAACACCTAGCCCTGCTGTCTCAATGATAAAATTTTGTGCATCATAGACAGAGTTTGCGAAACGGCAGCTAACACTAAGTGAATGAGGCATGTCAAAAACGAAACCTAATCGATTTGCTTTCGTTTTGAAATGCCCCATTCTGTTAACGTTAGCTGCCGTTTCGCTATCTCAGTCTGCCTTGCATGAAATCCAGTGATTGAGGTGGCTAACAATAGCGCTTGGCACTACAAAACAGTAGGACTACGTGTTGATTCACGCCGGCTTTCTCCTTTAACCTCCTTTACTATCTTACACACATTAAAGCACAGTGCAAAAGTCTAATGTGTCATCCAAATTTGAAATTTTTTATTTTCCATAGTTATAGCCAAATGTGGTGTACAAACACTATCAACGATCAATTCTCAATAGAGGGCAGTAAAACTAGGATTGTTTTGTACCAGAAAGGGCAGGATGTTTAAATTTGATGACAGATTTTTTTATTTTTAACGGTAATAGGTTTAATAGCTTTTGTGACCACAGCTTGGTGGTGAGCTACTGGTAGTTGCTTGAGCCCAAGCTACCTGTTGGAGATCCATGGTATACAGTAATATACAGCACACAGTAACCTGGTGATACAGTCTGGGAGTTCTGACGTATGAGGGAAGACAGACTGCATTACTGAACCTGCTGTTAAACCACTAACAGGGCCGCCTGAGCCTGAGTTACCTGTTTAAAGGTGCTGTGCGCCATTTTGATATTTTATTTAAAACGTCCAAAAATTAAAACAGAATGTGAATAAACAGTCATTTTGGCATAGTCATGAATCTTTATGCTCCATGCTCTGTCTAAATAGTAAACACAAGATGTACTGAAAAATGCATGGGTTTGTAATTCATGTTATACTGAGTATATGGTGTAAACCAGGGGTTCTCCAAGTTATGATGGGTGTGGGCCAATTTAGGGACCCAATGTTGAACTGAGGAGGAGCGGTGGGAGAAAAAAAGAAATGAAAAAAAAGAGAAAATCTCATTCGTAATCATTTTAAATGACTATGTTGCATCTCTACAGTGTAAATTTATTGTAATAAATAATTGACTATAGATTATTCTGAACACCACCAAATGAAGATTCATTCTTTCAAAACAATATATACATAGTTTTAACAGTTTCACAGGCATTATCAGATGTTATCGCGGGAATGCCAGAAATTTTTTCGCGTGCCGCCATTGGCCCCCGGGCCGCACTTTGAGAACCTATGGTGTAAACTGTGCCATTGAGTACACAAACCGTAACTTGAGCTTCAAGGAAACAAAATTTGAATGTGTGGAACGTCCAGCCCCAGGGCATCACATAGAGTCCAATTAGTCTGACTCCACCTGCATATTTACTTTCATCCCAGTTTTATTTCGTTTATTTAGCCAGGAAAGGTGCAGGTCCCATTGAGACTAAGCTTCTCTTCTGCCAGGGAGTCCCAACACATACATACTGTATAATGTTCATGAACCACACCAAGCTAATTGACATTCACTGGGGAAATTTCCTTGTCATGTATCCAGTAAATGTACTGTACAGTGTGCCGCTATCCCTGCTTAATGTCAACAAAGCTTTCTGTACTGAAAATCTGAGGGTGTGAGGTTTTGACTTGCATGATGTTTTAAAGTGGTCTGGGGAAGGGGTAGCCCATTTCTATAGCACCTGTATGTGTATAATGTAAGGTATTGTGCAAAATGTTTACTTTAGTTGTGTCATAAAACTTGTATGTCAGACCGTTATCTTCTCATTATCATTTAATAGGCCTATCAATTTGTCACAAAATATAATTTTAACAGCAGAATTTTCTGCACGTTCACCAGTGCCTCAATCTTTTATACTACAACCATGTCCCTACAGTATAGCTTAGCAACGATCTATGTTCCACACTCTCTTCCATTATTAACTAATTCCATTCCGCTGACCTTTGACCTCTGCAGGTTTCCAAGGCAGCGGCAGACCTGATGGCCTACTGTGACGCACACGTGTGTGAGGACCCTCTCATCACCCCGGTGCCCACCTCGGAGAACCCCTTCAGGGAAAAGAAGTTCTTCTGTGCCCTCCTGTGAGATGGTGTGGTGGGGCGGGGGAGAGAGGAGAGCTGAGGAGAGAAGAGCTGGGGGGATACTATGCCTACTAAATTGCAGATTTCTATACATGCATCACACAAACACACACACACACACACACACATACACACATACACACACGCTCTCATTCAGATAGCCACTGAACCAATGACATATGGTGAGACAAGCTTCTTACCATGAGCTGATTTTTTTGAGGTGCAAACTTAAACGTTAAAAAGATGTCTGTAACAAACAAACAAACAAACAACAAAAAGAACAAAAATACTATTAAAAATGTAACTAAGATTTTTGTGATCAATCAAAAGGTTAACAACAGTACACAGAGACAAACATAAACAAAGAAACACACACACACACACACACACACACACACACACACACACACACACACACACACACAAACAGAAACAATAGCAAGCACACTTCATTCTTTTGGATAATCAAACAGAACTAAGTGGTGGGGTAGCCATGTAAACTGTAATTATGTGAAACTTTTAATACTAATACTGTGCTGGTCAGTGTAATTTATTTCTTCTTTTATTTGCTCATGTATCAATATGCTTTCTCAACTATTCATTGCATTTTATTTTTGCCTTATATTGTTTTGGTTTGGTGTGAAAGAGTGCTTAGCTAGTTGTTGTTTAGCAGGGCATACGAGAAAGTGAGGTTACCTTGGAGTAACCTCTGATCTTTAAAAAGAACACAGCACTGAGCATCTGTTGTTTCCTAGGCGACATGTTGTTTCAAGATCAGTGATTACTCCTGAAATTACCCGGGTGAGCCAGTAACCTTTGCCTCGTAGTGTCCTCCTTTGGTGTCAGTCCTTGAAAGACGGTGTTGCACAAAAAAAAAGCTGTGAGTGAGAGTGTGCTTGACATCAGAAGGCACTTTGCATCTCTCAGATGCCAGCCGATTGTGGACCGGACAAGGCATTCATTTGGCCCAAAACCGCTCCATAGTTTACTGTCTGTCTGGGATGCGTGTATGCATGCAAACCCTGCTCTGAACATTCCACTAAAAAAAGAAAAAGCAGAATTAGTGGTCCTGGTGGCCAAGATGGAGCTGGATTTTGATTGGTCCCTGTGCCAGACCATAGACCCTTTCTGTATCGGCACAGGTGCTGGATAGTCCGTCATACAACAGCAAAACAAGGAGATGGGTAATCACATAGGGCCGTACTCTCCCAGGTGCTTAAGTCCAAGAAAGTATTTAGTGCAGGCTTAAACACATGGAGCTAAGCACTTTTTGTGACTTAAGCACTTGGGAGAATACTCGTCATACTGTTTACACACCCAAGTGTATGTGGTGCACAGCTTCATTGTCAACATGTGACAGGTGAACTTGATATTCAATAGTTTGTGGACAAGCCTTCACTTGTTTCTTGCTGTGGGCTAAGCGAATGGTGGGTAGGCTGGAAGTGGCTTTCTGAGGATGTACATTTAAATATCCAACTCTTTGAGCAACGCCCATCAGTTTCTTTTCTACATGAAGAATTTAAAATGGAAGCCACATACATTTGTTTTGCCCCTCTCCTTCCGCAAAGGCGACACGTTCCAGAATACTGCAACACTTTCTCCATCGTCATCGTTCAGATTTCAGGGACATCTTGGTTCAAAGAAATTTCAAACAGTCATCTTTTTATGGACCCAAATTCAGATTTTGTCTGTACCAAACATGGGAAGTTTACCATGCCCTAATAAAACACCTCACCATAAACAGTGTGTGCATGTTTTTTTTTTTGTTTTTTTGTAAATGAAGCATAATTAGACAGTGATTGCCTAACAAAAAAGTAAGTGAATGAAATGTTAAAGTGAAGGTTAGTGAAATTTAGCAGACATTTTTCATCCACAGCAACGAGGTCAGAGATTCTGACTCAAGTACCATTGCTTTAGTTGCAGTATAGCAGCCCTTCTGCTGTTCCAGGAAAAGTTAG
>JAODXP020000020.1:5408626-5441126 GCA_027497455.2 Sardinella longiceps | reverse complement strand
GTGAGTATACAATTGGCCATCCGTCAAGGGCTGACCCTGTCTTTTTTTAGTTTAAACACCTCAAGCAGGCAATTGTGTCTCAATAGCCAAAAACCTTGTAAGAGGAAAGGTGTGGACTGAGAGACTGGTTATGACCAGGCTTCAAAAAGATAAACAAAACAAAAAAACAAAGCAAGGTTCAACATAGTCTCTGGAAGACAAGACTGCTAACTGCTTTCAGATTGGTATCAGGGAGATGAATCCTCAACCATGGACATCAGGTGTGAAATTAAGACATCCAAATACATTCATTCATTCATTCATGCATTTATGTAAAAAACGACATGGGGTGCATTTCCCAAAGAAGGGAAAATGTCCGCAACACTGATTATGCTCCCATAATTTAATTAAAAAGCAACGTTTCGACCCTTTATGGTCTTCTTCAGGCAAAATTTTGATTTAAATTAAATCTTATTGCTTTTTAATTAAATTATGGGAGCATAATCAGTGTTTCCTTTCTTCTGCACGATACTCCATTTGTCCTTACAGGTGGGATGTGCACACAGCTACTCTCTTGAACTTTGTGCATTTCCCAAAACCATAGCTGCTAATTACTTAGCAACATAGTTGGTTGTCAACGGGTACAAGTAATTGCATAGCAACCAACAAAGCAGCCAAGTTAGCATCTAGGGCAGGGGTGTCAAACTCTTTTTTTTTTTTCGAGGGCCACATGAGCAATGGGATTTTTTACTCAGAGGGCCGACCTGCCAAATTTACATGATGCGCATATTTCCTCATGTTTCTGACCATCACTAACACAGTCCTAATGCGCCACCACTTAATTTTGAATCCCTTTCCTGTTGTTAAGCAGGTCTAAGATGCACCTCATAGGGAGTTGCCAGGATTGTGTCACAGAAAGTGCATCGCTAGAACTGTTTTTAAACAGGCATAAACCTACAATTCTTTCCAAGCTTTTTAGGCGGGCCGCATGAAATGATGTAAAGGGCCGCATCCTGCCCCTGGGCCTTATGTTTAACACCCCTGATCTAGGGTTTTGGGTGGGCTGTGTGTGTGTTTGATCTGTAGTTCATCTGCAGTAGCTCACCTGGTCTTTGCCATTCTTCAGCAGGGAGATGTTAGCCATGGGGAAGGAGCAGAGGCCTGCATCAGACGACTCACAGTCTGTTCTGAGGGAATACATGAGAGTGGCATAGGAAAACATTAATACAGGAACCTGCAGAGAACCACCAGAGAACCTGCCACAACCAATCACAACTTTCATCAACCATCAAAAGTATTCCTCATTCATTTGCCAGATTGCGGAAAACCAAACAATAGGCCATAATGGTGGCAAACTTCCCCCAATCACCAACACTCAATATTGTTTTAATGAGCAGAGTCCACAACCATGTGTGTCCGAATGTATGCACCAGCAAACACGAATTCTCTCTCCTGCTGGTGCTTAGAGCACAGAACACACAGCTTAAAGGGAAAAGTTCAGCTTTTCACAAAGACATTTAGGAAGTAGGAGTCTTTGTGGCAAGGCATATTACTAAAATATGCACTACTTTACCTTACAACTTTTAATAAGAGACTTAAAGGAGAAAGCCGGCGTGAATCAAATCAAGTTTTGTAGTGCCAAGCGCTATTGTTAGCCACCTCAATCACTGGATTTCATGCATGGCAGACTGAGATAGCGAAACGGCAGCTAACGTTAACAGAATGGGGCATTTCAAAACGAAATCGATTGGGTTTCGTTTTTGACATGCCTCATTCACTTAGTGTTAGCTGCCGTTTCACAAAGTCGGTCTACGATACACAAAATTCTATCATTCAGGTGGCTTTCAGTAGCATTTAGCAGTATAAAACAGCAGGGCTAGGTGTTGATTCACGCTGGATTATACCTTTAGGAGACGTGCTGAAAACAAGAACACATAAAACTACATGATTAAAGCTTAAAACCATTTGAAAAGTTTATGAACACCAGAAAAAGATGTGTTTACAGTGATAGACTATGAGGCAGAAATAAAAATGAATAATTTAGAAACGTGTTCTATAAAACATGATTATCAGCCAGTGTTACTGCCCTGAAGAAGGCACTCATGCCACTACGCGTGGGCCTTGTTTTTAAGATGTCCATGTAAGGACTTGTCATTAAAATAAAGACTTTTTTTAACTAGGAGTCCCTTAATCAATAGAATTTCTGAACTTGGATCTAATGATTATCAGCCATTTAGAAAGTAGTCCTTAGAGGTTATGGTGGCAAGAGATATAACCAAAATATGCTTACTCTGCAACATTAAATATAGGAGACGTGTTTTGAAAACAAGATCGTGTAAAATCTGTACTAAACACCTAAACCACATAATTAGACTACATTTCCAAAGCTACAGTGATAAAATATGAGGCATAGGCTACACAAAGTATAATAATTAGCTCTGAAGTATGCTTTCCTGAGAGTGTCTGGTGCTACTCTACATTAGATCTCCATCGGTTTCATCATCAGAAACGGACTGAAATCTGTAAAGCCCAGAGCAGCCATGTCAGCTCCACTCCAAGCTATGGGGGGCCCAGGAAGGGCTGATACTGTGTTTGGAACTTCCTGCTTCAGCGTCTCATGCTGTGTGTGTGTGTGTGTGTGTGTGTGTGTGTGTGTGTGTGTGTGTGTGTGTGTGTGTGTGTGTGTGTGTGTGAGTGCAGCCTGAGTGATCGTCTCGTGTGTGTGTGTGTGTGTGTGTGTGTGTGTGTGTGTGTGTGTGTGTGTGTGTGTGTGTTGCAGTGAGATGCAGCCTGAGAGCAACTCAGGACATAGGTCAGCTTTTGCATGGGCAACCAGTCACAATTAAGCTTACTGCATCAACAATAACTTCTCTTTTGGATACAGTTCAATGAACATGCATTTCTCTACACCAATACATTCCCAACATAAGATTAGGAAGTGTGTTTGAGTGTGTGTACCTGCATTACAAATGTGAAGCTTAATACAGAAAATTAGACAGCTAAACAGTGTGTGTGTGTGTGTGTGTGTGTGTGTGTGTCTCACCTGTAGTACAGATGCACAGGTGTGGCATAGCTGACAGAGGGCATGTAAGAGTAGTGTGTGTGTGTGTGTGTGTGTGTGTGTGTGTGTGTGTCTCACCTGTAGTACAGATGCACAGGTGTGGCGTAGATGACAGAGGGCATGTATCGTATGTGTACGTCCAGTGACTGACAGGTGTGGTAGTGACTTATGTGCGTGTGTGTGTGTGTGTGTGTGTGTGTGTGTCGTGTGTCTCACCTGTAGTACAGATGCACAGGTGTGGCGTAGCTGACGGAGGGCATGTAAGAGTAGTAGAAGCTGCCGTAGAGGAAGATGGAGACCCAGAGAAGGAGGAGCAGGACACACAACACCGCCGCCACCTGCAGCAGCGTCCGCCTCGCTCTCAGCAACGTCACCGCGGCAACGTCCTGCAGCCATAGCAACACAGGCCCCATCACGGCTCCCATGTTCTCTCGACTGCTGCGCTCCTGCTGAGGACCCTTACGGACGGCCTCGCTGTTACGCCGCGCTTCCTGTCCGACTGCTATCACCAGAGGCTTCTTCTTTTCCGTCTGCATGTGCAACCGCCCCCCTCACCTGTCCAGGGGGCGGTCATGCACACACACCTGAGTCACCTGAGACACACGGGGTCTGGAGGTTGCAGAAGTTAGAGCAAGTCAGTAGCGACCACAGCCTGGAGTCCTGTAGCTCTCCTCATGCTACTGACTGGTCTGTAGTAAAAAGAGGCAACTGAGAGTCAGTCAGTGAGAGTGTTTTAGTATGGACCAAAGCGATCCAACCTCAAGCAACAGAAATGCAACTGTGAAGAAAAACATATTGGCATGTTAACTTAACTTATGCGGTGGTCGTCTATGGAGTCATGTGATCTATTTGGAAGGGCCGTGACAGAAATGAACAAGTTCCTCTTTGATTTTAGTGGCTCGTGCTTTAACGTTACACACGCACAGAATAAATGACGTATTTGCACGCTCCTCAGTGGACCACCAAATACAACAGTGACAATTCAGTTATGTCGCTTTTAGTGACGGCTTGGAGCCAAAACCATCGGTATAGTTGTGTCACGAGATAACACTTGACCAGAAGGCGAAAATCAGCATTTCACAGACACGGAGGAGGAGTAGCCTGAATAGCACTGTAAGCTTACAGATTTGTAGGGAATTTTATTCTGATTTTCAAGAATTCAACCCATGATCCATACTCAGAATAACTGCACAAATCTCCAGTGTAGCCTAACCAAAGACCATTGAACACCCTCTCTGGTGGTGCCACTGTAACAGTAATGTAACAAAGTTTTATCCTAACCTAAACATCTCTTCTACTTCACCACCACAGAGGAGAAATAGAAAGATAGTTAGTAAAAAAAAGTATGAACTTGGATAGCTAGCTCTTAAACTAGCAGCAATGCATTCAGCAGTCTGAAATTAGGCTGCATTAAATCAACATTAGTGGTTGCTATGCTTTGTTAGCTGTTTGGCTAACGTTAACTGGCTTAAATGATAACGTTAGGATCATTTGAAACTTAATGGGAAGCTTTACGAGGGCGACAAATGCATAATTTTCTCACCTTATCAGGTTTATCGCCACATAAAATCTTGAAAACACATAACTGAACCCACTGACAACTTAAAATATAACATTAAAGAAAGATTCACCAAAGTACCGTCTGGTACTGAGTGTACCAGCAGAGCTTGCAAACTGCTACGGTTACCGGCAAGGGTCAAATAGACATCTCCACCCACTGGCCGGTGCCAGTGAGAAAAACGCGTTTTCTGAAGACTCATTACATCGTTGTACATTTAGTTGGCTATAATAGTTATTGTGGAGCTTTATTTGAACTGACAAGGAGGCGAGGCATTCAGAGCAGTTATTTTTGCCTATCGATGGAATTGTAAAGGTTTCATTTGTAAATCGTAGCTAAATGTGAAAATAAATAAATAAAATAATGTGTGTGGTGTCAGACTGCTGCTTTTGTAAAAAGAAGACACCACTTTATTGGGTTTAGGGTTCTCATGAGCATTCACCTAAACGTCAACCAGCTTCTTTATTCCTTTCTTTGTGTCTCTGTCTCCTCTATCTATCAATAGCCCACCCTGACCTTGCTTCTGTCCTGCTCTTCCATTTCCCATCAGTCTGGTATCATCTGTCCAAATCAGCGTCTCTGGAATCTGAGTGTGTGTGTGTGTGTGTGTGTGTGTGTGTGTGTGTGTGTGTGTGTGTGTGTGTGTGTGTGTGGTGATGATGGAGACTTGGGGAGATGGGAGGACTTGAAGTGTGGGGTGGGGGGGGGGGGCAGAGTGAGGTAGTGGTGCTGCTGGGGGAGGGGGTGTTTGGGGGGGTAGGGAGGGGTTACCATCTGAGGCAAATGATGTCGCGACTGAAGAGGGAGTATATAAGATCTCTGCCAAGGTGGGAGAGACCATTAGTGCAAAATGGTGCCATGGTGCTCGAAAGACAAAGAGGCTGAGACTGCAGCAGTTCCCATGGTAACAGGATAGGGGAGGGGGAGGGGAATTGATGGACATGACTAATGCACAGCTGAAACCAGAGCCAATATATAGCACTCTCAGCCAGAGCTTTTAAGTGCATCAATACACACACAAGGCAACAGCCATTTTCACTTCGGTATCATTTGCCTGCTTCATCCTATTGATTTCTTCTCTTGGGGTCCACACCACCCTCCAACCTCCCCTTTTCATCCCCCGATATGGTACGGTCCAGCCCACTCAAAGAAATCACTTCCAATGGCACCACCTCCCTCCTCCTGGCACGTTCCACTGTATGCAGAGGGGAGCTGCGTGTACACCCAGAGACTGGTGCTCACTGTAGCAGAACTGCGGTGCACTGGACTGAGCAGAACGAGAACGAGGGAGCATCCACATCGTCTATGAGGGTGGGGTCCGGCTGGTTTGAAATCACAAATACAGAGACAGACAGAAGGAGAGAGAGGCGCAGAGCGAAGAGAAGAGAAGAGAAGAGAAGAGGAGGGAGAGATAACGCCAGAAGAGGAATACAACAAGGGTAAGGGGAAAAAAGAGGGGGATGAAAAAAGGAGGAAAAAAAGGAGGAGAGGGGAGGCAGAGGCAGGAGGCCTGGGATTGCAGACCAGAGGGAATCACACCTCTCCTGGTCCGCCTGTCTCTGTCTCTCATTCTTTCTCTCTCTCTCTCTCTCTCTCTCTCTCTCTCTCTCTCTCTCTCTCTCTCTCTCTCTGTCTTCCTCATTCCATCATCCTCATACTAAATTGTATTTCTATTGTTTTCTGTCATACGTATTTGGGCATTTTTGTAGATGACTGCATATATATATACGATTACACAGCTGTAGCTTTCAGACACACACAGATACAGGAACACACATAACACAACACGCACACACACACCCTATCTCTCTCGCACACACACTCATACAATCCTACACCCAGTCGGAACGGTTGGAAGGTAGATACGATGTAGGTTGTAAATGCATGTGAATTTGGCCCAGTTCTCGTCTCAGGATTGGTGTGCCGCCCGTCGCGCTGTCTCACTGTGTGTGTGAGTGTGTGTGTGTGTGTGTGTGTGTGTGTGTGTGTGTGTGTGTGTGTGTGTATGCATCAAATGGCAATGCACACAGCCTATCCGCTACACCACTATGTCTGTGACATCAAGGAAGCATCGTCGTGTTTGAGTTTAGTTCCATTGATAAACACAAAAAAAATGGCTTCCTGCATTTGTCTTAAAAATTATTCTTACACCTCTAGAACCCTGTACAGTATTTCTTGTTTCACTGAGCTGGATTAATTTTGCATACAAGTTAATGATTACCATGGTCTTCACATGCATGTACTGTATATAACTAGAAAAAGGTTATTGTAAGAGTGTTTTTTATTGATCTTTTGATGTTTGGTGTGATGATGCCAGGTTGTGATCTCCGATCTTTAAGATCAGGTTTAGGATTTCTAGGGCAGGCAGGCAGGCAGCAGAACTCAACAGGAGGCACTAATGACACCAGTGGAGAAGTCCCTAGAGAGACAGAGAGAAACAGTCTGTCTGTGTGTGTGTGTGTGTGTGTGTGTGTGTGTGTGTGTGTGTGAGAGAGAGAGAGAGAGAGAGAGAGAGAGAGAGAGAGAGAGAGAGAGAGAGAGATACAATGGAAGGTGTCGAGTTCACAAGATAAATCATATAGCTTTCCTGTTTGGAGATGATAAAAAAAACAATCATCTTATAATGTAAAGGCTTCATTAAATCAGTTAATATTGCATTGTTGTTATCCACTGATCAATCACTAAAGCTAGAGGTGAAAATGACAGTGTATGCAGACTGAAATGATCTCTGTCAGCTCTGTCAGCTACTATGATTTAGTTTATGAGAGATAATGCTTTTCATTTATAGTAAAACAACAAAGCATGTAGCTGAACTGTATATACACTTATTTCATGTGTGTGTGTGTGTGTGTGTGTGTGTGTGTGTGCTCGTTGTGGTAACAGGATGAAAGGAGACACGCCAGTGAACAGCACCATGAGTGTAGGACAGGCCCGGAAGCTGGTGGAACAGCTGAAAATTGAAGCCAGTTTCTGCCGTATCAAGGTGAGAGAGACAGACACCTGTCTCACCTCTCTACTCCTGTCTCACCCTCATCTCTCCCATCTCCCATGGCTACCATGCCCCACTGGGATTGTTGTGACCATCTGAGAAGGCTGACGTTATGTCCTGGCGTGGACAGTCTATTATAGACACACAGGTCTGCCTGTTGCATGTACATCCATGCGCTAATACTGGGTTGGCTGGCCTGAGCAGTGTGATTGTGTACCCTTTGTCACGACTCATACAGTATACAGCAGGGGTCTCTAACGTTAGTTTTTTTTCCTCTGAGATCTACTTAGATAAAATCAATTCAGCCGAGAGCTCCTCTTCTGCTTTACATCAGTATTACTGATAGGCCTGTTATTAATGTTAAAGCTATAATCCGGCGTGAATCAACACCTAGCCCTGCTGTTTTATACTGCTAAGCGCTACTGAAAGCCACCTCAATGATAAAATTTTGTGCATCATAGACAGAGTTTGCGAAACGGCAGCTAACACTAAGTGAATGAGGCATGTCAAAAACGAAACCTAATCGATTTGCTTTTGTTTTGAAATGCCCCATTCTGTTAACGTTAGCTGCCGTTTCGCTATCTCAGTCTGCCTTGCATGAAATCCAGTGATTGAGGTGGCTAACAATAGCGCTTGGCACTACAAAACAGTAGGACTACGTGTTGATTCACGCCGGCTTTCTCCTTTAACCTCCTTTACTATCTTACACAATTACAGCACAGTGCAAAAGTCTAATGTGTCATCCAAATTTGAGACACTTTTATTTTCCATAGTTATAGCCAAATGTGGTGTACAAACACTATCAACGATCAATTCTCAATAGAGGGCAGTAAAACTAGGATTGTTTTGTACCAGAAAGGGCAGGATGTTTAAATTTGATGACAGATTTTTTTTTTTTAACGGTAATAGGTTTAATAGCTTTTGTGACCACAGTTTAGAACCTATGGCAAGCTTCTATTAAGCAGGTGGTAGCTACTGGTAGTTGCTTGAGCCCAAGCTACCTGTTGGAGATCCATGGTATACAGTAATATACAGTGCAGTTCTCAGTAACCTTTGCTGATACATTCCGCCACTTCTGACGTACGGTACAGACCGAAAGTTTTGACACGCTTCCCACTTGGACTAGTTGCTCGATTTTCATGACTGTTACCTTCAGTGACAATCTACAGAATAAGGAATACTTATGAACGAACACGTGGCATTATGTACTTTACAATAGTGTGAAATATCTGAAAACATGTTACTATATTCTTGTTTAAGCAAAGTATCACATCACAAGTGCTGATAACTGCCTTGCACTCTTTATATTCTAATGAGCTTCAAGAGGTAATCACCATTGGAAATGCTCAATTCTAACTGTCATATGCGCAGTTATTCATTGACAGAGTAGCTGTGAATTTGGCGGCACTGGTGCGGTCGCTTGCAGTCCAGCTCACGCCAAAGCATCTTGATCGGGTTCAGCGCCCACAACGCTGCCATGTGTCTGCGCTCTTGTTAAGTGCGTAGCCTCTATGCGTCCATTCAGTTTGACGCAATCACTGAGAATCTACAATGTAAATTGTCCTAGTAATACATTAATCGCATCGGATGATACAGTCTGTCCAGACTTTTGGTCTGTACTGTATGAGGGAAGACAGACTGCATTACTGAACCTGCTGTTAAACCACTAACAGGGCCGCCTGAGCCTGAGTTACCTGTTTAAAGGTGCTGTGCGCCATTTTGATATTTTATTTAAAACCTCCAAAAATTAGAACAGAATGTGAATAAACAGTCATTTTGGCATAGTCATGAATCTTTATGTGCCATGCTCTGTCTAAATAGTAAACACAAGATGTACTGAAAAATGCATGGGTTTGTAATTCATGTTATACTGAGTATATGGTGTAAACCAGGGGTTCTCCAAGTTATGATGGGTGTGGGCCAATTTAGGGACCCAATGTTGAACTGAGGAGGAGCGGTGGGAGAAAAAAGAAATGAAAAAAAAAGAGAAAAATCTGATTCGTAATCATTTTAAATGACTATGTTGCATCTCTACAGTGTAAATTTATTGTAATAAATAATTGACTATAGATTATTCTGAACACCACCAAATGAAGATTCATTCTTTCAAAACAATATATACATAGTTTTAACAGTTTCACAGGCATTATCAGATGTTATCGCGGGAATGCCAGAAATTTTTTCGCGTGCCGCCATTGGCCCCCGGGCCGCACTTTGAGAACCTATGGTGTAAACTGTGCCATTGAGTACACAAACCGTAACTTGAGCTTCAAGGAAACAAAATTTGAATGTGTGGAACGTCCAGCCCCAGGGCATCACATAGAGTCCAATTAGTCTGACTCCACCTGCATATTTATTTTCATCTCAGTTTTATTTAGATTATTTAGCCAGGAAAGGTGCAGGTCCCATTGAGACTAAGCTTCTCTTCTGTCAGGGAGTCCTGGTCAGTTTCCACAAAAACCCAACACATACAGTACATACTGTATATACTGTTCATGAACCAAACCAAGCTAATTAACATTCACTGGGGAAATTTCCTTGTCATGTATCCAGTAAATGTACTGTACAGTGTGCTGCTATCTTTGCTAAATGTCAACAAAGCTTTCTGTACAGAAAATCTGAGGGTGTGAGATTTTGACTTGCATGATGTTTTAAAGTTGTCTGGGGATGGGGTAACCCATCCCATGTGTATAATGTAAGGTATTGTACAAAAGTGTTTACTTTAGTTGTGTCATAAAACTTGTATGTCAGACTGTTATCTTCTCATTATCATTTAATAGGCCTATCAATTTGTCACAAAATATCATTTTAACAGCAGCATTTTCTGCACGTTCACCAGAGCCTCAACCTTTTGCATATACTACAACCATGTCCCTACAGTATAGCTTAGCAACGATCTATGTTCCACACACTCTTCCATTATTAACTAATTCCATTCCGCTGACCTTTGACCTCTGCAGGTTTCCAAGGCAGCGGCAGACCTGATGGCCTACTGTGACGCACACGTGTGTGAGGACCCTCTCATCACCCCGGTGCCCACCTCGGAGAACCCCTTCAGGGAAAAGAAGTTCTTCTGTGCCCTCCTGTGAGATGGTGCGGTGGGGCGGTGGGGCGGGGGAGAGAGGAGAGCTGAGGAGAGAAGAGCTGGGGGGATACTATGCCTACTAAATTGCAGATTTCTATACATGCATCACACAAACACACACACACACACACACACACACACACACACACACACACACACACATACACACACACACGCTCTCATTCAGATAGCCACTGAACCAATGACATATGGTGAGACAAGCTTCTTACCATGAGCTGATTTTTTTGAGGTGCAAACTTAAACGTTAAAAAGATGTCTGTAACAAACAAACAAACAAACAACAAAAAGAACAAAAATACTATTAAAAATGTAACTAAGATTTTTGTGATCAATCAAAAGGTTAACAACAGTACACAGAGACAAACATAAACAAAGAAACACAACACACACACACACACACACACACACACACACACACACACACACACACACAAACAGAAACAATAGCAAGCACACTTCATTCTTTTGGATAATCAAACAGAACTAAGTGGTGGGGTAGCCATGTAAACTGTAATTATGTGAAACTTTTAATACTAATACTGTGCTGGTCAGTGTAATTTATTTCTTCTTTTATTTGCTCATGTATCAATATGCTTTCTCAACTATTCATTGCATTTTATTTTTGCCTTATATTGTTTTGGTTTGGTGTGAAAGAGTGCTTAGCTAGTTGTTGTTTAGCAGGGCATACGAGAAAGTGAGGTTACCTTGGAGTAACCTCTGATCTTTAAAAAGAACACAGCACTGAGCATCTGTTGTTTCCTAGGCGACATGTTGTTTCAAGATCAGTGATTACTCCTGAAATTACCCGGGTGAGCCAGTAACCTTTGCCTCGTAGTGTCCTCCTTTGGTGTCAGTCCTTGAAAGACGGTGTTGCACAAAAAAAAAGCTGTGAGTGAGAGTGTGCTTGACATCAGAAGGCACTTTGCATCTCTCAGATGCCAGCCGATTGTGGACCGGACAAGGCATTCATTTGGCCCAAAACCGCTCCATAGTTTACTGTCTGTCTGGGATGCGTGTATGCATGCAAACCCTGCTCTGAACATTCCACTAAAAAAAGAAAAAGCAGAATTAGTGGTCCTGGTGGCCAAGATGGAGCTGGATTTTGATTGGTCCCTGTGCCAGACCATAGACCCTTTCTGTATCGGCACAGGTGCTGGATAGTCCGTCATACAACAGCAAAACAAGGAGATGGGTAATCACATAGGGCCGTACTCTCCCAGGTGCTTAAGTCCAAGAAAGTATTTAGTGCAGGCTTAAACACATGGAGCTAAGCACTTTTTGTGACTTAAGCACTTGGGAGAATACTCGTCATACTGTTTACACACCCAAGTGTATGTGGTGCACAGCTTCATTGTCAACATGTGACAGGTGAACTTGATATTCAATAGTTTGTGGACAAGCCTTCACTTGTTTCTTGCTGTGGGCTAAGCGAATGGTGGGTAGGCTGGAAGTGGCTTTCTGAGGATGTACATTTAAATATCCAACTCTTTGAGCAACGCCCATCAGTTTCTTTTCTACATGAAGAATTTAAAATGGAAGCCACATACATTTGTTTTGCCCCTCTCCTTCCGCAAAGGCGACACGTTCCAGAATACTGCAACACTTTCTCCATCGTCATCGTTCAGATTTCAGGGACATCTTGGTTCAAAGAAATTTCAAACAGTCATCTTTTTATGGACCCAAATTCAGATTTTGTCTGTACCAAACATGGGAAGTTTACCATGCCCTAATAAAACACCTCACCATAAACAGTGTGTGCATGTTTTTTTTTTTGTTTTTTTGTAAATGAAGCATAATTAGACAGTGATTGCCTAACAAAAAAGTAAGTGAATGAAATGTTAAAGTGAAGGTTAGTGAAATTTAGCAGACATTTTTCATCCACAGCAACGAGGTCAGAGATTCTGACTCAAGTACCATTGCTTTAGTTGCAGTATAGCAGCCCTTCTGCTGTTCAGGAAAAGTTAGGGGCCTGGTATTTTGTTTGTGAAATACTTTATGCCTTGCTATGGTTATCCAAAGTAAAACAAGTTTCATGGAGCCAGCATCCAAACTAAGAAGAATGACCATTCACCATCACCGTGGTTAAAAGGTTCTCTCTCAGACTATGATGTTATGATGAGTGGTTTATGATTCAATACCAACTTCAACAAGTACTGTTAGCACAAACACACACACACACACAAGACCATTACATTTTCTGGAATGGGGTCAATTTAACAAGATGAAAAAGTTTCTTAGTTCTGCAATGTCTGATGTATCTTAGAAGTGTACTAAAAAGTCTGACGTAACCTTTTAAGAACACAGGAGAACAATCAGTAATGGTCTTTACACTTTATTGATAAACGTGTCAATTTAAAAAAAATGCACAAACCTTACGGACAAATATTAGCTTACATGCCCAAATCATAGATGCTTAACAATTGTGAGGGGAGAAAGCGATCAGATGACGATAGAAAACATTCGGTGGATCATGTTTGTGTTCACAGTTTGGCCAATAGTGACAGGCCATCCTGTATGCCTCAAACCAACTAGAAGCAAGACAACTTTCTAATACAGTAACATTGCCATGCTCTGATTTGCTTCTTCTTGTATTTGGATAAAAAGAAACAGAACTAACAGCCAGCCAATAATGTTTAGATCAAGTATAACAATATTGTTTTACACTGAATGAAACAAACACCTTTTTTTATGCTTCACATATTTAAAAACATCCTTCAAAATCTCTAAAAAATCTGATCTGATCAAAATTAGCTAGCTCTCATGATAAGCCAACAGTATGTGTTCGCAATGCACATTTACACTCTAGATTAAATAACAGTCAAATAAGGCATACTTTAACCGAGCAGAGACAGACAATCAGTAGCCCACAGACCATGCTCAAGTGAACGTGCCCAACTTGTGTTAAAGAGGCTTGGTAGCTGAAACTCAAATTCCAAAAAGAATTAGGAAAAACAAAAAACAACAAAACAAAAAAGCAGAGCCCCCCTCCCCTCGATGACTAAGCATCAGTTAGGCCTGTAGGTATAAGCCAACGCTCAGCATACAATCTGGAACTAGATTAGAGATTACGGTAGATTGGCATTGCAGGTTGCCCAGCTACAGTAAACTAACTGGGAGTCTCCCCCTCTATGGGGCCATGCTTCTATGCCATCACTACCAAACCAGCATCGCTCAACTCACAAGCTGTCAGCACAAGAGGCCTGTGTATTTCAGAGGTAAAACATGTGTGAATTAAATTCATATATGTATAAAAAAAGAAAAGAAAGAAAGAAAAAGGAAAGAGTTTGAGTTGGTCGTCTACAGGAAGGAGTCACACCATTCCCGAAGGCAGCCGTAGCAATCCCCTTGCTGTTTGGAGTTGGCGCCACATGTTTCTTTCAACCAATCACGAAAGAGTTCCTCATCCTTCTTCAAGACCAGGAACTGGCCTAGTACTACGTATGCCTAAAGAGAGAGAGAGAGAAAGAACAGATAAAGAGAAAGGAGAGAGGGAGGGAGGGAGGGAGAGAAAGGAGAGAGGGAGACGGAGAGAGAGAGAGAGAGAGAGAGAGAGAGAGAGAGAGAGAGAGAGGTAGAGAGAGAGAGAGAGAGAGAGAGAGAGAGAGAGAGAGAGAGAGAGAGAGAGAGAGAGAGATGAATGAGTACTCAGGGTTTCCCATACAGCAATGTGTGGCGCAGCACAACAGAATCAATTCCAAGCATCACGGATTAAGATTGATCTGAATAATTTCAAAAGCTTCTTGTAACTTTAAAACCATCTCAGCAGGTGGCTCTGAAGAATAATAGATAAACATACATTTATTATGTATATTAAATATGGAAGTGCAAAAGTGTGCATTTGAATGCTGCTTGCTACACACGTTACAAATCTCCCAATGACCAACACGACACTCGATTCTCTCCCTGGCAGCAGAGAAGCACCACTAATTGCTACCTGGTCTTTGGGAAACACTGATTACTAATAAAATACTTTTTGCAATGTATTTCAAAGACCCATATTATTCATGTATTTCCATTGTATAGCAGGAAGTGGAATTTATTTGCTTTTCTCACCGAGATCCAGCACAGCTGGTTTAAGCTTGCTATAATGTAAAATAGAGATGAGTGATACCACTGAAAATCATGGCATGAATCAGATAATGTTAAATTGCACACATATGCCATACACCTCACAGACTGATCTCTACAGTCCTGGATTTAGATAGATAAACTTTATCCCATAGAAAAGTGAGGTGGTGAATGGTCATGAAATTCACTTTAAGACTTCAGGACAATATCTACCATCTGAATGTTTACAAATCTCACCTTATCAAAACCTTTCTCCTCCAGACGCTTCCCTAGTGTCTCACCGATGCCAGCCAAGGCAAATACTGGCTTCTCACCCATGGGCTCGGCGACAAAGTCTTTATGCTTTTGAGATGTTGACGACATCTTGGTTCAGGTGAGTTCTATCAAGGGTCTGTAAAGGAAACACATTGGTCAAGCGGCCAGTCTACAATCAGCGATTTAGAGCACACCGGTAAAATACGCGCCATGTGGGGAAAAGAAACTGAAAGTATTATGGGCTATAAAATATCTATTCCCGGTGATAACGTTAGGTTTCGTTTTGAGCACTACACTCTAACTGGGTCGTTACTAGTTTAAGTTATAACGAGCCAGATAAAATTTAAAGAAGACCTCATGTTAGCGTTACCTGAATGTTTACATTAAATGAGTAGGAATCTGCCAACTCTATCACAGTAGTCTTATCCAAACGGAAAATGCAACGCTGCAGATGTATACGTTTTAATCCGTGGTAACGTTAACATTCGTAGTAAATCATAAAATGGGATGTACAAACCGAGCTAAAAGTTAAGATAACCACTAACATTATGCTAAGTTACAATCAAGTTCCAGGGAATAAAGCTAGCGGATACGATTGAAACTGCGCGCCAAATCGCTAGGACACACTGAACAGAACTGACTGTTCAATCACCAACTAGCTGATGTCACATTCTTTGATTGATTTTTTTTTTCATTTCCAGATAGTGACATGGAATTTCAGACGAAACATTAGATATTGGGACAATCTAAAAATATCACATTAAGATTCAGGAGGCTAAAAACGCTTTGTTAGCCATGCAGTTGGCTAATGGAGAGAACAGCTGCCGCTATGAGTTTGAGATACCCAGCTAACTTAGCCTGCTAACGTTATGCTACCGGTGGCTGCAGCTATGGCTAACTAACGTCAGCTCTAAATTAAAATTTCTCCTATTCATTAATTCTGACTACATTGTCAAATGGTAAACAAATTAATTATGGCCAGTGTACACAAATACTAACTTTAGAGTGGCTGAGAAAAATTATTAAAAGAGAGCTGTCTACCTTCCAGATAGAGTGTGAAGTCAGCAGTCCGTCCACTTAACGTTACAGCGTTTACAAAGCCAAGGCGCTCACAAATTCCAACATAACTTCCCCGTCCGCCTGTGACTTCACTTCCGTCTGATTAGTTTGGTACCACTAGTTTGGTGGACAAGAACTGCCCCCTGGTGAAACTGACATGCAGAGATTCCACATTGAATGTTTTTTTAAGGGATAGCCTACAAGATTACCATTAATTTCTTTTTTTTCTTACCACAACTTTTTTTCTTACTACTACTTTAAAATTTATTTAAGATTTATCCAGAATCACCCACTGTTCTTCATGTGGGGTAGGTAGGGTCTTCTGGCAAAGGATGAATAGGCCTATGGGCTATTATGAGAGAGGTGGAGAGAGAAATTTGTGGAGGGGATCTGCATGATGCTCCATAGCCTACATAGGCTATAGGTTAGGTTAGGTTTATTTGACATTTGTGCATAAACCAGCAGTCTAGGCAACATAAAGCGCAATACACACACTCTAGGCACATTCTGGTGCAGGGCTCTGAGTCAACATTTCAAAGTGAAAGACAATAGGAAAGAGAATTAAAAAGTGCACGCTGCCCGAAGATGTGCATTGTGCACCATAGATGTGCAGTCAATATAGTAGGTATAAGAACAAAGACTTTAACAAATTACATTTATAATAATCTCTCTTCTGTATATGCCTCCCACACACACAGGCCTATCTCTAATGATTGTGACTGTGTAACCTGTTGATGGCCTCTTGCCCCCAACCCTTGCAGAGCAGGCCCGCTAAACTATAATGAACAGTGCTGGGGTCATTGTATTGTGGCGTTGGTAGTAGATAAGAAGATATCCTGATGGGTGGTAGGCTAGAAGTGGAGAATAGTAGAGCAGCTGATGAGGACTTGTCTGTCAATCCTGTCTGTCAACAGGGTACTATCAGTGAAGACAGACTGCTCACTGCTGCCCTCCTGTGGTTAAATGTCATATCATGAGATGCTGAGGTCCCAAAGGCACGAGTTAACATTAGGAAAAACAAGGAACCAGAGCTTAAAATGCTTCCCGTACTGTCTGTAAAGCGCCGCAAGACAATGCACTGTATTTGAGCGCTCTACAAATCGAATTGAATTGAATTGAATTGAATTACAATAACATGATTTGGGGAACCTTATTAATAAAATACTTTAAATCAGAATTTTAATGTGTAGATTTTCCACTCCACTCTGTAGGAGAGGAATGGCCATATGATTAGCCTCAAAGAGTCAGTTAAGGAGTGGCTTTTTTTACTTCAGAAATGTGTCTATCCAGACGAGAAAACCAAGTGATAGAATAGAGACAGAAAGTTTTTTTTTTATTATTAAATTAAGATTTTATTAAAATCAAAACTGAATCCACAATCTATTTCGACAAACGGTAGCTTACTTTTTATTAAAAAAGAACGTATTATTTTCAAATCAAAATACTAACAAATTATTGCAAGATGTACATTAGAGCTGAATAAAACAAGCCAGTTTAATACATTTTCAGAGCATTTTCACAGTAAGATAGGAGGTGTCACAAATTTAAACCAGCGCAAATACAGTGGTTGAACAGATGATTGACAAATAGCCTACAGCGATAGTTTAAAAATAGATCTGCTAAAAATAATACAAACTGTTCAAAAGCAACATAATGACAATCTTCATGGTCGATTCTGGATTATAATATTAATATCGTTAAACAAAAAATTAGACCGTATAGGCCTAGTGAACAGCTGAAGCTACGGTATATCAATAGGCTCTAGTTAAGTTTACATAGGCCTGGTTAGTTAGCCATCGGTTCACTATTCCATCCGTCATTATTACACATTTTCTCACTCTTTTCTCTATGGACAGCAACTGAAAACACGAGACAGCCATCAATCCTCATTCATCAACCCCCATTCATTTCTCCAGAATAAGCACAAGAGAGAGAGCTTCAGCAACAGATGGATATGTCTAGATACTGTAGATACAGTACCTTATCCCTGAAGGGAATTCAGTGGTTACATACACAGACAATGAATTTTAATTGTCACATGCATGCACTGTAGTTCCTGGTGTTAAGAATGCAGTAAAATTATTGTCTGTTATCAGCCTGTTTGTGCATTTCTTGGGGGGCGGGGCACAGAAAAGGACGCTATAAAGTACATATGTGCATAGGAAATTAGAAAAGCGCTCAGAGAGTGCAAACCTCCGCCAAGGCAACGTGGTCACAGACACTATAAATTCCAGATCATGTTCTGGATCACCAATCGCCACCAAAATCAAATCAGTTCTCGCTTGTCCCAATATACACATTGTCCGAAAAATTTCATCCAAATCTGTGCAGTACTTTTCGAGTTATCCTGCTGATAGACAGACAGACAGACAAACAGAAAGACAAACAGACAGACAAACAAACACGATAATACGCAATAATTATATCCTTCCTGATTACTGACACACAGGTGTGGTAGTGGGGGGGGGGGGGGGGGGCACCAAGAGCTATACCCCTGCTGACACACACATATACACAGAGGGAATTGTAGTGAACCCAGAACAATGGATAGCCAATGAGCACCCATGGATTGGGTACGGAAGAGAGAGCCCCAGTTAGGTGCCTTGCTTCCAGGGGTCTGTCAGGGATTGAACCAGCCACCCATTGGTTACAAGTCTGAGTCCCTAACCAGTGTGACCCGGCTGCTCCAACGCCGTACGAAGAACTTGCTTTTTCTTCTGGCTGGATTTGTCGGAATTTGCTCCAGCAGTTCCTTAAATCTCTGTGTGTATTTATTATCTTCCATCTCTGTTACTTTCTCAATGAAGAAATGCAAGTGAGGAAGAATGGACATACAATCCTTCTTGGAGGCAGTCTTTGTCAGTCTAGCCATGCAATGGTAGGCTTTCCCCAACAAATTAGACATTTTCACTTTCGATTTGTTCAACTGTCTCTCAACTGCTTTCCTGATGTCCACTTGGTCTCCGTACTGTTTCTTCAAATCAACAGAATGTTTTACAAGTCTCCTCTTTTCAGGTATGAAGATCTTCTTCTGTTTGACATGGGCCGAGGCTAGACACCTCCCAGAGCACACTGTGCACCTGTTATTTTTCATAACAACACAAGCAGATGCATCCTTGACCCATCCACAATCTGGATAATGGCAGTTTTCCTGGCATAGAGTGCAGGTCATTGCTCCACTGCTCAACTGCCACAATGAGGACTTCATTGTAACCTTCACTTTCTCTGGTTCCTCAACTTCATAGAGGAAGTTCACATTGTTGTCCAAATTTCTTTGATTCTTTTCCAAGGCCTCATATGTCTGCTTAAGCTTATTCTGGATCATTCTTTCCATGATAATGCCATCTTTTAGATTCGTGACACAGGCCTCTAGCCTTTTACGCTCTCTTTCACTAATTCGTGACACATCTGTAAATTCCTCTTGTTCGTCTTCCAGAAAGCCTAAAAACGTCTTAATACTTTCCCTTCCCAATTTCCATGCTTCCCAATTTCCCTCTGCTTGCCAGTTGTTGAACATAAAATGAAGTGGCTTCCCTTCATGATCTTTGGCACAAGGCACCTTGACTTCATTGAGGGAATTAAAGATTTTGGCAGCAGGCATTCCATTGGTAGTTGGCATTCCATCGGAATATGTGATGAACACTGCTGTCTTCTTAGCGATATCGTCACCAAACTCTGAGAGGATGGGCTCAAAGATACGGCGGTGAAATTGAGTGACGCGATCCTGCGTTGACTTTATCACAAGACCCATTGCATCGATTTCATGAATTCCTTCATCACATCTGAACAAAAAACTCAAGTTATCAGCTGTGTCCAGTTGCATCCAATCAGGGCCTCCAAAGCCTGGTGTGTTGATAATTCTCAGACACAAAGAACTTCTTTCCACCAAAACTTCATAAACTGTAATGTTAGTTGTGTGAGATTCTTCTTCTTCTGTGATCTGAAACCAGACCTGATCTTTGTCTTGTACTCCCAACATGTAGTTGATAATGGCGTTGATAAGAGTTGTCTTCCCAGCACCAGTTTCTCCAACAATAAGGATGGTTTTAGTAGTTATAGCGCTGTCTATATCTCCAAATGTTTGTTTGATAAGTGCTGATTTTCCACCAATGTTACTTTTGTCTGTTGGAAGCAAATAACATGCTGGGATGCCTGTCTTCATTGGCTGGCATTTCTCAATAAGTTTTCTCATAGGATGGTTCAATCTGAAAACATACAAAATATTTTGCTATAAAGGTAAAATTCATAATTTAAGAGTTGATTCAATAGCAGAATATGTGAAATGCATAATCAAATTAAAGCATTAGAATAGAATAACATCCATCTCACCCAGGTTTCTCAGTGACGCTGTGTTCATGTGTTACAGGTTTCTCTGTAAAGGATTTATATTTATTCTTTATTAATATTTCTTTTATTTATAAGAGCAGGGGGGTGATATGGTAGCAGAACATTGGCCTGGCTCATAGCGATTTAATAGAATATACAACTATTATAGACTGATATAACTAGGCCTATATAGACTGAGAATAGAAACAAATGTAATTTAAAAAAAATGATCAGGACATAATATATGAAAGTTAATAGATCAATTAATACTAAATTAAAATCACTGGATACTGGGATCAATACATTACCTGTAATAATGGTGCGGAGGACTGCCTTACTCTCATCTCCATTGGTTAGTGTGGTACAGACACTTACAGTGTATTCTGTGTCTGTTTGCAGCTCGGAGAAATTGTATGCAACAGATTTTGTGTAGATGGTTTCCAGACACTCCCCATCTTTGCGAAGACTCAGTAAATAGGAGACCTGATCCAATCCTTCTGGCTTTCTCCATGTCACTGACACAGAGGTCTCATCAACTTTCGTGGTTATGTTCTCTGGAGCAGGGATTTCTAAAAATAGATAAATATGACTTAGTAATGGAAGAATATTCAATGTTAACTGAAATTGGTCAAAGAATGAACATTACACAGTAAACAAAAATGAACCAAGTCACAAAACAATACTGTCTCGGAGTGAATGATATACGTAACATCTAATAACTTTGATGTTTTGACTTGAAAGCCGCTTCCTCAGACAAATGCTAGCAACATTCCATGACAGGTGACATGGAAAACATTCTTAAAATAACCCAAGTCTATTTTAACATTACAAAGACTGTGTTCATGATGGAGAAGTGAGATTTCACAAGGCATATCATACTTGTGCGGACGGTGATGCTAGCAGCTTGACTCTTTATCCCGTGCTGGAGCTGAGTGAGCACAGAGACTGTGTACTCAGTGTAGGGCTTCAGTCCTGTGATGACTGCGCTGCAGGACTCTGAGGTGATGACCTCTGACTCAGTCCCTTCACTCTCATAGGAGACCATGAAGCTGTGTGGAAGCTCCTCTAATTCACGTGGGAGACACCAGCTGATGTTAGCTGATGTTGCTGTAACCGAGTCTGCAGTCAGTTGCTCTAGGACCAAATCATCTGCAAACGTTGAAAATGGTAATTAGCACAATTAGGGCTGTGTAAGACAATGCTAGGACACAAACCTATTACTCAGAGAGCAGTGAGTCATATGTCTAATATATTACTACATGGATAAATATTACTAACTGGCACACCAAGATTGTCTGGCAGGGCTCAATCAAGAAATGGGATAAATGGTTGTTCTTTCAAATCTCTCTGTATGCAATAGGATAGGGCTACAACCAATCAGAAGAATGAAGAAAGTGACATAGGCTTGATGGGACTGGCCCAACTAAAAACCCAGTGGGGATTCTAGCGTCCCTTAACTCACAATAACTATTAATAAATTAATTCACTACAACTATGCGTTTCGATTTTTTGGCTAGCTATAGTTCACACAAATAAAGTGTTCCTCACCTGCTAAGCGAACCAACGTTCTTTTCTTTGGAGCTTGAAAAAGCTTATAAATGTCCTCCAGTTTCTTGACCTTCTCAGTTTGTCCTGTTTCCTTCATTTTGTCAATGAGGAAGTCAAGGTGAAGCCGAGTGAACTCTGAGCCTTTACTTAATGCAATGTTTTCCAGTTTGAGAATACATTGAAATGCCTCTTCCAACAATTTATGCTTCTTATCTATTGACTCTCTGAGTTCATTTTGAATGACTATCTTACTCTCTTCTAGATTTGAGCATTGCCGCTGCAGTGTCCAATGGGCTCTTGTAACTTTTTTTGTTTTGGGCACATAGATAAACTTCTGTTTGACATGGGCGGAGACAGGGCATCTGTTAGTACACACGGTACACCTGCCATTTTTCATGACCTCACACTTGGAGAGATCTTTCACCAACCAGCAGCCTGGATAGTGGCAGTTCTCCTCACAGATACTGCAGCATGTTGCTTCTTTGGATAACGTCCACCAAGAGGGTTTGATTGGGACCTTGGCCTTGTAGGGTTCATCAACTTCATAGGTGAAGTCTTTATTGTTTGTGGACTTATTTTTGCTCTCCTCTAAGGCTCTTTGAATTTGCTCAAGCTTATTTTGCTTCAGTTCTTCCATCTTGATGGCATCTTGTATGTTGTAGACACAGGCCTCAAGCCTTATACGTTCTCTCAGCACATCCACTGTCATCTTCAGCTTCTTAGTTCCGACATGCTGTATGAAACTGGTAAAGCTTTCCATGCTGCGTTGTCCCAACTTCCATGTCATTTTGAAGTTTTCGTTACGGTTCTCAGTTTGTCGGTTGTTAAACAGAAAATGGATTGGGGTCCCATCGTCATCTCTGGTACAAGGAACTTCAGCTTCGTTAAGTGCAGTGATGACATTTGAAGCAGGCAGACCATCTGAATGTGTGATGAACACCACAATGTTTTCCTCAACGTCTTTGCCAAACAGGGAGAGAATGGATTTAAATATGTAACTTTGAAATTCAGTAAGGCGATTTTGTGTTGACTTCACAACAAGACCCACTGCATCAATTTCATGAATACCATCTTCAGATCTGAAGAGCATGTATAAGTTTTCTGCAATCAGCTCATCAAGTTCCTTTGAATTAGTATCTCCATAACCTGGGGTGTCAATAATTCTTAGATATGAAGAGGATGTTTCAATAAACACCTCATAAACAGTGATGACAGTTGTGTGAGATTCCGTCACCAACTTCTTCTCTTCCTCAGTAATCTGAAACCAAACTTGGTCTTCCCATTTCACCCCTAGCATGTAGTTGACCATGGTGTTGATTAGAGTAGTTTTCCCTGCTCCAGTTTCTCCGACCAGAAGGACTGTTTTAATCTTTTCACCCTTGTGTCTTGCTCCAAAAGTCCATCTTCTGACTGCTGGATTTCCATCAATGTCATTTTTTACAGTTGGGAGTAAATAGCATGCTGGGACACCGGTGTTTATTTCTTGACATGTCACAATTATATTTTCAATTGTTAATGGTTCACTGTGATAGCTGTGAGAGAGTAAAAAATGGGTTTAGACTTTTGTGACCAGGACATCTGGTGGACTTTAAATGATTAAAAAAATAATAAATGTATAGGCACTACTGGAACTGATAACTTACTTTTCACTGTGGATTGCGGAGGTGGTTAGTCCATCACCTACAGAATAGATTTATAATAATAATAATAATAATTATTATTATTATTATTATTATTATCAATATAATGATTTAATGCTGTTATCTTATGCACACATAATTCCTCTACGCATCTGTAAGAGTGGAGATATCCACCAATATACCACAGGTGCTCACTCTGAGCTGCTGGACATGATCGTTCCATTTAAAGCAAGAGAAGCCGTTTGTTCAACTATTGTATTGCTTGGACATAAGCTAGGAGCGGAGGATGCACAAACAGAAAATGCTAGAACACAATTGATGCTTTATCAGTTGGTAATGAAACTGTCAATATAACACGAGTAGGTGTTGGGTTGGTAGTGGATATCGTCATGTCTATGTGTACTTATGACCCACTCGTGTTGCACTCAGTATGCACAAATATACCATTAAATGTACCCAAATGATGTGATTCAAAAAGGCCAGCTGAAATGTAATGTCTTGTTTGGCTGTGTCCCTACTTATCCCTGGCAGAAATAAAAATGGATTCAACCTGTTTTAATTGTGTCTGTCCTATACTGTACGTCTAAAATTATTTGAGCACTAGCATCTCTCTTCTTGACTAAGCAGAGGTAATTGTGTTTTTCCACTAAATGTTTTTATGCATCTTGTTACCTGTGTTTATGGTGGAGCAGGCAGGCATACTCTGATTACCACTGGGCAGGACAGTGTAAACACTTATAGTGTATGCTGTGAATATCTGCAGATCAGAGAATCTGTATTCCAAGGAATCCGTGGAGACCATGTGTAAACATTCTCCATCTTTGTAGAGCGTCAAAAGGTACGAGGCCTGATCCACTCCTGTTGGTTTCCTCCATGATACTGACACTGATGTAGATTCAGTTTCAACAAGTAGGTTCTCTGGTTCTGGGATTTCTGTAACAGCATTAATCAGGTTGTCAGGTTTATTTCTGTGGTTTAACTATCAATACATTTGATTAAAAAAAAACAAGCATATATGCAAAATGAAATTGTACAATTAATGTTGAAGTTTGGCTGTTAGTCTGGCCTGTTGTACTCACATAATAACAACTCAAATAAATGTAGAATTAAATTCATAACACAATTTCTACAAACGGAAATGAAACCCTTTCAACCATAGATCTTTTACAACAAGACAAAATAAACCAATTAGACCTTGACTAGACTATACAGTATCATTAGACCATGAAGATGACAAACTGCAGGACTGTCAACCAACATTCCAACATTGTGACCACGTGTTGTGTAGATAATGTCATAAAAGTCCCTGCGCAAATGAATTGTCAAAAAAAAAAGAAAGAAAAAAAAAAAAAAACAATTCTTCAAATGGGTTAGAGAAACCTGATGGGCTAGTGGCACTTTGGAATATGTGGCTACATGTGTAACATTCTGTTTCCGCATACTACTGTATGAATAGCATAGCCTACTCACATGGGGAAAATAATTAGGCTTGGCTACACATTCCTGTGACAGACATTTGAAACCTCAAGAGAATTCTGAAGGTGAAACGAAACTAAAAGGAGACAGCTCTGTGCCTACACCTCCATCTACTTCACCAGATAACAGTGTTATCAATGACTATATCAAGAAAGACCAGATTCTAGGCCTATCTAAGTTTCGACATGCCTGTTCCTTATTGACTCCTTACCTGAACAAAACGTTTCTGTCACACTTGGACTTTTGTTGCCAAGGTCACCAAATGTTGCTACAGTGAAAGTATAATTCTCTCCGAGTGACAGGTCCTGGATCTTTAAGTTGAGCCCTCGCACTGCAAGAGAGCACTGAGCTGTTTTACTTGACCATGTGACCCAGAACCTCTGGTCCTCTCCTCTAAGGCCTTCAGGAGAACCCCATTTCAGGCTCACAGAACCCGGTTTCACTGAGGTCAACTCGATTGGTCCAGGGGGAGGAAGTGCTATAAATGAAGCAATATTTAGTTAAGCATATTTCTCAGTCTGACAACAACCTGAAGACAGGGTGTGTGACACTTATCTTGGGAATGTTCTGGGGCTGTGATGTGACATTCATACAGAGAAATAACAGTTGGCAATCATAACATACCATAACTGCAATATAACTTTTACTCATTATGCATTATTCATCATTTAGCCTACTTCTATACTGATCAGTATCAATGATTGTCAACATTGTCAAAATATTTTCTTATTTTCTTTAAGATCTTACTTGTTTGGTTTATGTCAGGGGAAATTGTTGTTGGGTCTTCAGATGACTGTACATCTGCTGAACTGGAGGCACCATCACTGCTAAAACAGTATTGCATTAAAAATTAAAATGGTAAAATACTGTTAATATATAATGCATTCTATGGGTAGGCCTATTTTACTGCATATAAATACTATACAAACAGGTTATACAGTATAAAAAGTTACTATATTATATACCTCGGGCTGCTGTTTTGTGTGTTGCTTGCTGACTCCATGGTCTCCCCACACCAACATCAATACTCGGCTGGTCGATTATTCTGGCCGGCACCTGACCTTGTTGAAAAACAAACCAAGGAGACACAGTTTTTTTTGATTATATTTTGCTCCTTTGGCATGTTATGTTAAGCAAGCAAGCAAATAAATAAATTACTTGAAAGAAATTTGGAATGTGTAGCCTATATTTGTCAAAGTGTAACAGACACACAAAAACTTACAAATACATATATAATTTGCATCAATGATATAACTAAACATGGAGTGTACACGTCTCCCATTACAACTACATTGAAGAATAATGTAAATCAAGATAATCTGTACCTGTATCGGAGGAGAGAAGAAGTGGCTGAATGCTTCGATGTTCACCACACTACATTCACCTGTGTGTGTGTGTGTGTGATGCTCCTCCCTTTTTCATCCTGAACTGTTCATCAGGTTCATTCTAGTAAATGGTTCATTTAAGGGAAACCAGACTTTATCCTTTCTCCTGCAGACAGCTGCCTGGGGCCATCGCATGTTTACTTTCCTCATGCTTTCAAATGTTTTGGGCAGCCCTGGCAGGGGATTTTGACAGCACTGAAGCACTAGTGATATAACAGGTCTAGGCACATGGAAATACTTTCTATTCCTGGGGTAGCCTATGTGTAGAAAGGGAGAGTGGTGTCTGTGCCTTGGTCTTAAAGGTGTTGTCTTGCTTGGTGTGTAACTTCCAAATAAATCCGTACAAGTGAAGAAGAAAAAGGGAGGCCGCACATAAGAGCTTGTGCACAAGTAGTGGCCATGGGCCCCTCCTCAACACCTGGAATATAATTCTAGACTCCTCAAGGGGCCCTCTCTCCTCTTAGGACCCTGGTAACTCAGTCCCCCACTAAGACGCCCTTGCCTATGCTTGTCTGAAATATGATGTACTATGTATGATCAAGTCATCTAGATATTAATCAGTGAAAAGAGACAGATTATCTCTTGGTCAATTATTTTTAGGAAACATAGAATGGAAAACCGGTTTATGCCTTGGCTTTTAGGAATAAGGAGAGGTTGTACATGGCCAAAGACCTATCATGAACATGAGGCATGGTTGTGCCCTCTTTAACTAGATATACCTACTTAAACATGGGCGAATTAGAAAATAGCCTACATATGATGTAAATTAGCACAAAGCAATTGTAGTTCAATTGCAATGGCCAAAGAGAGTGCCTTTTTGCCAAAATGACAATTTCAACACCCAGGGTTTTCTAAAATTGCACTTAGGTTTATTTTTGATAAATTAAAGTGCAATATGCATATTCTATCTTAATGTAAAACATTCTACTCATCCATTCTGTTTACTTTTTAAGAAAAGCTTAAAAACAAAATCTCAACCAGAGCCAGAACCTTCTTATCCAGCCAGGAACTAACCTTCTCCGCCTCTTCTGGTAGTTCTCTGGTTGCTTCCTACATGAATCCCTAGATCTTCTAGCAGTCTCACAAATCCCCTGGCCTCTACCAACAGGCCTTGTGCCCCATCCAGCTTCCCTGCACTCTGCCAACAGGTCTGCATACTTTGCCATCTTCCATGGGCTGTCAACCCACCAACCCCTCCTCCCATGATGCTGTCAGCTCGACCAGATGCGGTCCACAAAACCATGCCAGGTCCAGTTTCGATATCACTCTCTAAGGTTTGGCACTGCAATTGTTTGTAAAAGTTTGTTATCATGTCAACTAAAAATCAGCAGTGATGCATTAAAAGAAAGCATGTCACATATTTGTTGCAAGGCAACACCCTTTAAACCATTATGTGATCCTCAGCCCTTGACATGTTTTAAGGGCCATTGTATTTTAAAATACAATGGCCCTTAAAACATGTCACCAACCATGACATGTGTTAAAACATATCAGGCTATTTCTATTTTACCAACATAACATTATTCAAATACTTATACATACTATGCACACTTTTTACAGTCTACACAATAGGTGTCTTAAAATGTATCTAATCACAGCTAAAGCAAAGTGTTGATCATCAGTAACCAAGGCTCTTTGGGTGTAGTACCTGACATGTACACCACAGCATAACACAGATTTTCGACATGCTAGTGTGGTGCTCCTCCCATTATTCATCAAATCAGGGGTTGAGAATCCATAAATGGCAAGTATTTTTTTTTCCTCACCAAGGGCCATACTGTAAAATTGGTGTACAGTATGTTGCTTATGTTTTCATGTTAGGATTAGCTATAGGCCTAATTGTTATACTGGTCATTGATTGATAGACAGCTAGCATTAATATTAGTTTATCAAAAATGTTTAAAAAAATCACTCTATTTGTAATTTTAGTGCAAGCCACAGACAATCAACAAAAGAGCCATAACCTGTCTGACTCGTGAGCCATTGAGCCAGCCTAAAGCCCAACAGTAGTATACTGTAGGCAAGGCAAGGCAAGGCAGTTTATTTATATAGCGCATTTCATACACAGTGGCAACTCAATGTGCTTCACAGAAAAAACAAAAAAACAAACAAAAATAAAACAGAAACCATGCCAAAAGAGCAGATAAAAGCAAAAAGCAAAGGCAAAAGCAATTAAAACAAACAATAGCAGCCAACAGTCAGGTCAGAAATCGTTCAAATTAAAACACAAAACAAGGGTGACATACTGTAGGTACGCAGGTAAGCAACTTGTATTGTCATGGACTAGGACTTGGCAGTGTAAGATAAAAATAAGGAGAAATAAATAAATAAAATAGGTTAATAAAATGAATAAATAAAGATTAAAGATAAAAAGAAAATAGTAGAATAAAAACCATGTATGGAATCATGGTTAAAACAAGAAATAAATAGAAGAATAAATACGTTTGAAATAAAATGAAATAAAATAAAATAGATAAGTAAAAAACAAATAAATAGATGAATAAATAGGTAAAACAGTGAATAAAAAGATTAAAAGGAAAGTTGAAATGAAAAATTAAAATAGGAAATTAAAATAGAAAACTAAAATTAAAATAAAGTTAAAAGCTGCAGAAGGCATCTGAAAACAGCTTGGTTTTAAGCAGCGATTTAAAAATGGGTATGGAGGGGGCAGTCTTAATATGTTGAGGGAGGTTGTTCCATAGTTGGACTGCATAAAAACTAAAAGCAGCCTCGCCTGACCTGGTCCGCACAGAGGGTTTTGTCAAAAGATGTTGATTTTGTGATCTGAGGGACCTAGGCTGTGTATACTGATGGAACATGTCGGCGAGGTACTGCGGTCCAGACCCATTCAGTGATTTAAAAACAAGTAAAAGTGCTTTAAAATCAATTCTCTGATTAATTGGGAGCCAATGTAGGGACTTCAAGATTGGGGTAATATGTTCAGTCCTTTTGGCCCTTTTAAGCACCCTTGCTGCTGCATTCTGTATTAGCTGTAACTCTCTGATGGTTTTCTTGGGTAGTCCGGTAAAAAGGCCATTACAGTTGTCTACTCTGCTGGTGATAAAAGCGTGGATAAGTTTTTCTAAATCCTGCTCAGACATGAAGGGACTTCAAGATTGGGGTAATATGTTCAGTCCTTTTGGCCCTTTTAAGCACCCTTGCTGCTGCATTCTGTATTAGCTGTAACTCTCTGATGGTTTTCTTGGGTAGTCCGGTAAAAAGGCCATTACAGTTGTCTACTCTGCTGGTGATAAAAGCGTGGATAAGTTTTTCTAAATCCTGCTCAGACATGAAGGGACTTCAAGATTGGGGTAATATGTTCAGTCCTTTTGGCCCTTTTAAGCACCCTTGCTGCTGCATTCTGTATCAGCTGTAACTCTCTGATGGTTTTCTTGGGTAGTCCGGTAAAAAGGCCATTACAGTAGTCTACTCTGCTGGTGATAAAAGCGTGGATAAGTTTTTCTAAATCCTGCTCAGACATGAGGTTTCTTAATTTTGTTATGTTTTTCAGGTGGTAAAAAGCCGATTTTGAGACTGTTTTCATATGGCTACTAAAGCTTAGGTCGCTATCAAGGACAACACCCAGGTTCTTCACAGTGTCTCTTGGTTGAAGACCTTTAGCTTTAAGATGGGCGGCAATTCTAAGCCTTTCCTCTTTTTTCCCAAAAATTATCACCTCTGTCTTGTCAGTGTTCAATTGCAGGAAGTTCTGTGTCATCCAGTTATTTATTTGGTCTAGACACCTAAGAAGAGAGTCCAGGGGACCATAGTCAGATGGTGACAAGGCTAGATATACCTGGGTATCATCAGCATAGCTGATGACACTCGTCCTGTTAAAAAACATTTTCTTGTTGCTTTATGCACGTATCTGTGCTCTCTCTCTCTCCGTCTGTGTGTGTGTGTGTGTGTGTGTGTGTGTGTAATGTGACATCTAGTGGCCTGTGGGATGAAGTGCGTGATTTCCCTGGTAGTCTAGTCAAAGGTTACTGTACATTTCTTCAGTGTAATCAAGCCATACAACAGACAGAACAACAATCTAAGGAGGGGCGTATGGAGCACACAGAGGTCTCAGTAGGAATTAAAGGGCTTAGGAAGGTTCATAAACAAAAACATAATATTGTGGAAAACAGGAGTCAAACTCCATGCTCTGTCCTCTCCCCAGACTCCATGCAGCTAGAGGGCAGTGGAGAGTAATGGCAGTGGTAGACTTCCACATTGACTCCACAATCCATGTGTGCCCGATGTGTGCAAACCAGAGCCCGTTTACGGCGAGCCATGGCACTCCTATTAACGCCATTCAACCTGCAATTCCAATTGCAAATTCGCAAGGGGGCGATCGCGAGTCAGTGGAAACTGACTGGAAAATCAATGGGCACCTATGAGGTATAGGGCTAAATGTATAATTTTCACATATTTAGGGACAACATATCACAGCTTGCATTTTATGTTAAGCAACTTTGACATGGATTTCAATCAAAATGAAATATATTTAATACATATGACCATTACGTTTTTCATCTTTGAGCTGTTTTTTCCCCTGACTCACTAGCATTCTGCTACTCTATTCTGGTGAATGCGGGTGAATGGCCATAGGGAAAGAGTTGCTGTGTCACGTGACAGACACTTTGGAAGGGATTTTACAAATGAACAAAAAATGCTAAAAATATATGTGTGGACTGAGAATTAAATCAAATTACTCTGAACCGCATGCATGAATGCATTTATTCAAGAAAAAATTGTATCTAAAGAAATGCAGCATTTGATGGTGCAGCTGCATAGAACCCAATTCATTCTTCACTGACTCGCGCGCCATCTAGACGCAATACCACCGGAGTGCTAATTCTCCCCTATTAAAAGTTCTCTGTGCAAACTAACCAAACGTAGGAGCTGACAATCTTTATAGCTTAAGGGAAAACAGGGCATTGTCTATGAATTCATGTATTCCTAGCTCATCATACCCACCCATTGAATTGTTGGCATTCACCTGGATGCCGTAGTGCAGCTGAGCGCAACTGAGGTGCGTGAGATGAAAATGACAATGGTGGATTCTACATAAAATAATGCTGCTTTATTATGATCTTCGTACCTTATTGAGAAATACTGATAAATGTCACTTTAGGATGACAACGCATCATGCAATGCATACCTTCCAAATTTCACTGGTATGAGGACTTGCTTTGTTGCTACCATATTCTTATTGTTGCTGTGCATATTCTATGAATGCTGGAAATGCTACACTCTTTTATTGAACAATTCATTCTTGCAGGAGCGGTTTCTGGCATGGGCGATATGGGCGGTCGCCCAGGGCGGCATCACCAGGAGGGCGGCATCACGGGCATTCCGAAGTTTTGTTTTATTATTATTGCGCACGCGAGCGCCGAAAATTACAATCGCGGGTGATCCGGTTTTGCGTCATTGTCTTTCAGAAGCTTTGTTACGGGTATATCTGCGCCTACAATAGAAGTATTTGGTATCAAATTAAACTAGACATCCAGACGCATGCATTGGTGCCACTTGTAATGTACTTGCTTGAGAATGATGGCTTTTAATTTCAGTGTAAAGATCGCCTCCAATTTTGAAATATCTTTATATGGTGTTAAACTTGGCTGCTGGAGTTCCATCTAATAACCAAGAGCTCAAAAAATAAAACTATACCAAAATATCACTACACATTATGATATAGACCTATAATTTGAACAAAAGAGTTTTCTATCACCCATTTGCAGAAAATGAACACCCCAAATTCCTTAAGGTTTGCCTGCTTTCAGACTTCAGTGCTGAAGTCTCACACACAAGAAAGGGGAGGGGTTTGGGGTTCAGATCTTCTCCTTTGCTGTAGAAGCTAGACATGAATATAGTAGAGTAAATAATAGCTACCATAAGTACCATAAAAGTTTAGCAAAAAATAGAAAAAAAAATGGAAATTAGCAGCAATGGCTATATAACTTTGTTTTGTTATTTTTATCCTCTTATTCTAGGCCATGACAATATGATGAGGTGTGCTGCGTCATTTTTATTAGGGGTCCAAGCAGCATAGCTGCGCGGAACCC
>JAODXP020000020.1:5398583-5401083 GCA_027497455.2 Sardinella longiceps | reverse complement strand
GCTACTATGACACATTTGGTTTTGTAAACACGCATGGAAACTGGCGTCCACTAGACTAGAAAAAAACCTTGGTTCCAGGATAATGCTTCATTTTGCCCAAGCTAGGCTACTTCACTACTTAATTCAATCGTTTTACACAAATATATACCAGGCTGCCATAGCTTTCCACTCATTCACATTCCATTAAATCCATCCACACTGGTATATTCCAGAAATACAAGCAATTCACAGCGGAGAGAGAGGATTTGAAGCTCGACAAGACAAACTTCAAAAACAACTTTGATTCGGTTAACAACCTTCAGCAAAGCCTCTCGGGCTATCGCTGGCATCTCTCTCAATCTCTCACAATTGTCATCAACAAACAAAAGTGTCGGTAAAATATAAAAAACAGGCTATTGTCATCAGTGCATAAACAACATTCACGACGACTGGGTATTATTGTCAAAAAAGCTCAGTGTTGTTTTCACAGACTTTATAAAAGTCTCCAAACCACAGCTACGCTTATATCAGCGAATCACGACTGAAAATGTGTGAATGTGGCTTAACAGCCCGAATAGTAGCCTAACTTCTGAAGCAGGCTACTGGGAGTCGCCGGATAGAAGGAGTCCCAACTTCAAGGTATTTCCCAACATGTTTCATGGAGTAACGGTGCCGCTCTATCCGCTATTCCCAGAGACGCGCTGTGAGTTGGGAGACTTTGGCGTGAGGCGCAACTGTTGAGAACAACATCTCCTCCGAACGGAGCCAAACCATCTCGGCTTCCACATCAAACAGCACTTTACCAGCGAGCGGGCTAAACAGTACCTGCTCACAAAGACTGGTGTAAAAATCAAATGTAAAGGTAAACTTACATAGCAATGTGAGGAGGACGAGAACTCTTCGGAGGAGGCTAGCGGTAGCCATTTTGGAGACAGATTTGCGCTTAATGGATCGGACATGCGCAAATCCGAGCGCTGAAGAGGGGGATGGAGAGAGAGAGAGAGAGAGAGAGAGAGAGAGAGAGATGTTTGCCAGATGCGAAATATGGCAGTATCATAGTAAGACGTCAGAGATGATCGACGATATGAGAGAGAGAGAGAGAGAGAGAGAGAGAGAGAGAGAGAGAGAGAGAGTAAGAGATTAGTATGGCTGGGGTTATTAAGTCGTCATAACGACGGGAAAAACTGAAGGAAAGATCATGTTCCTTTTTTCAGCAGTAGAGATATAAACTCGCACACTTTTTTTTTTTTTTAATTTCCCGGGCAGATTTGAATATGAAATGAACACCCACATATGGATTTGATTATTTGTGTGTGTGTGTGTGTGTGTGTGTGTGTGTGTGTGTGTGTGTGTGTGTTTAGGAGTAGAGTAAGGATGAAGGTAAGTCTTGACCAGCTGCAGTGATGGTTTTTGACTAACCCTTAATGTGGCTGTGTGTGCAACCTGCTTACAGTGCTCTCTCTGTCAAACACACACACACACACACACACACACACACACACAAACTCAATAATGGATGAATGTGTTGAGCATGTTAAATCATTAAACAAAGACAATGTGAGTTTTTGTTTAGTGATGAACAGAAGACTAAAGCCACTCCATTCTCCCTGGGGAAGAAAGGATAGAGTACATCTGGGATGGAGAGAGAGAGAGACAGAGAGAGAGATGGAGAGAGTGAGGGGAAGTTGTCAGTCTACTTGTTGTATTGGGAAATGGAATGTCAGGGTGGATCAGCATCAGGAAAGGGTATGTGTGTGTGTGGAGGTGTGTGTGTGTGTGGAGGTGTGTGTGTGTGTGTGTGGTGGGGGGGGGGGGTCTGATCTATGGGCAGGGCCGCTGCTAAGGTTTTGGAGGCCCTAAGCTTAACTGGTCAGGGAGGCCCCCCCCCCCCCCCAAAAAAAAAAAAAAAAAAACAAAAGCAAAGACTTCGAAGTTCCGTTAAGTTAGCAAAACAATTAACGTTAGCCTAAACGGACTTACCGGCCAGGGATGCACGGGCGTCTTCCTTTTGCTTCTTTTTCTTTCGCTTTTCAGCACCAGATTCATGCTGTCTCTTCATTATTAGATGTCAACGATGTTGACACATTTACTGAACATTTGCACAGCAGAATCTTGCAATTTGCAGTTTTCTAACGTTGCTGCTTGCTGCTTCAATCAAAGCCGACACAACAAACTCAAAGACGCAATTTGGGATGTACCATTTCAGGGAATAGGGGTGGGTAGGACTATCTTTGTATATTAGGCAAAACTGTTAATTTGCTTGAATTGTATGATGAGTTACGCAATTTTTAACAAAAAATGATGGGCCTATTCATTACTAATTCATATATTTTTGCAATGTAACTATTATCATGACATTTTTTAGTAAAGCTCAAAATTGGAGGCCCCCCGAGGCCCTGCCAAGTGGTTGAGGCCCTACGCACCTTGCGTACTCTGCGTATGGGGAACGGCGGCCCTGCCACTCAACCCTCAACCACGGCACAAGTGCCCTTAAAGTATAACTCCGGAGTAAGTTTAAAGT
>JAODXP020000020.1:5386083-5388583 GCA_027497455.2 Sardinella longiceps | reverse complement strand
AGAGTCTACCTACGCCATGAAACATATACATATCTTGGCCATAAATTTAATGTGGCAGGTGACTGGGAAGAGCAACTCTCAGAACTCACAAACAATTACGCGAACAGATTAAGTCTCATTGAATTTTCCCCCTACCCATCATGATGAAAGTGCAAGCCATCACAGAAATAGCCCTCTCTAAAATTCAGCACCTTTTTGCAAACATCCACATACCACAGAAAACCCTGACTGAATTAACCAATCTCACAGTAAGAACTGTTAGGTGTTGGTTCGGGTTAAACACACGTTCAACAAGGCATATCCTCTTCCAGTCAAAGAAGGAGGGTGGTTTGGGTGTCCCGAACATCGAGTGGGTATACACCGCCACCAGGACGCACCATCTCCTTAACATGCTTGCCAATGACGACCTGAGAATTAGGGAGATGGCGCGAGCCTCACTTCTGCAGCATCTGCAGCGACGCAAGGTACCAGCCGCGAATGACAACCCCCAATTCCTCGGATTTCGACAAAAAAGCAACGGAAAGCTAGACATCAGAGCTACCGGTTTTGGTGTGAGGTCGGACTGGCTCGATCTAAACGATCTTTGCAACCGCATAGGTCTACACTTGCGGTGGGCCAAACCAGATGGCACAAGCATAATGTCGGGAGATAACATCATAACGGACCCGCACATCTACCCATGCGTGACGTATGCGCAAGGTGAGGATGTGCGAGAGCTGCCTGCGAAACATGCGCGGGCCTTCCTCCTGCAGATGGCACGATCACAGTGCGCTCAGCGCTGGGCCAGCCTGAAACTCCAAGGAAAATTAGCAGGATTGCCCTTTGCCAATCAGGCACTCTCCCACACTGTGCTGTCCAACTATGTAGTAGGGGAGGACATAGTAATTTTTGCAATCAAAGCACGCCTTCAGATCCTTCCGACAAGATATAACTTGGCCACCTGGTACCCCTTAAACCATGACCCACACTGCATTCTCCACTCTTCCACAAATCAAAATGAAACAATAGCCCATATACTGAACGGCTGTAACGTTTACAAAGGGCTTTACACCGCTAGGCACGACAGACTGGTTGACTTGGTTGCAGACAGTATTACAGAAACGCTAGGGGAGTCCATAAACATGTATAAACACAGTGCAGTGCAAATACACTGGTTTAATACTGAAAACATCAATGTGGACATGAACAACTTCCCAAATAGCCCTGACATAACCATCATTAATGAAGACAATAAAACTGTAACACTTATAGAAATAGGATGCTCTTTTGACCTGTATATGGACAGATGTTTTAACTCTAAAATATTGAAATATCAGCCATTACTCAATACCATTGTGGGCCTTGGGTACCAATGCAGATTAGTTGTTTTAATATTTGGGAGCCTTGGGCATGTACACAAACTTGTCCTAACAGGACTGCAACTATCTGGACTGCACAAAACAACAGCAAAAAGACTGGCAAAATACTGTTCCATCTCTGCCATCATAGGCAGTTTGTCCATTTGGAGACGGAGATGCCATATTTATCCATAAATATTGGACTGAATAACTGCATGATCATGCCTATACAACTCTGTGATTTCCATCAGTATTTGGGTCTGTATAACCTTTAATGTGCTGCGATCCAAATAAAAGTATTAAACTGTGTGTGTGTGTGTGTGTTTTAGTTACTTGATGCTGGAGTGGTCGATGCACAAGTGTGTGTGTGTCGTACTTGATGCTGGAGTGGTCGATGGTCAGGTGTGTGTGTGTGTGTGTGTGTGTGTTAGTTACTTGATGCTGGAGTGGTCGATGCACAGGTGTGTGTGTGTGTGTGTTAGTTACTTGATGCTGGAGTGGTCGAGGGTCAGGTGTGTGTGTGTGTGTGTGTGTGTGTGTGTGTCGTACTTGATGCTGGAGTGGTCGATGGTCAGTGTGTGTGTGTGTGTGTGTGTGTGTGTGTGTGTGTGTCGTACTTGATGCTGGAGTGGTGAATGGTCAGGTGTGTGTGTGTGTGTGTGTGTGTTAGTTACTTGATGCTGGAGTGGTCGATGATCAGCGCCCCGTTGGCGGTGGGGGTCATTAGAACGCTGCTCATCTTCATGATGTTCTTGCGGGCCACAAACCAGGGGGCGTTAGTGGCAAAGCCAATCAGATACCAGCTACCGGACATCTGCACACACAAACAACCAATCAGATACCAGCTACCGGACATCTGCACACAAACATCCAATCAGATACCAGCTACCGGACATCTGGACACAAACAGCCAATGGTGTGAGATTTCAGCGATGACAGACCAATCAGCTTGCATTTAAAGCACATCTGGACTTGGCCGGGACTAAACTAAAAAGCAGAACAAAACCAAACAACCAATCAGGTGAGATTTATCACACGTATCAAGCAGCCCCACCCCAAACCCTGCATACAACAATAATAACATCAGACAATGAAGAGAGACAGAACCCCAAACCCTGCATACAACAATAATAACATCAGGCAATAAAGAGAGACAGAACCCC
>JAODXP020000020.1:5373583-5381083 GCA_027497455.2 Sardinella longiceps | reverse complement strand
TATCAGTACTTCACTGGGCCCCAGGCCATCACTAGACCACTGACTCCATCAGTACTTCACTGGGCCCCAGGCCATCACTAGACTACTGACTGTACTTCACTGGGCCCCAGGCCATCACTAGACCACTGACTGTATGGGTACTTCACTGGGCCCCAGGCCATCACTAGACCACTGACTGTATCAGTACTTCACTGGGCCCCAGGCCATCACTAGACCACTGACTGTACTTCACTGGGCCCCAGGTAGCTGGGTTGAGCCCATGAGACGTGGATCTGCCCAAAGTTTCTTCTACACAAACACTGGTACTGATGGGTCTGTTTACTGTCTGCACCGTGAGCCAACGTGTTGTATCTGGCGCTCCACAAATTAAATTGAATTGAACTAGGATACAGCAGCCTACACACACACACACACACACACACACACACACACACACACACACACACACACACACACACACACACACACACACACACACACACACACACACACACACACACACACACACACACGTGTGTGTAACATTTTGGCGTGCTAATAACTTACAGCACATTGAAAAGACAAGATTAGAATAAAGTTTGAATATGGTTTTATTTTATTTCAACAGAATGAGATTTAATTCAATTTCAATAGTATGCAACATAAATTCATTTTAATATAATACAATTTCAATAAAACTTCATTTCAGAATGTGATGTAGTTGCTGTTGGTTGCGATGGCCAGTTTGAGTTCTCAGTCAGAACAGTTTCACTATGAGGGAGAAAGACGATAACAGTTATTATCCATATCTATCCATCCATCCATCCATCCATCCATTCATCCATTCATCCATTCATCTATCCATCCCTCAATCCATCCATACGTGCCTCCATGCTTTTTTTTAGTCGCTCAAATTGCTGAACTTTTACAGCTGCTAGCTTTTCTCGCTTCTTATGGCTTTAGTTGCTCTTGCCCATAGAAAGTGAATGGCTTCCAGCGATTCCAGCTTTAGTAGCTCTTGGTGTGAACGTACAGTAACCCAACCAAACATAACACAACATAAGGTAACGGAAATATAACTATATAACTTAACATAGTGGTTCCCAAAGTGTGGTCCGGGGACCACTGGTGTTTTGGGAGTAAGCTCAAGTAGTCTATGAGGGAATGCCCATCCCAAACCATTAATTTTACTAACTGTGGATGGACAAACACACACACGCACACACACACACGCACACACACAAACACAAACACACACACACACACACACAAACACACACACACACACACACACACACACACACACAAACACACACACTCACTCTCTCTCTCTCACACACACACACACTTGCATCACTCACCAGTTCTGCACACACCATTGGCAATTCCTTTGCCTGAGAGCAAATACAGAGAGAAACAATTACAATGTAGATACAACATGCCAGCGTGGGGGATAATCTGAGACTCCCCCACATCCACCACTGAGATTAGAGATTAACACACACTCACACACATCCACCACTGAGATTAGAGATTAACACACACTCACACACATCCACCACTGAGATTAGAGATTAACACACACCCCCCACATACACCACTGAGATTAGAGATTAACACACACCCCCCACATCCACCACTGAGATTAGAGATTAACACACACTCACACACATCCACCACTGAGATTAGAGATTAACACACCCCCCCCCCACATACACCACTGAGATTAGAGATTAACACACATCCACCACTGAGATTAGAGATTAACACACACTCACACACATCCACCACTGAGATTAGAGATTAACACACACCCCCCACATCCACCACTGAGATTAGAGATTAACACACACTCACACACATCCACCACTGAGATTAGAGATTAACACACACTCACACACATCCATCACTGACATCAGAAGAATAAGACCCCTATAAGACATTTCAGAATGTTTGTAAACAAGGAGTGCTGAGATACTTCCGGGTGGCAGAAAGCAAGCGGTACCCCATTGACGTGAATGCATTCAACGTACATTAATAAATTCACCTTTATGACAAATTATTTTGTAAAACGAGATAAGGACTGTTCACTGTTAAATCTTAAGACATAGGTTTTATAACCAGAAAATAAACTTGTTATGCTATACGATCTCTACACCTGTTACCCACTGAGCAACCAAATTAGGCTAACCGTTATAAACAGGGACGTCAGCGCTGGTTTAGCTTGCAAGCTACAATGCTAGGTTAGCTTGACAGATCGAGCAGGGAAAACTTGCCTGAATCAATTAGTCTGGCGTTTATGACTTTTTATTTTGTTAAAAGAGAGAAGAAATGTTGACCGTTCATTCTGAACACATAGGTTTAGTGACCAGAAAATACACCCGTTGTGATATTATGTATCCATACTCCATAACCGGTAACACCCAAGTACTACCGACGTAGCAAACAGACAGGCACCGGTCTACCATGCTTGCCATACGGCCACGTTAGGAAGAGAACCCACCGGTAAAGTCGATAGCAAATTAATAAGTTCGGCATTTATTTTGTAAACAGATACGATAAATGCGATGGAAATGACTATTGAATATGAAAGATCCAGGTTTTGTAACCAGAAAATGCATATTTGGTGAAAAAGGATGTATGCTTTTGACTAGTGTTTGGTTGACAACTTTTGGCTTTTACCACCCGGAAGAGCGTGTGACGTCATGGTAAATTGGTCTATATCCACCACTTAGATTAGATTAGGATGATAGCACTCACCCACATCCACCACTGAGATTAGGAGATTAGGACTCACCCACATCTACCACTGAGATTAGGAGATTAGGACTCACCCACATCCACCACTGAGATTAGCACCCACATCTACCACTGAGATTAGCACCCACATCTACCACTGAGATTAGGAGATTAGGACTCACCCACATCTACCACTGAGATTAGGAGATTAGGACTCACCCACATCCACAACTTTATTCAACCAGTTCATGACTGTGGAGACACACAAGAGAGGTCAACTGAAGGTCACCGTCCACCCCGTATGGAACACCAAAGAAGAATCCGGAATAGTCATTAAAGAAGAATCCGGAATAGTCATCAAAGTAAGACTCACCTTGATTCGTCACTGGGGAGGAATAAAACGATTAATTATGATAGATTCATTATGTTAGCATCTGAATTACTAAAGCTGAGATATTTAGTCTGTTTGTATGTGTGTTAATTATGATGGCATCTGAATTACTACAGAATTACAATTACTGCTGAATGTATAGCTGAGATATGTAGACTGTATGTGGGCTGGATTGAGTAGCTTAGGAGTCTCTGTCCTGGTTCAAACAAGCTCCTAACAGGGGGAATTACTACAGTATAGCTGAGATATGTAGACTGTTTGAGATACTGTATGTGGGCTGGATTGAGTAGCTTAGGAGTCTCTGTCCTGGTTCAAACAAGCTCCTAACAGGGGGAATTACTACAAACAAGCTCATAACAGGGGGGCCAATTAAGACTTTCTCAGCCTGCGGGCCCAATGAGATGGAACTGAGATGCTTTTGTTTATGAGCCTCACTAGCCTGGTCATAACCCACACACACACACGCGCACACACACACACACACACACACACACACACACACACACACACACCTAGCCTGGTCACATTCAGCCCGCCGGTCTATGCTTGTCTTCAGACCAGTGTCTGGGATAAATAATTTCAAGTGAATTAGAGATGATAAGAATCTGGTCTTACCCCGCAGATGTTCGCTGACGATATTGTTCTCCACGATTCGGGCTGAAAACACAAAGGATTCAGTCAGTATGTTCTCTGTCCTGGGGCCTCATTTATAAACTATACACAAAAGAATGCATACGCCACTTGTTACACAAGATTCAATATTTCTAAACAAGTGAACATGCTGGTGAAATGGCCCCTGCACAGTGTTGGGGAGTAACGGAATACATGTACCAGAATACTAGATTCCGTTCCATTACAGTTACTATATTCCGTTACAGTTACTGTTTAAGTGGGTGGTATTTAAAATACAGTTACTTTGTAAAAAATCATGGATCGTTAGCAGTATTTTCCAGTTTCTTGTGTACAGCTATCCCCTCTCTAATTTGGGTAATTCCACACATTGTCAGAAACGAAATCAAACAAATCAAAATAAGAGCTATTAAACTTCCTCCTAATGGTGGCGTCAGGCCTACACAACTGCGCCTAGCCAATGAAATGCACCCCCTCACCGGCACATATGATAGGCCAAACCTTTGGGTAATGTGTGGGGTTATGTGTTGGGTTATGTGTTGGGTAGTCAATTGCCCCATGGAAACCTATGCATGGGCCTCGAGGTGCCACTGACGTCAAGATAAGTGGGATATCAACTTACACTTAATTCATTCATACTCTGCACTTATGTATTGAGGTATTGAGATATTGAAATACACAGAGGGAGTGCAAAGAAATGGTGCGAAAAAACGGCTCTTCATGCAAGGGCTTCCTACCAGACGTGCCACAGCGATGTATACAGAATAGCTAGAGGTGGAGGGAGTTTATTAACGCTGCCAGCATGAGTCCAATATTGCCTATAAGCATTCCTATTAGATTATGGGCTCATGTAGAAGGAGGGGAGGGGAGGGGAGGGGGGCATCCAGTCCATGTCCCTGTCACACGGAAAAGGGAAAAGCAGAAAGAGCGCCCTCAGGAGGAAGTGGGGAGAACAACCCATAATGTATTCAATGATTCCCTTTGGCAATGCTGCATGCATTCAATAGGGAACGCTTAGTGTGAGTCAGTCTGCTGCTCCATTTTCATGGAAGATGATTCAGAAACACCAAGTTCCTCCAAAGCGAGGGTGATGAGAGTGATGACCCCTGGCCCTACTTGTCTTCCTCCGTTTGCCAAAAACACAATTCGTATGAAACAAAGTGCCTACTCTGCTTCCCTTCAGCCAAATAGATTGTGCCCTAAACTCTAAATGTTGAACTTTTGACAGCTTTCTTTAATATACACAGTAGGCCTACTTCTACTTTTACTTTCAGTACTTGAGTAGTCATTTTTAAAATATGTCTACTTGCAATACTAAAAAAGTACAAAGCATTTTGAATACTTTAGTACTTCCACTTAAGTATGATTAAGTATGATCTTTAAAGTACACTTTTTTGATATAGCACTTTTACTTCCACACCACTCCAGTACTTTATACAACTCTGACCCTAAGCCAGGGGTCGGCAACCCAAAATGTTCAAAGAGCCATATTGGCCCCAAAAAACAAAACATACCTGTCTGGAGCCGCAAAAGTCTAAAAGCCTTATATAAGGCAACATAGACTGTCAATACATAAGCTGTATGTCTACTATTAAAATGACTAAGTAGGCTACAAATACAAAATGAACATTCATGTTTAAATGTTTATTTTCCCTGCAGCGCATCCTTGAGAGAATTACGCACCACGTGACTATTGATGTACGATAGGCCTATTGCTGCTTCAAGTCTAGCCTAACTCCCATTACAATATTATAGTGTTTTGGTTTTTGTTGCACTGGTTTTAGGTCTCAAGAACAAAAAAGTGCATAGCCTCATGCTATTTTCAGCCCGTGTGGAAATTAAATGTTCTCTTCAACGTCAATAACAATAGAACTTACTGTTCAATAACAATCAACGGAGCGCAAAAAATAGCGCAATTATAAAAATAAAACGGTCAAATGCCAAGTTAAGTAGCCTAAGTCAGTGCAAATGAGAAAAATAAATAGGCCTAAAACAATCTTTTAATTCTCTCCCTTACTCATCGTCAGAGATTAAATAAATTACAATGGCAAAGGGGTAACGCAGTTTGCGATTAAAAAGCAGCTGGCTTAAAAATTCATCAGTCAGTCGAAAATAAGACAGATAAACTTTGATTTCTGTGCATTATCCTCGTCTGATAAGTTCGCAAATGCCACGAAGTCTGTGCAACTGTCAAATGCAGAAGCATCCTTCTCTTCCCCCTCAGCTACAGACACGTAGGCTACATCATCGGACCTTGCACCTTGCAAATAATCACTGTTGAGTGTGTGATCGTTATGGGCGTCTTTGAACTCTCTCAGGGATGAGAAGTGGGAGAACGTGCCTCGCTCTATCCCTGACTGTCAGCTTGCGCTCGAATGATAAAAACGGCTTCCCGCATTTGAAGCGCAAATTTCTTAAATATCAAATAAAATGAAATATATATACAACTACATACATTTTTACAACATAAGAATGTTTGTGTCATGTTTACCCCCTAAGAAACCATATTTAAAAAAAAAAAAAAAAAAAAAAGTTGTTTTTCCATTTTCACACATTTCTGCAAAACCTCCATTGAGCCAATAGGGGGGTGCTAAAGAGCCGCGGGTTGCCGACCCCTGGCCTAAGCCATGACTGAGAGTGTCCACCTACGCACAGCTCAAACACTCACAGTCATGGCTTTTAGGAGAGCATGTGTGTGTTAGTGTAGCCAGTGGCAGTCCGCACCGCACACAGGTCTCGAACCTGCCACCCCGCCGGCTACAAACTCCCGGTGTGGGAGTGGAACGCTCTAACCAACTGAGCCAAAAGCCCCAGTTAGAAATCTCCTAACAAACATTCTCCTAACCATGACTGGACACCTACACACAGCTCAAATCACATCCGCAAATATCCTAACACACACACACTCTCCTAAGCCATGACTGTGAGTGTGCACCTACACACAGTTCACGAATCTCCTAACACACACACACACACACACACACACACACACTTTCCTAAAACATGACTGGACACCTACTACACACAGCTCAAACACACACCTGATGACTGTAGTCCTGGACTGGGAGGGGAGACTGTTGTATCCTAAATTAAACTTCTTAAGAAGATGACAGAGTTGTCGTGACCGGGGCTATTCCCCTCAGTCAATCTTAAACCAGATCCACCCGGAACACAGGCAACACACAAGTCTTCCAATAAAGTTTTTAACAATTTATTTATTAACACAAGTCAATGGGACTGCCAGAGGGCATACAGATGTAAAGGGCACCACTAGGGGGCAGACTTACCCTAAATGACACATGGAAAGCTACTGAACCCTTCCCCAATAAGTTAGGATACACAGAGCATACATGAAAACCACAGCACAGCAAACATGACACACCCACAATAGATCAATAAATAAATGCACCGTAATAATAAATAATCACTGCAATCCAACTACAAAATACACACAATGCACATATCTATGGAAATATAAATAGTCACCACAGTTCACTCAAAGGCACAATAAGAGGGGAGATACACTTTGCCACCATGGTTAGTCAGAGATGCAGAAGCCCCAGGCCCACCCGCACAGCAGTCCCAAAAAAGGAATAAAACAACCTGTACTGGTCGGTCCACACCGACCAGTACAACAAATAAAGAGTCTCTTCACAACAACCTGTATAGCCACGCTCCACAGCTCTGGCGCAGCTCTCTGTGTCCATGCATTAATATCCTGGCTTATCCAGCTTCAGGTGCGCCGGGTTGCGCACCACGGA
>JAODXP020000020.1:5353583-5368583 GCA_027497455.2 Sardinella longiceps | reverse complement strand
TACTCGCAACATCATTGTTCTTCTTCATACTTTTACTGTATCTAACGTAAATATCAGCCTCACTCTAGACTTACAAGTAACGGACACCAGACCTCTTTTTTAAAGACCAAACTAACGCTCTTTTTTAAGAGGCCTTCTCGCTGTCTAACGGACACTAGACCAAACTAACACTCTTTTTTAGAGGCCTTCTCGCTGTCTAACGGACACTAGACCAAACTAACGCTCTTTTTTAAGAGGCCTTCTCGCTGTCTAACGGACACTACACCAAACTAACACTCTTTTTTAAGAGGCCTTCTCGCTGTCTAACAGACACTACACCAAACTAACACTCTTTTTTAGAGGCCTTCTCGCTGTCTAAAACAGTTAATCATCTGTAGGGCATGAATGCATGAGTGGCCATATGGGCATACAGGATATGAATGCAGCAGTTAGAGTCTGTATTACTGCAGCTCTTAAACTCTACACTGGAGAGTCCCAGTAGCACACACACACACACACACACACACACACACACACACACACACACACACACACACACACAAGTGGCCATAGGGCATACAGGTCATGGTTAGTGCAGCTCTTAAACTCTACACTGGAGAGTCCCAGTAGCGCACACACACACACACACACACACACACACACACACACACACACACACACACACACACACACACACACACACACACACACAAGTGGCCATAGGGCATACAGGTCATGGTTAGTGCAATTCAATTCAATTCAATTTTATTTGTAGAGCGCACAAATACAGTACATTGTCTCGCGGCGCTTTACAGACAGTACGGGAAGCATCCATGAGAATCAGGGGCAAGGAAAAACTCCCTCGCTTTGTAAATAGTTTGTTATGTAGGAAGAAACCTTGGGCAGATCCACGCCTCATGGACTCAGCCTACCTGCCTGGGGCCTAATAAAGTATCCGTAAAGTCTGATGCATAGATTGACCATGGTTAACACAAAACAGTATGAGTACTGAATGTAGTCAGAGATGATATACACATAGTTTGTGCGACAGTCAGGGCCAAGGGATGGAGTCAGTAGTTGGAGTGTGGGATTAGTCAGTATTTGGAGTGGGATCAGAGTTCATTGGGTGTTGGTCGCCATCTAAGTAGTGGTCATCAGGGGGCCATCAGGCCAGTTCCATCACGGGCCTCAGAGAAAAGGGGGGATGGTCATGGTGTGTGGCTCCGGGGAGGTTGGTCAGCATCCGTAGTGGGGTAGGGTTGGTGGCAGGGAGGTACGGGAGGTTCATCACTCAGCCAGTGCGTCGGGGCAGAGGAGGCAAGAGAAACAAAGAGAAACAGAAACAAGAGGATTAGGCCAATCTAGGAGGATATCACTTCATGATATGTGTCATATAATCTAGCTAGAGTGAGGAGAGGGAGAGAGAGAGAGAGAGGAGAAAGAGGGTTGTACAGGATGGCAAGTGTGCAGAAGGTGGCAGCACTAGGCTATCGCAGCATAACTAAGGTATGGTACATGGCATCTCACCAACCCAGAAGGGGGTGGTCAGTGGCCGCCTTGGAAAAACAGCAGAGGTAGCCCTCCCAAGAAAGCCCAAGAGGAGTGGTGATATGCCATGGCCCACTCCTAATTATAGGAAATGTCAAAAAGGAAGGTTTTAAGTCTAGACTTAAAGGTATTGAGAGTGTCCGCTTCGCGAATGTAGGGAGGAATAGAATTCCATAGAAGAGGTGCTCGATAGGCAAAAGCTCTTCCCCCAATTGTAGTTTTAGATATGGTCACTTTTTCAAGGAGGCCAGCATTTTGAGATCTCAGAGGTCTTGCTGGATGGTATGGAACAAGTAAATCTGTAATATATGCAGGAGCTAAGCCATTAAGTGCCTTATACGTCATGAGAAGGATTTTGAAGTCAATTCGACTTTTGACAGGAAGCCAGTGTAGAGATGCTAGAATGGGAGAAATATGTTCATATTTCTTAGTTCTAGTGAGTGTTCTAGCTGCTGCATTTTGGATTAGCTGTAGACTTTTAATGCAGGTGTTACTGCACCCTGAGAACAGAGCATTGCAGTAGTCGAGTCTGGAGGTAACAAATGCATGTATAAGTTTTTCAGCATCCTCAAAGGACAGGAACTTCCTAACCTTAGCAATGTTTCTAAGGTGAAAAAATGATGTTTTAGAAATGTGCTTTACATGGCTATTCAGGGAGAGGTCTTGATCAATAAGTACCCCCAGATTTTTCACTTGTGAGCTAAATGAGAGTGTAGGACTGCTAAGTGAGCTATGATGGTGAAGCGAGGTGTCCTTCAGTTGTTTAGAGGCAATCATCATAACTTCAGTTTTATCTGAGTTCAAGCATAAGAAATTTTTTGACATCCAAACTTTAATGTCTTCAAGACAGGCATTAAGTTTGGTTGTCGGAGTGCAGTCGCTAGGCTTCATAGAGAGATAAAGCTGTGTATCATCTGCGTATGAGTGAAATGCAATGCCATGTTTCCTAATGATTTCACCCAGAGGTAGCATATATAGAGAGAATAGTAGGGGGCCCAGTACTGAGCCTTGCGGAACGCCATATTTAACTTTAGCATGATAAGATGAGACGTTGTGAGCATGTACAAATTGGTATCGATCAGTGAGGTAGGATTTGAACCAAGCTAGTGCTGAATTTCTAATGCCTATCGTATGTTCGAGTCTGTGTAGTAGGATATCGTGGTCAATGGTGTCAAAAGCTGCACTAAGATCAAGTAAGATTAATATGGATACATTACCATTGTCCATGGAAAGAAGGAGGTCGTTGAAGACTTTAACTAAGGCTGTTTCAGTGCAGCTCTTAAACTCTATACTGGCGAGTCCCAGTAGCCTATAGGATTGATTGTAGTGCTGCTGTCTATCTCTCTCAATGGATCAATGGGTCTAAAGTACATCCATGCAAACATACTGTATCAACTCAGACCTCTGCAAGGCCCCTTAGCCCTCAAGGCCACTCAGACCTCTGCAAGGCCCCTCAGACCTCTGCAAGGCCCCTTAGCCCTCAAGGCCACTCAGACCTCTGCAAGGCCCCTTAGCCCTCAAGGCCACTCAGACCTCTGCAAGGCCACTTAGCCCTCTACATGGCCGAGTGCTAGTCAGGCCCAGTAGCATCCGTGCTAAAGGTGGAGACGCCGCTTATGCTTGCTACACTGATCACAGTTGGAACCATTCACCAAATAACATCAAAAATGCACCTACCACCACTGTGATTTTTTAAATAACATATTTGACATGTTTGGGCATGTGATTGTATATTTGTGTTTTATAATGTTTCTCTTGCTATTTTGCTATTTACCTGTTGTTCCACTTGCTCAAGCAGTCTTGGCTCACCTCCTTATGACATCATACCGACTCTGGCAGACATGTTTTTACGATGACACACACACACTGATTGCTGTTTATTGACTTTTGATTACTTTTAATAAATATTTTTATTTGTTTCCCCATGTCTGTTGTGTCCCTGGCCCAGATCTACATTGTGTAAAACACAGAGTTAGTCTGGGTGTGAAATACACTATTCATTTAGAAATTACATTTGCCTTGTCTTTATACACACACACACAGAGAGAGAGAGAGAGAGAGAGAGAGAGAGAGAGAGAGAGAGCTGAATCGTTATTCATCTGAATCATTTTCACTGATCACAGACCATGGCCAAGCCAGACACTTTCACCTGCTAGAAATGTACACTCCGTGTGGTCGGCACAAGGACTCACACACACACACACACACACACACTCACTCAGTGTGGTCGGCAGAAGGACTCACACACACACACACACACACACACTCAGTGTGGTCGGCACAAGGACTCACACACACACACACACACGCACTGAGTGTGGTCGGCACAAGGACTCTATTGTTAGGTTCAAATGGTTAAAATAATCTATTGGTTAATCTGAGAATATTGATCATATGATTATCTAATATCTCATCTGGTCTGATGTGCTATCTGGTCAAAGGAGATTCTGCTCACCATCAATCACTGGAGTAGTGCTCCAGACAGTGAGAGAGAGGATCACACACACACACACACACACACACACACACGGTGCCTGAAGGAGAATTACTTATGGATCTCACGCAATGTGGTCATGAACCAGGAGTTTATTTCATACAAAAAGAAGCCACATCAAGTGTGTGTGTGTGTGTGTGTGTGTGTGTGCTAGAAGTAGGCGATGGGGTCCTGCGGGCTCTTGTCGGTCTGCAGGCTGTGTAGCTCCCTCTTGAGGCCGGCGTGGGGAAGACTCTGGAACACTCGGATATGGACGTGATCATCACCGCCCACATGGACCTGTAGCACACACACACAGAGACATGTTATAGAGGGACACACACACACACACACACGGATATGGACGTGATCGTCCCCGCCCACATGCACCTGACACACACACACAGGGGGAGACATGTTATGGAGGGTCACACACACACACACACACACACACACACACACACACACACACACACACACACACACACACACACACTAGTTCATTTCAGCCACCATTTGCGAGGTGTATTGCGTGGCATTGAAGACGAGACACACACACACACACACACACACACACACACACACACACCTTGATGAAGTAGTTGGTTCCAGCCACCACTTGGGAGGTGTAGTGTGTGGCATTGAAGACGTCATAAGTCTTCCCAGCCTTCTGTTCCACATGGGGCTTCATCTGAGAGAGAGAGAGAGAGAGAGAGAGAGAGAGAGAGAGAGAGGGTGTGTTTATGATTCAGGTGAGAGTAGAGACTATCAAACCGGGCACATGGCCAACAGGAGCCAACAGGAGAAAAAGAGACAGAGATCCTTACTGTGTGTGTGTGTGTGTGTGTGTGTGTGTGTGTACACCAAAGCCAGACTCAAGACTTAGGAAACTCCTGACTGCACGTCGCTGTGTGTATGTGTGTGTGTGTGTGTGTGTGTGTGTGTGTGTGTGTGTGTGTCTACGTGTGTGCGTATCAAAGCCAGAATGAGGAAACTCCTAACTGCACGTCACTGAGTGAGTGTGTGTGTGTGTGTGTGTGTGTGTGTGTGAGTGAGTGAATCTCCTGACTGTACGTCACTGTGAACAAAAACAAAACAAAAACAATCCCGTTTCCACAGCAACCAAGAGCACAACTCTTCAGCTGGCATCCATCCCATAACTCAACCATGTGATTTTTTTGCCGTTCCAATTCATGTGTTTGTTTCTAACGCCCTCTGGTGGCCCCAGTGGGTATATCAGTGGAACACAGCTTATATTACTGGCTGATCGGACACAATGACAATAAGATCCATATGGGCATGTGAGAGAGTGAATGTGACGTGAATGTGTCACATTGCCATGATGAATTATCTGGTTCTGTTAAGCAGTGCATGCGTGTGTGTGTGTGTGTGTAGGTAGGTATGTAGGTGTGTGTGTGTGTCTGAAAGCACACCGCAGGTCTATGGGTAGTGGCTGTTTGAATGTGTGTGTGTTTTCAGGTCTATAAGGGGAGTGGGTGTGTAAGTCCATGTGTGTGTATATCACACCTCATTCCTTAGATACCAGTAGCCATTTAAGACCTACATGCCTGGTCTGTATATGTGAATAAACACACACACACACACACACACACACACACACACACACACAGAGGTTATATTTGTGTGTTCACTTTTCGTCAATGTAAACATACTGTATAGTGAAAAGTGTGGGTGTGGGTGAGTGAGTGAAAGGGAGTGTGTGTGTATGAGAGAGAGTGAGTGAAAGGTAGTGTGTGTGTGTGTGTGTGTGTGATTGAGTGAGCGAGGGTGTGTCATGATGCCATAACTAAACCCTTGCAAAAACACCTTTGTGCACAAGACACACACACACACACACAGACACACACACACACACACACACACACACACACACACACCCCTCTGTGTCCATATATGACTCAGTGGTAGTGAATGTTGTTTTTAGGAGGATTCTGCCAACCCATTAGACGTCCCTGTCTTTAGAAAACTATCTATGTGAGGGGTGGCTAAAATATGGCCTGTTAGGAAACAATCTACGGGCCAGACCGGGGGCCAACTCTTTCATCTGGTCTGCTATGGATTAAAATAAATAAACATAATCTGGCCCATTATTAAATAAATTAGTCTCATACTGCAGTAGGCTATGTTCATTCTGCATCACAGTTCCAGCACCAGGCCGCTGTACTATAATACAGACACACACACACACACACACACACACACACACACACACACACACACACACACACTGGCGTCTCCAGTCTCCATTCATTTTGTCTCATAAGAGTGCGCGCTTTAGCCCAGGAGTGAGTGAAAGGGAGTGTGTGTGTATGAGAGAGAGTGAGTGAAAGGTAGTGTGTGTGTGTGTGTGATTGAGTGAGCGAGGGTGTGTCATGCCATAACTAATCCCTTGCAAAAAGGCCAAATTGACTGATCTTGCAACACCTTTGTGCGCAAGACACACACACACACACCCCTCTCTGTGTCCATATATGACTCAGTGGTAGAGAATGTTGCTTTAGGAGGATTCTGACAATCCATTAGACGGCCCTGTCTTTGGGAAACTATCTATGTCAGGGGTGCCCAATCTACAGCCCAGACCGGGGGGCCAACTCTTTCATCTGGTCTGCTATGGATTAAAATAAATAAACATAATCTGGCCCATTACTAATTTAGTCTCATACTGCAGTAGGCTATGTTCATTCTGCATCACAGTTCCAGCACCAGGTCGCTGTACTATAATACAGACACACACACACACACACACACACACACACACACACACACACACACACTGGCGTCTCCAGTCTCCATTCATTCTGTCTCAGAAGAGTGCGAGCCCAGGAGCCTACAGTCACATAGAGAGAGTAATTGACTAGATTCGGTCACCTCTCTTTGCTTAGTTTATTGGCCCAACCAACACTTTAAAACTATATAAAATAGATAAATTTTAAACTGATTCCGAACTGATTGAAACCGAAAACAACAAGAGCCTACGTGCTTACACTCGCAGGCAAAATAAGGTTCAGTGCTGTACTTCACTTTTCTGAATCTTCCTTCTGTGCAAACGCAAAACGGTAATGAAAACAGAGAGGCACAAAGAAATTGAGAAAAAAGCAGCGGAATGAAGAAGTGAGTAACGTGAACTTGTTAACTCGTCTTCTTCAGCAGCAGCTCACCTCGTCACAGATGGCCTGGATCTCAGGCGTGGCAGCTTTCTGCTCGCTGGTTCCTCCGCACATCATCGGCATTTTGGCGAATTTTAAGGGCTTTAGTTTCGAGGCTAAAACAAAAGGCAAGAACAGTACCAAGACTATCAGCTGACTGTGCGATTGGAGAAACGACGCTCAGCTTCCGTGTTTATGTATGCGCTAAACCATGTGACGGTGAGTCACCCTGGCGGGCGATACCATTTGGCAGTTGACGGAGGTAGAACCTGGGGCTCAAACCATTTACAATTCTAGGCTATATATTGTCTCAAGTTAACACAAAATCATGTTATTTTGTTGTTTACAGTGACAGCAATGATACTGTATGTGTTATGTTTAATTTAAATGGTGCACCCCTACAATAAAATAAGCCTTAAATAAAACCATTGTGTGAATGACCAATGGCCAGTCGACTCCTTCAATCCTACTGAAATCCTGCCTAGCCTTGTTTTAAATATCTGCTGATCATAAGATAAATGTCTGATGCTGTGTAACAGTTTGCGTTTTCCAAATTAAATTTACATCAGTATTTATGATTAAACAACAATATTTTTTACCTCTGCATCTGCCAAGGAGGTTATGTTTTTGCCGGTGTGTGTGTGTCTATCTGTGTGCCTGTCTGTCTGTGTACAACATAATTCGGAAAGTAGCCTACTGCATGGATGAAATTTTCGGACAACATGAGTATTGGGACAAGTAGGCCTAATAACTGATTCGATTTTGGTGGTGATTGGTGATCCAGAACACCATCTATGATCACATTTCCTTGGCAGAGGTCTGCTCTCCCTGAGCGCTTGTCTAGTTTTTATTGTGACACACCATACACGCATACATGCAGCCTACTTTTCCTCTTCTTCTTCTGTGTGTCCTTGAAGCTTGCTGCCTCCTCCCTCCATCCTGGTCCGATCTGTCCTAGTGATGGGGACGAGACGCCTATGCCGAGTCTGAGTCAAGACCGAATCTTTGAAAGGTCGGGACTGAGTTCATCGTTTTTCAAATAGTGGCCTACCAGGCAGGTTCTTGTATGTAGCCGGTGGCGGTTCGCACCACACACGGGTCTCGAACTCGCCACCCCGCAAGCTACAAATTCCCGGTGTGGGAGTGGGACACTCTAACCAACTGAGCTAAAAGCCTGAGCCTCTAACTCAGCGTGTTAGAAGCGCCCATGGAATTGGGTGATGAGGATTTACACATACTACCGCCGAACTAGCTGGTCTCTGTTACACATACATAATTTTTGGGCCGGTGCTGTCATAATTTACTTATCATTTTCTTGGCGGATATTGGGCTAGTCCAATTAAAACTCTAATGTTCATGCAATGTGCATAATTGACAGTGTTATTTTACTTGATCATGAAGTTTTATTGAATAAAATCACAGTAGGCTATCCCACGAAGGCCAAAAATGCCCGGTCCATTTTTTGGTCTCAGTCCAGTCCTGGGGCCCACTACTGTTGAGACCAAGACATGGCAGTGAAATTAAACATGTCTTGTATCCACGTTCAGAATTTAATAATCAACAGTTATGCCTAAAACCTGAACTAGATTGTGAATTACGGGGAGGTGGGCAGTTGCCCAGGGCGCTGTCATTGGGGGAGCAGCATCACAGGCTCACAAATTAAAGTAGACAACCAGGCGTATGATAGGTTACCACTTGTAGTAAGTACACTCGCTTGAGAATAAGGGGGTTCAATTTCAGTGTAAAGATCACCCACATTTAGGCGCCATCTACCAAGAGCTCAAAAAAATAAAACAAAATAAGGGCAATTCCAGCATTATAGACGTGACATTTTCATGCATTGATGAACAAAATGCCACATAACCTCTACAAGACTAGCAGTATTTCACAATTTTGTTCATAGTCTGCTCCAAACACAAAAAATTTACATCATGATTTAAATTAGGCCAATAAGAAGATGAGCCTTTCAATTTGCGTTATGGACGTGACGAAAAACGGACAAACTTTTGAGAGAGAGTAGTTTTTGCTGTGAAGTGTGTGAAATTTCTAGAGAAGTGTAAATATTACTACATTCATACCAAACAGGACACCTCAGTAAAGACAGAGAAAGACTTAATTTCAAATGTAAATATAAAAAAGTTGGTTTTCATTGGGAGAAATGGCGTTATGGATGTGACATTATGGACGTGACGTCTGGAAAAACCTTCCAAAACGATACAAAACAATTGTGAATGGTGGATTTTAACCTGTAATGTCAGAATAACTGATAGCATTGCAGCTTTGTGTGTGTTATCACCCACTTATGCCCATTATAAGCCCCTCCATAGAGTTACATTATAGCTGAATAGGGTAAACATTTTAACAAACAGATATCCTTTCGAAACTTGTTCAGTTGAATATTTATGTAGCCGGTGGCGGTCCGCACCGCACACGGGTCTCGAACCCGCCACGCCGCAAGCTACAAACTCCCGGCGTGGGAGTGGAACGCTCTAACCAACTGAGCTAAAAGCCCAAGCTTCTAACTCAGCGTGTTAGAAGCGCCCATGGAATTGGGTGATGAGGATTTACACACTACCTCCGAGCTAGCCACGCTAGCTGGCCTCCGTTACACTCACCCTCCAAATCCTCACTCCCATTCGGGTCACGGCACCAATGTAGCCGGTGGTGGTCCGCATAATCATATTGTCCCAAGAATAATGTTGTTGGAAAAATGTTATCAAAATCCATGTCTTCCCTTTTTTTTTTTTTTTTTTTTTCGTACACATACAGACAGACAGACAGAGACAAACCAGTGCCTTGGCCGAAGTAATGACCCTATCATGCAAACGGAGCACCGTGCGTTTGCGACTGGCGCAAGCTGTCATTGCTATTTCTGTGCGAGCGCATTGTCGGTTTTTATGTCCGTGGTCTAATTAGGAGATGACTTCGCGCCCGAAGGTGTGGCGAAGGTGTGGCTTGGCGCAAAGCACAACAGATGCTATAATACAGACGCAGAAAAAACGGTACGCCAGTGACTTGGAAAAACCTGGTCATTCCTCAGTCACGCATTCCTGAGCCTGAAATGCTATTTTATGAATGCACAACTCAATAGGTAATGCAGTCCTCGTTCCAGCACAACAAAGAACGCCACAACATTAATTATTACAATCGGAAAATCATTATGAAGTCCATGAAGATGTGGGGGGACGTTGAATGGAGAATCAAGTTTACGTTTGCTTTCAAATTAAAATTCCGAGATATCTATCAGGAGTAAATAAGCTTAATTTGTGTCTTGTGCTTACCTCACTCCCGTCAGATGTAGCGCTACGCTCGTACATCTGATATTCAGCGATAGACGAGTTATTTCAGGAGCCAGAAATCCTTGAATCTAACTGGGCAAACGGCTTGTCCATCAATTTAATTGACGTACACTTCAGCCAACCACATCGAAACCAATCGATGACGCTGGTTACGTTTGTTGGATTGGTTGGATTCAAAACAGTTGCTTCTTCGCTACATCACACCCTCTACAGCAGCCAGTGGCCCTGATTGGTCCGGTTAGAGAATATTGGGCTTGAAATCTCTCTGATGGGCTTCAACATCAGATCGTTGCGCGGAAGTGCCTTGCGAAAGTTACGTAGCGCATCATCTGACGTGCACAGAAGTCTTGTGCAGCTTGTAGACATCAATTTAATATTACCATACCCATTACGGCTCTGACTATTACTAGACCAGATGTGTTACATTTACTGCTGCTTCCTGGTAGGGGTGGTCCTTCCCTTGTGTGTGTGTGTGTGTGTGTGTGTGTGTGTGTGTGTGTGTGTGTGTGTGTGTGTGTTTTGTGATGTGAGTATGTAGTATTAGGGTAGATATCAGGGATCTCAAGCTACGTTCTCAGCTTGAAATGGCATTTAATCAGAGTGTGGGTGTGAGGGGGGTGTTTACATTGGGGTGTCAGAATGGGAGAGGGACCAACAGAGACTGATGGACACTCTATGGCTCTCCTATGGGTCAGCTGTGGGGCTCTTCTCTCCTATGGGTCAGCTGTGGGGCTCTTTCAGCTGTGGGGCTCTTCTCTCCTATGGATCAGCTGTGGGGCTCTTCTCTCCTATGGGTCAGCTGTGGGGCTCTTCTCTCCTATGGGTCAGCTGTGGGGCTCTATGGATCAGCTGTGGGGCTCTTCTCTCCTATGGGTCAGCTGTGGGGCTCTTCTCTCCTATGGGTCAGCTGTGGGGCTCTATGGATCAGCTGTGGGGCTCTTCTCTCCTATGGGTCAGCTGTGGGGCTCTATGGATCAGCTGTGGGGCTCTTCTCTCCTATGGGTCAGCTGTGGGGCTCTATGGATCAGCTGTGGGGCTCTTCTCTCCTATGGGTCAGCTGTGGGGCTCTATGGATCAGCTGTGGGGCTCTTCTCTCCTATGGGTCAGCTGTGGGGCTCCGCTATGGGTCAGCTGTGGGGCTCTTCTCTCCTATGGGTCAGCTGTGGGGCTCTTCTCTCCTATGGGTCAGCTGTGGGGCTCTTCTCTCCTATGGGTCAGCTGTGGGGCTCTATGGATCAGCTGTGGGGCTCTTCTCTCCTATGGGTCAGCTGTGGGGCTCTATGGGTCAGCTGTGGGGCTCTATGGATCAGCTGTGGGGCTCTTCTCTCCTATGGGTCAGCTGTGGGGCTCCGCTATGGGTCAGCTGTGGGGCTCTTCTCTCCTATGGGTCAGCTGTGGGGCTCTTCTCTCCTATGGGTCAGCTGTGGGGCTCTTCTCTCCTATGGGTCAGCTGTGGGGCTCTATGGATCAGCTGTGGGGCTCTTCTCTCCTATGGGTCAGCTGTGGGGCTCTTCTCTCCTATGGGTCAGCTGTGGGGCTCTATGGATCAGCTGTGGGGCTCTTCTCTCCTATGGGTCAGCTGTGGGGCTCTATGGATCAGCTGTGGGGCTCTTCTCTCCTATGGGTCAGCTGTGGGGCTCTTCTCTCCTATGGGTCAGCTGTGGGGCTCTATGGATCAGCTGTGGGGCTCTTCTCTCCTATGGGTCAGCTGTGGGGCTCTATGGATCAGCTGTGGGGCTCTTCTCTCCTATGGGTCAGCTGTGGGGCTCTATGGATCAGCTGTGGGGCTCTTCTCTCCTATGGGTCAGCTGTGGGGCTCTATGGATCAGCTGTGGGGCTCTATGGATCAGCTGTGGGGCTCTATGGATCAGCTGTGGGGCTCTTCTCTCCTATGGGTCAGCTGTGGGCAAGTTGGCATTTCACACTTCACACAGGGAGCCGAAGTCACGCCCTCTTCCGCGTTAGCTACGGTCCTATCGAGCCCATTAAAATGAATGAACAGATACATATAACTTCTGGTCCGCTTTGGTATGCGCCGTGGGTTTCACATATAATGTTTATAATGTTTAAACTTACAGTACATTTCGAGCTTCACAAACGTAAAAAATAAATTCATTATAGACAAACTTCAAAAGTTACGTTACCTAAAACAACAAACATAGTCTTGATTGGCATGAATGGTTATCATTTAAATTCACATGTGGACCAGAAAGTCACGTTTATCTGTCCATTCACTCTCCGGCCAAAATGTAAGCTACACTGGAAGTTAGCGTGACTTTGGTTCCCTATAGATGGTCAGTTGGTCACTGATGCAGTATAAATTCTAGAAGGTGTTCTGAATGAAAATCACCTTCAAAATATAAGAACCATGTTGTTGGAAAATGTTTTGTTTTTTATTGTACACAGACAGACAGACAGACAGACAGACAAACAAACCAATACCTTGGCTGAAGTAATGACTTGAGAGAGAGATAGAGTTTCATTCTTGTGATTCCTGTTGGATGATCCCAGCATGGGTCTACTGTAGTGTGTGTGTGTGTGTGTGTGTGTGTGTGTGTGTGTGTGTGTCTCAGGGGCGATTCTAGGTTCTGAACTTTAGGGGGGCTCAGCCCCCAGAGTTGATAGAGGCTCCTGGTTTGAACATCATGCTTTCCAATGCTTAGATTTACGCATTTTTAATCATAACAACCAGCTACGAAATCGATCCAACCACAAGCACTGACATGCAGCCCCCGTAATGTTGTCACTTCATAAGACCTAAATAATGTTTGTAAAAACTTGTATGCAGAGGTGCCATCACATGTTTTAAAGTAGTGTTGGCAAATTTTCATGGTGATTAGCCTAAAATGTGTTAGACGTAGGCCTACAGTAGGCTCATTATAAATGCTGGTCATACTGGTGGAGGAGGAATTGGGTTTTTCATGGACATCATATTGCTAATGTCACAGAATAGGACTACCCAGCACTTGTGAATCAAAGATGGTATATTTATTTGTTAAAGTAGGGTAGACTTACGGCGGGGTCTGGGGGTATTCCCCCAGAAAATTTTGGATTAGTTAGAAGTTTTTTCCTGCATTTTGGTACATTTTAACAGGTTATTATAGCCTATATAGGCTATATTTTTAAATTATCCTATTACTTTAGCACTTCATGTGAGATTTGAAGTTTGATGTTGCACTAAAAAGTAGTATTGCCGGGGCAATACTGAGGATGACAGCCCTGCTAGAAATGATATGTTCAGCTCCATGGTAATAGTAAGTAAGGATAATACAAGGCCCTCCGTATGAGAAAAGATTGTTTATTTTGGAGTGTTAATGCTCTGGTGAAATGTGAATGATAAGGGAAAACTTCACTCTAGGAGCATTAGATTCATTGCTACTGTAATTGTCATTGGCTCTCTGTAAATCAAACATAGGCTTCATTCTTGAAATGGAATTATAGAAAAATCCATCTAGATTCTTTCCAGCGTATCAGTTCACTATTCATGCCTTAGATTCTTGAGCAAGGTAGGCTCTTTGCCTTTCAGGCTAATTATCATACTTTTAAGCTGTAGTTTCAGTTATTACCTGTGCCACCTAGGCCTATGACTTCCAATAGCTTTAGAATCAAAAGAAAAAATAATAATTAGCGAGTTGAGAGCATGTATTTTAATATTTTATTCCTAGTTTATTGCGCAGAGAAGAATGAAGGTGCAATAAGGCTGCATCATATTCCTTTCTATCAGGGGTAGTCCTAACCTCTATGATGTCCTGGGTCAACAGGCACCTTATCTGTCACCCCTCCTATTGCACAGGCATGGCCCTTGGTAATAGAATATTTGGGTAATAGAAAATTTATCTGTTGAAATTGTAGGTCTATTATAAAGTCCAGTATTTTTTTTTTTTTTTTTTCTTGAGCTCTTGGTTACTAGATGGAACCCAGCAGCCAATTAAGCCACCAGATAAAGATAGTTCCCTGTAAAAAATATGGGCGAGCAAGTACATTACAAGTGGTACCAGTGAATTCGTCTGGTTGTGTAGTTTAATTTGATACCAAATACTCCATTGTAGGATCAGATATACCCATACCAAAGCTTCCAAAAGACAATGAAGCAAACCTGTGTCACCCGCGATTAATTTTTTTGGCGCTCGCGTGCGCAAAAAAAAAAAAAAAAAAAAAAAAAAAACGGTCCGTGATTTTAAGGGGGCTGAGCTAAATTTTAGGGGGCTTGAGCCCCCTAAAAATGGCCTAAAATCGCCACTGGTGTGTTTCATTCTTGTGATTCCTGTTGGATGATCCCAGCATGAGTCTACTACTGCAATGTGTGTTACATTTATGCAGCTGCTTCCTGGCAGGGGCGGTCCTTCCCTTGTGTGTGTGTGTGTGTGTGTGTGTGTGTGTGTGTGTGTGTGTGTGTGTGTGTGTGTGTGTGTTTTGTGATTATGTAGTATTAGGGTGGATATCAGAGCTCCCAAGTTCTCAGATTGGAAAGACATTTAATCAGAGTGTGGGTGTGAGGGGGATGTTTACAAGTGCAAAGGGAACTACTTTGGAA
>JAODXP020000020.1:5348583-5351083 GCA_027497455.2 Sardinella longiceps | reverse complement strand
TACCGATGTAAACACGCCCCAGAGGACAGTGCCCAGACCATCATACGTATGAACATTCGTATTATGGGCGGGCTATGTCAGGCTATATTTATATGGGATAGGCCTATTATTATTATATGTCTATAATAGGCCATCTCTAAATCATGGCCCACAGGTAATATGGAACGCTGACCCATAGGCTTCCATTACGGAGCAGCAAAGAATAGTCTTTAGGATTTGCTACCAACTTTTATGGAATATAGACTAGGCCTATATGTCAATATGACCTGGGCTATATATCAGGCTATATCTCGCATAACAATGACAGAAACAATCTGTTGCCTTTGAATAACCCAATAGACCGTGTCTAACAACATTACTTGACCTTAACACAAAGAGTTCGTTTTGAAAAAGTGGTCAAAATAGTGGCCTATTTCTGCTTACGCCTCCTTCCAGTGACGGCGGGTAGCAGTCTATGTTTGGGCGCCACCTCATGGCTATGCTCCCGCATCGCACCTCTCTCTGTAGGTTGTTCTCCTGACGCAACGCACGCAACCATTGTGTAGGACAGGCTACTGTGCGCTGGGTGAGTCCGCAATCCATGCATTTTGCGCAATAATGTCCCTGACTCACAGGTTAGGTGACCGACCCATCGGCCACTCACTACAGCTGTTTGTCTGCTCCATGCCATGAAGCACGTAGCGGCCAGGAAGCTTGATGATGGAATGACGCAATATTGAATCCCGAGCGCTTTACAGCAGCAGAAAACCTCAGAAACGGTCCAGCACTCGTTACGCTGGTAAGAAGAGCAGCGTCTTCACTAAAGGGACAAGGGACCACAATGAAAACAACTGTATATCTACCGCTGATCTTTTTGGCCTTTATTACCCAATATGGCGTCTATGGTAAACAAGAGAAGGAAGAGGGATTCTGTGAAGGGAAACCACAAAGTTTGTGTTCAGGGGACACGGACACGGACCACAAAACATCCTCCACAGGTGGGTTAGAAGCTCAACTGGACCGGGAAAGTTCCGCTAAAATAGACTATTACTCGCCATGATTTCATTTGGCACGCTTCTAATGTAGCCTATTCTCATAATTTTCTGTTCTGCTTAATGATACTGCCAACAACAACAATACCTGTATTTGACTACTAGGCTACTGTACTTCATTACTTATTTTAAAAGTATCTTTGATAATCTGTCAACATTTTCTGAGGTAATGGCATACCTTTATTCCATTTTCAGTTGGCAACATTGTTGCAAGAAGGCTATGATGTGAAATGATATTGAATTTGTTGGTCTATAGACCGACTGCAACAAAGTTTTGGGGAAGCTGACTTGTCATTGGACAAGAGCAAAGAACTAAATTCTTCATGAAGTCTGAGATGTGATATTTTTTTCTGATGTAAAAGTATGAAATGTTAGATAGCCTACCTTTAGACAGTTAGGCCTACTTGAGTAACATGCTAGTGGGTGACTTCAACTTTCAAAGTAATTGTTTGGTGAACTATTGGGTAATTTATACAACAATGCATGGGTGCAGTGATGTAGTCTTATACACAGTGTCTTATTGCTACACAGTAGCACTTACATGGGGACATTTATTAGAATAGTTTAATGTGACAGTAGGCTACCGTACATTCACACGTTTAAAGAACAGTTACACACACACACACACACACATTGCTATACAGTAGCACTTACATGGGGACATTTATTAGAATAGTTTAATGTGACAGTAGGCTACCGTACATTCACACGTTTAAAGAACAGTTACACACACACACACACACACACACATTGCTATACAGTAGCACTTACATGGGGACATTTATTAGCATAGTTTAATGTGACAGTAGGCTACCGTACATTCACACGTTTAAAGAACAGTTACACACACACACACATTGCTATACAGTAGCACTTACATGGGGACATTTCTAAGTATATTTTAATGTGACAGTACCGTACATTCACACGTTTAAGGAACGGTTACACACTCTAGGTGACATCTTTAGCTTTTTCTATCTGTGTTAGTGCTGTTGGTCACACACACACACACACACACACACACACACACAGTGTATTTGGGCGAATCAACAGTAGCTGCAATCTGTTCACACCCAGATTGATTTTAATCTCTATTATCTCGGCCAAGATGATAGCATACAAACAGTCACTTTCACACACACACACACCCGTAATTAACACACACACACACACACACAAGATGATAGCATACAAACAGTGTATCAGTCACTTTCACACACACACACACACCCGTAATTAACACACACACACACACACAAGATGATAGCGTATAAACAGTGTATCAGTCACTTTTACACACACCCATAATTAACACACACACTCTCTCATGCTTGCACATTCATACACTTAAACACAAGGCGCGCGCACACACACACACACACAACACACACACACACACACACACACACACACACACAGTAATGCTCACACATGACATGTATATTCACACACAATCATACATACACATA
>JAODXP020000020.1:5341083-5343583 GCA_027497455.2 Sardinella longiceps | reverse complement strand
CTCTACTTCTGTCCAGTCTCTCTCTATCCCTCTATCTCTACTTCTGTCCACCATCTCTCTCTATATCACTCTATCTCTACTTCTGTCCAGTCTCTCTCTATCCCTCTTTCTCTACTTCTGTCCACCATCTCTCTCTATCCCTCTATCTCTACTTCTGTCCATTCTCTCTCTATCTCTCTATCTCTACTTCTGTCCACCATCTCTCTCTATCCCTCTATCTCTACTTCTGTCCACCATCTCTCTCTATCCCTCTTTCTCTACTTCTGTCCACCATCTCTCTCTATCCCTCTATCTCTACTTCTGTCCAGTCTCTCTCTATCCCTCTATCTCACCCCACCTTGCAGCAGTAGAGTCCAAAGTCCTCCTCTCTCACGTCCGTCAGGGTGAAGCTGCTGGCTGTTGTCATGGTAACTCGGTCCAGGTGAGTGTCGCTGGGTGACAGTTGTGCTCCATCGAGCATGAAGACGAGGATCTTCTCAGGTGGGTGACGGTCACACCTGGTCCACTCCACCATGATGATCATCTTTGCGTCGTCAGGAGCATCACAGCGGAACATCACACTGTCTCCCACCGCGGCCGTCTGGTTGCCATTGGTTACCACCTTAGCAGACTGACCGCTGGGGATTATTGACCCTGGAACAGGTTTATTAGTTAGATGTCAGTAATATAATATAGTAATATTAATAATATAATATATTTACATCTTATTCAAAGAAATGACAAACAGCTGTGAAGTGGCACAGCAATGTGGCGTTTGAACAAGTATTGAGAGTGAACAAGGAGGAGAATTTGAATTCTGATCAAAGTAAATACCTGTAGGCTATTGACATTTTACAGCCAGAATTACAAACATAACTTTGATTATATCAGCCTAAAAAGGGTAAGCATGAAAAACATGAGATTTGTGTGTGTAAAACCGGTCATGATGGTCATTTATGGCTCGTCTTATATCGGTAAAGTGCCTCAATGTACAGAGAAGAGGAGAAGAGGGTGCAGACAGGTAACGTGCTTTCACTTCCAACTAGGCTATGTAGCCTGCGACACAATTAGCAGGTGGTTAAATCATGTGGGCTACGCCACGACTGCAAAAAGAGTATAGGCCTATTTAAGATGAGTTTAGGCGTTAGGCATTTAAGCGCTCCACAAACTATTTTTGAAATTGCGTGCATGAATTGGAACTTGCGCTCAGTGGAATGGAAAGGCCACTGCGTCCTTAAATATAACAGTATGTTACAGCAGGCCTGGGCGAACTAAGGCCCGGGGCCACATGCGGCCCGCTGAGCTATTTAATCGGCCCGCGGAGCCTTCCCAAAGTAGAATCATTTATCTTTTAGCCAAGGAGACTTAGATTATAGACCTATACTATCAAATTTGTTGTAGTCATGAAATACAAATCCCCTTTTCACCCTGCATGTTAAGACTTGTTGAGACTTGTCAATTTACCGGCATAAACCAGTTGACGGTTAGCACCCGGCTCATTAGTGAGAATCTACACGGCAATGTGGCCCTTCGACCAAAATAATTGCCCACCCCTGGGTTACAGGCTGCATATTATGCATTGGAGAAGACAAAAAGGTGTAGCGAGTGAGCATGCAAAGCATGTCTCGTGTCTCTTGCATGTGTCTCAGGTTGGGCACAACAGGCTATTGAAGCATTCTTGTAGAGGTGGGGGAAAAAACAACTCATTTTGAGGTGCAGTATAATACTAATGTGGTTTGAAAAATAATAAATCAAAATAATAGTTTGAAAAGTTTGGATTTAAGAAGAAATCCTGAGTCAATAAACCCATAACCCAAATCACCAAGTGCTGTAGGTAGGAAAAGAATAAGAAAATTTGATACAACCCTGTTTCAGACTGTACACGTCCGCACAGGGATCCCATTGGCTTTGCATGGAGCTTCCGCTAAATGCATTTTTCTGGTAAAAACGGATCCGTCAACCAATCAGAATTGACTCCCCCTCCATCAGACACACCCTCCGTCGTCCGTCAACGAATGTGTACAGTCTGAACTTAAAGCAGAAGTTCACCCAAAGTGATGTTAAGCCTTGTTTTTGGATATCCTACGATGAAATACGATGGTTAAGATTGACATTTTGACAAACGCTTGTGTTCAGAGAATTTTCGCTTGTTGCTGTAGCGTCTAAACAGCAGTCTATGGCCAGTGGAACAATCCTTCCTAAAATGCATTAAACGTCTGTCTACAAAGATATGAAACTCACCAAGTGGTCTGTAGTGTTCCCTGATATGCTGACATAAATATCACGGCAAAATATGATTTCTCGCAGCTTCTAGCAAGTTTTATTGAAGTTTGTAGTCAAACCCCACTGACTGCTGGGAAGTTATACGTCACTCACAAGAAATCCAAAATAATGCTAGAAGCTGCTAGAAGTCTTCTGCTTTAAAGTAAGAGAGAGGAATGATCCGGAGTGAACCAACACGTAGCCCTGCTGTTCCACGGTGCTAAGTGCTATTGATAGCCGTGACAATGACCCAATTTTG
>JAODXP020000020.1:5333525-5340983 GCA_027497455.2 Sardinella longiceps | reverse complement strand
AGTGAGTATGTGTCTTCTCTAGTGACATAATCAAGCTCCTTGTCTGAAGTTGACATTCCCAGCCCAAGAGCAAGAGACACACAGTTCCAAAAGCGGTTCCAGTCACAGTGCTCCATGTCCGCTGGGGGATATAAAACTGCTGTTTTCTGATTGGCTGCCATTATTGTCCTTTAGTCTCTTTCCTACTGCAATCCTACCGTTGCTGAGGAACAGTTGTCACAGTTATTGGAATGCCAAACATGAGACAGAACGTAGTTTGATTAAATCAATTATAGCAGCAGCCTGAACATTAATGCACCGTAGCCTTAACACACAGATACACTAAGGACCTGACAATGAGATGTCAACAGGCACACACACACACACACACACACACACACACACACACACACACATGCGCACACACGCACATACAGATACATTGAAGGGGAAGTTCATCTTTTAACATGTTTAGCATGTTTTCTGGAGTGTCTAGGATGAAATAAAATCATTGACACCAAAATTTTGACAACTGCTCCTGTCTCTGGTATTTGGCTCATTTAGAATCCTCCTTTTTCTGCTTTTGAATGGCTTGCTTTGTGCATGTCTGACAATGGCCTTATAAGAACCTTAAACCTTTGTTTTAAAACATGTGCAGCTCACCAAGTGGTTAATGGAGTCTGTTGATGTTCCACAACAATTATCATAGCGAAATACAGTTCCTATCCAGGTTTATTTGTCTTTTTGTTGTGCTAGTTGGTATTACTACACCAAAAAATAGTTCCAGAATGTTTAAAATACCTCATAAAACGTGACAGAAACTGATCTTTGCTACCATAATTGCTTTGGAACATCAGTTGACACCACGAACCACTTAGTGAGCTGCACAAGTTGTAAAATAAAAGTTTATGGTTGTTTTAAGGACATTATCGGACATGCACAAAGGAAGACATTCTGAAGCAGAAGAGGGGGGATTCTAAATGAGCCAAATATCAGAGACAGGAGCAATCATCAAAATTTTGGTGTCGATGATTTTGTTTCATCCTAGACACTCCAGAAAAGGGGCGAAACATGCTAAAAAGTGAATGTGACGCCTCTGCGCCCCCTGCAGGCTATCTGGGATCCTTGTGCTGGCCAAGCTAGGAACTCCATTTCCCAGTCTGCATTGGGGAAGACCAATTAGGCTGATCACCCACACCTGGTGCCAGTGTGGGTATATAACCCCCCCCCCCCGATTCCCACTTGGGGAGATCTTCCGCTTTTCACATTTTTGACCTGACACCCTTTTTCACACCCCCCACTCTACAGGCATTCCTACTTATTCATATACTGTATGACCCACATGCATCCAAACACCATTTTTCTAACCCCTAGACATCTTTTTTTTGCTATTTTTCTTAATCTAAATAAACTTCATTGTGTTGCCTCTTTTGTGTTGCGCTTCCAAACGAGCCAGGTGTAACAGTGAACTTCCCCTTTAAGGACCTGACAGAGATGTCAACAGTCACATGACCTTCCAATGACAGACACACACACACACACACACACACACACACACACACACACACACACACACAGATACATTTAAAGACCTGACAGAGATGTCAACAGGCACATGACCTTCCGATGAGACAGAGAATGTTCCCACACCACAACAGCAAACTCAGCTGTGTTATATACACTCAACCACTCATTCTACACATTCTCTCTCTCTCTCTCTCTCTCTCTCTCTCTCTCTCTCACACACACACACACTCATCTACACATCTCTCACACACACACACACACACACACACACACACACACACTCAACCACTCATTCTACACATTCTCTCTCTCTCTCTCTCTCACACACACACACACACACTCAACCACTCATTCTACACATTCTCTCTCTCTCTCTCTCTCTCTCCCCCCACACACACACACACACACACACACACACACACACTCAACCACTCATTCTACACATTCTCTCTCTCTCTCTCTCTCTCTCTCTCTCTCTCTCTCTCTCTCTCTCACACACACACACACACACACACACACACACACACAACCACTCATTCTACACAGCAGGGCTGCCGCTAGGGGCTGGAAAGTGAGGATGATTCTAAAGGCCTGACATTAACAGAAAAAAAACAGAGAAAAAATTAAATATTAAAATCAATGTTTGGGGGCCCAAATGTATTTTCTGTCATTGGGTCCAAAATGTTTAGCAGCGCCCCTGCCCAGAACAGTCTTAGTGCTTTTACACTCTAGTCTAGACTATATCAGCACTCGTGGAAGTGATTATTAACTCAGAACAGTCTTAGTGCTTTTGCACGATATTTCAGCACTCGTGGAATGTCTCTTGGCCAATCAAATGATGTGGTCAATACTAACTGCTGTATATACTTAACTACTCTTGTATTCACAGCCACTGAAAAAAATAAGAGCTCATGATATTACTATTTACAGGTATGGCTTTGAGTCAAATTTACATTTTTGTTTCATTCTAGAAACTGCTAACACTTCTTTCAAATCTCAAATAAAAATATTGTCACATATTTGTAGAAGGTGAGAATAAGAGGCATGCATAAAATGTGTTATGCATCAAAAGTAAGTGTTGTGGATTGATTGTACATTTTAGACAGATACAAAAGTGATTTGCAAGTTGATGCTTTGCTAATTGTGTGAAAGCTTTTGTGTTTTGAGTGTAGAGTTTGCATTGTGCATTATCAATAAAAAAAAACCGAACAAAACAAAAACAAAACTGTAATTCTTCAGTTACGCAATGCTGCCATCTAGTGGATGGAGTGGACACAGGTTCTTTGATGTTCTTTACGCGCAGAAGGAATTTTCTATAGGCAGAAAAAGATGTCCCTCTGTAGGCTAATGTAGCCCTACCTCTGTTCGCCTGTAATGGATGTTGTATAAATATCTTCTATTTTTCCAAGGGACTATATCATCAAGTTAAAGCGGTGAATGCCACTTGTTTGCTTATTGAATTACGTCTTTGATAATCGCTACGTAAGCGATTATCAAACTACTTTTTGTAAAAATGTGGACCTGATGTAAGGATTCGCCTACAAATTGTGACACTAATCTCGGCATGGCTCAGGGCAGGCGATTGGTCATGGAAGGATGTCTAATGAGTCAGATATGGATAATCCTATCAATGGAGTTTCTTGCCAAAAAATATCCCATGATCGGCATTAGGAAGATTTCAACGATTGACCACAGCAGGCTGCAGCTGCTGTGGCGGTGGGACAAGTTTTGTAGCCTCTGTCGCCGAGACGAGTGTGTAGTTTAGTAGCCTATGTCGCCGAGACGAGTGTGTAGTTTAGTAGCCTATGTCGCCGAGACGAGTGTGTAGTTTTGTAGCCTATGTCGCCGAGACGAGTGTGTAGTTTTGTAGCCTATGTCGCCGAGACGAGTGTGTAGTTTTGTAGCCTATGTCGCCGAGTGTGTAGTTTAGTTCCAGCTGGTTTGTGAAACTCTGTTAAAGTTGGTGGGTTTTTTAGTAGCCTATGGCGCGCGCTAATTGAATTTGGACGCGCGCGTGCCGTTGAAGTCTTCTGTGCGAAAAGCACGAGCTCGTGAACAGCTCGAGTCTCTCAGGGGTTTCCCGAGTAGCCGATCGGAGGCCAAACGTTCAGGGAAATAAGGACAGAGCACCGGGTTGGAACTATAGACATTGCGGTTCAAGCGCCAAACCGCAAACACGAGCCGATGCTCATCCAGAGTTACGTTCTCGCGTGCGCGCTGACCGCAAGTGTCACCCACACGCGCGTGGCAGCCACGGGCGGCACCGGCGAGTTCTGTCACGGCTGGACGGACAAGAGGAACCACCGGAGAGAAGGGTTCTACTGCCCGGAAAAGGACGACCGGAGCAGCGCAGTAATATGCTGCGGGAGATGCGAGTACAGATACTGCTGTTCTGACGCCACCGCCAGACTGGACCAAGGGACTTGTTCCGACACCGACCCCGACCGAAAGTTGCCGAGTAAGGCCGAAGTTGTGGCTGACGAATTCAGCTCTGGAGGTGAGTTACAGCAATAAGGTAAAACTGAAACGACTTTTACCGTTTACCGGACTTTTATTTGTTTGTTTTGGTTTCCAAGGCTTGTGTGCAGACGGCAGCCCCAAACAAGGAGTTAACTCTGTGGGTGAAGCGAGGTTGGGTCTCTCCCTAATCTCATAACTCTGATTGAATTTGGCTACTGCAAAATGAAAAAAAAATCACAGAGTGAGAGAGTGTTTGTGTGTGAGAGGTAGAGAGAGGAAAATTTGATTTTAACGTGGGCCTATGTTTCACAAAGTAGAAGCAACACACATGGTCTTTAGAATGTAACAGACTGATCTACAGACAGACAGACAGACACACACACACACACACACACACACACACACACACACACACAGATGTGTCCAAATGGACTCTCACTGACTGACAGATACTTTATTCATGTTTTGATGAATGATGTAATGAGGCTTAATAACTCTCCCTCTCTCTCTCCCTCTCCCTCTCTCTCTCTCTCTCTCTCTCTCTCTCTCTCTCTCTCTCAGACTACCCTGTTTATGTTCCCTTCCTCATTGTTGGCTCCGCCTTCCTGGCCCTCCTCCTCTTTGGAGGCTCCGCCTGCTTCCTGTACAGCCGCCAATCATCTTCCTCCGGCCAATCATCTTCCTCTGAGTCTGCGGCCGTCGGCACCACAGTCACCACCTGCAGCACCACGACAACCAGCGCCATGACAACCACTGCCCCCTGTGGCTCCTCCTCTTCCCTGTGTCCCCATGGTGACCGTAGCCATGGAGAGCAGCCCCGTTGCCGGGGCGACAGTTGTCATGTCCAGCGCCCCTGTCGTGATGGTCGTCCTGGAGATACGGAGCATCCTGTTGCCATGGAGACCAGACATCTGGTTGCCCAGCAACAGCAACAGCCACGCCCACCCTGCATCCTGTGTAGCGTCCAGCAGCACCATCAGAGAGCACCAAGCCCACCAGCCAATCACAACGCCAGCCAGCATGCCTGCCCCCGCCCCCTCACCAGCCCAGCCAATCAGATCACCAGCCACGGATACAGCCTGCCACCCCCCTTACCTCACCCCCCCACACTGATGATGTCACCGCAGTCACACCCCCTCTCCGCCCCCTTTCCTGTTTTTCCCCACCACTTCCACACCCACCCCTTGAGCAACACCACTTCCTCATTAAACCCCTCCCACTCCAACGCCACACCCTCTATTAGCCCCTCCCACTTCCACACCCACCCCCTGAACTCCTCCCACTCTAAAGCAGCTAGCTCCGCCCAGTATGCCACCATGCCTCACCCAGGCTCCACCCCACAGGACAGGCCGACGCCCATCGCCCCCCTTGGGCCCCTCCTCAAATTCGCCCAGCAGCAGCTGCCATTGGGCAGTCCAATCCCCGCCTCCTTGCTGCCATTGGCCACTCCAATCCCCGCCTCCCTGCTGCGTAGTCACGCCCACCTCACCAATACGAGCCCTGGCCACTCCCACACACACTACAGAATACCCTCCCCCCCACCCAGCCTAACACTCACACACCACCCTCTTCTGTAGAGCTGTGTGTGTGTGTGTGTGTGTGTGTGTGTGTGTGTGTGCGTTTATTAATGTTCTACACACAGCTGGACTACTCTGTATTGGTGCTTCTAGAGCTCTCTCTCTCTCTGTGTGTGTGTGTGTGTGTGTGTGTGTGTGTGTGTGTGTGTGTGTGTGTGCGTTTATTAATGTTCTACACACAGCTGGACTACTCTGTATTGGTGCTTCTAGAGCTCTCTCTGTGTGTGTGTGTGTGTGTGTGTGTGTTCCATTCCATACAGTATGTGTCTGTGTCGGTGCAGAGAAACAGAAGCTAAACCGTTCGTGTATGTTAGATATGTTAGATGAATCTGAACCGTTCGTGTATGTTAGATGAATCTGAATGCGTTCGTGTATGTTAGATATGTTAGATGAATCTGAACGCACGCCAGGCTAAGTAAACAAGGCTATGCTTTAGCTGAAGCTTGACTTAAACTGAAACACACACCCTTGATTGTAATTGTAATGAAGAATATGTCTCATAGCCAGATCTGAATAACAGCAGCGTGTGTGTGTGTGTGTGTGTGTGTGTGCGTGTGTGTGTGTGTGTTATTAGATATAGACATATTTGCACATTTGGATACCTGTGTATGTGTGAGTCAAGGAAGCGCGCTCCGCTCACACTCCGCGTTAAATACACTGGGTGCTTAGACTTTCTGGATGAAATCCAATACTATGTACAGACTATGTGAATAAAACACTCAACAGTTGTGTTTGACTTTTTAATCGCCTCACAGACGTTTCGGGCTAAAAGTAAAGGTTGGTAAAGGTTTGTTTTCCTAAAATAGTTAAAATTAGTTAATAATAATTCATAGTTTTAACATTTTCTAGCGGCCACATTACTGTACATTACATCATGTTACATTTGCATAGTCACTCATGATGTACACACACACACACACACACACACATGCACATAGCAAAATTGGTCATAATACACACACACACACATACACACATAGCAGAAGTGGTCGTAACACTCTCTCTCTCACACACACACACACACACACATAAACACATAAACAGCAGAAGTGGTCGTAATACACACTCACACACACACACACACAGCAGAAGAGGTCCTAATGTGGGATTGTGAGATGAACAGGGTCACAGTCTGTTAGTAAATGTTTACACACACACACACACACACACACACACACACACACACACACAGTCTGTTAGTACAGTAAATGTTTACATTAAGATGGATTAAGGCCCCATTAAAGTGGATAAGCCGTCTGTTTTCATCTTGCTACTTCCATTCAATGGGCCAAACATCAGAGTGAAAGGCTTTGTGTGTGAGTGTGTGTGTGTGTGTGTGTGTGTGTGTGTGTGTGTGTGTGAGAGCGTCTGTTTTCATCTTGCGACTTCCATTCAATGGGCCAAACATCATAGTGAAAGGCTGTGTGTGTATGTGTGTGTTTGTGTGTGTGTGTGTGTGTGTGTGTGTGTGCGCGCGCTCCATTCAACAGACCAACCACACTTCACTGGGCCAAACATCATAGAACCCCTCTCTCTAGCGCTGTGTGTGTGTGTGTGGGTGTGTATGTGTGTGGGTGTGTAGGTGTGTGTGTGTGTGTGTGTGACCCTCTGGGTCTCACCATTATTCTATCTGTCTGTAGTTCTATATCAAACCATTCTCTTCACTAACCATGTCAGTGTTGCAAAACTCACAGGAAGAGATACACACACACACACACACACACACACACACACACACACACACACACACACACACACACACACACACACACACACACACACACACACAGATCCACCAGGCCTGATCAAATGGATTTCATAGTAATAATAATGAATAATGTGTTTGTTCATTCATTTCTTTATCTACTTCCTCTCTGTGTATGTGTGTGTGTGTGTGTGAGAGAGAGAGAGAAAG
>JAODXP020000020.1:5321025-5328525 GCA_027497455.2 Sardinella longiceps | reverse complement strand
ATTAATAATGCATAGTTATTACCTTATTAACACACCACTATCAGCTCACAGGAGACTGAAAAGAAAGAGAACATACTGTAGGTTATCTGCGTCTACAGCTGGGTCTCCTAAGTGAAAGCAATGTGACTGGCTGCATGTGTGTGACAGAATGAGCTTCATCACTTAGTTCTCTAGTGAAGTATCCCAACTGAATGCTGCGCAGTGCAGCGCGACACATTACACTGATGCACGGATTCAAAACATTTTAGTCGCTTGGTCTGTTGCTATTTTAGTAGCGCAAGTCACGTACAGTAGCTGGGCTAGATTGAATGGTGAATCTAATGGAATAGAATGGGATACTAACGGACCCTACAGACCCTACAGTATGTAGACAGAGAATCGGCAGTGCAACGCCACAACCAGACAGTTGTTTGCATTTAGGACAAGGTGTTAGGCAAGTCGTTCCTTTTGTTCTTGAATGATTTGTGAGTTCTTTATTGATGCTGTCTGTAGCATGATAGCCACATTCTGTACTAGCCTGAGACATACCTGTGTGTGTGTGTGTGTGTGTGTGTGTGTGTGTCCATGCTGCAGGCAAGCATGCGGAGGACATCTTTGCGGAGCTGTTCCAGGAGGCCAGTGTGTTCTACACACGCACCGTCTCCCTGCAGGACAGAATCGACCGCCTGGCCGCCAAGGTCACACAGCTGGACTCCAGTGTAGAGGAGGGTGAGACACACACACACACACACACACACACACATACACACACAGAGACACACCGTCTCCCTGCAGGACAGAATCGATCGTCTGGCCGCCAAGGTTACACAGCTGGACTCTAGTGTAGAGGAGGGTGAGACACAGACACACAGACACACACACACACACAGACAAACACACACACCGTCTCCATGCACAGCTGGACTCCAGTGTAGAGGAGCGTGAGACACACAGTCACACCGCAGGACCATAATACACCTGTTTGTCTGTCTGCCTGTCTGTTTGCCTATTTGTCTGTCTGTCTTTCTGTCTGTTTGCCTATTTGTCTGTCTGTCTGTCTGTCTGTCTGCCTGCCTGTCTGTCTGTCTGTCTGTCTGTGGAGGGTGAGACACAGTCATACCGCAGGAACATAATACATCTGTCTTCCTGTCTGTCTGTCTGTCTGCTTTTCCTTCTGCCTGAGGATTTGTTTGTCTGTTTGTATGATGATATCCGTTCATCTCCCCCTCCCTTTCTCTCTCTCTCTCCCTCTATCCCTCACTATCTCTCTCTCCCTCTATCCCTCGCTATCTCTCTCTCTCTCTCTCTCTCCCTCTCTCTCTCTCTCTCTCAGTCTCTCTGCAGGACATCCACTTGCGTAAGTCCTTCCACAGTTGCCGTGCGCAGGACCAGCAGGTGGTAACCAAGGGCAGCATCCCTGCACCCATCTCCCAGATGTATCGCCATAGCGACCAACCCCCCCCTCTGGGCGTGCTCACTCAGTACAGGTGTGGAGAGGATTGGAGCAGAGGAGAGCATTAACATTTCTAATAATATTAGTAGAACACACACACACACACACACACACACACACACACACACACACTCACTATGAGCCATGCAGCATTAATGGCGTAGGTATTAGATTTTGACACAAACTTACAGATATTTACTTTCGAGACACAAGCTAACAGATATTTGGTTTCTAGACACAAACTAACAGATATTTGGTTACGAGACACAAATTCATCAGTTTGATGAAGTTTTGTAATCCAGAGTGATAGACATTCAGATTAATTATATTTACTGTTGTGCAACCTTTCATTTGAGAAATGCATTACTGTTACACTGTCATTTACAACACTCTCTCTATCCCTCTTTCCGTCTCTACCCCCCCCCCTCTTCTCTCTCTCCCTCTCTATCCCTCGTTCCTAGGGATGACGGAGCGGACGCAGTGAGGCTGTACTCAGATCCCTCTTACTTCTTTGACCTGTGGAAAGAGAGGATGATGATGGATACAGAAGAAAAGAGGAGAGAGAGAAGGCGGCAGCGGGTAAAGAACTCTCTCTCTTCTCCCTCTCTCTCTTTCTCTCTCTCTCTCTCTCTCTCTCTCTCTCTCTCTCTCTCTCTCTCCCTCTCTGTCTCTCTGTTTCACACTAAACTCCTCTATGTACAGTATACTCAACTGCTCTATACAGTATACACAACTGCTCTATACAGTATACTCAACTGCTCTATACAGTATACTCAACTGCTCTACCTATACAGTATACTCAACTGCTCTATACAGTATACACAACTGCTCTATACAGTATACTCAACTGCTCTATACAGTATACACAACTGCTCTACCTATACAGTATACTCAACTGCTCTATACAGTATACTCAACTGCTCTATACAGTATACTCAACTGCTCTATACAGTATACTCTACTGCTCTATACAGTATACTCAACTGCTCTATACAGTATACTCAACTGCTCTATACAGTATACTCAACTGCTCTATACAGTATACTCTACTGCTCTATACAGTATACTCAACTGCTCTATACAGTATACTCAACTGCTCTACCTATACAGTATACTCAACTGCTCTATACAGTATACACAACTGCTCTATACAGTATACTCAACTGCTCTACCTATACAGTATACTCAACTGCTCTACCTATACAGTATACACAACTGCTCTATACAGTATACTCAACTGCTCTATACAGTATACTCAACTGCTCTATCTATACAGTATACTCAACTGCTCTATACAGTATACACAACTGCTCTATCTATACAGTATACTCAACTGCTCTATACAGTATACTCAACTGCTCTATACAGTATACACAACTGCTCTATCTATACAGTATACTCAACTGCTCTATACAGTATACACAACTGCTCTATACAGTATACTCAACTGCTCTATACAGTATACACAACTGCTCTATACAGTATACACAACTGCTCTACCTATACAGTATACTCAACTGCTCTATACAGTATACTCAACTGCTCTATACAGTATACACAACTGCTCTATACAGTATACTCAACTGCTCTACCTATACAGTATACTCAACTGCTCTATACAGTATACTCAACTGCTCTATACAGTATACACAACTGCTCTATCTATACAGTATACTCAACTGCTCTATACAGTATACACAACTGCTCTATACAGTATACTCAACTGCTCTACCTATACAGTATACTCAACTGCTCTATACAGTATACTCAACTGCTCTATACAGTATACACAACTGCTCTATCTATACAGTATACTCAACTGCTCTATACAGTATACTCAACTGCTCTATACAGTATACACAACTGCTCTATACAGTATACACAACTGCTCTATACAGTATACAAAACCGCTCCATCTATATACACATACAACTGCTCTTCACACTCCACCTATACACACATATACATGTAACTGCTCCACCTATATACACATATACATGTAACTGCTCCACCTATATACACATATACTGTAACTGCTCCATCTATATACACATATACATGTAACTGCTCCACCTATATACACATATACATGTAACTGCTCCACCTATATACACATATACATGCAACTGCTCCATCTATATACACATATACATGTAACTGCTCCACCTATATACAAATATACTGTATACAACTGCTCCATCTATATACACATATACATGTAACTGCTCCACATACACATATACATGTAACTGCTCCATCTATAGACACATATACATGTAACTGCTCCACCTATATACACACATATACATGTAACTGCTCCATCTATATACACATATACTGTATACAACTGCTCCACCTATATACACATATACATGTAACTGCTCCATCTATATACACATATACATGTAACTGCTCCACCTATATACACATATACATGTAACTGCTCCACCTATACACACATATACATGTAACTGCTCCACCTATACACACATATACATGTAACTGCTCCACATATATACACATATACATGTAACTGCTCCATCTATACACACATATACATGTAACTGCTCCATCTATATACACATATACATGTAACTGCTCCATCTATATACACATATACATGTAACTGCTCCATCTATATACACATATACATGTAACTGCTCCACCTATATACACATATACATGTAACTGCTCCACCTATATACACACATATACATGTAACTGCTCCATCTATATACACATATACATGTAACTGCTCCACCTATATACACATATACATGTAACTGCTCCACCTATATACACATATACTGTATACAACTGCTCCATCTATATACACATATACATGTAACTGCTCCATCTATATACACATATACATGTAACTGCTCCACCTATATACACATATACATGTAACTGCTCCACCTATATACACATATACTGTATACAACTGCTCCACCTATATACACATATACATGTAACTGCTCCATCTATATACACATATACTGTATACAACTGCTCCACCTATACACACATATACATGTAACTGCTCCACCTATATACACATATACATGTAACTGCTCCACCTATATACACATATACATGTAACTGCTCCACCTATATACACATATACTGTATACAACTGCTCCACCTATATACACATATACATGTAACTGCTCCACCTATATACACATATACATGTAACTGCTCCACCTATATACACATATACATGTAACTGCTCCACCTATATACACATATACATGTAACTGCTCCACCTATATACACATATACATGTAACTGCTCCACCTATATACACATATACATGTAACTGCTCCATCTATATACACATATACATGTAACTGCTCCATCTATATACACATATACATGTAACTGCTCCACCTATATACACATATACATGTAACTGCTCCATCTATATACACATATACATGTAACTGCTCCACCTATATACACATATACATGTAACTGCTCCACCTATACACACATATACATGTAACTGCTCCACCTATATACACATATACATGTAACTGCTCCATCTATATACACATATACATGTAACTGCTCCACCTATATACACATATACATGTAACTGCTCCATCTATATACACATATACATGTAACTGCTCCACCTATATACACATATACATGTAACTGCTCCATCTATATACACATATACATGTAACTGCTCCACCTATATACACATATACTGTATACAACTGCTCCATCTATATACACATATACATGTAACTGCTCCACCTATACACACATATACATGTAACTGCTCCACCTATATACACATATACATGTAACTGCTCCACCTATATACACATATACATGTCAACTGCTCCACCTATATACACATATACATGTAACTGCTCCATCTATATACACATATACATGTAACTGCTCCACCTATATACACATATACATGTAACTGCTCCATCTATATACACATATACATGTAACTGCTCCACCTATACACACATATACATGTAACTGCTCCACCTATATACACATATACATGTAACTGCTCCACCTATATACACATATACATGTAACTGCTCCACCTATATACACATATACATGTAACTGCTCCACCTATATACACATATACTGTATACAACTGCTCCACCTATATACACATATACATGTAACTGCTCCATCTATATACACATATACATGTAACTGCTCCATCTATATACACATATACATGTAACTGCTCCACCTATATACACATATACATGTAACTGCTCCACCTATATACACATATACATGTAACTGCTCCACCTATATACACATATACATGTAACTGCTCCACCTATATACACATATACATGTAACTGCTCCACCTATATACACATATACATGTAACTGCTCCACCTATATACACATATACATGTAACTGCTCCATCTATATACACATATACATGTAACTGCTCCACCTATATACACATATACATGTAACTGCTCCACCTATATACACATATACATGTAACTGCTCCACCTATATACACATATACATGTAACTGCTCCACCTATATACACATATACATGTAACTGCTCCACCTATATACACATATACATGTAACTGCTCCACCTATATACACATATACATGTCAACTGCTCCACCTATATACACATATACATGTAACTGCTCCACCTATATACACATATACATGTAACTGCTCCACCTATATACACATATACATGTAACTGCTCCACCTATACATATACATGTAACTGCTCCACTATACACATATACATGTAACTGCTCCACCTATATACACATATACACTGTATACAACTGCTCCACCTATATACACATATACAACTGTCCCTATATACACATATATACTGCTCCACCTATATACACATATACATGTAACTGCTCCACCTATATACACATATACATGTAACTGCTCCACCTATATACACATATACATGTAACTGCTCCACCTATATACACATATACATGTAACTGCTCCACCTATATACACATATACATGTAACTGCTCCACCTATATACACATATACATGTAACTGCTCCATCTATATACACATATACATGTAACTGCTCCACCTATATACACATATACATGTAACTGCTCCACCTATATACACATATACATGTAACTGCTCCACCTATATACACATATACATGTAACTGCTCCACCTATATACACATATACATGTAACTGCTCCACCTATATACACATATACATGTAACTGCTCCACCTATATACACATATACATGTAACTGCTCCACCTATACACACATATACATGTAACTGCTCCACCTATATACACATATACATGTAACTGCTCCACCTATATACACATATACATGTAACTGCTCCACCTATATACACATATACATGTAACTGCTCCACCTATATACACACATATACTGTATACAACTGCTCCACCTATACACACATATACATGTAACTGCTCCACCTATATACACATATACATGTAACTGCTCCACCTATATACACATATACATGTAACTGCTCCACCTATATACACATATACATGTAACTGCTCCACCTATATACACATATACATGTAACTGCTCCACCTATATACACATATACATGTAACTGCTCCATCTATATACACATATACATGTAACTGCTCCACCTATACACACATATACATGTAACTGCTCCACCTATATACACATATACTGTATACAACTGCTCCACCTATATACACATATACATGTAACTGCTCCACCTATATACACATATACATGTAACTGCTCCACCTATATACACATATACATGTAACTGCTCCACCTATATACACATATACATGTAACTGCTCCACCTATATACACATATACATGTAACTGCTCCATCTATATACACATATACATGTAACTGCTCCACCTATATACACATATACATGTAACTGCTCCACCTATATACACATATACATGTAACTGCTCCACCTATACACACATATACATGTAACTGCTCCACCTATATACACATATACATGTAACTGCTCCACCTATATACACATATACATGTAACTGCTCCACCTATATA
>JAODXP020000020.1:5313525-5316025 GCA_027497455.2 Sardinella longiceps | reverse complement strand
GTGTGTGTGAGCGCACCTCTAGGGCCATTTACTGTATTGTGTGTGTGTGTGTGTGTGTGTGTGTGTGCGTGTGTGTGTGTGTGTGTGTGAGCGCACCTCTAGGCCATTTACTGTATTATCCTTGGACTTTACCCACGAGCCTTACTCCTCTCCTGTCTGATATTAGAGCTCTGCCCTGTGTGTGTGTGTGTGTGTGTGTGTGTGTGTGTGTGATTATATATTCTGGATTAAATCACCTCTACTATACTGCTCCATTGTTTGGGTCTTATTTATTTACTACACACTTCCGTTGCAATTCAGACACTGCCACATGGCACATGGTACTGTAACGCCCACACACAACTCACACACACACACACACACACACACACACACACACACACACACACACACACACACACACACACATACACACACACACACACACACACACACACACACACACACACACACACACACACACACACACACACACACACACACACACACACACACACACACACTCACACACACACACACACACACACACACATACAGGCTGTGTTACTATCAAAGACAGATTGTGTTCTTTGGACAGAAAAATGCTCACTTGTTCATTGAGTAGGCAGCACCACATTTAGCTATTGGCAGTAAAGGGATCCAGGAGGGACTAACGCTCTAATGATTGCTATAATATTCCTCAGATCCTCATGTTTAATAAATAATTAGAGTGAATTTAGTTTTTAGACCGGGGTTTGGTTGAGAATAACATAATTACAGCACAGTAATAGCCAAATGACCCTCACTCACGCCTCACCCACGTCTCACCCTTGTCTCACCCACCCCCTCGTCTCACCCACGCCTCACCCACGTCTCACCCACGCCTTAGAGCCTCACCCACGTCTCACCCTTGTCTCACCCTCGTCTCACCCACGCCTTAGAGCCTCACCCTCGTCTCACCCTTGTCTCACCCACGCCTTAGAGCCTCACCCACGCCTCACCCTCGTCTCACCCACGCCTCACCCTCGTCTCACCCACGCCTTTAGAGCCTCCTGTTCTCTCTGACATGCTGCAGTTCCTGCTGGTGTCCAGTAGATGGCAGCTCTGTGTGTGTTTAGTCTGATCCGTAGAGAGACTGGCCAACTCTATAACCACGGGCTCCATATTGTAACTCATAACAAAGTGATTGTGAAACTGCCTCACTAATATCTATCTGTGGACTAAAGCTGGCTATACCATATATAAGAGTTTCAGGTAAGTGAGACTTTATTACAGCGGCCGTCAAAATAACAGAATAAAAGTGCCTTGCTACTTGGGGTTTTAAATGTGCTACACATATAACATTGCCTTGCCTTCAGGTGAGAGTTTGAAAACTGGCTTGTTACTTAGGGGTTTAAAGAAACTCCATTTGAGCTGATAGTGTAAGCAGTGATGTATTGGGAAAAGAAGAGGTTGGTAACATATGAATTTTCCAAAGTAGAGCGCAGTGTGCAGAATCAGGTGTTTGTAAAAGACATGTGGAACCTCAGTAGGGTGTAAGAATAAGATCCATCCTCAGTAGAGAGGTGAGATCCGTCCTCAGTAGTGTGTGACATCCATCCTCAGTAGGGTGTGAGATCCATCCTCATTAGGGTGTAAGATCCAAGCCTGGCACGCCCTCCCAGTGACATAACACCTTCGGCATTGCTGTCGCTGGTCTGGCCAGCTGCTGATCGGGCAGGATTTCTGAATTCCCCTAGACGGGGGAACTGCCCCTTCTTGGTCGAGAACCAATCAACTTTGAGCAGCTCCAACGGCTCTCAGTCCTGTTCAAGCGATTCCCTTCGCGTCATATACGTCAGAGGAAAGAGTGGTGTAATTCGTTTTGCTTCGGCACAGCAACCAGTAGCAAACTGAGGCATTTGAGGGAGGCGGGTCAACCATGCGTTTTGAGAAACTTTGTTATACAGGCTGTTGGTCAGACCAAAGTCTTGTAGAGCTTAGAAAGTCGATGGCAATGAGGCTAGTGAGATCCATCGTTATGGAGAAATGCAGCCCAGGCTAGTGAGATCCTGCACAGACCCCTCAGCAGGGGACTTCCAGCTCTGGCTCTCAGGGGAATTATTTTGGCCCAAGGGCCACATTTGCTTTTAGATTTTGACTAACGGGCCGGGTGTTAACCGTCCAACCGGCATCTGATGAGGAGGGGATTTGTATTTCTGAAATACAACAGACTTGTAGCCTAGTAAACCAGCGCCACCCGCTGGACGCCAAAATCTTTTGTCTGCGAGTGGGTCTAGCCTAGCCTGGGCAAAAGCGACTGTTGACTATGTCATACAGTCTGGCCCAACGCAATTGAAATAGGTTTCCGCTTGGATATGGTGTATTCCCTCGCCTGGCTCTCACGCCTACAACTTTCGCTTTCAGCATTAACAGTATTATCGCAAGTTCTGACCTATTTTGACATCGTAGTGGCAATAAATCCTCAAGAACATGGATGCTAATGTCATGTACCAATTTTGTGAATGTAATTCGAAAGTGG
>JAODXP020000020.1:5306025-5308525 GCA_027497455.2 Sardinella longiceps | reverse complement strand
GCGGCGGAGTTCTTTTGGTGCGTGCCAAGTTTTCTTTTTGTTGTATGTTTTTGTTTTGAGTCTGCGAAATGAACTAGTTTTTTGTCAAGATGTTTCTCTTAAGTGACACATTGTTTTGCCATTAGAGAAAGACAGGAATCTCGCCACAGTTAGAGATTAAGCCGCTTGGTTAAGAGTGATTTAATCACGGCTATTGGAAACTAGCGGTGGGAACCTCCCTGTGGGTCTGTTTAAACAAAACAGATTAGACCATGAGAGAGACACAGAGAGAGAGAGAGAGAGAGAGAGAGAGAGAGAGAGAGAGAGAGAGAGAGAGCGAACCAGACCCCGGACAGACAGGTGCTCACAGACGGCGCATCTAAAATAGGTCTGTTTGAAAAACATCTATCTATCTATCTATCTATCTATCTATCTATCTGTCTGTCTGTCTGTCTGTCTGTCTGTCTGTCTATCCATCTATCTTAGTGTCTGTTTATCTGCTCATATGTCTGTCTGTCTATCTGCGTCTACACTCCTACTCCTACATGGTTGATTGGTGGCTACACAGCGCACTTGAGAGCATGAGCGTCTAACAGGAAAACTTCATATCTCTCATCTCCTGTATGCTGTACTTGTCTGAGGAAACTTCTCAAGTAGCAGGTTTAAAAATCAACACTAGATGGCAGTGTTGAAACGCGTTGGTGAAGTATCAGATAGATAGATAGATAGATAGATAGATAGATAGATAGATAGAAATTCTCTTTATTTTAGAGCATCCATAACCATGCCATTGTGCAAGAACACTGGGTGTGCAGGCTCTGGTTAGAGTGTATCTAACATATATTTATAAATAACACAGTATACCCAACATGAGCATTTACAGACGATTAATATATAAATACATAACACAATATAGCCAACAAGAGAATATTAATGTATAAATATATAACACAATAGAGATGATTAGAGTATATTAATATATGAATGCAATATAGCACAATAAGAGATATATTAATATATAAATACATAACACAATATAGCCAACAAGAGAATATTAATGTATGAATATATAACGCAATATAGCCAACAAGAGAATATTAATGTATAAATATATAACACAATAGAGATGATTAATATATAAATATATAACACAATAGAGATGATTAATATATAAATATATAACACAATATAGCCAACAAGAGAATATTAATGTATGAATATATAACACAATAGAGATGGTTAATATATAAATATATAACACAATATAGCCATCATGGGCATTTCAAGAAGATTGATAATAATTTGGAGAAGCCTCTCTGGTGTAATAATTAGTTATTATTTAATAAAGGGTTTCAGGTACGATGATCAGAGAGATCCGTCAGAGGAACGAAGACGAAGAATGATTGTGAGTTTTGTTTTTCTTTTTTCGTTTTCATGTCATCTTATTTCGTTTTTTGTCTTTTTGTGTTAATTCATGTGAAATTCAAAATGTGCTCGACAAATATTTATCAGTCAAATACTGATGTCATTGAAATTTTGAATATTAAATGTATAAGCATTACATCAAAATAGATATAATAATTACAGCTAAATATGAATTTCAAATACAATACAACAATTATAATGTTATCTATCTATCTATCTATCTATCTAAATATGAATTTCACATACAACAACAATGATAATGTTATCTATCTATCTATCTATCTGTCTGTCTGTCTGTCTATCTATCTATCTATCTATCTATCTATCTATCTATCTATCTATCTATCTATCTATCTATCTATCTGTCTGTCTATCTATCTATCTATCTATCTATCTATCTATCTATCTATCTATCTATCTATCTATCTATCTATCTATCATATTCTTTAACATTTGAAATAAAGTATTATGGTTAAATGCAGCACATGTAGCTGTTTTGGGGTGGGGGATGAGGGGTGTTTGTTTGTGTGTGTGTGTGTGTGTGTGTGTGTGTGTGTGTGTGTGTGTGTGTGTGTGTGTGTGTGTCCATGCATGCTTAATTTAATTTGACAATTTGTTTTCAGTTAACACTTGGGGATTTAAGCACCACGAGCCCTCAGAGAGAATAAAGTTCACACGCACACACACACACACACACACACACACACACACACACCACACACACACACACACACACACACACACACACACACACACACACACACACCACGAGCCCTCAGAGAGAATAAAGTTCACTGGCTCTTTCTCTGTTGTCTACAAACACACACACACACACTCCCCCTGCCTTATCCCACACTTTTCATTCTTGTCACACACACACACACACACACACACACACACCCCTGTCTTTGAAGCCAATGCAGTCCTTATTAGATGTAGGCGAGTGCAATTTGATTCCAATCAAAAGGTTAGTTTAGTTCTCCAGTGTTGTTCTTGTGAGCGGAGCCGGGACTCCACAAAGACACCAATTAAATCTACCTACCAGCCTCCACCGCACACAGGAACATTTTCTCTGCAGACACAAGAACCAACCTAC
>JAODXP020000020.1:5256025-5293525 GCA_027497455.2 Sardinella longiceps | reverse complement strand
ACACACACACACACACACACACACACACACACACACACACACACACACACACACACACACACACACACACACACACACACACTGGTATGCAGGTTTGTGTGGTGGGGAATCCATTGGTCACAGAGAGGAGTGTGTGTGAGAGTGTGTGTGAGAGTGGGAGGGCTGGTCTGTCTCCTCTGACAGAAGAAGGGAGCAGAGTGAAAGAGGAGAGGAGTAAAGAAGAACAGAATAGGCTGAAAGAAAAGAGGAGTGAGGAAGGACAGAATAGGATGAAAGACAGAAAGACAAATCAAATGGAGAGATGAGAGAAAAAGAAGGAGAAGTTTTTGATGTGTTTGTTGAAAGAATCCGAGCATGGGTCAAAGCCATGAATTTTAGAGTGTGTGTGTGTGTGTGTGTGTGTGTGTGTGTGTGTGTGTGTGTGTGTGTGTGTGTGTGTGTGTGTGTGTGTGTGAATAGGAAAAGACCTGTCTATCAAAAAGCTCTAAGTTGAATTCAGGACTAAAGCATGTGTGTGAGTGTAGCGGGTTGCCCAAGCAACTCAAATTATGAAAACTTTCCGTGACTAAAGAACAGCATTTTTCTCCCACACACACACACACACACACACACACACACACACACACACACACACACACACACACACACACACACACAGAGAGAGTCAGCTGGATCATTAAAGGCCAATGGCAAGGCAGCGGAATAAAAGCGTGTGAAATAAAAGACTAGCAGAGACGAGGAGATGAGAGAGTTGCACCATAAAAGCCTAAAGGCCTTCAGTTCCCTCTGTGTGAGACATGAGAATAGAGAGAGTCCAGAGGAATGGAGAGAGAGAGAGAGAGAGAGAGAGAGAGAGAGAGAGAGAGAGAGAGAGAGAGAGAGAGAGAAGAGTGGGTGAGAAAAAGAGGAGAGAATGAGAGATGATGAGAGAGGGAAGAGTAAAGAGAAAAAGAGAATGAGAGAACGAGAGAGGGAAGAGTAAAGCGAAAAAGAGAAGGAGAGATATCCAGATGCAAGATTGTTGTTGCTAATATTTCTGTACAAGTGCAACAGTCAGATCTCAGGTGCAGAGCTCCACATGCTGACTAAATCAAATCAATCGGTTAGCAGTGGTCAGTGTCTGGGCTGGTATTATAAGAGTATAAAACACAGTTAGCCAGTGGTCAGTGTCTGGTTTGGTAATCTAAGAAGCACAAGCAACTCAGATGTACCTGTTAACTGATGAAAGCATTTTGCTCTGAAGAATCATGGATCTAACATCACATCACCTCTTCATGACTCTAGACATGATCTAACATCACATTATGACCCTGGGTATGAATCTATCATCACAGCTACCATCACATTATGCCCCTAGGCATGGATATACAGTACCATCATGACCAGCCATGGATCTAACATCACATATGACCCTAGGCATGGATATACAGTACCATCACATTATGCCCCTAGGCATGGATATACAGTACCATCACATTATGACCCTAGCCATGGATCTAACATCACATTATGACCCTAGGCATGGATATACAGTACCATCACATTATGCCCTAGGCATGGATATACATAACAATTGTGCATCATACAGCTCATCAATTATCCTAGGCATGGATATACAGTACCATTACATTATACCCCTAGGCATGGATCTATCATCACATTTTGATCCTAGGCATGGATATAACATCACATTTTGATCCAATGGATCTATCATGACATTATGGCCCTAGGCATGGATAGTTATGCTGCGATAGCCTAGTGCTGCCACTTACTGCACTCTTGCCATCCTGTACAACCCTCTTTCTCCTCTCTCTCTCTCTCTCCCTCTCCTCACTCTAGCTAAATTATATGACACACTTATATCATGAAGTGAGATCCTCCTAGACTGGCCTAACCCTGTTGTTTCTGTTTCTTTATGTTTCTCTTGCCTCCATGGCCGTAGCCAGCATTTTGAAATTACAGAGGTCCTGGAAGCCGGAGTGCGCCGAAAATTTTTCAACATAAGAGATCTACTGAAATAGTGTTTGAACTAATCTTTGAACTTCCCTCATACTGACTTTGCTAAACTCACTTATTGTATTAGATACACTATTATACAGTATGCATAGCTGCCACAGTAAAGGGAAAGGTCTGAGACACCCCAAACCCCCTCTCCCTTTGCATTCTCCCACCAGTTGTGTGAGACTTCAGCACCACCTAAAATGAGGGTGCTCCATTTCTGAAATTGGGTGATAGAAAACTTCAAAGTGATCTCACAACAATCTCTGAAAGGAACACAGTTCTTTAAAATACAATGGTGGGAGCACATCATGATAGACTTTTTTTCTGATGGAAACACAGAAATTACACCCAATGAGACACAGCTCCTCCTTCCTTCCTAATACATAACTGAGCAATGCTGAATATCCAGCTGTATCTTTTTAGCACAGATATATAGCACAGGCTATTTATGATTTTGTAACAGTGTAACCTGCCACTGATTGTGTTGAGAGAAAATATATTTTACTTCAGTGAATGAGTTGTGTCAAAATTGTGTTCATTTCACAGGTTTCAATGAGATTGAAAACTTGAAAACTTGTCTCTGGAAATTATAGGTCTATATTATAATGTGTGATAATCTAGCAAGTTCAGCCTTTAACACTAGATAAAGACATACCTTGCCTAAATATAGGCGATCTTTACACTGAAATTAAACCCTCTCATCCTCTAGCAAGTGCGTTATACCAATGGATAGATCTGATTGTCTAGTTTAATTTAATACCAAATACTACTTTTGTAAGAGGTATCATGCCCATTTAAAGCTTCCGAAAGACAATGAAGCAAAACCGGAGATATGTTTTGCGGCACTAACGCGCGCAAAAGGATTAATTAATTGGCGCATCTGAAGAATGTTTAATTTATTTTCGGCTCGAAAAAATTACCGAGGTCCGGACCTCGGTGTCCTCTATTGTAGCTACGCCCATGCTTGCCTCCTCTGCCCCGACGCACTGGCTGAGTGATGAACCTCCCGTACCTCCCTGCCACCAACCCTACCCCACTACGGATGCCGACCAACCTCCCCGGAGCCACACACCAGGACCATCCTCCCCTTTTCTCTGAGGCCCATGATGGAACTGGCCTGATGGCCCCCTGATGACCACTACCTAAATGGCGACCAACACCCAAAGAACTCTAATCCCACTCCAACTACTGACTCCATCCCTTGGCCCTGACTGTCACACAAACTATGTGCATATCACACATAGTTCATTCAGTACATTCAGTACTCCTGCTGTTCTGTGTAAACCATGGTCAATCTATGCATCAGACTTTACGGATACTTTATTAGGCCCCAGGCAGGTAGGCTGAGTCCATGAGGCGTGGAATGCCAATACTTTAGTTGGGAGGGCACAAACATGATGAAGTCATCATGATCATGCGTGATTAATCATGACTCATGATGATGTACCCAGAGTAATCAATGCTTAAGATCATGTGCTATTACAGCAGGAGGTCATTCATGACAAACAATTAATTCATGCTAATTCCTGATGAATCATTATGTATTTAGAGATGAAGTAATGCATGAATTCATGATAATTCATGTACCCTTACCATAAAGTGTTACCAAAAAGATAATAAATATAAGTGTAGAAATCAGTGTAGAAATAGTATCTCAACTTTGGTGTGGTACGGCTGGAGGATGCGTGAGGGACGCTAGTATGCGTGAAGCGCATGGCTGCGCTCCCCGAAGGAAAGGGGAAGGCAATGTGACGGAGTCCTGTCACTACGGTTGAGTATGCGCTCTGATTGCCATACCAATGAGCCTGGCTCTTTGGCGTTGCGGTCAAGTTCCACATTTAGCACCCCGGAGACCCGGGTTCGAGACCGGGTGGGGTCACTGTTCTCTCCCTTCACTACACTACTGTAGCAACAGTGGTCAGCCAAAGGTTCGTAACTGTGAAACTTTTTCCCCCTCTTACAGTATACCAGCAGCCACCCAATGCAACACTGGGGGTATACAAGCCACCCAATGCAACACTGAGGGTATACAAGCCACCCAATGCAACACTGAGGGTATACAAGCCACCCAATGCAACACTGAGGGTATACAAGCCACCCAATGCAACACTGGGGGTATACAAGCCACCCAATGCAACATAAATGGAGCTGACATCAGAGTGAGTTCCATGGGGTACCAGTAGCAAGCATCCGGAGATGTTACACTGCTTGTGTTTCATCAGAAACTAAACTCAGAGATGAGAAACTGAGAGAAACACAGAAGCTCAGAGATTAAACGAGTGTAACGGAGGCCAGCTAGCTCGGCTAGCTTGGCGGCAGGACGTGTAAATCCTCATCACCCAATTCCATGGGCGCTTCTAACAGCTGAGTTAGAAGCTTGGGCTTTTAACTCGGTGGTTAGAGCGTCCCACTCCCTCGCTGGGAGGGGTTTAGGGATTCAGACCTTGTTCTTTACTGTAGCAGTTAGACATGCTTATGCTGTAGTAGCCTAGAAGAATGAATACCACAAGTGGGTTTAGCAAATAAGAGAAAACATGGAAATTAGCAGCAATGGCAGCATTTTTTTTATTATTATTTTTTTTGGGGGGTGCGGGGTCAAAAACAAAAGTTGCATAGTTTGTATTGATGCCCATGCTATCTATAAATGGGCTCTAAAAACAAATGTAAAAGACAAGCAGCCACAATAAAAAAACTCTTAAAATTTGATGAAATTATAACCACTCAAGTAAGGTGCAGATAGTCTTAAAACACAAAACTGATGAAGTAATAGAGAAGCATTTTATTTAGTTTGTTACTATCGACCACTAACACACACACACACACACACACACACACACACACACACACACACACACACACACACGCACACACACACACTCACACACCACACACACACACACACACACACAGCCCAAAACACACACTCTTTTGTTTAGTGTATTCCATGAATAACCTAACCCTTACCTTTGAACTTGCACAGCTGATTCCCCCGGGGGCTCCCTCTAGTGACCCTCTCTCTCTCACACACACACACACACACGCACTCACACACACACACACACACACACACACACACACCCTTCTGGTGACCTTGTGATCTTGTGTGTTCTGTCAGGGTCACGCATACAGCCAGAAAATACTCTCTCTCTCTCTCTCTCTCTATATATATATATATATATATATATATATATGGGCAATTCCAGCGTTATGGACGTGACATTTTCATGCATTATTGATGAACAAACCTATATATTAACCTAGCAGTATTTCACAATTGTGTTCATATTCTGCTCATGCAGCTTTGTGTGTGTTATCACCCACTTATGCCCTTTACTTTTTCCTGGAATTGCCCATATATATAGTATATATATACAGTATACATACACACACACACACACACACACACACACACACACACACACACACACACACACACACATAGTCTACCATAGCTGTTAGACATGCATAAATATATGTATACATAATAAATTAAGTCAACCTGTTTGATAACCAACTTGCAGCCCAAACCAATATAAAACACATAGGCACATTTATACACACTCAAATACACACACACACACACACACACACACACACACACACACACACACACACAGGCAAATGATCCATACACACCCAAATAGAGCATGCATTTGCGCAGGCACAAACAGACACACACACACACACACACACACACACACACACACACACACACACACAGGCACATACATACCCAAATAGAGCATGCATTTGCGCACGCACGCACACACACACACACACACACACACACACACAAATCTCTCTCTCTCTCACACACACACACACACACACTCACATAGGCACAAACAGACACACACACACACACACACACACACACACACACACACACACACACACACACACACACACACACACATAGGCACAAACAGACACACACCTGCTGCTGGGCTGCTATGAATTATAAATGGCCTCATTTTTCTCCAAACAGGGAACGAATCGGAGGCGGAACTGTTTTGTAGTGTTTGGCGTTTGTCCTGAGGGCAGGATTCGCCGCTAGCGGCACACACACACACACACACACACACACACACACACACACACACACACACACACACACATAGTGTTTGGCGTTTGTCCTGAGGGCAGGATTCACCCCCAGCGGCCGATGGCACCTCCGCGGATTAAGGCATTTAAATAAGTATATATATATAGGCTACATTCAATAAAAAATCAAATCATAAAGCCTCCAGAGTCACAGATATGGATGCGGAGTTTTCTTTGAGTTTTACCCGCAGATCATTCATTTGTTCGGCAATATTCCTTTTTATTCAACGGCTAATAAATAAATTTACTGCGTAATGTAATGCGTCATGTAGCATAAGTTACTTATTTGTACAAAAACAATCATGCAGGCTAAGGAAGCCCCGTGAATAAATATGTGTATTTATGTGCGTGCATGTGTGTGTGTGTGTGTGTGTGTGTGTGTGTGTGTGTGTGTGAGAGAGAGAGAGAGAGAGAGAGAGAGAGAGAGAGAGAGAGAGAGAGAGAGAGAGATCTTCACCCGCTTCGCTCGCATTAACAAACACCTGCTTGGTCTAAACAGCGTGACGGACACCAAATCCACTTTACCGTGCGGTGGCTATTTTCCAACAATGCCAATCCATAGAAAAGATACAAAAAGAGCATTCAAACGTCTTTTCCTCACAAAGGACGGTTTAAAGTAAACGTTAACACTCTTGAGTTTTATCGATCACTTTCCCTCAGGCTATGGGTGGCAACTTGTCCAAATTTCATCATAAAAGCGAATTAACATTTATATGCGCCTAACACCTGCCTAGTGAAGGCTACATGCTAAATGCTAATCTCTGCTCATGAATAGAATAAGCCAATTTTATAGGTTTCAAATTCATGACCAGCTATATAATACCAGCAACATTTGGTGCTATTTTAGACAAAGCCCATCTATTCATTTGCGCTCACAGAACGTGCCGCCGCAGGCCAGAATAACGGCGTGGTGGGTTTTAGCCGCGAATTTGCATTTAATTAATCAAAGTTAAACCTTTGGTTTAAAAAAAACGAATTCATGAGATTTTAACATGGTATAATTGGATGTAAAATGTAAATTATTTATATTTACTTTTACTTGATGTCTTGCTATTATTGTTGAGGAGGCAGTTAATGAAACTCTAAATGTCATAACCCTCTTGGTTGGAGAAGTATGAAAATAGGACTGATGAGAATTAATGAAAATAAGGACTTTATTGGTCCACAGATTTGGAAATGTATCGTATGGTATGAGTGAAATAATTGTTTTAGATTTGATAAGACAAGTATACACGAGTAGAGTATTTAGGCTATCTATCTATCTATCTATCTATCTATCTATCTATCTATCTGTCTGTCTGTCTGTCTGTCTGTGTCTCTGTGTTAAGGAGACTGTGCATCGGTAGTCTATTCTCTATCCAAGTGGATAATTACCGTGTGTGACGGGACTGGGGTGTCCTGTAGTCAAGCAAAGGCCTAATTACTAATTAGGTGACCTCGCAACATAATTGGGTAATTTAGGTAGGCGGAGGTCTTCGCCACAGCAGGTCGGGGGAGACATTTTACTACATCGTAAAACCATGTTAGTTGCAAAACCAGACTGCGAGTCCCTCGCTTTTCTGCTCCCACCTATGCCCAGTTCACTCACATTTACCGCTATTGCACCACTCTGAAACATTTTGTTGTAGACTATTCAAAATTAAATGCATCGCGCAATTGTGCAAACCATCCCAAACCATCCAAAAAGTCTAATCTTAGCAAGCTTATGCTATTGGCGCACAGTGATATTTTGTTGTCTAAAGTAAATATTGTTAATACAGCAAGACATGTGCAAACTAACCTATTATAATAATAATAATAATAATAATAAGAATAATAATCCTATACTGCTGTTGTGATACCGACAATAACGGTTACTTTTCCGAGGATGGGTCAGTGTGAGGAGACTCTTTCAGAGCCTATTTGATGTGTTGTGTTTAATTAAATAAAAAGTGAACGTGACGTCCACATAGGCCACACACACACACACACACACACACACACACACACACACACACACACACACACACACACACAAGGTCAAAACAATTTGTCAACGTCCAGTTGTGTTGGCAAATTGATGTCGGTACCTCCTGGAGTTTTTACTTATGGTCTCTCTTCAGGTCTCTGCGCGCAAATGCGCACACATGCGCACGCTTCCCTTAACACGCGCAAAATACTCCTCTGTGTAGATCAACACACACACACACACACACACACACACACACACGCAAAATACTCCTCTGTGTAGATCAACACACACACACACACACACACACACACACACACACACACACGCGCAAAATACACCTCTGTGTAGATCAACACACACACACACACACGCAAAATACTCCTCTGTGAAGATCAACACACACACACACGCAAAATACTCCTCTGTGTAGATCATCTTGAGTTCGATTAAAAACGGACTGTAACGTATAGAGTCTCTATAGGAACTCACCCTTCTAATCGGCTATTTGGCGGGACACTTTATTTATCCTTGAGTGTCTGGATGGTAACAGACGGACCGACAGATACAAACACGCACCAACCAAGTACAACATAAACTCAATAAGAGCAAATAACGGCTGTAAAGAATCTCATATGAAGCAAACGAGGCCTACGTTGATTTGCTTCTGAGGGCGGACACACACACACACACACACACACACACGGAGAGAGAGAGAGAGAGAGATACAGACACAGAGAGCGCGTGAGGGGGAGGAAAGGGCAGAGTGACTCCAAAACACTGCCTTTGTCGAGTTTCTAATAGCCCATACCGAACTAACCATCATCCAATTTTCGATAATTAAATGTCGCTTTGAGGGCTAAAAAGCGACCGGTTGAAGAGCTTTAGGAGCGAACGGGGGTGTGGAGAGCGAGGGAGACAGAGAGAAAGAGAGGAGGAGAGAGAGAAAAAGAGAGGAGGAGAGAGGCCGAGGACAGATTTCTCCTCAATTATGGCCTACTTAAAGCTCGTGTTTCACCGGCTGCTGTTTATGCCGTTGCGTCAGAGGAAGGTCTCTCTCCCTCCCTCTCCTCCGCTCTCTCTCTCTCTCATTCTCTCTCTCTCGCTCCCTCTCTCTCCTCTCCGCCCGTGTCCCGCTAATAGCCCCTCTTGTAGCGCTGTTTGCTGGCGGAAAGGCCGCCCGCTGGCATATTTGAAATGACTTAATTGACGCTAATTTTCGGAAAAAGCGAGCTGTTAGCTATTAGCCTCTTCCACTCAGCGACGCTCCGCGGTAGAGTAAGAGAGGGATGGGGGGATAGAGAGAGAGAGAGAGAGAGAGAGCGAAGGAGCGCGGGATGGCAAATACGTTTGTTTCGTTTCATTTCCACAGTTTTTCTGAGCAATTATGTGCTATTTTCCAACAGAGTCGAGTGGCTTTCGCTGGCGTTATGCCGGCCCTGTTTGCGAAACAAGCCTGCTGCTGCTGGCCCATCGAAGTTTCAGAAATGTTGGATAGCACTGTTAATACTGACAGACTGGATACACACACACACACACAGTAGAGAGAGAGAGAGAGAGAGAGAGAGAGAGAGAGAGAGAGATGGGTCCAGTAAATTCAGTTTCCCCAACAAAAAGAATAGATAGATAGATAGATAGATAGATATAAATTAGGAAAGTTTGGATATGCAGAATGCATCTGTACCTTAATTACATTTTAGAATTTCAAAATGGCCAGTATAATAGGCCTATAATATATATATAATACATTCTAATATAAACTAATAATATGATGTAATTTAATAATGTGTAATATATAATATATTATAATAAAAGTTGTATGGTGTTTCGAGGGCAGAGACGGTTCCGCCAGTAATTCAATCAGCAATTAATTTATCATAAAAGAATGTAAAACAGCCTGACAATACATAACTTATTAATTCGGCCTAAACGCCCAAAGAAATGCCTTCTAAATTATTATTATTATTATTATTATTATTATTATTATTATTATTATTATTATTATTATTATTATTATTGGAGCCTCCAGAGAACCAGTCCTTGTAATAAGCCTTCTGCCTGGTGGACTGCTGGTCCCCGGGCGTCTGTGAGCCCCATAGCTGAGACCTGTGGATTAGAGACCCCAAAGCTTTCGGCAAACTCGCAACTTTGCTCTGCTTGCGGTTCTTGACCCGATGCCCTGAAAGTGCGCACGGCGCTTGGGCATTTTAGGGCATTTTATCAACCAACCTCAGCAGCGGCTCAATTTCGCGTCTCTCCTCCGAGCTTCCCATCACGCGGATTCCGGCCCATTAGCTCAGCGCGCTCCCTCCTATTTCACAGCTGACCCACGCGCCGCTTGCTTGTCATTTACGGCCCCCGTTGGAGCACTTCTGCAGGCATGCATGCGCGTGGAAACGAAAAGCCAGGTGAGGTGGCATGGCGCGAGAGGACGCGGCTCTCCCCAAAAGACCAACTGCACGCTGAACTAGTATGTTCACGCGAGAAATCTATAATAAATAAAATAATAATATAATAATAATAATAATAATAATAATAATAATAATAATAATAATAAGAAGAAAAAGAAGAAGAAGAATATATAATAATTAGAAGAAGGAGAATATTACAAATATTAAAGTATAGTTTAATATAATTCTAATAGTCCCCACACAACAGTAAGACCAGCCTCAATAGTGCAATAATAATCCCTGGTGCTCGAGGGGAGATTGGCCTCAACTAGGCTCATTGATAGTTGACAAATGTGAGTCACTTTGGATAATAACAGCGTCTGCCAAATGCATAGGCTACATGTAAATATACTTACCAACCATAACTCCAAAAAGGAATTTACTGTGCGTGTGTGTGTGTGTGTGTGTGTGTGTGTGTGTGTGTGTGTGTGTGTGTGTGTAAAAATAGTTTTACTTGGAGCACAATATATATACAAAAAGCCTGCTATTTTTCGCAATGATCAGCATGCAATGTGGCAAACAAGTCTCATTGTTTCAAGGAAGTTTAGGCGATATTAATTGTAAGTAAGGCTGTCGCACCTTAACATTATTTATTTTCCTACAGTTATCCAATTTCACAAATTCAATCGCCCATTAATAGAAAATGTTATTAAAAAAACATGCAACGAATGGTGGAAAATGGACAACAATTAGGAACCTAATCCATGACTTTTGAAGTTCTATGTGTTGTGCTAAAATTAAAATCACACAAACATACAAACACAAACCCACTAAAACTGTAGGAATATTTCAAGGCTGGGGGTAGCGGAGTCCAGGAGTCACAGAGGCAGAAAAACAAGCCGGGCGTCGGTGACGTCGAAAGCATCGGAGTACAATAGTCCAAATAAAAGCGGACGGTTTAATGGAAGGTTTAATTGAATTTGTTAAACAACAATCACCAAACGGGGCTCCTGGACGGCGAGAGGGAGTGCGGCTTGAATAGAGAGCACGGAGGGGGTTAAATAGCGTGTATGAATAAAATGAAAGAATGAATTGGATTGAAATGAATTAAAATTGCGTTTTATAATCTTATCAGCCCTTGTGAAAGCGGGTTTGGCGTTTGAATATAATGTGAGTGGAGGGGGTGGAGCAGGAGGGGGGACGCAAGGTGGAATCCTGGATGGAGGTTCGTAAAGTAAAAAAAAAAAAAATGCGCATTCAATAGAAAGTTAACTAAGAGCAAAGGAGATGGCGATGGCGAGACAGTGAGGGGAGGGGGCTCTCTTTCTTTCTTTCTTCCACATTCGCTCTTTTACTCACTTTCTTAATCTGACGCTCGCTCGCTCGCTCGCTCAGGCGCGCTCTGACTGATGTCTTGCGAAGTACATTATCTCGCGCTCGGTCTTAATAGAGCGCGCCTCCTCCCTCTTCCCGCCCCTCCGCGAAATGCGCGTGCAGCTTCAATAAAGAGCCCATAAAAAGTAAAAAGAACTCATTCACTCATTGTTCTATTGAAGTGAGAGAAGTGCCTCCTTCCATCCCTCACTCCCTCCCTCCCTCTCAGCGCTCTCTCTCTCTCTCTCGTCCTGCGACAGTATTTAAGAAGCAGCCGGGGGGCAGACACATCATTCGCCAGCAAGCCAGCAAACTCCAGAGTCTCGAAACTTCCGAGGAAAGTGTGGAGAGAAGAGGAGAGCAAACCCGTGTCAGTGTCAAGTCCACGGCAGCCTTTTCGTGTCTACACATTTACTGCCATATTCTTCGGCAGGCAGCGGTCCAAATATGCCTCGCTCCTTTTTGGTGGATTCCTTAATTTTACGTGAGAACACGGAGAAGACAGCGGATGCCGGCGCTCCTATTTTTCCCTATGCGCTTCACCACCATCACCCAACCCATCCGTTCCACGGCTGTCACTCCAGAAAGGCCGGACTCTTGTGCTTCTGTCCGCTTTGCGTGACTACTGCTGCGGTTACGGCGTCTCAGCTCCACCCGTCTACTCCTCCAGCACCTCCGGGAATATCCCCGCTTCTCAAAGCGTCCTTCCCCGGGTTTGGGAGCGCCTCCTACGGCCATGCGAATGGACTGAATCGGCAGCATGGCTCTGGGGGTAACGGGGCGGTACACCTCAGCGTCAGTCCCGGAGTTTATCAAGGAGGCTACCCGACAGTACACGCCACAGACCCGCGCTATCACTGTATATCTATAGGTGAGTAAAACTGCCAAGATTGCTAACTTCAGATAACATCCGCTGAACCCTGAGACTGCATTGGGGATGTGCCAAAGCATGGCAGTAAAAAACAAATCACACGTAGCTTTCTTTTCTATTTCAATTGTGTAATTCTATTTTCCCACGAAGTGGTCAGTGTCTAACAGACTGTTGATATGTGTCTCTTAACAGATAACAGCGCAAATCAGCTTCAAAGTACCAAACGCATGCGCACGGCCTTCACGAGCACACAGCTTCTCGAACTTGAGCGCGAGTTTGGGGCCAACATGTACCTGTCACGATTAAGGAGGATTGAGATTGCAACGTATCTCAACTTGTCAGAAAAACAGGTAAATAATCTACTGACAAAGTTATTCCTTCCTTTCTCTCTTTTTAATTCCATACGTATCCCAATACTTCATTTAGAGCTCCGGCTGACATTATGCAATCTTCCTCCCCAGGTGAAAATATGGTTCCAAAACCGCCGCGTGAAGCACAAGAAGGAGGGTAAAAACGGCCACAGCGGAGCCCACCGCGTCGGGGGAGGCGGAAGCGCGCACTGCAAATGCGCGTCCATGTCATCAGCGCGGTGCTCTGAAGACGAGGAAGACGAGTTGGCCATGTCGCCAGAATCCTCCTCGGGGAAGGAAGACTCCGATATGTCTATTACTCCGTGACTACATTTGGAAACGCTATCGCGTGGACAAGTTGAAATGTAGCAAACCTGCTATTCACACTCTTGAAGCACAGAGTCGTGACGTATCTCTAATGCTCACGAGCTCAAATCCTGTATGATAAAATGGCATCTCTCATTGTATTGTGTGAGCCATTTACTTTTGCCGACATCCAAAACATTGCCAAAGTAGTATCTGTACATATGTTATGTAAATAGAAGAATCTAAGTAAGGATATATGGACAGAGTTCACCTACATGTATTTGTCTCCATACGTACCTGGATGCTACACCTGGTGGGGGGATGGACGCGCTTGTGCTATCAACGGAAGCCCAGTCGCGGACCCCTCCACACGGCATATACATACTGGGAGCCCGGGGTAGAGTACCGGGCCCTTGGTTTGCTTCGGGGTTATGTCCTGTCTAAGTCAACTCCACATAACTGAATTTGAAATATGTTAATAGGACTCCATACCATGAAGAGCTCCACGATGATGTAAAAAAAACGTGTATAGCCAGTTTAATGTAAATACTGTTCTGAATTTTCTGTACATTTTATATTGTAAACACGGAAATGGTCGCACTGGGCTGCCCTCGAAGGCTCTGGGACAAAAGAAAAAGAGCTTTAAGCCCTCTCTTAGTAAGGGGCACTCCGGAGTGTTCAAATCATGCTTGTGTCAATGTACCACTAATTATTCATGTATATTCATTTGGGGTTGAACTGTACTTGAAAAATATTTATTTATTTAAAATAAAAGACTACTTCTTAATTTGGTCTTTGGGTATTGCGCCTTTTTCCTCTAAAGCATCCATCTCTCCAAACGCGCCACGTAGGTCTATGAACTCTCTCTCTCTCTCTCTCACACACACACACACACACACACACACACACGGCTTTAGCAACAGATGACATCCCGAATAGAGTAGGATTGATGAATGCAAGGGATGTGGAAATGAAATGATTAACAATCTGTTGACTGCATGGCCTCGCATGAGTCCATCTTGAAAGCTTGCAACATTCACGCAGTTTTCCAAGTGTTCTGGAAAGCTCTCGGTCTTTAAGGTCTGTTTAAGGTGTAGGGTCTGTTTAAGGTCTGTTTAAGGTGTAGGGTCTGTTTGAGGTCCCTGGAGCAGTTCCACCCTCTCCATGACCTGTCAAGACGTGTGACATGCAAGTAGCTCCATGTGTCTCTCCGCGGCGGGGATAGGAGGTGATGGACTTCAGGCCAACAACAGGCAGCCAAATATACTGACTATAGTTTCCACAGCCATTCACTCCACCACCACATTAACGGGCCGCGGCCGTCCACCCTTCCTTCATCTGGGACTGGCAGTCGGTGGGGCTGTCTGCAGCGCACGGGAGAAAAAAGACAGCGCGCGCGGGGCTATTTTGTGTTTGGCAAATGGCGCGTGAGCGAGTGTGTGCGCGTGGCACGCACGAGGCTTGCCTCCCCTCGGCAACTCGCCTCTAAATGGGGAAAAACGTGTGTGTGTGTGTGTGTGTGTGTGTGTGTGTGTGTGAGTGAGTGAGAGAGAGAGAGAGAGAGAGAGAGAGAGAGAGAGAGAGAGAGAGAGAGAGGTCCACTTCAAGTCTTTTATTGACCTAAATGAAAAGCTTTGATTGTTTAAATCCGCCGGGAAAGCGCAATTGGGGGATAGGAGGTGGAGTGAAGGCGCACTTGAATGTTTTGAATGAGAAGAAAGCTTGAAAACTGTTTAAATCCAGAAGGAACTTTGCCTAATTGAGAACGTATGCCGTTAGCCTGTTCGTATAGGCCTACAATATAGCCATTTTCCCCCTAAATGAAGTTAAATCTGACACATAAAATAATCTAGTAAGAAAGTTTCCATGTTAACGTTGTCTATAAAATATGTCAATCAAACGTCTCTTATATTTGAGCCGTTACGTGTCGTCTGATGACAAAGTTCAACAAGGCCTTTGTAGCAATGCCACAAACCACTCAGTCGCGCACAAAACACACACATGAACATGAAGTCCGTTAATCTTCTCCCGGGTGAACTTGGCCATAAGCTGTTTTTTGACGCCGGTCTCAGGGGAGGAATCCGGGGCTCCCGCGGGACACACCATGAAGAAAATCCCGTGCGCGAGAGGCTTACCTCCCAACTCCCAGAGCGCGCGATTTATTAGCCCTCATAAAAACATAGCATGACAACATGAATATATTACAGTGTATTTTAATAAAACGCAGAACATTTGCATATATTACAGCGCGTATTAATACACCATTGAGTATTTGAATATATTACAGAATATTTTAACACTTAATGGCCTATTAGTGTATTTTTCTACTTAACGCCGAGTATCTGCAAAATAGGATACTAAATAGGATACTGTTTAACGGTTTAGCACTCAGTTGCACTCATGATGTTTTAGTTTCGTCAAGTCACATCTTAAAGCAGGTGCCCTTTACTTATTCTGCTGACTTGGGGAAAAAGAAAAACTCTTTTCCTGGCGCGACACACAATCACAGGATTTTCCCCTGAGATTTTTCAGTCATTCACTTTCTTCAATTTAACTGCACTTTCACTTACACGAACACCAGACTCCGTACCGTTTCAGAGTAGATGAATAGATTAATACTTTACTATCACAACTGAAAAAAAGAGGAGGATGATTATCCACCCTTCATATGAAACCCTTCAATGTCATCCAAATTCATTTGGAAATGGCACCAAAACAAATCTGTTAGAAAGGATACCGCAAACAGTGGCGAAAAGGTTGCATATGGAGTTCCTTTAAACACAGAGCAACACACCAGTAAGCCATCTAATATCATATGCACCAGCGCGTTTGCTTTACACACGTTCTCTCTTATAGCCTACAAACACACACGCTCTCTCTCTCTCTCTCTCTCTCTCTCTCTCTCTCTCTCTCTCTCTCTCTCTCACACACACACACACACACACACACACACACACACACAAAAGTAAATCTGCATGTGTTTAACCATATTGGCTTAACGGACTGCGGGATTTGCTGTTTTGTTAATTAAACGTGTATGGAGACTCATTCTTCTCGCGCTCTTTAACCTCTCCCCTCGCCGTTCACTGCAGCCTTTTCGTCATCATTCACCCCCACCCCTTTAATCTGCCCCCCCCCCCCAAACACACAAACCCTGAGCCAAACACACACACACACACACACACACACACACACACACACACACACACACACACACACACACACACACACAAATATACACAAACCCAAAGTACTGATCTAAATTTTCCCGTTTCTGCCCCATCTATCTATCTATCTATCTATCTGTCTGTCTGTCTGTCTGTCTGTCTGTCTGTCTATCTATCTATCTATCTATCTATCTATCTATCTATCTATCTGTCTGTCTATCTATCTATCTATCTATCTGTCTGTCTGTCTGTCTGTCTGTTTGTCTTGAGACGGTAGTTAAGCAGGTCCAAAGTTCATGCCATGAAGTGAATCAAACTTTAAACATGCACATAAAAGGCATTTAAAAGCATCTAATGGTCTAGTTATCAAAATCTTGACGTGTCACCGTGACAATCTAATTTGACAGGTACCTAAGGCTGGTTGATCTGCCACTGGGCTGGCAGGCCACTCCGGGACTGAACCGTGTTTTCCAAGGTCATGAGCATAGTGTATAGGCCTTGTCCGCATCGATTTCCTGAGTGGTTGACTCGCCACAATAGCCGCTTTGGGAACCCGTCTTTTCTTTTAGCCGGCCAGAGTATCGCCACTACCCTCAGCGCGCCGCTCGCTATAATCTTTATTCGTTGGGCCTTTGGTCCGCGGACAGACAAAGTGGATGGAGAATGAGCTCAAGACTTCAGACGCCATGCGACGCTCTAGGGGGCACAAACTGAGAAGTGTTTTTTTAATGCCTTCAATTAGTCAATGGATAATGTCTAATACGGAACAAATGAGTTTTAGCTTGCCACGACTCTGGGAATACACGAAAAGAGCTGGAAGAAAAGCTTATTTGTCATTGTAGGCGGCTAGCTGCGTGTTTTAAAATGGAGCCCGCATAGCAGTTGATGTGGGAATGAATAGCCTGTTCCTTTCTTCCTGCCCGCACCCCGTAGTAGCGACGGACAAACTAACACGAACTCCTCCAGAAACACAAACTCTTCGGCTCAACCACGCTGCTTGGTTACTTCAGTCCCATCCCATAATAGCTGCTCCAATAGTAGGCCCACATGTCGAGCATTAGGCTACTTAAAAGTGCATTGGTAGCTTGTATTGGCCATGGTCAAGTTCATGCCTCAAATTCAATTCGTAATGTAGACTACTAACTATATTTACGTACAATACGTGCCTATAATATTCTGTGTAGACCTTCAAATCAGCTCTGTAAATGGAATTAGAATGAATAAAACTGTTCAGCTCTGACACTGAGACGATGCCTTTTCTGAATCCGTCTCCCTCAGCTCTCCCGGTGGGACTTCAGACCCATTTATCCATAATTGCATTGAAATGTGGGCAACACACAAAGACCATCTTTTCCTATAACACATTTTTAAAATTAAATTTCTTTTACACCACATACACAAAAAGTTTGAGACTTCCCACGTGCCCTCCATACCACCTGCCTCTCTCTCGGTCGCGCGCGCGCCCAGGAACAAAACCTCGAAAATCTCTCCTCGAGCCCTTGAAGAAAAAAGAGGGGATTTTCACCGTCTGAACCGATATTTCTCAGCCTAAACGTTTGTGACAGTTTGTCCTCTTAGCATTCTCCTTCCCTTTCTGCTCATTCACTCTTTCCCCCTATTGTAATCGCGTGGTTTCACGAGCCGTGCCAAATAGGTCATTTTTGGAGAGGTTCTGTCTGCGCGCGTAAAAGGCGCATTGACGGACCGAGAGAGAAAAAAACTTTCTCTCCTCTCTCCCACTCTTTCTCTCTCTCTCTCTCCGTTGACAGGCAAACCAGCTGCCTCTCGTGTTGAAAGGACGGCTTATTAATGTTCTTTGTCATGCAGAATTCTCTCTTCTCTTTCTCCGTCTTTTCTAAAGAGGTGGAAGAGAAAAAGCGCACAAAGGGACCCTTCTCTTTCTCTCTCTCTCTCCCTCTCTCTCGCGCTGGCTTTTCCCGAGCTCCGATAAGGGGGGCGGCTTGCTTTAGCGAGTTATGTTTTGTGTGTGAGAGTGTATATGTGTTGTGTTGTTTTGTGTGTGTGTCGCTGGCTATTTAATGGCGATGAAGACGCGGATGAAAGGGAGCGGGCGAGCAAGCGCGAGAGAGTCTCCGCCGCTGTCAGCTGCATGCGCGTCCGTAGCCCTGGTCCTTGTTGGCGTCCCTTTCGGCGTCTGTCTCCCCCCCAAATCTCTCGTCTCCCCACTCGTCTGTCAGATTTTCAGGTGCCTCCTCTTAACTCAGCGCGGCTGGCTTTCTCGCGGGCTTTTGACAGAAAAAGGCGTTTCGGGGGAGGAAAGGAATAAATTGCTCTTTGTCCGCCGCCTCCCAGGACGTTTTACGCGCGTCCATCGCATAGCTTGTTTCGTTCCGGTTTTGTGTTTTCAACCGTTTCTCGCTTGTCCCTCGCTGTTTAATACTTCACGAGCACGCTGTGCCCAGCAGCCGCCCGCTGTCTGCCCGCGCTTCAGACTCACGCGCGCTTCTCATCCGCGTGCATCGGCTGGAAAACCAAAATAGGAAAAACATTGTGAGACAACCCAGTGAGGGAACTCTACAGATTAGGCGTGTTTTTCAATTGCAAGACAAGTATTTTACATTCGCAAGCAAGCTTACATTTTCATCATATTTTATATTAGTGTTTTTATTACCCCCCCTTCTCCCATTGCCAGTGCTAGGAAACAGTTATGGAAGAGTTAAAGAATAGTTATGAAAAAGTTAAGTGGAAAGTAGTAAAAGTTAGTCAGAGACGTTCCTCCTTTTATACAACAGTACTAAACACACTCACTCACACACACACACACACACACACACACACACACACACACACACACACACACACACACACACACACACGTCATTCGCAATAAGGTCACGTTAACAACAATCCATTCATTCAAAAAGAATCAGACACTGTACCCCGCCCCCTGATGCTGTGCATGAGACTGAGAGAGACGGAGATGGGGTGTGTGTGTGTGTGAGAGAGAGAGAGAGAGAGAGAGAGAGAGAGAGAGAGAGAGAGAGAGAGCTCGGGGATGGGGAGAGAGAGAGAGAGAGAGAGAGAGAGAGAGAGAGAGAGAGAATCAGAGATGGGGTGAGAGTGCGCGCTAGCACCTTGAGCTGCACGAGGCTTAAAACAAACACCAAGGAATCCTGACGTCAACAGCGCCTTGAAACACACGGCTAATCTATCAAATGCTTACAATAGATAATTATTATAAAATAACATTTACATTCATTGAATACATTAATACATTAAAGAAAGCGTTATTGATGACATGAGAATGCCAAAACAGTGACTAAGTCATTTCCCTTCATTAAAATCTGCAGATGTTTTATTTATTTATTTGTTTTTAACACATATTATTTTTTTTATTTTTCCTCTGAAATACAATCTACACGGAACTAATGTCTTGGAATAGGCTATAAAAATTCATTAGCGTGGTACACGTGGTTTGCAGACGCTGGGCGATTCACTGCTGCATAGGAGTACCGCAGCTGGCGACATCACAGTCTGCCCGTCTATGGCCACACCTGTCAATCACTACACCTCTGCGGCCCATAAGCACCGCTGGCGCTGCCCACGCAACTCCCCTCATAAGTAAAGATTTAAATATCTGCTCATATGATCGGTCAGAGACACTAAGCGAGGTTACAAGTTGAGAAGTTTATTTTTAGCACTGAGTGATGAGGCCGGTGTGAGGTGTGTCAGGTGTGTAGGGGGCGTGGCCTCCTGCTTTCAGGCGGGCCCTGAGAGGTTGGGTAATGCAGCGATTCCCGGGCGTTGTGGTCACACCTCCCTAGTTTAGCGAGCCGCTCCGCAGCTGCTCTTGGGAACGACTGAAGTCTTTGGCGGCCACCGATTACCGTTCGCCTCACCGGAGCCCAATGGCACTGGGTCACTCTAGGGCTCGAGACTCCGCCAGCTAATGGATCCGCTGAATGGCTGGAGGACGCGCCGCTTTACGGGTGTGAAATCGGAGGCGTTTGTATTGCGCTGTTTGGAATGTGTGGAATCTACACAGGCTTTTCATAACTAGGCTACTTTCTTAACCTCTAACTTACAGTGGCTTTTCATAACTATAGGCTTCTGTCTTAACCTTTCACTTACAGTGGGTTAAGGAAAATGTAGTTTCCCTCCAAAACAACCTCATCACAAAGTCAATCTATGCTTTATAGTCTGGTTCTCACGCATAATGATCTGATATATCAGCCTGGCCAGGGCTGTCGCAACAGGACAGGCAAACCAGGCAATTGCCTGGGGCCCCAGGCTGAAAGGAACCCTCAAGAATGACTGTTTAATCACTGTAGTAGTTTAGTTGGTGGCGTTCATTCAATTAAATATGACAGAGTTAGACAATTGCAAGTTCAACACAAATAATTATATTAATGAAAGTTGCTTGAAGATTATAACAATGCGGTTTACGTAGGAATTTATGGGAGGTGAAGGGCCCCCATACCCTGTTTGCTTGGGGCCCCCCATACCCTGTTTGCTTGGGGCCCCTAAGTACCTTGAAACGGCCCTGAGCCTGGCCAATCCCATGTCGTCATCTCCTGCTTCACTCTGGCTGCAGGTCAGTCTAGTGCACTGCTGCTACAGGCTACACTGTGGGATACACACACACACACACACACACACACACACACACACACACACACACACACACACACACACACACACACACACCATATAGATCAGGGCTTCTCAAAGCTATGATGAGTGAGGGCCAATTTAGGGACCCAACGCTGAACTGAGGGCCGCCAAAGTGGGAGAAAAATAAATAAATATACATTTTTAAAATCCTGTTTGTAATCATTTTAATGACCACGTTGCATCTCTACAATTTATAGTTATTGCAATAATATTTCCTATATATGTCGATAAATATCACTAAATGTAAACTCATTCTTTCAAAGCAATACAGTTTTACCAGTTTTAGATATTAGCAGATATCATCAAATGCTGCCATTGGCCCCCGGGCCGAACTTTGAGAACCTATGATTTTATGGAGCTGGACTCATTTGTAGAGGCTACTCTGTGGGATACACCATTTAGACGGAGCTGGACTCATTTGTAGAGGCTACACTGTGGGATACACCATTTAGACGGAGCTGGACTCATTTGTAGAGGCTACTCTGTGGGATACACCATTTAGACGGAGCTGGACTCATTTGTAGAGGCTACACTGTGGGATACACCATTTAGACGGAGCTGGACTCATTTGTAGAGGCTACTCTGTGGGATACACCATTTAGACGGAGCTGGACTCATTTGTAGAGGCTACACTGTGGGATACACCATTTAGACGGAGCTGGACTCATTTGTAGAGGCTACACTGTGGGATACACCATTTAGACGGAGCTGGACTCATTTGTGAACGCACTGCTTTCAGCCAAACCCGCCCTAACATTTAGTGGGCGTTAACCCAGCTGTCAATATCTGTAGATCAAAATGCCTTCGCAGGTATTGAATATGATAGCAATCAATAGGGGATATTGGATATAATAACAATAAGATAAGGGGTATTGATAATTACCAATAAGGGGTTTTGGATATAATAACAACCAATAAGGGATGTTGGATATACTGTAACAACCAATAAGGGGTATTGATAACAACCTAATAAGGGTTTTGGATATGCAACCAATAAAGGGCTTTGGATATGCAACCAATAAAGGGTTTTGGATATGCAAATAATAAAGGGGTTTTGGATATGCAACCAATAAGGGTTTTGGATATGCAAATAAGGGGTTTTGGATATGCAACCAATAAGGGCTTTGGATATGCAACCAATAAGGGGTTTTGGATATGCAACCAATAAGGGGTTTTGGATATGCAACCAATAAGGGGTTTTGGATATGCAACCAATAAGGGGTTTTGGATATGCAACCAATAAGGGTTTTGGATATGCAACCAATAAGGGGTTTTGGATATGCAACCAATAAGGGGGTTTTGGATATGCAACCAATAAGGGGTTTTGGATATGCAACCAATAAGGGGTTTAAGATATGCAACCTAATAAGGGTTTTGGATATGCAACCAATAAAGGGCTTTGGATATGCAACCAATAAAGGGTTTTGGATATGCAAACAATAAAGGGGTTTTGGATATGCAACCAATAACGGATAGTCACCATTTGAGGAAACCCACTCATTTTCCAGCTCCCCTCAAATGAAAGGCATCCCAGTCTATAGTCACACATTTAAAAAACAACAAAACATTTTACATTCACATCTATCCACATGAATCCGCTTGCAAACCCATAGAATAAGAACCAGCGATGATTATTTCCTGAGTTAATTATACCGACAAGCTGGTTATACGTACATGGGAGTCTTGTGCATTTAATGCAAATTTACACTAGAGGTGACCAAGAGAGACTTCATTCATCCTGTAATGATGGGCTGTCAAATGATTACATTTTTAAATAACGATTAATCTCATGAAAATGTTGTTATAGTTATATAGCTATGAATCCACGCCTCTGAGTCCATGAGGCGTGGATCTGCCCAAGGTTTCTTCCTACAAAACAAATTATTTACAAAGCGAGGGAGTTTTTCCTTGCCCCTGATTCTCATGGATGCTTCCCGTACTGTCTGTAAAGCGCCGCGAGACGATGTACTGTATTTGAGCGCTCTACAAATAAAATTGAATTGAATTGAATTGAATTGAATCAAGAACAATAATCTTTAAAAATCTGTTTAAATTGTTGCCACCAAAGCTGTCTGATTTAGACCAAGCTTGTAACTGTTATGGCTGGGTTATACCTCTTTTTCAGCCTATCCGCAGTGAGTTTGGGTTTATATTACCCGATGAACAAGGAAGTAGCTTTTCGTTCTCGAGCGACGAGAGCACAGAGCAGGCGGCTCGAGAGGACCAATCACAGCGGCTCCTGCTGCCGTTTACTGCGTCGCTGTCTGCGGCCAGTCACATTTTCAGGGGTGCACACGCAGTCACTGCGGAGTGGGGTAAAATAGCTGCGAGGCTCACTGCATTACTGCGTAGTTACGTTTGCTCCTGACTATAAATCAGCCATTAGTGGTAGATCATGTGTGTAGGAGACACGAGTGGCGTTGAGATCCAATCTACCAGATGCTACCCAACCAGCCACCCTCACTTCTCTCTTATTTATTTATGCATTTATTTAGTTTATGCCATGGGAGCTTGATATTAGTATTGTATGATTTTGACTTGATCTAAAAAGGAAAAAAAGTTCAGCACATTAACACAGTGATATGACATGATGTTTCATGTGTTTTAGGAAGGATTGTTCGCTGTACATAGACTGCCATTGTGGAGGTGGGGGGATGTTCCACCAAGAACCAAAAACTCTCGGAACAGAAGCGTTTGTCAAAATGTCAATCTTAAAGGAGAAATTTGGTATGATGAGGACTGAAAGTTTATTGCAACATCATAAAAAGTCGTAACGTTTGCTGCAGAGCAGAATTTTGATACGTTTGTGCAGGTCGGAGAAAACGACTTGTTGTAGCTTCTGGGGCACCCAGCAAGGTATGTAAGTAGCTGTCTGTACAGTTACTAAGTTTTCAACGCCTGGTTTTAAATGTTGGAACTGCCATTGTACTATCAACCAAGTGTGGGGTTATTTTAAGCCTTTCTATAAATTAAAACAGCAATTTGGCCACTTTCACCTACAACTAGCAAGCGGTCTTCTCTGGCCTGCACAAACATACTGTATCAAAACTATTCTCCATGGCAAATGTTCAAACTTTTCATGATGTTGCAATATACTTTGGTCCTTATCACACCGAACCTCTCCTTTAGATATCGTATTTCATCATAGACAATCCGAAAGACAAGGTTTATTGTCATGTAAACCGAACCTATGCTTTAAACAGTTGAGTTGTATCTTTCTTTAACCCATCCAGCCGACTTTTAGCAGTAGCTTAGCATAGATCATATAATCAGATTAGACCATTAGCGTCTCTCTTACTATCTCTCCCAATGTCTTGTTCGAAAGTGACTTTGAATTCTGAGTTTTGCTAACTCTTCAGTGGTTGCAAAGGGTACTAAGACCAACAATAGTTGATTTTCTAGCCAGCTATGGCATGGAACTAATCTCATTCAACATATGGAGGGACTATTTTCATGTCATATCAGCCCAGAAAATAAGTAGAGATAATGATCGACACGACGTGCAGTTCTGTACATTAGAACTGCCGTTACTAGTTCTAATGTACAGTTGCTAAGTCAGTCATTAATTCTGTCTCCCATTGTCAAGCGCTAAATCCAAAGATTCTAACATGTCTTGGGCTCTGTAAATTCACCGTTTCCATACTTCCAAATGAAGTGTAACAGAAAAGTGGAACTACTTCATAGCCTTGCAGTTACCTGAAAAATAATGCAAGTTCTAAATAGCGCATTACAATAGGAAATTTGACCAAGCAGTGGTATAAACAACTTTAATTCTGTGTTTAGTACAAGTTAGAAAATACAGAAGAGTCAGGTTTTAATTTGGGGTGCTAAGGGTCTAATCTGATTTAATGATTTATGCTAAACTAACTGTTTAACATGTCTAAATTCACTTTCTTTCAAATAATACACATTTGAAGCACACAAAATTGGTACTCCCAAGTAGATTGAAGCTTCATGCACAAAAATGTAGAACCACCTTTATCCATTCGGGACCTCCAAATTTGTGTGCTTCAAATTTGTATTATTTGAAAGAAAGTGAATTTAGACATGTTTTGAATGTTATTACTCATTTTTTTCAAGTCAGAAAGAGGCATAAATCCAATGCATTTCAATGGTAGAATGTTCAGTTTACTACCATGGAATGCTTTTAGAACCTCGAAATGTTCAGGTGTGAAACAAGTCTATAACATTTAAAAAACATTTTTCAAGTCAGAAAAGGGATAAATTCAATACATTACCATGCCTGATATCTTGATATCTTTGATCACTTTTATATAGTGAGTTGTGATGTCTTATATACAGTACACATCTTAGCTATACTTCTTAGTTGTACTGTATGTCTTAATCTTAATTTTAACCTGCACATTTGGAGCTTTGAGAAATGCAATTTCAATCTGCGTGCAATGTACTGTTGCAGTGCTTGATTGACAATAAAGTTCGCTTTGACTTTGACTCTGACTACATTTCAATGATAGAGTGTTCAGTTTACTACCATGGAATGGTTTTGGAATCTCGGAATGTTCAGGTGTGAAATAAGCCCATAGTCTTGACATTTACCTGAAATGGGCAGGAACCTTTGGAAATCATGATACCATGTCCAAAATGCACATCCATTACTGAGAAAAATATGACTTTTATCAGTTCTGTGAAATTCTAAGGTTCTGCCATAAACCCCAGTGTTACAGGACGACCCTCTCTACTGCATATTGGAAATATACTGTTGTTTATATCGGTTGATAATGCCGCCATTTTTCACGACACAGTTTGCCAGGCCAACAAGAATGTTAATTTAGACCCATCTCAACCCTGGGCGGAACAAGGCTGTTATCTTTCAAACTACTTCTGCATGCAAGAGGATAGCCTACGGCCAATCAGAGGAACGAACAAGATGTAAACACCAATTCAGAAGGCCGTCATTTTCAGCAAAGCCCAGATATCGTCCTTCTCATGTGTGACACTGGCTGGAGTCAAATTATCCATTGAGTGGAGAGAATGCCTTATTAGCCCCTCTGGCATGGATACATTTAAGCAGTAAAGATCCATTCGGAAAAAAAATGAAGGAACACTGAGATTCAAGCCAAGGAAATTTCAAAGTTGTCTGGATGTGATGGCATGGATGTGATGGCATGTTGAAACAATTCATAAAGCCATATTGAACATCATTTGCCGAGTGTTTAGAACAGCTTACAAAATGGGAAAACACAGACATCCCCTGTCAGATATGCGAGCCAATGTCACTGTGCAACAATGAAGGCTTGAACATGGAGCAAGCACTGCACACCAGTAAAACTTGCGTAGAGATCTTTGACAGGTAGGCTACCAAACACAATCAATTAAAACAGGAACAAGGATTCAGCAAAAACAGCAAAGCCAACCAAACCAATACGCCGATGAGATGAGTCAGTGACTTTACCACCTGGAAACTGTCATGTCAGCACGAGTTCAGGTCCGGTTTGAAACAATTGGACAGCTGGTCTAATCAGCCCTGCTTATAGGCCGGTTGTCTCTCTATCGAAGTAAACCCGCCTCAGAAGACTGTCCCCAGACCATGAATACGGATGAACATTCGTATTATGGGCGGGCTAGTGGTCAGACGGGAGGGCGACTGGGCGATTAGAACAAGCAACGCGGTCGCCAAGGCGATCTGTTGCCCAGATGCCAATACCTGTCGCCCATTGCCTACTGTCATTGAAAATGAATGGGGGATAGCTCCGGCAACCTCACTTGAACTGCAATGGCTTTGTGCTGTTTGACATCACTTGTAGGCTTTGTTCTGATTCGCCCATGTTTTAGTGGCTATTTCTTAATTTAAGATTTCCATATGAAAGAGGGCAGAATCATGCCTCATGTTAATGATAGCTCTTTGACCATGCACAACCTCTCTTAAATCATCAAAGCCAAAGTAAAAGTGGTTTTCCATTCTATGTCTCCTGTAATGACAGCCACAACATGAGCAGCAACAGGAGCCATTCAGGTTAAATATTTGCAGGTTGTTCATAAAAGCCTAAAGTAAATTACTTTACCTTTATAGTCATTTTAATAATAGAACTTAATCTAGCTGAACAGCCTCAGTTTTCATACATCAGAGCTGCACTTACTGTAGCTGACGTGCTGCTAGTGTTTATTCTTTTATTCAGAGCAGAGTGTTTATTCTTTGCAGTCAGCAGAGTGTTCGTATTCACAGAGGTGCACGGCAGCATAGTGGAATAGTTGCGGTTATTAGCCGCCATTAAATCGGATATTTGGTAAATAGCCTATAGAATAACAAATTAAGTGCTTCCGGTTGTCTTCAACTCACCATAACATGGCATGTGACGCAAATGTACTGTGACATGTTGGCAGGGAAATAAGAGAATTGTTAAGAAGAACTGATACGGTTGGAGGCGTACAATATGGATGGAATTGATGATCCCTATATAGGCCTGTCTTGCAGCCTTAGTGGGGTGAGCTGGCATAGTGGTGGTGTAGAGCCAATCAGACTTTTAATTCCTCACACAAAACCCTCCCCAGGTTGAGCTGCAGGTAGAGCAGATTTCAGCAGCAGGTTGAGCTGCCCAGTGAGAACATATTTCAGCACCGTACCTGCCTTACAGTAAGTCTCGCAAACATTGGGGTCAGTGGAGTCAATGAAGGTCAATGGGGGTCAATGAAGGTCAGTGGGGTCAATGAAGGTCAATGAAGGTCAGTGGGGGTTTATTACACCTCACATCTTTATCTTCTCTTAAATAAAGAAGAAAAAGTAAACAAACCTGAATTCCTTTCCTTCAGGATGAAAAAAGAACATCTCACCTTGTCTTGTCTTGTCTTATCATGGGAGTATCTGACACATCTAACATCTCTAATGAGATTGTCTATCATGGGAGTATCTGACACATCTAACATCTCTAATGAGATGCGGTTGCACACACACACACACACACACACACACACACACACACACACACGCACAGGCCAATTTGCCCTGTGCCCAGTGGAATTATGGGAAAGTCAATCTGTCCTAAATCACAGTTCTCTACTGGAAGGCAGCAATGGATAAAGAGCCCACAGATTGTATTTTTTATTTTTATTTTTTTTGCACAAATGTTACTTTTTGTTACTTTTTAATGTTACTTTATTTTACTATATTTCTATACCTCTTTATATAATTCTACAATTTAATTCTTCCATTTCTCTATCTGTGTGTGTCTATGCTTAAGGCATGTATTCTGTCTCCATCTGGTGGTCAGACTAAGAACTACAACTAATCTTGTAACCAGCAGCCTACATTCTGCTACCAAATGTCAGAAAACAGACACACACTAGACATGAGTACACATAGACCTCAACAAATTAACAAAATATATAGACTAGAGAAGCAACGTGTGTGTGTGTGTGTGTGTGTGTGTGTGTGTGTGTGTGTGTGTGTGTGTGTGTGTGTGTGTGTGTGTGTGTTGGTCCTACTGCTGTAGTGCTTGCCAAATTGTAGAAGTTGAATAGTTTGTGTGTAGGATGGGTGGTGTCTTCTTTGATGATGTTGATGGTCTTTTTTGCGTAGAGGGATGGCTGGTGGGTAGGTGTTTATTGGGATGTACAGAATATCCATAGCAGTTAGCCCACACTTGCCTGAGTAATTCGTCGTATAATTACATGCATAGTGCAAAGTCTTTTTCGCACCGGTCCTAAAGATTTCAAGCATCTTTGAAATGTTCTGGTGGAATTAAGGCCTGAGAAGCGGTGGGCGCCTAGAAGGACTTTGCTTTTGAAGGCCAAACTGCAATAACACTCCCTTCCACGTGGGGGCGATATAGCGCTACGCGCCGAGACATCTACGAGGCGCTCACATGCACGAAGAAGCTATCTAAAGAAGGACAGGACGTCCAGAGTCAGACCAACCTCCTTATCCTCCGCTCCGGCTGCAGGTGCATTCCACCCTCGGGGCACATCGGACTAGCATCCCGGTGAAGTCTCCGTTAGTAACGGAGCATCCATCCGTACCTCCATGGCCCTCAGCTGTTCCTCCACGCTCCTCAGATGCGCCCGCAGGCTCGCCAGCAATGCGCGGAATGCCACGCTTACGGCACAGCGCTCAACTGGTGAACATCCTTTCATTCCAATCACAGGTAACGTTAACGTCAAGTGTTTGGGTGGGTTTCATATTAAATGCCATGCAAACTAACGTTAACACAAGGGCTGTTGGAAACAGAAAACAATTAGCCTTTGCTAGTTTATCACTCCTAATTCTAGCCGGGGATTCCACAAGGTGAGGTGTGTTCATAACGGTACAGATGACGTTCACGTTACCGTTCGGGGAGCTAGCCGGTTAGCTATAAAATAAACGTTACCGTAAGCAGCTCCAGTAGAGTCAGTATGCTCATGACATAAGGCATAGAAACTCTTTTACCACCGTGACGAGCTAATGACCTTTATCCCACTGGCAGTTAGATGCATATAAATAGCAGTAACGTTAACATTGCAGTTACGTTGGGGTCTATTATACTCGCAGCGCTGTGCGTCGGCCAAGTTAAAACCTAGCAGCTCAGAACATGTGGGAGTCCTTATCCTTATGTCCGGTCTGACACCGCCAAATAAGCTGGAAGTAACGTTAACGTTATATAGCTGTCCACTCTGGGCCAGAAAGCAGACCTCTGCGCTCTTCCTCTGTGCTGGTGTTCAAATGGGATCAATGTGTTCACACAGACACACACACAGACACATACACACACAAACACACACTTGAAAGAGGGGGCAGTGATCAGAAGTACTCACACCACAGATGAGTGGGGCTATATGCCTTTGCGTTGCCCCACAGGCTTGGGTTATGATCAGTAATCACGTCTCACTGTGTCCAATAGAGAGCAGTCTGAGAGACTCAGAGCAGTCTGAAAGAGGTTGGTATCTGTCTGTAATCGGTAGCCTGATTGCCATCGACTTTCAAAGCTCTACAAGACTTTGGTCTGACCAAGAGCCTGTATAACAAAATTTCTCAAAGCGCATGGTTGACCCGCCTCCCTGAAATGCCTCGGTTTGCTACTGGTCGATGTTAGAAAATGCTGTGCCGAAGCAAAACCAATCACACCACTCTTTCTTCTGACATATGTGACTCGAAGGGAATTGCTTGAACAGGACTGAGAGCCGTTGGAGCTGCTCAAAGTTGATTGGTTTTCGACAAAGGGGGGGCAGTTCCCCAGTTTGGGGGAATTCAGAAGTCCTGCCCGATCAGCAGCTGGCCAGACCAGCGACAGCAACGCCGAAGGTGTTACGGCACTGGGAGGGCGTGCCAGGCTAGTAATCTGTGCTCAGTACAAACTATAGTGGCAACCAAACTGAAAACAGATGGACTAATTTTCCTCTGTATGTACACACCGGGGTTTGAGGACAACTGGGCCAACTGGGCGTGGTGCATGGGGCACCCATAGGTGTTGTGGAGGCTCCAATTAAATGATATTTGATCAGATTTGATGAAGTCATGTCCATCACAGTTGGCTTCAACTGTGCCAACACCATGCCACATCAGGTAATGTCTTCGCCTGGGAAACGGACACTTCTGGACGCTTTTAGTTTAAAATTGATTTAAAGACATTTTTTTTATTCTCACCCGTGTCGAAGTCCTCACCTACTATCCTGTCGCTTTTCAGCGTCAAAGGAAGTGCGACATGCCAATATTCCAACTGTCCCAAGTACTTAAAATACCAAATTCCGTACATATGGCATTCCGCACGGATGTTCATTGCTGACAACAATTATCCGTGTTTTACTTGTGCATGTATTTGCACGTGTTTATTTGTTGATAACATTGCCGCAGACATCAATTAACATCCCGCCCCCTGTGTTGTTTTACTGTGGGTCATCGTTGGGTCATCTTGTGGACTGGCATAGAATATCCTTTATATGGGTGATGATGAAATCTTCCTGCACACTCTTTATCTCCATCAGGTGCGTTGGAGAAGACCGTATGGTCATAGATCAGAAGCTTGAAAGGAATCCTGCACACTGACCATTACGCAATTTATTTACAGATTATGTATTTATTAAAGATTAAGAAATTACAACATTTCGTTTTTTAGACCTTCATCAGGTAAATTCAGTTAAAATCAGGTGTAAGTGTGTAAGGATGGACATTGAGACTGGGCCATTTTAGTGTGTGAGAGTGTAAGGATGGACATTGAGACTGGGCCATTTTAGTGTGTGTGTGTGAAGGATGGACATTGGGACTGGGCCATTTTAGTGTGTGAGTGTGTAAGGGTGGACATTGAGACTGGGCCATTTTAGTGTGTGAGTGTGTAAGGGTGGACATTGAGACTGGGCCATTTTAGTGTGTGAGTGTGTAAGGGTGGACATTGAGACTGGGCCATTTTAGTGTGTGAGTGTGTAAGGGTGGACATTGAGACTGGGCCATTTTAGTGTGTGAGTGTGTTAAGGGCGGACAATGAAGGGTAGACATTGGGACTGGGCCATTGAATTCCTCCTCTCTCTCTTTGTTTGTCCTCGCAGCCGTGCGCCACAAGAGCACCATCCAGTATGCGTCGCGTCCGGACCTCCCGCGGCTGGCGTACCGGAAGATTCCGGGGAAGAGTCCTGGCGTTCTCTTCCTGCCCGGCTTCGCCTCCAACATGGGCGGCCAGAAAGCAGAGGCTCTGGAGGAGTTCTGCCAGTCACTGGGACACGCCTACTTACGGTGAGCTCAGCCAATCACAGTGCCTGTCTAGAGGTTGCACAACCACCCAATAACAATGCCCACCTATGGTAAGCTCTACACAACCACAACCAGCCAATCACTACAGCTGCCTATGGTGAGCTCAACCAATCACTATGCCTGCCTATGGTGAGCTCAACCAATCACTACGCCTGCCTATGGTGAGCTCAACCAATCACTACAGCTGCCTATGGTGAGCTCAACCAATCACTACAGCTGCCTATGGTGAGCTCAACCAATCACTATGCCTGCCTATGGTGAGCTCAACCAATCCGAACGGCCACTGACCGTTTTCCCGTTGCTCATTGGCAGGTGCCTCCGTCAGGTTGGTTAGATATTAGATAAATAAATAAATCAATCAAACATGCAGGCGTGAGGGAGCTCAACTCATGCAGTCACCAGTGATTATCTGCACCAGTGAATAACCTCATAGTTCCTGATCAAGATGAGCCCAGTTCACTTTTTGGCTTACACAGTTTGCCAGGGCAAAAAGGATGTGAATCTTTCAATAAAAAATTGATGCGGTTCACAAGGGTTTGCGTTAATGTTGTGAATAAGATGTTTAACTGACGGCACTACTTTTTTTATAGTTTAAATGGAACACCACTTGATTCATGGTGTTGTTTGGTCTTGCTGTATACAGTACAGTGTATATGGTTGTTTGGTCTTGCTGTATTTGTTTGGTCTTGCTTTATGAGTAGAGTGTATATGGTTGTTTGGTCTTGCTATATGAGTACAGTGTGTATGGTTGTTTGTCTTGCTGTATACAGTACAGTGTATATGGTTGTTTGGTCTTGCTATATGAGTACAGTGTGTATGGTTGTTTGGTCTTGCTGTATTTGTTTGGTCTTGCTTTATGAGTAGAGTGTGTATGGTTGTTTGGTCTTGCTATATGAGTAGAGTGTGTATGGTTGTTTGGTCTTGCTATATGAGTACAGTGTGTATGGTTGTTTGGTCTTGCTATATGAGTACAGTATATATGGTTGTTTGGTCTTGCTATATGAGTAGAGTGTGTATGGTTGTTTGTCTTGCTATATGAGTACAGTGTGTATGGTTGTTTGTCTTGCTATATGAGTACAGTGTGTATGGTTGTTTGGTCTTGCTATATGAGTACAGTATATATGGTTGATATGACAATAGAACCCCGCTGACTTGGCTTGCCTTGTTTCCATGGTGACGGTTGACAGGTTTGACTACACGGGCTGCGGCTCGTCGGAGGGCAGCATGGCAGAGTGCACCATGGGTACCTGGAAGAAGGACGTGCTGTACGTGCTGGACGAGCTGGTCGAGGGACCACAGGTGAGACACACACACTATAGATACAGACAGGTGAGACACACACACACACTATAGATACAGACAGGTGAGACACACACACACACTATAGATACAGACAGGTGAGACACACACACTATAGATACAGACAGGTGAGACACACACACACACACACACCTATAGATACAGACAGGTGAGACACACACACACACACACACTATAGATACAGACAGGTGAGACACACACACACACACACACACACTATAGATACAGACAGGTGAGACACACACACACACACACACTATAGATACAGACAGGTGAGACACACACACACACTATAGATACAGACAGGTGAGACACACACACACACACACACACTATAGATACAGACAGGTGAGACACACACACACACACACTATAGATACAGACAGGTGAGACACACACACACACACACTATAGATACAGACAGGTGAGACACACACACACACACACTATAGATACAGACAGGTGAGACACACACACACACACACTATAGATACAGACAGGTGAGACACACACACACACACACACTATAGATACAGACAGGTGAGACACACACACACACACACTATAGATACAGACAGGTGAGACACACACACACACACACACTATAGATACAGACAGGTGAGACACACACACACACTATAGATACAGACAGGTGAGACACACACACTATAGATACAGACAGGTGAGACACACACACACACACTATAGATACAGACAGGTGAGACACACACACACACACACTATAGATACAGACAGGTGAGACACACACACACACACTATAGATACAGACAGGTGAGACACACACACACACACACTATAGATACAGACAGGTGAGACACACACACACACACACTATAGATACAGACAGGTGAGACACACACACACACTATAGATACAGACAGGTGAGACACACACACTATAGATACAGACAGGTGAGACACACACACACACTATAGATACAGACAGGTGAGACACACACACACACACTATAGATACAGACAGGTGAGACACACACACACACACTATAGATACAGACAGGTGAGACACACACACACACTATAGATACAGACAGGTGAGACACACACACACACACACTATAGATACAGACAGGTGAGACACACACACACACACACATATAGATACAGACAGGTGAGACACACACACACACACACTATAGATACAGACAGGTGAGACACACACACACACACACACACTATAGATACAGACAGGTGAGACACACACACACTATAAAGACAGGTGAGACACACATCCTATCTACATCAGTGATCAGATCTATCATCACGTTGCCCAGTAAGTTATTTCAGGGACCACCCGCCCTCACTCCCCGCTCTCCAAGTTCCATTCTGCTACACTTTACCCTTCAACCAGATCAGTGGGCTTGCATAGCCATTTACAGATAGCCATTCATAGACATATAAGTTTTTTAATACACTACATGCCTGCCTCATAGTATTCAGTGAACAACACAAATAACTGAAAGGATTTTCCATTGTCCTGCTGACAGTAGAATAAATAATAAATATATTTGCACAAGGAGCTTTTTTATTACGGGCATAACCAGCCTTTAACCAGATTAGAGTTTGCAGCTACAGACATTACATTCACTCTCAGACACAATCAAACTCAATATCAGACATCAGCTTCACTCTCAAACACAATCAAACTCAATATCAGACATCAGATTCACTCTCAGACACAATCAAACTCAATATCAGACATTAGATTCACTCTCAGACACAATCAAACTCTACATCAGATATCAGATTCACTCTCAAACACAATCAAACTCAATATCAGACATTAGATTCACTCTCAAACACAATCAAACTCAATATCAGATATCAGATTCACTCTCAAACACAATCAAACCACTCAAATCAAACTCTACATCAGCTATCAGCTTCACTCTCAGACACAATCAAACTCTACATCAGATATCACTACTCGACACAATCAAACTCAATATCAGATATCAGCTCACTCAGACACAATCAAACTCAAACTCTTAGATATCAGCTTCACTCTCAGACATCAACTCACTCAGACACATCAATACTCAACGATACCAGCTTCACTCTCAAACACAATCAAACTCTACATCAGATATCAGCTTCACTCTCAAACACAATCAAACTCTACATCAGATATCAGCTTCACTCTCAGACACAATCAAACTCTACATCAGATATCAGCTTCACTCTCAAACACAATCAAACTCTACATCAGACATCAGCTTCACTCTCAGACACAAACAAACTCTCTGCTCTTCATCACTGTTGCTCAGAGGAGGAGGAGCTAAAACAAGTTGTCAGATTCTGTGTTCTTATTGGCTGTTGGTTCCTGTAGGAGCTAAAAGGATGAATCTGATTGGTCCTAACTCCTGTGCTGCTTTGCCCTGATTGGCTTACAGATTCTGGTTGGCTCCAGCATGGGGGCGTGGCTAATGCTGCTGGCGTCGTTGGCCCGTCCAGAGAAGGTCGCCGCCCTGGTGGGCATTTCTACTGCCGCAGATCATTTTGTCACCGCCTTCAACACACTGCCCATAGAGGTCAGTTGCACTGTGTGTGTGTGTGTGTGTGTGAGTGCGTGCGTGTGTGTGTGTGTGTGTGTGTGTGTGTGTGTGTGTGTGTGTGTGTGTGTGGACCACTTTGTCACCGCCTTCAACACACTGGCCATAGAGGTCAGTTACACTGTGTGTATGTGTGAGTGTGTGAGCGTGTGTGTGTGTGTGTGTGTGTGTGTGTGTGTGTGTGTGTGTATGACCACTTTGTCACCGCCTTCAACACACTGGCCATAGAGGTCAGTTACACTGTGTGTGTGTGTGTGTGTGTGTGTGTGTGTGTGTGTATAGACCACTTCCTCACCGCCTTCAACACACTACCCATAGAGGTCAGTTACACTGTGTGTGTGTGTGTGTGTGTGTGTGTGTGTGTGTGTGTGTGTGTGTGTATAGACCACTTCCTCACCGCCTTCAACACACTGCCCATAGAAGTCAGTTACACGTGTGTGTGTGTGTGTGTGTGTGTGTGTGTGTGTGTGTGTGTGTGTATAGACCACTTCGTCACCGCCTTCAACACACTACCCATGGAGGTCAGTTTCAGTATATGTATAGTGTGTGTGTGTGTGTGTGTGTGTAGACCACTTTGTCACCTCTATGTGCTTCTCTTCACTTGTTCAGGCGAAGAAAGAGATCGAGGAGAAGGGTTCGTGGACGGTACCCAATCGGCACGCAGAAGAGGGTCATGTGACGCTGAGCCTGGACTTCCTGAAGGAGGCGGAGCGTCATTGCGTACTGCAGAGTCCGCTGCCCCTAGCGTGCCCCGTGCGTCTGATCCACGGGCTTAAAGACGCAGACGTACCCTGGCATGTGTCTATGCAGGTACACACACACACACACACACACACACACACACACACTTGCCCCGTGCGTCTGATACACGGGCTTAAAGACGCAGACGTACCCTGGCATGTGTCTATGCAGGTACACACACACACACACACACACACACACACACACACACACACACACACACACAAACATATATCTGAGAGATGTGTAAATCCAAATAAGTGAACTGGCAAGGCAAGACAAGTTTATTTATATAGCGCATTTCATACACAAAGGCAAGTCAATGTGCTGTACAAAAATAAAAGCAAGTACATTTATGTGAAAAGTAAAAAAAAAAAAAAACCAGGGCCAGAATAAAATTAATAAAATTAAAAAAAAGGTTAAAATATACAATTAAAGGTTCAAATATACAGAATAGACACACACACACACACACACACACACACACACACACACACACACACACACACACACACAAGATAAATGAGACACTAGGAGAAAGCATCTGAGAACAGTTTGGTCTTAAGCCTACACACTCTAGCTAATCTGTGTTGTCCCAATGAGGTGTGTGTAGCATACACACACACACACACACACACACACACACACACACACACACACTCTAGCTAATCTGTGTTGTCTCAATGGGGTGTGTGTAGCATACACGGACATGCACACGTGCATACACATGCACACATACTCACACGTGCTCAGCTAGCTCTTTCTCTAGTGCTTGCCTCAGTCTGGTTTGTGTGCTAGGGTACAGTGATGTAGTGCCAATGAAATCTAGTGTCAGCACTCAGCTCTACTGTGCTTTAGCTGGTTTGTGTGCTAGGGTACAGTGTGTAGCGAAGAGCACAGTTAGCACTTAGCTCTACTTGTTTGGGTGCTGTTTAGAGTCTATGGACTGCAGTTACATGCTAACTAGCTGAGCTTAGCTTATTGTAAGTTAACTCAATGCAGTTACATGCTAACTAGCTTAGCTTAGCTTA
>JAODXP020000020.1:5248895-5255925 GCA_027497455.2 Sardinella longiceps | reverse complement strand
AATATTGGGCTGCTTCCATAAGCTCACAGTTTTAACCACTTTTCCAGCCATTTGTTGCCATATACAATAAAGTTCTGTGTTGTAATGTGTCTGATGATGTTGCATAACTTTTGGGGTGATATTTGGAGCATGTTTAACCCTCTAGCGCCACAGTCGAGTTTACTCGACAAGCAGCGGTACTGAATAAAACGGCCGATTTTGACAAATAGGGTGTCATATACCATTTAATCTCCACACCACTAGTTGGCAGACATGTCATACGTCATCACTGACTCGAAAAACGTCATGGTCCAATGCAAAAATATTCGAGGAAGACCACGTTGAATCAATGCAAACAATACCGGAGCTAAACGAGCCAGTTAGCCATTTTATCAGAGCGGTATTGTCAGCATCAGCGAGTATCTACATTGCATTATCGTGTTCTGACATCAGGAAAGTCTACCTGCAATGAAGTGTTGAGCTTTATATTCCATCAGCCTGATTCTGAAGGGGGATATCTGCCTTCAGAAGATGACGGTGTTTAGTTCAGCGATCCCGCTTTAGATGCGTCCCTGCCTGTTATGATGCAGCCGGACTGAAGTTGCACAAACTAAGCACAAACTTCGAATCTCTTGGCCAATGTCAGTGGTGGGAACAATATTTCACGTTGTCGGAGTATTCATCTTGAAGTTAGGAGGCGTGTTAGTTGTGTGGGAAATCGGGGAATTTATGTGGGAGTGCAGTGTTTTTATCGCGCTAGCCAGCTAGCTTATTGCCTTCTGACCGTGCCTCTCCACAATCCGACAGTAACGTGGTGGAAGCTGGAGCCTTTTTTTCTAATGCCACTGGGGATGTTACGAGGTCATAGTGTTCGTAGGAGAGTTAGGGGACAACATAAAGGCAGGGTGGGAGGTCAGAATGTGTAGCTGCAAATTCTCTCCACTCTGCGTGCGTGCTAGGCAAACCTGGCCGTGCTGCGCGCAGCAGGGTCAAAGACGGTGTGCCATGGCGTCTTTCGTTCAATATGGGAATGCATGCTTTGAGTACTTGGCCAATGAGCATCAGTAGCCTAGCCTTTGATCAGGCAATTGGTTATCTGGGTGAAAGAGAACTCTCCAATGACAATTCTCCCCTAATTTTTCTATCACTCTTCCTCTCTGATGATTTTTGGAATTTACTTGTTATTGAGAGAAATCTCTGTTCCCATCAGTTTTTAGCCTCTCATCAACTCCAGGCATACTCCAGATTTTATCAATGGTCTGACAACTGTCTCTATAAAGAAAGCCTTCTTTTCTCTGTATTTGGAAAAAACAAACAAACAAAAAAGCTCTGTATTTGGGTATGGGTCTGTAGAGAAGTCAAAATGGATTATTGGGTTGAATATTGGCCTATAGCAGCAACTGGATTTAGGAAGGTGATGTCCAGGAATAGATTTGAGATTATTATACATTATATGTGCCACATACATGGATTCAGAGAGTTTACTGTATGTAGCAAATGGAAAATCTACAGCAAAAGGCCAGCCATCTGCTACATTCATTCGGTTTGTTTCTGTCATTTATTAGTAATAATTTACACAGTTTGTTTACTTCTTACAATTTACCTGAGCATTCAGTATTGTGTAATATAGCATACAGAAGGTGAGTGAAATTTATTTGGGGGGAAAGTGCTGAATTTTGTCATTCAAACATGACTTTTCATGAAAATTATATTATCCAAGATGGCTGCCACATCATATGACGTCATATGACGTCATAATATGCAAATTAGATGGAGGAATTTAATCCCTACATAAACTTTGGGTCATCCTTAATATTTCTCTAATTTACAGAAAGTTTCTATCTCTTATCACTTTTAAGATATGGCCTTTTGAAATTAAGATGTCAAAATCGAACGTTTTGAAAAAAAACCTCTGGCGCCTAAAGGGTTAAAAAATGCTGTAAACACAGTTTTGAAAACTTGCCCCATTGGGTTAACTGTCAGGGCTTATTCTCTGTTCAAGGAAACCTATATGGTTGGACCAAAATGTCTTGCGTCTTCTAGCATTGGCTAACCCCAAGTAGCTTGAGCAATAGAGCTCTTGTTGAAAATTGGACAGGATTTCCCCTTTAAGAATCTTGGTAAACATAAATTGAGACAGGTTTCACTCCCCTCCTCCCTTTGATACCCACATATAGATCAATTGGTACTGGTAACTTTGACGTAGAGCCAATGCATTTGGACCTGAGGCATTAAAGTATAAGTCCGGAGTAAGTTGAAGCATAGCCCTGTTGTTTGAGGCTTCTAACAGCAATATATTTTGCATGAAATGAAAGAATCTCGAACAGCATAGACCTAACTGCAAACGTGAAACACTTTTTACATTGAGTCAATGTAACCTAAGATCTTACTTTCAGTTTCCAACAGTCAGGTCCCATTGATTCAGTGCATGTAAAGTGCCTGCTCGCTTATGCGTTCGTGTTTGGTCTATGCTGTACCAAATTATTTTGTTCCACTCGCTAACTAGCGCATTTAGCAAGCTCTTTTCAACAGGGCTATGCTTGAATTCACTCCGGTGTTTTCTTTTAAGAGGAAACAAATCTACCCTTAACAGTTTGGTTGCCAGGTGTTTTTAACAAGCTTTGGCCCAGAGTGCCAGCAACTCAGGCCACTGTTGCCTATTTTTATAGAGCCACAGCGTATTCTGTGTTATAGCTATGGACACATACTATGGGTCATTTGAAAGGTAAGACTCTGAGCTCTCAGTGGGTGAAAACCGTTTATTTCTACATGCCTCCGTTCCTGAGAAATCCCAAGCTAAACAGTGGGTAGTTTTCATCAAAATCCTTGTTTTTTTCTAGAAAAGGAGATATCGCTTCTTTTTATGATTATGATGGCGTGTTCTCTGTCAAGTTTTGTGAGTGACACAAGCCGAATCATGCCTGTGGTGAGACTGCCACCTAGTGACGAACCCGCGAAAGGACAACATGACATGACGTGCATTATTTGACACAAATGCTGCAATAGTAATCAAATGCTGCCTTGTGATGTGAAAATGTCCAGACAAAATGTGCAGATCGTGAGTTTTTATGTGAGTTTCCGATCGTAATTTATTTCAGTTCTATTTATCACAGAGTTCCAAAAATCATATATAACCTGTGTGAGGGTTTCTATTTTCGTAAATTAAAAAAAAGGCAAAAACGTAACATTACGTTTTTGGCACTCAACGCATGACAAGTTATAACGTAACATTACGTTTCTGGCAAAGAATCTTGGTAAACATAAATTGAGACAGGTTTCACCCCCTCCTCCCTTTGATACCCACTTATAGATCAATTGGTACTGGTGACTTTGGCGTAGAGCCAATGCATTTGGACCTGAGGCATTAAAGTATAAGTCCGGAGTAAGTTTAAGCATAGCCCTGCTGCACGAGGCTTCTAACAGCAATATATTTTGCATGAAATGAAAGAATTTCGAACAGCATAGACCTAACGCGAACGTGAAACACTTTACATTGAGTCAATGTAACCTAAGATCTTACTTTCAGTTTCCAACAGTCAGGTCCCATTGATTCAGTGTAAAGTGCCTGCTCGCTTATGCGTTCGTGTTTGGTCTATGCTGTACCAAATTATTTTGTTCCACTCGCTAACTAGCGCATTTAGCAAGCTCTTTCAACAGGGCTATGCTTGAATTCACTCCGGTGTTTTCTTTTAATAGGAAACAAATCTACCCCTTAAGCTACACCTTCTCTGAAAGCTTACACTCAGGGTGTACTTTTCATGGGTACTTTCATTGTACAATGCTTTATTTTGATAGGACTAAGGGAAAAAATAGCCCTATTCTGGACACCTCGGATTGACGAGAATTTAACATATTTCCTCAACTGGGATTTCTTATGACTTTTAGTATGTTGTTCAGGACACCTCAGAAAAAATGATTTTTTATCATTTTATCAGACGGGCAATGATGACCACATGAATTTCCCCTGGTGGGATAATTAAGTTTACCTTGAACCTTGGAAAACATCCTTTCAGTTCTTAAGTCGAAGTTTATTCACAGGAGACAGCAGGGGTTCCACAGAACAAGCAAGAACAACGACAGAAGAAAAGTGCTTCCTGTAAGATCAAGTTTATTGCTAAATTCTGGATGTCTCTCCATAGGTAGCTCCTCAGCACAGCACAGTCCAGTGTCACTTGCACACACACACACACATGAGGAAGGACATCTTATTCACACACTCATTATCCGCCACCCTACACACACACACACACACACACACACACACACACACACACACACACAGGGAAGGACATCTTATTCACACACTCATTACACAGTCCAGTGTCACTTGCAGTATTAGCAGCAACTAGTCTGATGGCAGCATGATCACTAACTCCTAATAGGCTATTTCCTATGTAATGTGTAAGGGTATCCGCCACCCTACACACACACACACACACACACGATCACTAACTCCTAATAGGCTATTTCCTATGTAATGTGTGAGGGCTGACAGGGGAGCAAGTAGACGGCCATTTTGGCTCCACTAGCCAGTGATACTGTACTGCCATAGGCTGGAGAAGTGAGCAAGTAGACGGCCATTTTGGCTCCACTACCCAGTGATACTGTACTGCAGTGTTTCTCAAACTGTGGGGCGGGCCCCACTAGTGGGGCGCAGACACATGACAGGTGGGGCGCAAGACATCTCTTTGCGATTGACCGTTGTCTCACCATGCTCCCCGAATTCACAGCTATTTGTCAGATATGCGCATATGACAGTAAATTTAACTTTCCAATAGAGTTATTTGCTAGTTGCTGTGATGATTGGTCCGAAAGGAATTTGAATTAGTAACATGAAAATCCTAACATTGACCAAAATTGTGCACAAATTGAGCCTTACAGGTGGGGCGTGAAAATTCTCTGCTTTCCAAAGTGGGGAATGACAGAAAAAGTTTGAGAACCACTGCTGTACTGCCATAGGCTGGAGAAGTGAGTGAGCAAGTGAGCGGCCATTTAATGATCTAGTATCTCATTTAACTATCCAATGGGTGGAGTAATAGTGGACAAGTAAGCAACCAGAGGAACACATGTGGCAAACACACACAACAAACATGGAGAGCAGAATATAATCCCACATGTGGCAAACACACACAACAAACATGGAGAGCAGAATATAATCCCAAGAGTGAAGTCGGCCCCTGTGGTGTGAGCTGTGGCAAAATGTTCAAAATGTCATAACGTTACAAAACGTTTAATACGTCACCCACAGGGTTGAATGGGAACTCTGGCAAAATATTAAAAAACGCTGCGACCGCTGAATTTGCCACTGGACTGTGGGGGTGGAGTTTACAGGAGGCGGAGCTTACAGGAGGAATGCACCTGACTGGGGGCGGAGCTGAGGAATGCACGTTACTCTGGGGGCGTGGCTTAAAGGAGGAATGCAAAGGAAGACCAATCATAAACATGCCTGCATGTTGGATCGTAAGACTTCAGCTACATACTGTTAAATCTAATAAATCTTTCCTAAGAAAATAAACTTGAACTAAACTCAAAACAATGGCACATATCATGACAAATTACCCCCATATCAAAATTATTTAGACTATTGACAACTGAGAATCAGATATGATGCGAACAAGGCTAAATAAAGCTAGTCCAGTTCTTTTTGGGTTATTAAGAACATAAAACGACTGAACTCTTTTAAAAGGTTAATATACATGTGTGTATTTATAGTATACTTGCCTTTATAGCAATCAGTTACAGCGAACACCGACTTTCACGCCAGTGTATTCATAGTGTACTTGCCTCCATAGCCATCAGTTACAGCGAACACCGACTTTAACATTCATAGTGTACTTGCCTCCATAGCAATGCAGCAAAGAACAATCTCATGGTAGACTTGCTTTCATAGCAATGAGTTACAGCAAACACCGACTTTAACATCAGTGTATTCATAGTGTACTTGCCTCCATAGCCATCAGTTACAGCGAACACCGACTTTCACATCAGTGTATTCATAGTATACTTGCCTCCATAGCCATGCAGCAAAGAACACTGACATCAGTCTTCTTATGGTAGACTTGCTTTCATAGCAATGAGCTGCAGCAGGCAACACTGACTTTAATATTAGTGTAGTATACCTTCATATCATTGCCTCTTTCTTCTTCCTTTCTTTTATCAGTGTAGTCTCTTTAGTCACACACACACACACACACACACACACACACACACACACACACACACACACACACACCTGCATGGAATGGTTGTGTGATGGGACACAGCAGAGTGGACGTAGGGTTAGGGTGTGTACTATGCAGTATACTACATGGGACAGCAGAGTGGACGTAGGGTTAGGGTAAGAGTACTATGCAGTATACTACATGGGACAGCAGAGTGGACGTAGGGTTAGGGTAAGAGTACTATGCAGTATACTTCATGGGACAGCAGAGTGGACGTAGGTTAGGGTGTGTACTATGCAGTATACTTCATGGGACAGCAGAGTGGACGTAGGGTTAGGGTAAGAGTACTATGCAGTATACTACATGGGACAGCAGAGTGGACGTAGGTTAGGGTGTGTACTATGCAGTATACTACATGGGACAGCAGAGAGGACGTAGGTTAGGGTGTGTACTATGCAGTATACTACATGGGACAGCAGAGTGGACGTAGGGTTAGGGTAAGAGTACTATGCAGTATACTACATGGGACAGCAGAGTGGACGTAGGGTTAGGGTGTGTACTATGCAGTATACTTCATGGGACAGCAGAGTGGACGTAGGGTTAGGGTAAGAGTACTATGCAGTATACTACATGGGACAGCAGAGTGGACGTAGGGTTAGGGTGTGTACTATGCAGTATACTTCATGGGACAGCAGAGTGGACGTAGGGTTAGGGTGTGTACTATGCAGTATACTACATGGGACAGCAGAGTGGACGTAGGGTTAGGGTAAGAGTACTATGCAGTATACTACATGGGACAGCAGAGTGGACGTAGGGTTAGGGTGTGTACTATGCAGTATACTTCATGGGACAGCAGAGTGGACGTAGGGTTAGGGTGTGTACTATGCAGT
>JAODXP020000020.1:5223895-5231395 GCA_027497455.2 Sardinella longiceps | reverse complement strand
TACTAAGCTAACTGCTATATTGCCATCCACAATGCTGTAGCCTACAATAGGTTCATTTAACAAATGTAATAGCCCAACTAATATTGACCTGGATAAATAATTAGCCTACCGTACTGACGAAGTGCTAGCTGAACCTCAGGGCCCACAACTTTCTGTCTGCTGTCTCATAGATGCTAATATCCGTAGACAGAATCCTTCAGACGGCTTGTAGCAACTTCCTTCTCCTAAGTCAAAGTCAAGGAGAGTCCTAGGTGTCAGTCGTCCTGTGTGTGTGTGTGTGTGTGTGTGTGTGTGTGTGTGAGACTCACTCAGGCTCTGTTTGAGTCCAGTAGCTGAATGAACTATAACATGCAGGAACCCGTAGAGGCAACGTGTGTGTGTGTGTGTGTGTGTGTGTGTGTGTGTGTGTGTGTGTGTGAGACTCACTCAGGCTCTGTTTGAGTCCAGTAGCTGAATGAACTATAACATGCAGGAACCCGTAGAGGCAACGTGTGTGTGTGTGTGTGTGTGTGTGTGTGTGTGTGTGTGTGTGTGTGTGTGTGAGACTCACTCAGGCTTTGCTTGAGTCCAGTAGCTGAATGAACTATAACATGCAGGAACCCGTAGAGGCAACGTGTGTGTGTGTGTGTGTGTGTGTGTGTGTGTGTGTGTGTGTGTGTGTGTGTGTGTGTGTGTGAGACTCACTCAGGCTCTGTTTGAGTCCAGTAGCTGAATGAACTATAACATGCAGGAACCCGTAGAGGCAACGTGTGTGTGTGTGTGTGTGTGTGTGTGTGTGTGTGTGTGTGTGTGTGTGTGTGTGTGTGTGTGTGTGTGTGTGTGTAGACTCACTCAGGCTCTGTTTGAGTCCAGTAGCTGAATGAACTATAACATGCAGGAACCCGTAGAGGCCTGGAGACTCATCATCTGGAGAGGAACAAGAGACACAAACTCAGAGAGAACATATCAGATAGAACACTACAGATAGAACACTACAGAGAGAACACTACAGAGAGAACATTTCAGATAGAACACTACAGATAGAACATTTCAGATAGAACACTACAGATAGAACACTACAGAGAGAACATTTCAGATAGAACACTACAGATAGAACATTTCAGATAGAACACTACAGATAGAACACTACAGAGAGAACACTACAGAGAGAACATTTCAGATAGAACACTACAGAGAGAACACTACAGAGAGAACATTTCAGATAGAACACTACAGATAGAACACTACAGATAGAACACTACAGACAGAACACTACAGAGAGAGAACATTAGAGAGAACACTACACAGAACATTACAAAAGGCTGAAGAACAGGAAGAATGTTCCAGCAACATGCGGAACAGATGCCGTTAAAAACGCTTGCAAATTAGAATATCTAAGATGTAAGTTTGTCTAGGCCAGGGCTTCTCAAACTTATTCTGTCATTCTCTAGCCTGACATAGCCCATAGCCCATAATACTGCTGTTCATCGGTATTCACGGTCTGGAGGTTCTTTAACCTGACATAGCCCATAGCCCATAATACTGCTGTTCATCCGTATTCATGGTCTGGAGGTTCTTTAACCTGATGTGATTATAGGGCGGGGGGAGGGCATTCACTTCTGGTTTGAAACGATTGGACAGCTCGTCTAATCAGCTTTGCTTATTGGCCGGTAGTCTCTCTACCGATGGAAACCCGCCCCAGAAGACCGTCCCCAGACCATGAATACGGATGAACAGCAGTATTATGGGCGGGCTATGTGTGTGTGTGGAGGGGTTGAGGTGTGTGTGTGTGTGTGTGTGTGTGTGTGTGTGTGTGTGTGTGTGTGTGTGTGTGTGTGTTTTTGTGCCCCTGGGCGAAAGAAAAAGAAAAGAAAAGAAAAAAGCTGCAAAACAGGTCCAATTGTTCATTATCTTTACATCACTTTTAGATTTATAACACTATACCAGTTTATACTGAAATCATTGTTTGTGTGTGTGTGTGTGTGTGTGTGTGTGTGTGTGTGTGTGTGTGTGTGTGTAAGTGTACCATCTTTGTTAATGGTCAGTGGTATGGTGTGAACTGTCTGTAGTTTCACACAGGAGTTTGTCAGCATCTGCAGCTCCACCGACGTCAGAGAGAAACTTTTAAAACCTGCAGAAATAACAGAAAATATTATTAATAAAATATTACAATAGTCATAACGCATTTTTAAAACCTACAGAAATAACAGAAAATATTAATAGGGCTACGTGTTGATTCACTCTGGATAGTTCCTTTAACATAGTCATAACGCACAATAACACACAATATTACTAATACAATATTAACAGTCATAACACACAATAACACACAATATTACTAATACAATACTAACATAGTCATAACACACAATAACACACAATATTACTAATACAATACTAACATAGTCATAACGCACAATAACACACAATATTACTAATACAATATTAACATAGTCATAACGCACAATAACACACAATATTACTAATACAATATTAACAGTCACAACGCACAATAACACACAATATTACTAATAAAATATTAACATAGTCATAACGCACAATAACACACAATATTACTAATACAATATTAACAGTCATAACACACAACAACACACAATATTACTAATACAATATTAACATAGTCATGATAGACAATATTACTAATAAAATATTACAATAGTCATGATAGACAATATGTGACCTTGCACGTCAAAATCAGTCGCTTCGTGCAAGCTTCATTTCTGAGAAAATTCTAAAAATGGAATGCTTGCACCAAAAAAGTCGAATTTCACATTTTAGCATAATTTGACAGTATAAAACCTACACTTTCAGATTCTAATTCAATTGTGCCGAAATTCAAACCTTAAATGGGTTAAAAACGTGTTTGTTGAGAGGCATGTATTAATTTAGCATTGTACTAACTTAGCTGTCATATCAAAGATTTCTAATGCTAAGGCTTTATAGTAGCCTAGACTACCACCAGCAAGGCAGGTGAGCATTCGTCATAGATTAGAAGGAAAAAAATATTATGAATGTCATATTAATGATTTATGTGAAATTATATGAATGTCAAGGGCCTTTCCAATATTTCAAAACAACATTTTTAACTTGCAAGCTGTTTGGACCCATAAAAATCCTCTAGATGGAGCTAACGTCGAGTTGCTGACTGAGCTTGAAGATAGCTAGTCGGAGACGGGGATAAAGTAGCCCATCTTTGGCTCAGCTTGTCAGTAAAAAGTTGTTGAGTGTTTAGTACTGCTAAAATCGGTACAAGCCAAATATTAACTGTCTGCTGATTGCTCTACTTCAAGGATATCACTCAGACAGGAGACATGGCAACCATAAATCCCTTACTGACATCTGCATCTACACATATCTTAAAGTTAGCATCGTTGCATAGCCTACTCAAAATACCAAAACACTGGCTCTTACCTTGTGTTACAGTTCAAGTTATATCCATGTTATATCCATTTTTCATGTAAAGTCCACAATTAGATGTATTCCTGTCATGACTGCATGTTAGATCAGTCGATATCAGTTAACTTTTAAGTTAGACTGGTAGTAGTAGGCAGCAGAATGAAGTGGTTCATCAGAAGCTAGCCTAAAAATCCCCTTGTCACATTGCTAATGAACTTCACCATGGTTTTTCTCAGCATTCTTTTTTTTCTGACTTGTAACATTGTAACACAACGGCCATATTTCCGTCATTTGTTAGCCAATATTGTTGATATTGGTGTCGTTTGAAAGCTTATTTTCTCGTCTTTCGTGTGAATGCAATAACATAATTTTGAAAAAATGTGCCAAGCGACTGATTTTGACATGCAGGGTCACATATTACTAATCAAATATTGGTCTTTGGTATTTTTTGCCCTCAACGGTGCCTTCCAGGCAGCGCTGCCTTCAAGGCACTACTCCACTCAGTTTAGGGTTAGGATGAGGGTTGAGGGGGTTAGGGTTAGGAATAGGGTTAAGGTAGTGCCTTTTAGGCTGTGCTGCCTGGAAGGTGCAGTTGGGGGCAAAAAACACCATTGAGCTAAAATATTACAATACTCATACCACAATCTCAGAGTCTCTTCCACTAGTCATCAACTTGGCCATTTGGGTGATCAGCTTACTGTCCATCAGCAGATTTCCAGGCATGTATTTGGTACACTTATATCACTGTGTGTGTGTGTGTGTGTGTGTGTGTGTGTGTGTATGGATGGAGGTGTGTGTGTGTGTGTGTGTGTGTGTGTGTGTGGTGTGTCTATATGTGGAGGGGTTGAGGTGTGTGTGTGTGTGGAGGGGTGTGGTGTGTGTGTGTGTGTGTGTGTGTGTGTGTGTGTGTGTGTATGGAGGGGTTGAGGTGTGTCTATATGTAGAGGGGTTGAGGTGTGTGTGTGTGTGTGTGTGTGTGTGTGTGTGTGTGTATGGAGGGGTTGAGGTGTGTCTATATGTAGAGGGGTTGAGTGTGTGTGTGTGTGTGTGTGTGTGTGTGTGTATGTGGAGGGGTTGAGGTGTGTCTATATGTGGAGGGGTTGAGGTGTGTGTGTGTGTGTGTGTGTGTGTGTGTGTGTGTGTGTGTGTGTGTGTGTGTGTGTGTGTGTGTGTGTGTGTGTGTGTGTGTGTGTGAGGCACTTTTTCTGCTGCTCTCGGATCATTTCCCTCCATTCCTCTCGCTCATAGTCAGAGGAGATCAGGAACGTGTAACCCTGAAACACACACACAGGGTGAGTGTGTGTGTGTGTGTGTGTGTGTGTGTGTGTGTGTGTGTGTGTGTGGTGTGTGTGTGTGTGCTCATAGTCAGAGGAGATCAGGAACGTGTAACCTGAAACACACACAGCAGGGTGAGGCGTGTGTGTGTGTGTGTGTGTGTGTGTGTGTGTGTGTGTGTGTGTGTGTGTGCTCATAGTCAGAGGAGATCAGGAACGTGTGACCCTGAAACACACACAGCATGAGACACGTGTGGGTGCGTGTGTGTGTGTGTGTGTGTGTGTGTGTGTGCTCATAGTCAGAGGAGATCAGGAACGTGTAACCCTGAAACACACACACAGGGTGAGACACGTGTGTGTGTGTGTGTGTGTGTGTGTGTGTGTGTGTGTGTGTGTGTGCTCATAGTCAGAGGAGATCAGGAACGTGTAACCTGAAACACACACACAGGGTGAGACACGTGTGTGTGTGTGTGTGTGTGTGTGTGTGTGTGTGTGTGTGTGTGTGTGCTCATAGTCAGAGGAGATCAGGAACGTGTAACCCTGAAACACACACACAGCATGAGACACGTGTGTGTGTGTGTGTGTGTGTGTGTGTGTGTGTGTGTGTGTGTGTGTGTGTGTGCGCTCATAGTCAGAGGAGATCTGGAACGTGTAACCCTGAAACACACACACAGCATGAGCACGTGTGTGTGTGTGTGTGTGTGTGTGTGTGTGTGTGTGTGTGTGTGTGTGCTCATAGTCAGAGGAGATCAGGAACGTGTAACCCTGAAACACACACACAGGGTGAGACATGTGTGTGTGTGTGTGTGTGTGTGTGTGTGTGTGTGTGTGTGTGTGTGTGTGTGTGCGCTCATAGTCAGAGGAGATCAGGAACGTGTAACCCTGAAACACACACAGCATGAGACACGTGTGTGTGTGTGTGTGTGTGTGTGTGTGTGTGTGTGTGTGCTCATAGTCAGAGGAGATCAGGAACGTGTAACTCTGAAACACACACAGCATGAGACACACGTGTGTGTGTGTGTGTGTGTGTGTGTGTGTGTGTGTGTGTGTGTGTGTGTGTGTGCGCTCATAGTCAGAGGAGATCTGGAACGTGTAACCCTGAAACACACACACAGCATGAGACACGTGTGTGTGTGTGTGTGTGTGTGTGTGTGTGTGTGTGTGTGTGCGCTCATAGTCAGAGGAGATCAGGAACGTGTAACCCTGAAACACACACACAGGGTGAGACGTGTGTGTGTGTGTGTGTGTGTGTGTGTGTGTGTGTGTGTGTGTGTGTGTGTGTGTGTGCTCATAGTCAGAGGAGATCAGGAACGTGTAACCCTGAAACACACACACAGAGGTGAGACAGCGTGTGTGTGTGTGTGTGTGTGTGTGTGTGTGTGTGTGTGTGTGTGTGTGTGGCTCATAGTCAGAGGAGATCAGGAATGTGTAACCTTGAAACACACACAGGGTGAGACACGTGTGTGTGTGTGTGTGTGTGTGTGTGTGTGTGTGCGCTCATAGTCAGAGGAGATCAGGAACGTGTAACCCTGAAACACACACACAGGGTGAGACGTGCGTGTGTGTGTGTGTGTGTGTGTGTGTGTGTGTGTGTGTGCTATGTGTGTGTGTGTGCTCATAGTCAGAGGAGATCAGGAACGTGTAACCCTGAAACACACACAGCATGAGACACGTGTGTGTGTGTGTGTGTGTGTGTGTCTGTGTGTGTGTGTGTGTGTGTGTGTGTGTGTGTGGCTCATAGTCAGAGGAGATCAGGAACGTGTAACCCTGAAACACACACGCAGGGTGAGACACGTGTGTGTGTGTGTGTGTGTGTGTGTGTGTGTGTGTGTGTGTGTGTGTGTGTGTGTGTGTGTGTGTGCACTCATAGTCAGAGGAGATCTGGAACGTGTAACCTTGAAACACACACAGCATGAGACACGGTGTGTGTGTGTGTGTGTGTGTGTGTGTGTGTGTGTGTGTGTGTGTGTGCTCATAGTCAGAGGAGATCAGGAAAGTGTAACCCTGAAACACACACAGGGTGAGACACGTGTGTGTGTGTGTGTGTGTGTGTGTGTGTGTGTGTGTGTGTGTGTGCTCATAGTCAGAGGAGATCAGGAACGTGTAACCCTGAAACACACACACAGGGTGAGACGCGCGTGTGTGTGTGTGTGTGTGTGTGTGTGTGTGTGTGTGTGTGTGTGTGTGTGCGCTCATAGTCAGAGGAGATCTGGAACGTGTAACCCTGAAACACACACAGCATGAGACACGTGTGTGTGTGTGTGTGTGTAGTCAGAGGAGATCAGGAAAGTGTAACCCTGAAACACACACACAGGGTGAGACATGTGTGTGTGTGTGTGTGTGTGTGTGTGTGTGTGCGCTCATAGTCAGAGTGAGATCAGGAAAGTGTAACCCTGAAACACACACACAGGGTGTGTGTACGTGTGTGTGTGTGTGTGTGTGTGTGTGTGTGTGTGTGTGTGTGTGTGTGTGTGTGTGTGTGTGTGTGTGTGCGCGTCATAGTCAGAGGAGATCAGTGAAAGTGTAACCCTGAAACACACACACAGGGTGTAGACACGTGTGTGTGTGTGTGTGTGTGTGTGTGTGTGTGTGTGTGTGTGTGCGCTCATAGTCAGAGGAGATCAGGAAAGTGTAACCCTGAAACACACATACAGGGTGTGTGATACGTGTGTGTGTGTGTGTGTGTGTGTGTGTGTGTTACCTTGCCATTCCTGCTGTTGACTCTGAATGCGATGCTGGGGGACATGAGGAGCAGCAGAGACTCTTGTTCACACAACTTCTTCCTCAGACGCTCCATAGCCTTGCCCCCTCTACTGGCCCTCTACACACA
>JAODXP020000020.1:5215951-5218795 GCA_027497455.2 Sardinella longiceps | reverse complement strand
GTGTGTGTGTGTGTGTGTGTGTGTGTGTGTGTGTGTGTGTGTGTGTGTGTGTGTGTGAGACTCACTCAGGCTCTGTTTGAGTCCAGTAGCTGAATGAACTATAACATGCAGGAACCCGTAGAGGCAACGTGTGTGTGTGTGTGTGTGTGTGTGTGTGTGTGTGTGTGTGTGAGACTCACTCAGGCTCTGCTTGAGTCCAGTAGCTGAATGAACTATAACATGCAGGAACCCGTAGAGGCCTGGAGACTCATCATCTGGAGAGGAACAAGAGACACAAACTCAGAGAGAACATTTCAGATAGAACACTACAGATAGAACACTACAGAGAGAACACTACAGAGAGAACATTTCAGATAGAACACTACAGATAGAACATTTCAGATAGAACACTACAGATAGAACACTACAGAGAGAACATTTCAGATAGAACACTACAGATAGAACATTTCAGATAGAACACTACAGATAGAACACTACAGAGAGAACACTACAGAGAGAACATTTCAGATAGAACACTACAGAGAGAACACTACAGAGAGAACATTTCAGATAGAACACTACAGATAGAACACTACAGACAGAACACTACAGACAGAACACTACAGAGAGAGAACATTAGAGAGAACACTACACAGAACATTACAAAAGGCTGAAGAACAGGAAGAATGTTCCAGCAACATGCGGAACAGATGCCGTTAAAAACGCTTGCAAATTAGAATATCTAAGATGTAAGTTTGTCTAGGCCAGGGCTTCTCAAACTTATTCTGTCATTCTCTAGCCTGACATAGCCCATAGCCCATAATACTGCTGTTCATCGGTATTCACGGTCTGGAGGTTCTTTAACCTGACATAGCCCATAGTCCATAATACTGCTGTTCATCCGTATTCATGGTCTGGAGGTTCTTTAACCTGACGCCATTATAGGGCGGGGGGAGGGCATTCACTTCTGGTTTGAAACGATTGGACAGCTCGTCTAATCAGCTTTGCTTATTGGCCGGTAGTCTCTCTACCGATGGAAACCCGCCCCAGAAGACCGTCCCCAGACCATGAATACGGATGAACAGCAGTATTATGGGCGGGCTATGTGTGTGTGTGGAGGGGTTGAGTGTGTGTGTGTGTGTGTGTGTGTGTGTGTGTGTGTGTGTGTGTGTGTTTTTGTGCCCCTGGGCGAAAGAAAAAGAAAAGAAAAGAAAAAAGCTGCAAAACAGGTCCAATTGTTCATTATCTTTACATCACTTTTAGATTTATAACACTATACCAGTTTATACTGAAATCATTGTTTGTGTGTGTGTGTGTGTGTGTGTGTGTGTGTGTGTGTGTGTGTGTAAGTGTACCATCTTTGTTAATGGTCAGTGGTATGGTGTGAACTGTCTGTAGTTTCACACAGGAGTTTGTCAGCATCTGCAGCTCCACCGACGTCAGAGAGAAACTTTTAAAACCTGCAGAAATAACAGAAAATATTATTAATAAAATATTACAATAGTCATAACGCATTTTTAAAACCTACAGAAATAACAGAAAATATTAATAGGGCTACGTGTTGATTCACTCTGGATAGTTCCTTTAACATAGTCATAACGCACAATAACACACAATATTACTAATACAATATTAACAGTCATAACACACAATAACACACAATATTACTAATACAATACTAACATAGTCATAACACACAATAACACACAATATTACTAATACAATACTAACATAGTCATAACGCACAATAACACACAATATTACTAATACAATATTAACAGTCACAACGCACAATAACACACAATATTACTAATAAAATATTAACATAGTCATAACGCACAATAACACACAATATTACTAATACAATATTAACAGTCATAACACACAACAACACACAATATTACTAATACAATATTAACATAGTCATGATAGACAATATTACTAATAAAATATTACAATAGTCATGATAGACAATATGTGACCTTGCACGTCAAAATCAGTCGCTTCGTGCAAGCTTCATTTCTGAGAAAATTCTAAAAATGGAATGCTTGCACCAAAAAAGTCGAATTTCACATTTTAGCATAATTTGACAGTATAAAACCTACACTTTCAGATTCTAATTCAATTGTGCCGAAATTCAAACCTTAAATGGGTTAAAAACGTGTTTGTTGAGAGGCATGTATTCATTTAGCATTGTACTAACTTAGCTGTCATATCAAAGATTTCTAATGCTAAGGCTTTATAGTAGCCTAGACTACCACCAGCAAGGCAGGTGAGCATTCGTCATAGATTAGAAGGAAAAAAATATTATGAATGTCATATTAATGATTTATGTGAAATTATATGAATGTCAAGGGCCTTTCCAATATTTCAAAACAACATTTTTAACTTGCAAGCTGTTTGGACCCATAAAAATCCTCTAGATGGAGCTAACGTCGAGTTGCTGACTGAGCTTGAAGATAGCTAGTCGGAGACGGGGATAAAGTGGCCTCATCTTTGGCTCAGCTTGTCAGTAAAAAGTTGTTGAGTGTTTAGTACTGCTAAAATCGGTACAAGCCAAATATTAACTGTCTGCTGATTGCTCTACTTCAAGGATATCACTCAGACAGGAGACATGGCAACCATAAATCCCTTACTGACATCTGCATCTACACATATCTTAAAGTTAGCATCGTTGCATAGCCTACTCAAAATACCAAAACACTGGCTCTTACCTTGTGTTACAGTTCAAGTTATATCCATGTTATATCCATTTTTCATGTAAAGTCCACAATTAGATGTATTCCTGTCATGACTGCATGTTAGATCAGTCGATATCAGTTAACTTTTAAGTTAGACTGGTAGTAGTAGGCAGCAGAATGAAGT
>JAODXP020000020.1:5193451-5195951 GCA_027497455.2 Sardinella longiceps | reverse complement strand
AGAGAGAGAGAGAGTGAGAGAGAGAAAGAGAGAGAGAAGTGGAGATAGAGAGAGAAAGAGAGAGAGAGAGAGAGAAGTGGAGAGAGAGAGAGAGAGAGGGAGAGAAAGGCAAACAGAGAGGGAGAGAGAGAGAAATGTACAGGGTTAAGTCACTGGTGTTCATTGATTGAATCATCTGATGAAAGAGTTTTTGTTTCTTTTGAATTGGCTCCATTCAGAGACTCCCTTTCTCTCTCACACACACACACACACACACACACACACACACACACACACAGAAAGACTCTGTCCCTCTCTCTAACACACACACACATACACACTCAGAGACTCCGTCACTCTCTCTCTCTCTCACACACACACACACACACACACACACACACACACACACTCAGAGACTCTGTCTCTCTCTCATACACACACACACACTCAGAGACTCTGTCTCTCTCTCTCTCTCTCTCACACACACATACACACACACACACACACACACACACACACACCCAGAGACTCCGTCACCCAGGGTGTTCCTGCATCTCCATGGCAACCTGTTAAGTGCGACCAAGACTGCCCCTAACGACCAAGACTGCCCCTAACGACGACGCGGACGCCTCTGATGAAGACGCTGCTCATGAGAGAGTTCCATATTCTCTTTACAGTAAGACAGTTGCCATGGAGAATGGAGACAGGAGAATGCCCATTTCCCCACCACTCAGTAGGCCCACGGGGAGAAGACACACACACACACACACACACACACACTCACCAGTCTCTGGAAGAGGTCCCCCACACACTGCTGCTGAGTCCACTGTTGCTGGACCCTGGGCAGGAGACTGGAGTCTCTCTCTCTCTCTACACACACACACACACACACACACACACACTCACCAGTCTCTGGAAGAGGTCCCCCACACACTGCTGCTGAGTCCACTGTTGCTGGACCCTGGGCAGGAGACTGGAGTCTCTCTCTCTCTCACACACACACACACACACACACACACACACACACTCACCAGTCTCTGGAAGAGGTCCCCCACACACTGCTGCTGAGTCCACTGTTGCTGGACCCTGGGCAGGAGACTGGTGTAGAAGTCTTTGTGGAGTGTGTGGAGTTCCGGAATGTTGAAGAAGATGGTGTCGATCTGCTGCAGGCTCAGCACCGGCTGAGACGTGGTGGCCGCCGCTCTCAAGGGCTTCATGGGCTACACACACACACACACCACACACACACACACACACACACATGCATTGACTACATAGCAGGATATATGTGTGTACCTATAGTAAGATTTCTAAGTGACTGAGATGTGTGTGTGTGTGTGTGTGTGTGTGTGTGTGTGTGTGTGTGTGTGTGTGTGTGTTTGTGTGTGTGTACTGTACCAGTAGCAGGGCCTCCAGCTGGCTGAGGTAAATCTCCTCACTGTGTACTGTGTGTGTGTGTGTGTGTGTGTGTGTGTGTGTGTGTGTGTGTGTGTGTGTGTGTGTGTGTGTGTGTGTGTGTGTTTGTGTGTGTGTGACTGTACCAGTAGCAGGGCCTCCAGCTGGCTGAGGTAAATCTCCTCAGTCTGTGTGTGTGTGTGTGTGTGTGTGTGTGTGTGTGTGTGTGTGTGTGTGTGTGTGTACTGTACCAGTAATAGGGCCTCGAGCTGGCTGAGGTAAATCTCCTCACTGTGTACTGTGTGTGTGTGTGTGTGTGTGTGTGTGTGTGTGTGTGTGTGTGTGTGTGTGTGTGTGTGTGTGTGTTTGTGTGTGTGTACTGTACCAGTAGCAGGGCCTCCAGCTGGCTGAGGGGTGTGTGTGTGTGTGTGTGTGTGTGTGTGTGTGTGTGTGTGTGTGTGTGTGTGTGTGTGTGTGTGTGTGTGTGTTTGTGTGTGTGTACTGTACCAGTAGCAGGGCCTCCAGCTGGCTGAGGTAAATCTCCTCAGTCTGTGTGTGTGTGTGTGTCTGTGTGTGTGTGTGTGTGTGTGTGTGTGTGTGTGTGTGTGTGTGTGTGTGTGTGTGTGTGTGTGTACTGTACCAGTAGCAGGGCCTCCAGCTGGCTGAGGGGTGTGTGTGTGTGTGTGTGTGTGTGTGTGTGTGTGTGTGTGTGTGTACCAGTAGCAGGGCCTCCAGGCTGGCTGAGGGGTGTGTGTGTGTGTGTGTGTGTGTGTGTGTGTGTGTGTGTGTGTGTGTGTGTGCACTGTACCAGTAATAGGGCCTCCAGCTGGCTGAGGTAAATCTCCTCACTGCTCAGAATCCCAGACAGAACCCACTTACGCATCTCCAGCTCCTTCTCCACCTGACCTTCCGCCTGTCACACACACACACACACACACACACACACACACACACACACACACACACACACACCCTTCTCCTTTTAATGCACTGGCAAAGACATGTCCTATACAGTAAGAAAAGTAAAGTTGTCTTTGTTGACAGTATGTGTGTTAAAAAGCTAGTGAGTGAGTGTGTGTGTGTGAGAGAGCAAGAGAGACATTGTGGCACATTGTGCATCAGAGTT
>JAODXP020000020.1:5180951-5183451 GCA_027497455.2 Sardinella longiceps | reverse complement strand
AGTGTTCCCTCTCATCACCATAGACACACAGAGTGTTCCCTTTAATCACCAGACACACATAGTGTTCCCTCTCATCACCATAGACACACATAGTGTTCCCTCTCATCACCATAGACACACATAGTGTTCCCTCTCATCACCATAGACACACATAGTGTTCCCTCTCATCACCATAGACACACATAGTGTTCCCTCTCATCACCATAGACACACATAGTGTTCCCTCTCATCACCATAGACACACATAGGCTGTTTTCAGACCGGCAAGCCCGGTGCTGGAGCCGGTTCTCGCACCAGTTACAGCGGGAACCAAAGTGCCGGCCCGAGAACCGCCTGTGTTCATACCAATTTATGCGAGCCCCGGACGCATTATCCACAAAGGGCGTTGCTTTGCCACAAATGCAAACAGATTAGCATATTACTCTTACTAATTCTGCAATCTAACATCTGATGGAAATGTGTGAACCTCCAAATATTAAGCAAATATTTGTCTCGTTTGCAAATCACTGCCCAAACTCATTTTCACTTGATTTCCCTCATTATCCCCAGCTCACGTGTCCGATTTGTTTGTTTTCCGCTTTGACCCCAACTTAACCCGGTGACGTTAACTCATGTCGTCATGGTTCGCGTTAAAAAACCAAGTTTTACTTGGTGCCCGATGGGAACCAAGTTTGCGGTTCCCGAACGCTGCTATTTGGTGTGAACACGACGGCCGGTTCAAGATGAGGTGCGGGAACCAGCACCGGCATGGTTCTCTGTCGGTGTGAAAGCGCTAGTGTTCCCTCTAATCACCATAGACACACATAGTGTTCCCTTTAATCACCATAGACACACATAGTGTTCCCTTTAATCACCATAGACACACATAGTGTTCCCTCTCATCCATAGACACACATAGTGTTCCCTCTCATCCATAGACACACATAGTGTTCCCTTTAATCACCATAGACACACATAGTGTTCCCTTTAATCACCATAGACACACATAGTGTTCCCTCTCGTCCATAGACACACATAGTGTTCCCTTTAATCACCATAGACACACATAGTGCCCTTTAATCACCATAGACACACATAGTGCCCTTTAATCACCATAGACACACATAGTTCCCTTTAATCACCATAGACACACATAGTGTTCCCTCTCATCACCATAGACACACATAGTGTTCCCTCTCATCACCATAGACACACATAGTGTTCCCTTTAATCACCATAGACACACATAGTGTTCCCTCTCATCCATAGACACACATAGTGTTCCCTCTAATCACCATAGACACACATAGTGCCCTTTAATCACCATAGACACACATAGTGTTCCTTTAATCACCATAGACACACATAGTGCCCTTCAATCACCATAGACACACATAGTGTCCTTTAATCACCATAGACACACATAGTGTTCCCTTTAATCACCATAGACACACATAGTGCCCTTTAATCACCATAGACACACATAGTGTTCCTTTAATCACCATAGACACACATAGTGTTCCTTTAATCACCATAGACACACATAGTGTTCCCTCTAATCACCATAGACACACATAGTGCCCTCTAATCACCATAGACACACATAGTGTTCCCTCTCATCACCATAGACACACATAGTGTTCCCTCTCATCACCATAGACACACATAGTGCCCTTTAATCACCATAGACACACATAGTGCCCTTTAATCACCATAGACACACATAGTGCCCTTTAATCACCATAGACACACATAGTGCCCTTTAATCACCATAGACACACATAGTGCCCTTTAATCACCATAGACACACATAGTGTTCCTTTAATCACCATAGACACACATAGTGCCCTCTAATCACCATACACACACATAGTGCCCTTTAATCACCATAGACACACATAGTGCCCTCTAATCACCATAGACACACATAGTGCCCTTTAATCACCATAGACACACATAGTGTTCCCTCTCATCACCAAAGACACACATAGTGTTCCCTCTCATCACCATAGACACACATAGTGTTCCCTCTCAACCATAGACACACATAGTGTTCCCTTTAATCACCATAGACACACATAGTGCCCTCTAATCACCATAGACACACATAGTGCCCTCTAATCACCATAGACACACATAGTGTTCCTTTAATCACCATAGACACACATAGTGCCCTTTAATCACCATAGACACACATAGTGCCCTTTAATCACCATAGACACACATAGTGCCCTTTAATCACCATAGACACACATAGTGTTCCTTTAATCACCATAGACACACATAGTTCCCTCTAATCACCATACACACACATAGTGCTCCTTTAATCACCATAGACACACATAGTGCCTTTTAATCACCATAGACACACATAGTGCCCTTTAATCACCATAGACACACATAGTGTTCCCTCTCATCACCATAGACACACATAGTGTTCCCTTTAATCACCATAGACACACATAGTGTTCCCTCTCAACCATAGACACACATAGTGTTCCTTTAATCACCATAGACACAC
>JAODXP020000020.1:5170951-5175951 GCA_027497455.2 Sardinella longiceps | reverse complement strand
CACACACACACACATGGAGGCCACTGGCCGACTTTACTGATGTCAGCTGACACACAAACACCCACTGTGACCAACCACAGCCTCCATCACCACCTCAGTTAACATCAACATCATCACTAACCTCCAACACCACCTCAGTTAACATCAACTCACCCTCAATACCACAGCTAACATCACTAACCTCCAACAGCCTCCATCACCACCAGTTAACATCAACTCACCCTCCACCACAGCCAACATCACTAGCCTCAAACACTCCAACACGCCTCAGTCAACACCAGCTAACATCACTAGCCTCCAACACCACCTCAGCTAACATCACAGCATCATCACTAACCTCCAACACCGCCTCAGTCAAAGCACTAACGTCCGGAGTAAGTTCAAGCACTAGCCTCTGCTGCATCAAGCCTTCTACATCAGCTAATATCATCTTTGCATGACACCACTGCAAAGATCACTTTCGACACAGACATCAACCTAACGCCAACAGCTCCAACACCACTTTACGTTGACGTCAACTGCCCTCCACACACAGTCAACATCATTAACTTTCAGCAGTTTCCATCACCAGCTCAGGTCCCACTGATATCAGTCGCTAACGTCCGTCACTGTCTCAGTTTACATCGACGTTCGTCGTTCGGCTCTGTGCTGTAGCCAACATTATTTTGTTCCAACTGCCTCTAACATCAGCGCATTTAGCATCAGCTCTTCTCACCACAGGCGCTATGACAGTTAACATTACTAACCTCCAGCAGCTCATCTTTACCTCAGTTAACATCAACTCACCCGCCACACCACAGCCAACATCACCAACCTCCAACAGCCTCCAACACCATCTCAGTTAACATCAACTAACACTCAACTAACATCACTAGCCTCAAACACTCACCTCAGCCAACATCAACTCACACCAGCTAACATCACTAGCCTCAACAGCCAACATCAGCTAATATCACTAGCCTTAAACACCAGCTAATATCACTAGCCTTAAACACCAGCTAACATCACTCAGCCTCAAACGCCAGCTAATATCACTAGCCTCAAACGCCAGCTAATATCACTAGCCTCAAACGCCAGCTAATATCACTAGCCTTAAACACCAGCTAATATCACTAGCCTTAAACACCAGCTAATATCACTAGCCTTAAACACCAGCTAACATCACTAGCCTCAAACACCAGCTAACATCACTAGCCTCAAACACCAGCTAACATCACTAGCCTCAAACACCAGCTAACATCACTAGCCTCAAACACCAGCTAACATCACTAGCCTCAAACACCAGCTAACATCACTAGCCTCAAACACCAGCTAACATCACTAGCCTCAAACACCAGCTAATATCACTAGCCTTCAACACTAGCTAATATCACTAGCCTTAATCACCAGCTAACATCACTAGCCTCAAACAACAGCTAACATCACTAGCTTCAAACACCAGCTAACATCACTAGCCTTAAACACTGCCTCAGCCAACATCAACTCACATCAGCTAATATCACTAGCCTTAAACAACAGCACTGCTAAGATCACTTTGGCCACAAACACCAACACAGCCAACATCAACTCACCCTCAACTAACACCACCACAGCTAACATCAATAGCACTCAGCTAACATAACTATAGCCACAAACACCACCACAGCTAACATTATTAACATAAGTACTCACTATCAGCTAACATAATTATAGCCACCAACATCACCACAGCTAACATTATTAGCACTCACCCTCAGCTAAAATCACTATAGCCACCAACACCACCACAGCTAACATTATTAGCACAAGTACTCACTATCAGCTAACATCACTTTAGCTACAAAGACCACCCTAACATCACTATAGCCACAAACACCACCACACCTAACAAAAATCAGTACAAAAAAGAACTCAATATAACAGCTAACATTACTTTAGCTACAAACACCACCCTAAGCCAACATCAACTCACCCTTACATAACATCACTATAGCCACAAACACTACTGCAGCTAACATTATTAGCAGAAGTACTTACCCTCAGCTAACATTACTTTAGGTACAACAGCAGTGACCTGCACTTACCCATATCTCCATGACAACAACAGTGACCTACACTTACTCATATCTCCATGACAACAGCAGTGACCTGCACCTACCCATATCTCCATGACAACAGTGCACTTACCCATATCTCCATGGGAACTGACGTCACATGAGGTTCGGCTGGAGGTGGAGTCAGCGTCGCTGAGCCAGGAGCGGCTGGGCTTGTGTGTGTGTGTGTGTGTGTTTCTGTCCGTCAGGGAGGCTCCAGGGCGCCTGATTGGCTGCTGTGCTGGTCTCCTGCTGCTGCGTGTGGGGCGTGGGGGGGCTACTGCCCTCTAGCGAGCGCTGGGAGTACTGCGAGGGCGAGCGGCCCATGTCCCGTAGTGGCTGCTGGGCGGAAGGGTCCACACACACGTGACTGGACTGGCCGGAACAGAAGTCCTCCTCGCTGGACGTCAGGTTCTCGTTGGAGCTGCAGTCGGGCGTGTATCCGTCAAGCTCAAAACTGTGCGGGGAGCCGGAACGTCTAGGCCACGTCACCGCCACCTCGTCCCCGTCCCCCATCATGCCCCCGACATACACACTGCTGTAGGGCTGCCATGGCGACCGCTGCCCCGGCGACTGGACCTCCGCCTGCTGCTGCCATGGCGACCGCTGCCCCGGCGACTGGACCTCCGCCTGCTGCTGCTGCTGCCCGTCATGCAGACACTCTACTTCCTCCTCGGCCTTGGCGCCGCGCGGCCGCAGCAGGTTGTCCTTCAGGAAACGTGCGTTCAGCTCGGGGTCGTTCAGCTCGGGGTCGTCACCCTGGCGGTCTAGACTGGCGCTGCCGTCCTGGTCCTGGGAGGGTCGTCTGTGTGTGCCGGGCCGTGTTCCGGTCGAGGAGGTCCGCGAGCGCTGACGCTGGCGTTCCATCTGCATGGCCTGGCTGCCCAGACTGCTGATCTTCTCCGACACGTCTCTGTTGTTGACCCGGACCAGCCCGCGCTCCTGGTGGAACTCCATGTTCACGTAGAAGGACCGCGCTGACCGGGCCGCGCTGATGGCGGGTCCTTTGGCCTCTATGGGGCGTCCTTCGCTATGCCTGAGGCGCTCGAAGTTGGAACGCAACGCTGCCACGCCAAGATGCTCGGGGGGTGAGGATTCCTGAGACGCCTCGGACTCTGGAGCAGGTGCGGGTCTCCATGACGACCCCGTGCCCCTGTGTGTGTGTGGGTCAGCACTGGGCTGCATCACTGCAGTCTCGTCCTCCAAGGGTTCCTGAGGCGGGGGGCTTTCGTCACCCGCGGATGAGCACCGGCCACCGTTACTCTCCGTGGGTCTGAGGGCCTGTGGAGCATGCGTCTGATCCTCCTCCCTGAGCTGGGATGTGTGTGTGGGGGGGTCAGCAGTGGACCTGTGTGTGTGTGGCTCTGGAGCAGGGGTCTGGTCCTCCTCGCTGAGCTGAGACGTCCGCTTGAAGCCCCATCGCTGGCGGTCGTAGCTCTTCCTCTCCTTGGCCAGCAGAGTCTGCAGGTAGATCATCCTGAAGCGCTCCTTGTTCACCTCCGTCTCCAGCAGCTTCACGGAGCTCCTGCATTTCTCCAGCTCTGCCTCGATGTCCCCCACCGAGCCGAGAGCCATGACCGGGGGACGGGAGTCGGGAAACTGCGCCCTCCACGCCTCCACAAAGCCCACTGGCTCTACCATATTAACTGACTCAAGAGGTCTGGACTTCATAAACTTCTTCTAAGTTCAACATCCGCACAGCTTTGCCAAGGAAAAGGGATTAGTAATATATCTTCTCCTTCATGTTCAAAGTTTTGTTGTTGTTGGCCTAACGTTAACGTTAGCTCTTCAGGATGAGAAACAACTCAGGAAAAATGTAATGTAGTAATTCAACACATGTAACATTAATCATCTTTTCCAGCAAAACTGTTAAGTTGGACTATTCCCTTCGTCGTGAAATCGTTGATGAAAATATATAACAGGATATTTTGACCTTAAACAGCTGTAGGCTAAAAAACGATAAAGTTCCAGAACTAAGGATCAGTCATTTTACCAGTGTTCGGTTTCCTCTGTCTAGACTTGGACAGAGTAACACAATTTCTCCAGACCTACCAGTTTGGGCAATAATATTCCGAGAAAGCTTGTGTCCTGCTGTGAGGCAGTTTTCGGTTGGTATCTGCAGTCTGGATGTCCTTTCCCTTCACTTTTAATGTTCGAACAGTATTACGCTACGTCCAGATTTAAGCTGCCACCAACAAACACTTGTGTTTCCCCCGAATCATCCCTTTCCTCCGTGTCTGACTTTCTGTCCGGTTAGTTGTGCAGGAAAGGGAGGGACGAGGCTGCCGTGATAACCGTAGTAGCTCCACCGGCTGGCCAACTTTAAAGTCGCAGTAATATAGTTGGATGAGCCACATAACAGGGATGCGCTGGATGAGTTGCCCTCGCAGTGGTGCAGGCTATAAACCCGTTTCCTATCAAGAGTTCTCTGCTACAAGCGTAACTTGAGGGTTGAAATAGACTGCCTATAACCTACGGCGAAGTTTACCGTAAAGGTGTGTGTTTAAGTGCATTCACAGTCTGTATTTACTAGTGAGAGAGGCACCGAATATTTACGTTATTGTGCCATTTCATGTCGGGGATGCAGCCAAGTTGGGACACAGACGCATTCGCTAAAGTTGCACATTGGACATCATGGACATTTGGCTCCCCCTTGCGTTGATCTATATAATTGCTTTAGAGACAAAACAAGTACTCGTCTGATATCTATACATTCGGACCAAGGGCCACGAGGCATTCACAATGCGTTCATTCAATTTACTTCTACAATACAAGGTGCATGTGAATATTTGGGTATAAAATGTAAAGTAGGCCGCATATCTGTGATATTTTTTTCCCGAAGGCGAGCTGCCAAGGAGGCGGGGTCGAAGTCAAACAGGAAGAATAAAGCATGTGGAAAGCTTACTTCCGGTTCTACAGTGGGTGAGA
>JAODXP020000020.1:5142701-5170851 GCA_027497455.2 Sardinella longiceps | reverse complement strand
TGTGTGTGTGTGTGTGTGTGTGTGTGTGTGTGTGTGTGTTGGCTGCAGAGGCTGAAAAGAGGTCTTATATCGGCTCTTAGCTGTACAAAGGTGTCTTTATAAATGTTTCAAGGCGGGTCTAAGATATACAGGAATTTCAGCCTCAGCCTTTTTTCCAGATGAGAGGGTCCTGTTATGATTGGATGTCTGTATGTTTGTATGTATGTGATACATTTGTGTTTTTTACTTGTCTTGTCTTGTATGGTTTGGACATAAGTTTGTCAAATAAACTGAATTGTTTTGGCTCAAGCAGACTAAACGTGCTGAATGTTTTTCTTTCAGGTTTTCAAAGGAGATGAATCGTCTGCTTCATTCCGACCGACCTCTCCTAAAAACCGGCGAATGCTATTCTCAAGCTCCTCCCATCATGCAACAGGAGGAGGGACTGTCGTTGGCTCTGCCCCTCACCTGTCCTTCTTCCCATTAGAATCCCCCTCCTTGTCGCCACGGCACCAGCGGAAAGCTCTAAACATTTCCGAGCCCTTCGCTGTCTCTGTGCCACTGCGGGTGTCTGCTGTGATCAGTGCAAACAGCACACCCTGCAGGCCTGGCGGCGCTACTGCACCCTCTCTCAACCCAACCCAGAGTCTCAGCAAAGCTGGCAAAGCCTCCAGTAGCCCGTCTGAGCCAGAGGGACAGAAAACACCCCACATCAGCTCCAGCTCCAGCACCAGCACCTGCTCCAGCGGGGGTCTGAAACCTCAGCCAATCACCAGTGAGGAGTTGGGCGGGGGTCTGAAACCTCAGCCAATCAGCAGTGAGATGGGTGCCAGCTGTGCTGTAGAGGAGGAAGTAAAGGCAGCTTCCTATCCCATCAGTGTCACACAGGAAGAGAGGGCGGGGCAAGATGACAGGGGCGCTGCTTGCCAACCAATGGGATGTCTCCTGCCAGGACTGGAGGACATTTTATCTAACATGGAGACCACGCCCCCCCAGAACCCCAATCCAGGTAATGTGATCCCCAAGCCCATCTCTAAGGTTCCAGGTGAGGGTATCAGCCCAGCCTCATCTGGTGCTTCCAATGAGAAGCTCATCAGTGCTCGCGGCACTAAAGACTCTGGGGCACCCACAGCTGGCGCATCAACACCTGGGCCAGCTACACCTGGGGCACCAACAGCTGGGCCAGCTACACCTGCACCTGTTCCACCTTCACCTGTACCTGGGCTATCTACACCTGGGCCATCTACAGCAGGTTCATCTGCACAGGCTCTATCTACACAGGCTCTATCTGGGCCATCAACACCTGCTTCACCTACAGCAAGGTCATCTACAGCTGGGCCATCTTCACCTGCACCTGCATCTACGGTTGGTCCATCTACACCTGGTTCACCTGCACCTGCATCTACGGTTGGTCCATCTACACCTGGTTCACCTGCACCTGCATCTACGGTTAGTCCATCTACACCTGGTTCACCTGCACCTGCATCTACAGTTAGTCCATCTACACCTGGTTCACCTGGTCCATCTTCATCTGCACCTGGTCCATCTTCACCACCTACACCTGGCCCAGTGGTACCTATAGGGGTAGTGTTACAAAGCCCGGCCCAGAAAGCTGCTCGTGCCTCAGAGACTGGCTCTGCTCCCTCATCTCTGGGAGTCTCTGTTGCCACGGTGACCAAACCCACTCCATCGCCCCAACCACCTCCTAATCACCCCCAGGCTCCCCTACCGTCCCAACCACCTCCTTACGACCCCCAGGCTCCCCTACTGTCCCAACCACCTCCTAATCACCCCCAGGCTCCCCTACCGTCTCAAACTGATGGCGTTCCCAAAGGTAAAGAATGTGTAACAGAGTCTTCAGGGCTGCGTCCAGAGCCAGCAGATATCTGTGAGCGGGACAGTCGGCAGGATTGGCATGTAAACAGAAACCAGAAGGAAACTACAGCTACAGGAGGAGTCCAAGGCCAAAAGTTGGAGGGTAAGCCGCACTTAAGCACCTCTTAGCTTTTAAAAGTGGTTAACTTAGATAGGACTACATGAGAGGTGAGCAGTGTTTCTGACTGCATTTATAAGATTAGTAAATACACAAATGCATCCTCATGTTAGCACAGCCAACCCACCAGCAAACAAACAAGCAAATGTATTCAATGGTGTTTATGTCAAGCGTGTCACAGTGCTGAAATCATAACAATGAAAGTGTAGAAAATGGATTGAATATCTGACTCTGTTGCTCATCTATTTATCCAGGCTCCGTGTTGACAGTGTGGCCCGAAGATGAACTCCGTATCATGGAGAATATTCCAGAGGAAGCCTTGGCCCAAGGTCAAGCCCTCTGCTCCCGAGGTCAAGCCCCCTGTCCAAGCGCTGAATCTCGATGTCAAGCCCCCTGTCCAAGCGCTGAATCTCTGGACGCCCCCTCCACTTACACAGACCAATCAGCTCGGATTCCAGCAGGGCAGGTGCCCCATCAGCGCCCTCTGCTGGCAGTGTTTGATCCTGCGCTGTCTCAGCTCGGGGCCCTCAGGGAAACAGACATCCTCAGCGACCTTGAGGAGCCACTGACCTCCAAGGCCAGTCAGACCAGCGACCTTGAGGAGCCACTGACCTCCACGGCCAGTCAGACCAGCGACCTTGAGGAGCCACTGACCTCCACGCCCAGTCAGACCGGCACCCTGACATCAGCACGGGAGCCTCAGAAGGAGACAGCCTTAAAGCCACAGCAGCCCTCAGAGGGATCTTTAACGCCACAGCAGCCCTTAGAGGGGTCTTTAACGCCACAGCAGCCCTCACGTGAGGCAAGTGAAAAAGACAAAGACTCAAGTGCAGGTAGAAATGATGTGGCGACTCCACAGACGTTGCCTGCGGTAGACGAGGTCTTTGTTGGTGTGAGCGCTCAGGTTCCTGGGAAGACCCCATTGGACGACGGCCCCCAGGAAGCAGTGGAGGGGAGGGGCCAGGGAGTGCAGAGGGCGGGGCCAAGCCGAGTGGGAAAGGAGAGGAGGAAGAAAGGGAGAGAGAGAGAGAAAGGCCTCGATCAGGTGGAGCCGTGGGATGACATGCTGCACACACACTGGGTGACCAGTCCACTGCATACCCCAACCATTGAGGAACTCTTCGCTGGTGCGGCCAATCAGAGCAAAAAGAGGGTTTCCAAGGCGACAGCGTCTCAGTTCCATCCTGACACAGAGAAGATTCCAGAATCTTTACACAAGTCCGCTGGTGCCTCCCATAGGAGCCAGGCAGTTGCGTCCCGGAGAAACTCCTCCCCCATTATCACGTCTGTCCAATCAGAGGTCAGAGCTGAAAAGCCCCAGAATCCCCTGCTGCACTGGGCACCCAAACTCTCCGTTGTTCCTGTTGGCAGGCGGATCCACCGCCAGACGTCCCACGACTCCAGCCTGTCCCCCTCGCCTCACCTTCAGCCCTGCTTGCCGGAACAGAGGGGCGGAGCCACCAAGCCTTCTAGCTCCGCCCTCTCCTCCTCACGCCGTCACCGCCCTTGCTCTCTTGACCTTGACCGTGACCTTGACCATGTGTTTGACCTCCATGGCAGCCTGTCATCCTCCTACCACAGAGTCATCAGAGACATCTCCAACCAGCCCCTGACCCAGCAGAACGCTCTGGACCTCTCCATCATGAAGGGCAGAGGGAACCAACCAGAGCACCGAGACCCCGCCACTGCTTCATGGAGAACCAGCAAAGGTACCGCAGTTCACCAGATGTCACCTTTGGCCTCATCGGGGCACTCAGTAATAACACTTCCTGACTAGTTTAAAACACTTCCTGACTAGTTTTCTGTGCTTCTCAGGGCACTCAGTAAATACACTTCCTACATAGTTCTCTGTGCTTCTGTATGTAGGGCACTCAGGAAACAGACTTCCTGACTAGTTTAAAACACTTCCTGACTAGTTTTCTGTGCTTCTCAGGCACTCAGTAAAAACACTTCCTGACTAGTTTTGTGTGCTTCTGAAGGTGGCAGTGCTGACTTTTCAGAGGAGCTGGAGCTGTTCCTAGGCAACCCTCGTGCCCCAGCCAGACGCAACTCGGCCCCGCCCCCAATGGGTGTGGCCTCTGTGCGAGCACCACTCACCATCCGGACCAGCCAGGCCAAAGCCGTCCCTGTGATCCCGCCCAAAGTCCAGTACAGCTCCATGCCCGTGAGTCTCCTCACCTTTGAGGTCCAAATGTGCAGAGAAGAAAGAGGACAATTAATGTAAGGAGGTTTTACAAGTAACTCTAACTTCACTTTTTTACCCACAATTCACAGGGCTCAGCCAGCGCAGATCTGAAGAAGCATCCAGAGGATCCCAAGAAAAGTCCAGAAGACCAGAAGAAGGTCGACTGTAAGAAAGGCCAAGATGATTGTAAGAAAAATACAGAGGATCAAAAGAAAGTTGAGTGTAAGAAAGGTCAAGAGGATCGTAAGAAAGGTCAAGAGGATCGTAAGAAAAGTCCAGAGGATCGGAGAGATTCCAAGACGACGGAGGATAAGCCCTCAGGTGGTGTAATCCCAGAGATTAATCCTTCGCCATCCTCCCGTGGCAAGGAAGAGCGAGAGAACCGTGAGCCTGTTCCCCGGGTTACCCCATCACCAATAGCAACGGCGACCATGCCAGGCCCCTCCCCCTCAGCAGACCCCATGGTTCTGCGTCGGAAGAACTCGCCCTGTGCTGACCCCGGCTACCCCAACCAGATGCACCCCCCTCCCCAGGCCTCCGCCCTGCTCCGCCAGCGTCCCTCCTTCCGCAACCGCCCCCGCCCCCAGAGTCTGGTGCTCTTCAGTCCGCCCTTCCCCATCATGGACCCCCCCAGTGCCCCCTCGGCCACCGCGGCCCCCCCAGGGTCCCAGTGCCCCCTCTCCGACCGCCCCGAGCGCCCCCACCCCAGGGCCTCCGCAGCGCTGGGCAGAGCCGCCAGTTTCTGGGACAAGCCGTCCCACCGCCAGGAGGAGGTCAGGTGTCGTCGGGACAGACTGAGCGCTCAGAACTCGCTGGACGGCGCCTCCAGAGAGCAGATGGACAGTGGGAGGTGCGCTGAGGGGGGGGTGGTGCTGAGGGGCTCAGCGGGGGGCAGCAAGATGACCATGCCCAAGAGCGGGCAGCGCCTGGACACCTCCCCCGCCAGCTGCTTCTACCAGCCTCAGAGACGCTCCATGGTGCTGGACAGCCACAGCAGCCGCCAGATAGAGTAGCAGCATCACAGACGATCTACAGACTCACAGCACAGCAGATAGAGTGCTCCGCCAGATAGAGTGACATCACAGACGATCTACAGACTCACAGCACAGCAGCCACCAGATAGAGTGACATCACAGACGATCTACAGACTGACTCACAGCACAGCAGCTGCCAGATAGAGTGACATCACAGACGATCTACAGACTCACAGCACAGCAGCCACCAGATAGAGTGACATCACAGACGATCTACAGACAGGAAATGATCAAAGTATATGAAGACTGATTCACAGCAATGCAGACAATCTATAGACTGACTTACAGCATTGTAGACAACATATAGACCGACTTCAAGCATTGTAGACAGATTATATGAACACTGACAAAGCAACGCGTAAATCTTATTATATACTGTATATGAAGACTGACTGACAACAATGCTGACAGCGTTTATGAAATCTGACTGAAGGCAACGTATACATCTTATATACAGCTTATATGAAGACTGGCTTACAGAAATGCTTACCGCTTATCTAAAGACAATGTGTACAGCTTATCTAGTGGACTGTATATGAAGCCTGGCTTATAGCAATGTGTGCAGCGTATAATATATTATGAAGACTGACTGAGGTAAACAGATGGAGTGAATATCGACTCCGCAGGTGTGTGTTCTGTAGGAGTCGGAGGAGTGTGTGTGTTCTGTGGGAGTGTGTGTGTTCTGTAGGAGTCGGAGGAGTGTGTGTGTTCTGTGGGAGTGTGTGTGTTCTGTTGGAGTCGGAGGAGTGTGTGTGTTCTGTAGGAGTGAGTGTGTGTGCCTCTGCACAGCATCTCTGCACAGCGTAAAGGGGATTAATGCCCCGCCCCCTAATGCGAGTGTTGCTCTCCTGTCTAGCAATACTGCCTGTGACTTTAGCCTTTCTCTGCCTCTCTAGCAGTATTGTGACTTTGGCCTTTCTCTGCAATATTGTGACTTTGGCCTTTCTCTGCCTGTCTAGCAGTATTGTGTGTGTGTGTGTGTGTGTGTGTGTGTGTGTGTGTGTGTGTGTGTGTGTGTGTGTGACTTTGGCGTTTCTAATTCTCAGACACTCTGATGTTCTGATTCCGATTCCGTCGGTCATCAAGAACTGGGCATTTGCTCTCATGATACTGTAACGCAATGTTATGGGATGTTAGGTCATAGGTCATGTTTTGAGAACAGCACCAGTCAGACAGGTCATAGGTCATGTTTTGAGAATAGAACCAGTCAGCTAGCCAGTAATGCAGACATTGGGCTGGAATGAGAGGGGGCGGGACTAGCACCCCCAGTAATGCAGACATTGGGCTGGAATGAGAGGGGGCGGGACTAGAACCCCCAGTAATGCAGACATTGGGCTGGAGTGGGAGGGGGCGGGACTAGAACCCCCAGTAATGCAGACATTGGGCTGGAGTGGGAGGGGGCGGGGCTGGAACCTGACTGGATTCAGTTGGGCAGAAATGGAATTACGGAACAGAAATAGAGAGAGGTAGAATGAATTGATTGATGAATGTGTATAATGGACATGGACATCACTGTGAGGGGACACATGGGATACACATGGATACACATTGTGGGCACACACTCGGACTGGACTAAACACACACTAGGACTGGACTAAACACACACTAGGACTGGACTAAACACACACTAGGACTGGACAATCCCACACCATACTGTAACTCACACACACACACACACACACACACACACACACACACCATTCCACATAATCCATTTCCTTGGATTACGTCCAGAGTATTTGATTTACAAGCGTTATACTCTTCGTATTGATGTCCACAGTATTTGATTTATACGTTATATCTTTGCATATTAAATTTATGGAGGAGTCTTTCCTGTCCTTACCTCAATGATGAAACTGGACAAATGTCAACCTACAGCAGATTTTACAGAGGTGTTTTTATATTGGATTTGTATTTTCCTGTATTCTACGGGGCTACATAGCATTACTGTACTTAAGAGGGACTTGTGCCTGGAGCAACGTAGAGATGATTCTTTTTAACTGGAAAGCCATAACAGACAAACCAAACTGCCATTTTAATATTTTAAATGTCTATCAAGTTATAACTGTTGTCACCTTTCTGTAAGTGGCTAATGTTGGGTGTTAATAAATATGTTTAATAAATAAAAAGCAAATCTATGCATACTGGAGACTTAATTTGTCAAACTCTACTCCCTCTCTTTCTCCCACTCTCTGTCTTTCTTTTTCTGCCTCCCTCTCTCTTTCTCCCTCCCTCTCTATCTTTCTCTCTCTCCCTCCCTTTCTCCCACTCACTCTCTTTCTCTCTCAGTTCACCTTTAAAGCAAAGACACAAAACTGTACTAGACACACAAAGATTCCTTGATTTCAGTTATTTCAAACTGCATTTTTATTATTCAGATGCTTTTGACTCCTCGCGCTCCTTGATCTTCTTTTGCACCTTTAAAACAGAGATAAGAGCAATGAGATGAGATAATGGCAATGAGATAATAGCAATGAGATGAGATAATAGCAACGAGACATTAGCAATGAGACAAAAACAATGAGATGAGATGATAGCAATGAGACTTTAGCAATGAGACATTAGCAATGAGATGAGATAATAGCAACGAGACATTAGCAATGAGACAAAAACAATGAGATGAGATGATAGCAATGAGACATTAGCAATGAGATGAGATGATAGCAATGAGACATTAGCAATGAGACATTAGCAATGAGATGAGATGATAGCAATGAGACATTAGCAAACAGATAATAGCAATGAGATGAGACATTAGCAATGAGATGAGATAAAAGCAATGAGATAAAAGCAATGAGACATTAGCGATGAGATAATAGCAATGAGATGAGATGATAGCAATGAGATAAAAGCAATGAGACATTAGCAATGAGACAAAAACAATGAGATGAGATGATAGCAATGAGACATTAGCAATGAGACATTAGCAATGAGATGAGATGATAGCAATGAGACATTAGCAAACAGATAATAGCAATGAGATAATAGCAATGAGATGAGACATTAGCAATGAGATGAGATAAAAGCAATGAGACATTAGCGATGAGATAATAGCAATGAGATGAGATGATAGCAATGAGATATTAGCAATGAGATGAGATGAGCATTCAGGCTCTCAGTCAGACAAACAGACTCATCACAGACAAACTACAGAACACAGACAGACAGACACAGAACACAGATGGACAGACAGACACAGAACACAGACAGACAGACACAGAACACAGATGGACAGACAGACAGACACAGAACACAGACAGACAGACACAGAACACAGATGGACAGACAGACAGATGGACAGACAGACAGATACAGCACAGACAGACAGACAGTGATGTATAATGGAGCGTGAGAGGTTCATCACTATCTGGTCTAGCAAACACACACACACACACACACACACACACACACACACTACCTGGTCTAACATGGACTGCAGTGGATCTGTGGGCCGGTGAAACACCAAATGCTCAGCCATCTCCTGGTAACACAGACACACACACACACACACACACACACACATGGATTAAAACAAAAAATTTCCATTTGACTGAAATTTTCAAGAAGAAGCGGTGTGGTGTGAGGGGTCTAGGGGGTGATCAGGGGGAGGGGGCGTTGCCCACCAACATGACACAGAACTGGAGAAAGGAGGAGGGGGGGGGGGGGGGGGGGTCATGACTCATCTTATTTTTCCCAGGACAATCTATACAATCAGATTTTGATGTCTAATGTGTTTAATGTGATACTGCTTGTGTGTGTGTGTGTGTGTGTGTGTGTGAGTGTGTGTGTGTGTGTGTGTTAACCTGAAACATCTGTAATATGTTGTGTTTCTCGATGTATCTGATGGCTTTCTCATAAAGGTCGGTAAACCTGTGTGTGTGTGTGTGTGTGTGTGTGTGTGTGTGTGTGTGTGTGTTTACCTGAAACATCTGTAATATGTTGTGTTTCTCGATGTATCTGATGGCTTTCTCATAAAGGTCGGTAAACCTGTGTGTGTGTGTGTGTGTGTGTGTGTGTGTTTACCTGAAACATCTGTAATATGTTGTGTTTCTCGATGTATCTGACGGCTTTCTCATAGGGGTCGGTAAACCTGTGTGTGTGTGTGTGTGTGTGTGTGTGTGTGTGTGTGTGTGTGTGTGTGTGTGTTTACCTGAAACATCTGTAATATGTTGTGTTTCTCGATGTATCTGACGGCTTTCTCATAGGGGTCGGTAAAGCTGCCGTTGGTGAGAACTGGGGAGGCATCGTTTGCTTTCTCCGAAACGTCTGTCTCCGTGATGAGAACCTTGTCCGAGTTTGACATACTTCAGGCCTGGAATGACTCACACACACACACACACACGCACACACAGTCGCAGAGTAAGCTCCAAGTGAGGAGGGGGAAAGTCAATAAAAACAATAAAATGGTTCCTATTCTCTCCCATTGTGCACCTGACCTAGCCTGGCAGCGCCACCCTGCGTACTTACTGATGATAGGTGTGTGTGTGTGTGTGTGTGCACCTGACCTAGCCTGGCAGCGCCACCCTGCGTACTTACTGATGATAGGTGTGTGTGTGTGTGTGTGTGCACCTGACCTAGCCTGGCAGCGCCACCCTGCGTACTTACTGATGATAGGTGTGTATATACACACATATGTGTGTGTGTGTGTGTGTGTGTGTGTGTGTGTCTGTGCACCTGACCTAGCCTGGCAGCGCCACCCTGCGTACTTACTGATGATAGGTGTGTTATATACACACACATATGTGTGTGTGTGTGTGTGTGTGTGTGTGTGTGTGTGTGTCTGTGCACCTGACCTAGCCTGGCAGCGCCACCCTGCGTACTTACGTCAAAATGAATTTTACCTCCGTAGCAGTCTGGAATAGAGCGCCTACCTCGGTTCGTTCATGGTTTAGCCAATCACCACACAGTTTAGAGCGATGTCTCTTAACTTGCCTGAACACGTTCGTTATTCTCCCCCCTACTTTCGAATTACCTTCACAAAATTGGTACATGACATTAAAATTCATGATCTTGAGGACTTATTGCCGCTACGATGTAAAAATAAATTGGAATTAGCTAGCGATCTGTTTCTGCTGAATGCGGAAGTGAGAGCCAGGTGAGAGGATACGTCATATCCAAACGGAAACATGTTTCCATTGCATTGTTCCAGACTGTGACGGAGTCAACAGTCGGCTTATTAGTCAGGCTACACCTGACCCCACAGCCCAGCCCAGCCACAGACTAGTACCATCAGCATGATGATAGGTGTGTTATATACACACACACATATATGTGTGTGTGTGTGTGTGTGTGTGTGATATATATATGAAAAAACTCCTCATGTGCCCATATATATATATATATGGGCAATTCCAGCGTTATGGACGTGACATTTTCGTGCATTATTGATGAACAAAAGGCCAGATAACCTCTGCAAACCTAGCAGTATTTCACATTTTTTTTAAAATATTCTTCTGCAAACTCCATGGCTGAATACAGGCAAACAGAAAAAAATAATATCATGATTTGCATCATAAGAATATGAGCCTTTCAATTTGCGTTATGGACGTGACGAAAAACGGACAAACTTTTGAGAGAGCGTAGTTTTTGCTGTGAAGTGTGTGAAATTTCTAGAGAAATGTAAATATTACTACATTCATACCAAACAGGACACCTCAGTAAAGACAGAGAAAGACTTAATTTCAAATGTAAATGTAAAAAAAGTTGGTTTTCATTGGGAGACATGGCGTTATGGATGTGACGTTATGGACGTGACGTCTGGAAAAACCCTCCAAAACGATACAAAACAATTGTGAATGGTGGATTTTAACCTGTAACAAGATAAATAGTAATATAACAATGAAAAATAACTGATAGTATTGCAGCTTTGTGTGTGTTATCACCCACTTATGCCCATTATAAGCCCCTCCATAGACTTACATTATAGCTGAATAGGGTAAAAATTTTAACAAACAGATATCCTTTCGAAACTTGCTCAGTTGAATATTTACATCGAGACGATACTTTTTTGTATTGGAAGTTTTCTGAAAGAATTTGTATGTCCATGTAGGTGAGACTTAAAGTTTTAAGGTGAGGTTTACTTTTTCGTGGAATTGCCCATATATATATATATATATATATATATATATATATACACAGTGCACTCATATATATAGCCTACATCATATATATATGGGCACATGAGGTGGGCACAGGGACTAAAATGGGCATAGTGGTGATGATGTGTATCTATGAGATGGGCACAAAGAAAACATCCTAAGATCCATAAAGGTTGCTAAATGTAAAATGCAATCAGTGATATTTTGTCCACAAACATGTAAAATTATGTTTTAGCCTGAATCTCCATAGCCGCCCATTTTTTTCCCCATTTACTCGCGACCGCCCCCTAACGGAACAGCAGTTTGAATTGCAGGTTGAACTGAGGCACAGTTTAGGAGCTTGGTCGCCGTAATAAAGGGGGTCTGTTGTGGCTCAAGCATGCTGGCCTTGATTTTGACTGAATGCAACTTTCTCACTGGGGATAACAACCAAAATGCACTGCTTCCAATCCAAGTAACCACCCCAAACTAGAGGATTATGCCTATGCCTATAGGGTGGGTGATCATACATCCTGTTTTCTTCCAAAGATCTATCCCCGTGTTAACTCCACTCCGAGAGGATCGGCAGCCTTCCAACCGTAACTCACCAAATATCATCGACTCCACCAAATATGCCTACTTGCATCCACTCTGTAGCCTATCCACTCTACACAGAATATCGATAACTACACTATCGATATCATAGCATCAACAAATGCCCATATTTTAGCATAATACGGTTTTTGGTCTTACCGCTGTTTTAGTGAACGGACCAGAGGGAAGAGAAGGTGTCAAAAGGTTGGATCTGTCGGGTTATAGCATAACGTAGCCTACTACAATTAATTAGATTGTGTTAGGCCTAAGCCAAGCCTTCTCGGCTAATCTGCACGAAATGTGAATTCTGAAGTTTCAAGACGAGTTCACCAGGAGAACGGACAACAAATCCTCGTTTCCACGGTTACCGATTCCATTATTCTCGCAGCTCGTTCACCCTCGAGCTCCGCTGAACGTGTTCCGGGCGCGTCAAAATACGCACAGATAGCGATTAGGCTACTGGGCCCTTAGCGAACAGAAACTTTAGAACTTGAGAATTTCAGAAAATTATATTTTTGCCCTCCATTAATCATCTTACTGCCGCCTAATTGGGTCTAGGAAAAACGCCATTCCCCTACAGAACTACCCTAGGCCTGCATAAGTAAGGAAAAATGTAGCCTATGATTCTTTAATAAATAGGCTACTAATTCAACTGTGAATCCTCACCACATAATATAAAGATCCTTGCGTTGGTAACGTTGGTGCTCGTTGTCCGCTTGCTGCCTCCCCTTGGTCTCTTAAGTTCTCTTGTCCTGATCCCAGAGCTGATGACCTTGGTGTTATTTTTTCTATACTAATATTAGAAGTTATTTTATTTTCATTTTAGCATGATTCAGCAGAAAAACAGTAGCGAGATGGAGGAAATTGGATGGATGGAGGTCCAGTGACCCGTCTTTTGCTCTTTTTAATTTTGCGTTGCCACTAAAAAACAGGATAAAAGCTAGACTGTTTAAATTGAAAACCAGTGAGCTATGAAGACTGGAATAAGATAGCATTCCTAAATGCAGACTGGTGGCCTATAAACAGATAAAATAATTCCCCTCATGTTCATACTAATCCGTATAGGATATTAATATATGTTTTAATATTGACAGGGCTGTCAAGCATATCCAGTCCTATTGAGGTGGAAACTATGCTTCTTTGACTTTACCAGCCGTTCACTACGAGCAAGAGCCCTTTAGGCCTGGGCAAACTAAACACATGCGGCCCGTCGAGCTATTTAATCCGGCCCGTGGAGCCTTCCCAAAGTAGAATAATTTATCTTTTATCCAAGGAGACTTACAGTATATTATAGGCCTAAATGATCAAGTCTGTTGTATTCATGAAATACAAATTCAGAATTCCCCCTTTTAACCCTGCATGTTAACATATCCTCTGAAGAAAGTGGGGCTACTGGTTTGAGACTTAGGCTTTACTGGCATCAACCGGTTGACGGTTCACACCCGGCCCGTTAGTCAAAATCTTAAATGTGGCCCTTCAGCCAAAATAATTGCCCACCCCTTCTGGAAGTCCATTCAACCTGCAATTCAAATGGCAGTTCCGCTAGAGGGCGGTAGCGATCAAGTGAAAAAAAAACAATGGGCGCCTGTGGAACTTCTGGCTTAGGCTAATGTAGCCTATAACCACAGATATATCTATGTACAAAATACCACAGATTGCATTTTATATTTAGCAACCTTGACATGGGCTTTCCATCAAAACTGAAATTTATGAATACCTCTGTCCAGTCAGTTTTTACCACTTTACCATCCTGCTACTCTATTCTCATGAATGCCCATGGTGAGATAGTGCCCTTTTTTGCATCATTAAATTCATAAAATAATAATAATAAATTGCCTTTATATTCATTAAAATAAATGGCTGAAATAAACTTTATGATGTTTTCAATAAACTGTAAATGCATGCTGTCCAGCATTAGACTGAAGTCTCTATAAGTTTGCCATAAGGTCAAATGGGCTAAACTATTTGTGTCAGAGTATTGCTTTTGAAAAATGTTTGTGCATAGAGGTACCAAGACAAAATGTGTCATTTTTGCAAGAGAGATTGAAGCCAATCAGGGCCAAGTTTACTGGAGCAACAGGAAGCAGCAGGGGGAGAGCAACTGCTCAACTGCTCAATTACTGTGCAGCAGCCTGGCTCCTGTGATATCTTAACGCCATGTGACATTAGCCTAGCCTGGCTCCTGTGATATCTTAACGCCATGTGACATTAGCCTAGCCTGGCTCCTGTGATATCTTAAGGCCATGTGACATTAGCCTAGCCTGGCTCCTGTGATATCTTAAGGCCATGTGACATTAGCCTAGCCTGGCTCCTGTGATATCTTAAGGCCATGTGACATTAGCCTAGCCTGGCTCCTGTGATATCTTAAGGCCATGTGACATTAGCCTAGCCTGGCTCCTGTGATATCTTAACGCCATGTGACATTAGCCTAGCCTGGCTCCTGTGATATCTTAAGGCCATGTGACATTAGCCTAGCCTGGCTCCTGTGATATCTTAAGGCCATGTGACATTAGCCTAGCCTGGCTCCTGTGATATCTTAAGGCCATGTGACATTAGCCTAGCCTGGCTCCTGTGATATGTTAAGGCCATGTGACATTAGCCTAGCCTGGCTCCTGTGATATCTTAACGCCATGTGACATTAGCCTAGCCTGGCTCCTGTGATATCTTAAGGCCATGTGACATTAGCCTAGCCTGGCTCCTGTGATATCTTAACGCCATGTGACATTAGCCTGGCTTTGCCTTCCTACTCTATAAACATTCCCTCCACGACTCCGTCTGGCATTCCGGCCTTTGGCATCGTTTGCAGTAATCAATTCCACACCACGTTAAAAACCAGCAGGATTGGGAGTTGTGAGATATAACGCCTTGCTCATGTGATCTCTTAAGGCCACGTGAAACTCTGCTAACCCATCCTGCTAAACATGGACAGCATGGGACACAGACTGGACAGACTGTGTGGCACACTGCTGTGTAACAGTGCACAGGCTGATCATCAACACGCGTAATGACTTGCTGTGTCACATGACACACTTTTTTTTTTTTTTTAGACTTAGAGGGAAGTAATTTTTTCCTGCATTGCATGCATGAATGCAATTATTTCAGAAAAAAAACATATCTAAAGAAATGCAGCATTTAGTGGTGCTGCTCCATACAACCCCATTCATTCATTCTTTACTTACTCGTGTGCGCCCTCTACGGCAGTTCCACCCATTCATTATTTACTTACCCGTGTGCGCCCTCTAGTGCCACTACCACCCACATGCACTCAGACAGTCGGCACGGCAGCACACGACTGGAAACACTGGAGTAGCAAAGGCTCAAAATAAGTGAATTTATGTGTTTTAAGTCTCGAAACCTTCCATCATTTTCTCAAAACAATGCCAATGGGCCTGGGCCTGGGTTAAGGAACATGGTGGAGATGAGGGAGATTTCAATGCTTCTCTATCTGCAATAGTGACAAAAACATCCAAACATTTTGACCTGCTGGGGTCACACAACACCACAGGGGTGGTGCATTTTTGGGGCACAGGCAATTTGAATGAGAAAGAAACATCATTTTGACTGTTTTGGGAGATATACATGCAGCATGAGCTTTTGTGTTACTGTATCACACTGAAGCATCTGGTTTATGGTTTTAAAGAGTGCGGAGAACGTCCAGTTTGTTTTTAAGAAATGAGTCTTGGCAAGAAGAAGGATATTTGCTATTTGGGTGGCACAGATTCTTTACATGGGAAAGGAATTAGGTTTGAAGCATGGGTGAACAGATTTGGAAGAAATCCTGTCTGTGCTTTTACAGGTGTTGTTCAGTCTATTTGTGCAAAGTACAGAAGTACACTAGGAAAGTGGCCTGGAGGGATGGCGGGGGCAATATTACCAGTGCACTTTGTTTGCAATTATTTGGTATTTTCAGAATAATCATTTCTTGTTTTATACTTTTTATTACTATCATCTAAAATGACATAAATATATCTCAGCATTGGAAACTTTCCAAAACATCATGCCTGTCTCTGTATCTGACAGTAAGCATCATGATGTTACTGTAAAACTTCACAATTTGCAAATAATTTATGTGCTGACGGAATATTTTATTCATTTTCAAATTGTTTTGATATTTTCTTGCACAGTGAAAATGTGGGTGCAATAGACACAGAGAATATGTGGGTGCAACAGTGAAAATGGGGGTGCAACAGACACAGTGAAAATGTGGGTGCAACAGTGAATATGTGGGTGCAACAGTGAAAATGTGGGTGCAATAGACACAGTGAAAATGTGGGTTCAATAGACAGAGAAAATGTGGGTGCAACAGTGAAAATGTGGGTGCAACAGTGAAAATGTGGGTGCAACAGTGAAAATGTGGGTGCAACAGTGAATATGTGGGTGCAACAGTGAAAATGTGGGTGCAATAGACACAGTGAAAATGTGGGTTCAATAGACAGAGAAAATGTGGGTGCAACAGTGAAAATGTGGGTGCAACAGTGAAAATGTGGGTGCAATAGACACAGTGAATATGTGGGTGCAACAGTGAAAATGTGGGTGCAACAGTGAAAATGTGGGTGCAACAGACACAGTGAAAATGGGGGTGCAACAGACACAGTGAAAATGTGGGTGCAATAGACACAGTGAAAATGTGGGTGCAACAGTGAAAATGTGGGTGCAACAGTGAAAATGTGGGTGCAACAGTGAAAATGTGGGTGCAATAGACACAGAGAAAATGTGGGTGCAACAGTGAAAATGTGGGTGCAACAGGCACAGTGAAAATGTGGGTGCAACAGTGAAAATGTGGGTGCAACAGTGAAAATGTGGGTGCAACAGTGAAAATGTGGGTGCAACAGACACAGTGAAAATGGGGGTGCAACAGACACAGTGAAAATGGGGGTGCAACAGTGAAAATGTGGGTGCAACAGTGAAAATGGGGGTGCAACAGACACAGTGAAAATGTGGGTGCAACAGTGAAAATGTGGGTGCAACAGTGAATATGTGGGTGCAATAGACACAGTGAAAATGTGGGTGCAACAGACACAGTGAAAATGGGGGTGCAACAGACGCAGAGAAAATGTGGGTGCAACAGACACAGTGAAAATGTGGGTGCAACAGACACAGTGAAAATGGGGGTGCAACAGACGCAGAGAAAATGTGGGTGCAACAGGCACAGGGTTGCATTTCTATATGTGGGTGCAATAGGCTGTGCAAGTGAGTTTTGGCCTGGTACCGGTAGTGATACCACAAGTCATTTTCCTATTGAGAAATCGATTATTACTCACACTGTCTTAACCAAACAACGTAGACTTCAAACTAGCTACGGCAGAACAAAAGGATTGCCTGTGATCATAACAATGGTACGGTTTCATGGCATCAACCTTGAATTAATAAAAACATATTTAACTGTAATCATGATATCTCAAGAAACCACTACACCTCCCGTCATGCCGCAGTGTAAAACAGCGCCAGAGATGAGGGAGATAAACCATGATGACCCACTTCCTGGAGTCATGAGGGAAACATGCCAAATATGGTAGATGGGCGGCGCTCACATGACTTCATACAGTGGAGAGGCGGAGCTTTACTCTTTAAGCAGTGGAGAGGCGGCGCTTTACTCTTTAAGCAGTGGAGAGGCGGCGCTCACATGACTTCATACAGTGGAGAGGCGGAGCTTTACTCTTTAAGCAGTGGAGAGGCGGCGCTTTACTCTTTAAGCAGTGGAGAGGCGGCGCTTTACTCTTTAAGCAGTGGAGAGGCGGCGCTCACATGACTTCATACAGTGGAGAGGCGGCGCTTTACTCTTTAAGCAGTGGAGAGGCGGCGCTTTACTCTTTAAGCAGTGGAGAGGCGGCGCTCACATGACTTCATACAGTGGAGAGGCGGAGCTTTACTCTTTAAGCAGTGGAGAGGCGGCGCTTTACTCTTTAAGCAGTGGAGAGGCGGCGCTCACATGACTTCATACAGTGGAGAGGCGGAGCTTTACTCTTTAAGCAGTGGAGAGGCGGAGCTTTACTCTTTAAGCAGTGGAGAGGCGGCGCTCACATGACTTCATACAGTGGAGAGGCGGCGCTTTACTCTTTAAGCAGTGGAGAGGCTCTTTCTGTAACATAGAGGTCTATGACAGAATCCAAGAATTTCACCGAATGTTTAAAAGTTTTATTTTTCTGAGTAATGGATGTAAATTTTGGACATGGTATGGCGAGTCCAAAATGGCTTGAGTTTAATGGAGCTGCACCACAGATTACTACATCTCTTTTGATATAATTTTTTGTTTACGATACTGGGGACAAAGATTGTAAAAATAATTGTGGAACAAAATTTTTAGGTGCTTTTGTTCGCTGTAACATCAACATGCAGTCTCTTCATTCCTGCTCATTTCTCCCTCACTCACTGGCCAGTTAGCATAATGCTAGCGAGGCACAGGCAAAACAGTGTAGTCACTCACTGGCCAGTTAGCATAATGCTAGCGAGGCACAGGCAAAACAGTGTAGTCACTCACTGGCCAGTTAGCATAATGCTAGCGAGGCACAGGCAAAACAGTGTAGTCACTCACTGGCCAGTTAGCATAATGCTAGCGAGGCACAGGCAAAACAGGCTCACGTTGTGAAAAACTGAACAGGTATGGGTGTTTGTTTAATTCACTTTTATAGCTAATCTATGTCCAACTTGCAAAATATAAATTCAAATCTGACAGTTCCTGACGTCTAGTACATTTAGCCATGTAGATCCATAGGGCCCTATATAGGTATTTTGGACTCGCCCGCGATCGCCCCCTAGGTGAACTGCAGCCAAAAATCGGTACAATGGGGGTGAATAGAGAGTGGTGGGGCTCTCCGTAAACGGGCTCTGGGAAGATCTTTGACGGCGCCTTCAATTGGAGGAGATCCTCGTTACTAGGTAATCTGTTGTAGCAACGTGTTTCATGCGAGGCTGAATGGGGCCGACCTCAAAATGACGCCAGTTCAGGAAGTAAAAACTATCAGGCAAAACATGTTTTCCACTTATTTTAAGCGGAATCTACTCGCAGTAAACTGTAGGAGGTAAGTCACTGTGATGTACTCAACTAATTAGAAGGCTCAGTGAACTACCGTTAGGTTATAAACTTTAGAAATGTTATCGTTCACGATGACTTATAGGGCAGGTAGTTCCTTCACTTTTCACCACAAATTCACACTCAGCCATACTTGTACCCAGTGATTTTTTTACCATTTTTCGTTCACATTTTTACTCAGAACGGAAGGTTACACAGTCATCATCTACCCCGTAGCTGGTTAGAGCGAGTGAAGGCGGGTTGCTCTTCTATAGGGGGGTGCTCTTCTATAGGGGGTTGCTCTTCTATAGGGGGTGCAATAGATACAGGGGTGCTCTTCTATAGGGGGTGCAATAGACACAGGGGTGCTCTTCTATAGGGGGGTGCTCTTCTATAGGGGGGTGCAATAGACACAGGGGTGCTCTTCTATAGGGGGGTGCAATAGACACAGGGGTGCTCTTCTATAGGGGGTGCAATAGACACAGGGGTGCTCTTCTATAGGGGGGTGCAATAGACACAGGGTTGCTCTTCTATAGGGGGGTGCAATAGACACAGGGTTGCTCTTCTATAGGGGGGTGCAATAGACACAGGGTCGCTCTTCTATAGGGGGTTGCTCTTCTATAGGGGGGTGCAATAGACACAGGGGTGCTCTTCTATAGGGGTTGCTCTTCTATAGGGGGTGCAATAGACACAGGGTTGCTCTTCTATAGGGGGGTGCAATAGACACAGGGTTGCTCTTCTATAGGGGGGTGCAATAGACACAGGGGTGCTCTTCTATAGGGGGGTGCAATAGACACACGGTTGCTCTTAAGGGGCACTGAGAGACGCCACTGGCATGTCTCGCTATTTGACAAATGGAACTGAAAACCAAAAAAAATTGATTTATTTTGTTTTGGAGAGAACTGGAGACCATGCAGAAATGTAATGTATTTCAAGATTGGATCACTCAGGAAAGACTAATCATGCAGAGGAATGCTATATTGGTTTCAGTTGGATTTCCTGTTTATTTTGAGAGGCTGTTCACCATGTGGGATTTACAAAATCATGAGATATTTTATACAGAGAGGAATGTGTACGACGAACGTAGATATATTTCATACAGGGGCCTGGTATGGACAGAGAGAGAGGACTGTAGCCTATGAGCCTGGACAGAGAGAGAGGACTGTAGCCTATGAGCCTGGACAGATAGAGAGTACTGTAGCCTATGGGCCTGGACAGATAGATAGGAGAGTACTGTAGCCTATGGGCCTGGACAGATAGAGAGTACTGTAGCCTATGGGGCTGGACAGATAGAGAGGACTGTAGCCTATGGGGCTGGACAGATAGAGAGGACTGTACTGTAAGTGTTGGATTTATGTGCAATTGATCCAGTCTGTAAGCTTATAAAAGAGACAATAATAGTATATGGCAAAGAAGTGTCACACTTTAAAACCAATAAATAAATCTCTGATTAAGTAATATTCATGTGTTGATCTTCTTTTTGTTTTGTCTTTATGTCTTTTTGATGGAACTATAAACCGGAACTGAAATTATGACATTATTGGTAACAGCTACCAGCAAATAATTTAGTTACCAGCAAAGAGTGTAACTTATTACATTATTGGCAGCAGGTTATTACATTATTGTTACATTACATGTTACATACTGTATGTCATGATGTTCATGGCTGATTGTTAAACTCCTGGTTATTCCATGGGTCCAGGATATTTACTATGCATCCTCATAAAGTGTCCTTGGCCTTTGGAATTAAAAAAGTCCCATGTCTGCACACACCCTTCACCTTATCATACCCGCATCCAATGAGGCCATCACTCAGTAGCTTTACCCATGCTCCTTTGCTTTACCCATGCTCCTTTGCTCTACACATGCTCCTTTGCTCTACACATGCTCCTTTGCTCTACACATGCTCCTTTGCTCTACCCATGCTCCTTTGCTTTACCCATGCTCCTTTGCTTTACCCATGCTCCTTTGCCTTACCAATGCTCCTTTGCTTTACCCATGCTCCTTTGCTTTCCTTCCCCTTTCATTCCGCTCTGTCACCTGTGTAGGGTGCTACCTGCTGAAGGATGTCACCTGTGTAGGACGTCACCTGCGTAGGATGTTACCTGTGTAGGGTGCTACCTGCAGAAGGATGTCTAGAACTTTCTTTCTCACAGTTTCCCCTTCAGGCGTCTTTCCACAGTGAAGTTCCATGTCCAGCCATGACAGCAGCAGATCCGTCCGTCCATCCGTCTGTCTGTCCATCCATCCATCCATCCACCCATCCATCCATCCATCCATCTATCCATCCATCCATCCATCCATCTATTCTATCCATCTGTTCTATGCATCCAACCATCCATCCATCCATCCATCCATCCATCCATCCATCCATCCATCCATCCATCCATCCATCTATCCATCCATCCACCCCTCCATCCATCCATCCATCCATCCATCCACCCATCTATTCTATCCATCTGTTCTATGCATCCATCCATCCATCCATCCATCCATCCATCCATCCATCCATCCATCCAGTGCTGTTTTTAGGTTATAGGTTTGTCCATTGTCAAAGCTGGGCCTCTCTGTCCATGGCCGTGTCTCCATTCCTCCAATAGTCTCTCCCAGCTACACTAGTAGTCCTGCTATGGCCGTGTCTCCATTCCTCCAATAGTCTCTCCCAGCTACACTAGTAGTCCTGCTATGGCCGTGTCTCCATTCCTCCATTAGTCTCTCACAGCAGCCACTAGTAGTCCTGCTATGGCCGTGTCTCCATTCCTCCAATAGTCTCTCCCAGCTACACTAGTAGTCCTGCCATGGCCGTGTCTCCATTCCTCCATTAGTCTCTCACAGCAGCCACTAGTAGTCTCACCAGAACAGAGCAGAGAGGTTCTCTATTCTCCGTCTCTATTCTCCGTCTATCGTCATTTTAGACTTTTTAAGAATGAGCTGCAGACCCTGTCACACGCACACACACACACACACACACACACACGCACTGTAAATCTGGGGTGAACCAGTTCATGTGTGTGTGACAGCGTTTGCAGTGAATATTAAAGTATATTTGTACTTAGGCTATATTAATCCATTGCCTAAGGAGGCCTACTGTGCTGTATTTCACAGCAGGTCTATTGTGCGATGCTAATTAAGATGCTCAGGCTAAAACTCAACTTTTGTATAAATAAATAAAAACTCCGAAACAGCACCCCTAAATGGCTGTGGATTTATTTTTCCTCAAATTTTCCCCAAAACTTTCCTTAAGTATTTTTCATAAAATTAGTCCTAGTATATTAGGCCAGAAGCCAGTTCTTACCAAGAACCATTTGATAGAGGCTCTAAAATGTTGATGTTTAATAAACGAGATGGCTTAGAACATCTATTGACCCAGATTAGAGTGTTCACTTCACACAGTACTGTCTGTTTCCATCTGGGTCAATGAGTTGACAGAGCAGCTTTTTTTGTGCAGCTTCAACTGCAAACCTTTCATGTTTGTTTCACAAAAAGGCCAAACATACTTCAACCTAAACAATAAATGCGTTTTTTGAATACTTCTGAATGCATCTATGATGTCAAATTAGGTCATATTTTCGTATGTAGGCCAAAAACATGCCGAGCTGTGTCCTGGGCTGAACTCCACGACCGGAAATAACTTGCCGGTCCTGTATTTGTCCGATAGAGGGCGCTAGAAGTCCATCTGAGTTCCATATTTCAACCCGGAAGCCTCCCTGCGTGTTGGAGCGTATGCTATATTTGTATATTTTTAAATTAATCATATAAAATACACTTGTGCCGAATGTTTTGCATCGTGTGCTGTTTCATACTTTCAGGTCATGAGAAATGCATACTGAAATTGGGTCAACGCGCGCCCAAAACACTGAATCAAACTCACTTTTGTCGAATCCCAAAATGGACCTTTCTGATATCGCGTTATTAAAATAAAATGGCTTCCCCCACCCTACCTAATTTGCAAGCATGTCGCTGGTCAGCTAGCATGTAGCACAGGCCTTCATCAACAAAACTGAACGCCGTTCTTGTGTTTTAAAGTAATTCTGTGTAATTAGGCTCATGTATTTACGATGGTTGCTGATCAACTGTTTTGATTATTGGCGCGATTTCGGTGTGTCTTGCGCGTGATATCGGACAGGGGGTCTCGTGCAAATATATACGGCGGGCATTTTGCAAATAATGGGAGATTAAAGATGGACGCATGTATCAAGAGGGATGTCTGATTATTCTTCCCGGTCCCACAGTCTAGACGAACACACACACACACACACACACACACACAGGCTCACACACACACAGAGAGAGACACACACACACCTGTCAATGTCTAGACACAAGAGGGCGGGGGTGGGTGGGGGGGTTTGTCGGGGGTAGCTAGGGTCTCTCTCTCGCGCCTGCAAGGCTGCTTGGTCCGAACGTGCAGAGCGAGCGCCAATTGGCAAGCACGCGGTGTCCGTTTTTCCTGTTCTGATTGGATATCTCTCGTCCCCCCCTAACAACTCTTTTCAATTCCGAGGTCAACTCAGGACGTATGCGAAATAAATAAAGCGAAATATAAATGCGTAGACGAGGAGAGTGAGGGATTCACGAACAAGCCTGCTGACTGTCGCGAAGAGACCTGCTTGGGTCAACCGCTATCCAATCACAAGGCTGAGAGAGTTGACAGATGTCGATTCCAGCCAATGAGAAGTAACAGCGAGTGACAGATCTGTTAGTGCCGCCCTTATTTCACTTGCAGAATGCAAGGACTGGGTAGCTTTATACCCATACCAGTTTAGTGAACTTGCTTTTGGTTGCCACTCTGGACAAGCACAATTACACGTTTCCTTAGCGAAACTGTTTGGTGACTTAAAAAAATGCGACTTCGGTCATTATCGATTGTAAATAAGTTCCTTCAGCCCTCTTTCTTTTCAGTTTTACCCACTTCCTGGTAGCAGAGGGCGATTCCATGCTAAAAGCTAACTTGTTTGATTGACAGACAGCACAGTCCAGTTTGCTCTCCCACGACACAGTTCTCAGAACCACAGACGACATAGGAGGCGTGTCAGACAAAACATCTGGACCAATAGTGGAAAAACGAAGGCGGAGTCTGGCGATTCACCGAAAAGGGGGAGAGATCGCACGGCAGAGAGGTCTTTTCGGGTTTTGGGCTGGGAAGTTAGGCTGCACCGCACGCCTATTTGATTGAAACACAGGGAGAAGGCAAAGATGGGCTCACTGTGAACAAACAGAAAGAATTGGGGGCTTGGAGAATAAATTATCTGTGCTGTTAACAATATAAAAAATAATGACAAACAAGGGACTGCGAAGAAAATAAATTAGGTCACAAAATAAGCCAGTCCTTGTCTTTTTGCTTTTAATTTTTATTATTTTTGGAGCGCAATCCGAAGACAGAGGAGAAACTACCAACTAGCCTACAGCCTCGGTCCCCGGGAGAAAGAAAGACAGACAGACAGTCTAGGCTATTGGCTACGGACGCTAGAAAGAAGGGATAGCCTTATATCGCCGTGCCCCGCAGGATAGGCAGCAAGAGGCGACAAAGAGGAGAGGAGAGGAATCCCCAACTCCACACAGGTAGGACGACAGATTGCCTACAAAATATTTCACCAGCCTGCCCCAGTGGATGTTCACCCGAGCGGCATGGGCAGCTTGCTCTTGCCCAGTACCTGCCATCATCCACGGTTTAATGTCTAACGCGCTTCCTTGGCACAGCCTCCGCTCTACTGGACAATTCCACGTTTGTTACTGGGGCGAAATAACCCACGTTAACGAAACTTTGCTTAAAGCACGGCATAGGACTACAAGCGACATTTTAAGGCGCACATGGTCTTCTATCGTTTCTAGACTGTACATTTTTATCCGATAATATCGTATTGTCTCCTCCCCTCAGCTTTTCGACGGCAGATTTCTTAAATTGAAAAGCGTTAAACTTTATTTTGAGGGTTGATTCTCCTGAATTTCAAACGGGTGCATTTACGTGTCTGTTGCAGGAAATCGGGTAGGCTATATTATTATGTGAAAATACGAGAGGAGGCAGAAAGGCAGTGGATCGTTTCGGAAAGACGGCTAGCTTGTTTCGGCAGTGACGGCTGGGCCGTTTTGAAGCGAGAGACCTGAGGTGACATTTCGGAGGGTGGGGAGAGGGAGGGGAGAAGCAGACGGAGCAGAGCAATGCCTTTGCTAACACAGCCTTCCTTCCTTCGTCTGATCGGGCTCCCTCCGACACAATTGCAATTGCTATGGAATCAAAATGTATCATTTTTGTTAATCAAAACTCTCATATTTCATTGGGGGTTCATGCAGTCAGTTTTTTTTCTTGTGCATGCTCACAGCATGCATAGGCTACACAGATAGCTTCAGCCAAACACAATGTGCCTTCAATATTTAATATCGGCCACAATAAGGGGCGCACATAGCCGACCTAGGCCTGATATCAAAACACATAAAAAGCCAATCTGAGTGTCTCAGCTCCCAGCTGTGTGTGTGTGTGTGTGTGTGTGTGTGTGTGTGTGTGTGTGTGTGTGCGCGCGCGCTCATGCTGTAAGGCCGCCACATGGATTTTCACAAATAGTTTGGTTGTCAAACAGAAACGGACATAAAGAGGTTCTCCTAACTTTAAGAATTCGCCTGTCCTCTCAGGCCGTAGTGGTCGCATACGGCTATAACCCTATAGGCCCATATCCGGCATCCAAATGCCTATTCAAAATTGTGAAATAGGCATGGACCTACCTAGTTACAGTCTCGTGACGAAGGATACTATGGATTTATTTTCCCTTTTTTATTTGTTCAATTTTATGGTGAATTGAATGTTTCACCATATGTCTGTTGAAGTTCACAGCCTTGATGGTAATTATCAGCTATAGGTAGGCCTCGTTCATTAAGATGGCTCTTGGTTTTGATTATGAGCTATGCTATAGTGTAATTTATGAACACTCTTGCTTTTGATTATACGCCATAGGCGAGGTAATTCATTAAGATAGCTCTGAGTTTTGATTATAAGCTGTATTCATTAAGACGACTCCGAATGTCACACACACCATAGGCCCAGAGTTCCGCTGTTGCTGCTTGGAGATAAAAAGGTTTTTCTTTCTTTCTGTCTTTCTTTCTTTTCAAGATCGGTTGGTAACATATTTTCTGTAAAGCTTGATACTTGTATCTTTGCTAAATTGGTAGGTAAGATAGATCTAATAAAATGTCCAAAAACGCCCGGTCAGTGCCAAGGTAACGCCGCCTAGACCTGTGGCTGTATAGCCTGCATGCGCACAGGGTTTTTGCAAACTTGAGACGAGTTACGGAGGTGGGCTACGGAGGGCCTTCATGCCTGGTGCACCGGTCTGGCGCCTTGTCCAGCTGGTCTTGTCAGTGTGTGTTATTATGCGGACCTGTCGGGTTGAGACAGAAGAAGAGTTTATTTGAGCCAATCCAACACCCCGCTGCATTAGATGGTGCACGTGGCTCAAAATTTTGGAAATGGAATCTGATCGGGTCGCGAGGCACATTGCGCTGGTGTGGTGGGCATCAGGGGTGTGTGTGTGTGTGTGTGTGTGTGTGTGTGTGTGTGTGTGTGTGTGTGTGTGTGTGTGTGTGTGTGTGTGTGCCGGTGTGGCGGGCATCAGGGGCAGGTCCGTGCCAAAGCCGCGCGCGCTCTCTCGGATTACTGACCCGACAGAAACAAAAGTAGGTTATGACGATCGGGTCATTTATTATGGATTTCAAATTTGAGAAAGGCCGAAAGGATGGAATGGAAGAGAGGGAGACAAACGGCTCACACGGGACACAAACTTTCTCCGTTGCTTCAGTTGCGTCAGTAATGGCCATGCATCAGGCATCAGTTGAAACGAATTAATATCTTAACGCAATTTGGGATCTTCTGAAATGGCCTCGCTACCCTCTGACCCGTCCGGTCCGTCGCTTTGGCACGGGCAAGGGTAGGGTATAGCCTACCTGTGTGTGTGTGTGTGTGTGTGTGTGTGTTAACAGGAATGCAGACTTCCTACGATCCATCTTTATTTCTTTAGGGTTATTTGTTTACTTCGGCCAGAGCAGGCCATGTTGAAATATAGCCTCTGAGCACGGTATGTCAAAGATGAATAAAAGCTGACTATATTGATTAATTTTGTAAGATTTTAACTCGGTTTATTGATGTGTGATAAACCGAGAATGATCCGATGGCTATTAAGATTATTCCCCCCAACTCCTCGTGTAGGGGTTGCATGCTGGCTTTAAATTGATAGATATTTTTCTTACCAAATATTTACCAGCTGTTAATCCCACTGTCTTGTCCACGAACAGTGGACTTAATGGCAAATATTACAGAACAACCGTCTGAACATTCTCTTTCTTCCAAAGTCTTTTAGAAAGACCTTTAGGAGAAAAATAAATAAATAGATAGAGTGGCACATATCTGAAGCCTGCATGCATCTTACAAAATATGATTTTCTGCAAATAGGCCTGGACTTGGATAGAGTAGCCTTCGCACGTGCAGCGCATTCTCCCGGTCACTGTCATCTCGCGCAGAAACGCAGACATCGCCTGGAAATAGGCTTCACTCTTGGAGCTTATCTTTTATATCTCGGAGCATTTTATTTGAGAGAGCAGACCGAGATACCGGCCAACCGCTCCTCCTTCACACACTTTTTTTATGTGCACAATTTGAGGGAAAATACAAGTCTTACGAATATCAAAGTTCGATCTTTTGCTAAACATTGTTCATATTTTTTTAGGATCTAACCTTATAGTCATTTCAAGAAAATAATAAAAATACATAATGTAGACTATTCAGAACAGGACACCTCCATGTTTTAGAAAAGAGAGAATTCGCTTAGTCTATGTCGACTTCAGTCCCTCAATATAGGCTCAATTAAGCTTCTTTATGTTCTTTACTGATGTGTTTCGCTAAATAGGCCCACCTAAAAATAGCAACATGTTTTAAGTATTTCTCCTAAAGTTAGGACGACAATATCGACCAATAATGAAAAAGCTGTGTTCTATAAATTCCAGTGGAATTATACATTTCCAATGGAATTGATAGGAATGCATAAGATAAGAAAGTATTAAATAAGAGAGTAGGCTACTTTATTACTCCCCAAGCAAATCCAAGGGTGTAAAGCAGCTCTCGTGTTGAGGTGCCGGTACCGACTCAAAGTGTTGTCATGTACGAGTGCGTCGCAAAGCCAACTCTCCTCTCTACTCTACTCTACCCTACTCCACTCTACTCTTTTCAACTTCGGCCAGTTTCCTTACTTTCAGAGTGACATAAGAAACCCTAACGAGTTTCGGTATGACTAGCGA
>JAODXP020000020.1:5130201-5135201 GCA_027497455.2 Sardinella longiceps | reverse complement strand
CTGAGTGTGTGTGTGTGTGTGTATGTGTGTGTGTGTGTGAAGCCTGTGTGCCTTTAAGCAGACAATTCTATCCCAAACTTGTCAAATGTCAATAATTTCAGTGCCAGTTTCCCCTGGGGTTCCATCTCATCTCCAATGAGCCCAAATCAGATGCATTTGCGAATATGCAAAACAGAAACGTTCTCTGCCCAAACACGCAAAACAGACACGCTCTCTGCCCAATCAGAATCCATCTCTGCCCAATCATAGTCCATCTCTGCCCAATCAGAGTCCATCTCTGCCCAATCAGAATCCAGCTCTGCCCAATCAGAAACCAGCTCTACCCAATCACGCAACTTGATTGAGTCTCTATAGACGGTTGTCTCTCCAAACATGACACGCCCATTTCTCTTACAGAACACACCATTAACCACACAGACCCACTCATTCATTCATTCACCCAAAAGGACACACCCATTCATTATACAGGGCCCGCCCATCCACCCAAAGGACACACCCATTCATTATACAGGGCCCGCCCATCCACCCTAACGGACACACCCATTCACACTTGTGAAATACTCCGCTGCATATTTGACTCCTGTTGCATTCTAGAAGCAGAATGACTCCTGTTGCATTCTAGAAGCAGAATGACTAAACTGAATGGCAGCCAGCAGAGGCAGCTGCAGTAATTAAACTTTTAATTAATACAACATTTTTAACATTTTAATTTGATATTCACACTGCTAACATTTTGTAGTAATGAGAAATTAAACAGAATATAGGACATTGTAGACTCATAGTTACTCATAGTTATTTCTCATAGTTGTGTATGTATATGTGTGCGTGTGTGTGTTTGTGTGTGTGTGAATGTGTGTGACTGGAACATGGGGGCCTGCCAAATGCACTAGTTAACGAGTGGAGTAAAATAATTTAGATTATACAACAATTAGGTCCAGTCGAACTATTTCTGAACTTCTGATTGGACGAGATGCATTCCAAGCATCACTACCAGTGATGATATCTGGCAGCAGCACCTTGGACACATGAAGTAGCACCAATGCCAATGTTGGGGCTTTGGAAGACACTTTAATATGTCCATGAACTTATTTAGCGTGCTAACGGACTAGTAAGTTCAAGTGAATAGCAAGTAACATAGCTATATGCTAACTGGAACTTATTTAGCGTGCTAACGGACTAGTAAGTTCAAGTGATTAGCAAGTAACATAGCTATATGCTAACTGGAACTTAGTTAGCGTGCTAACGGACTAGTAAGTTCAAGTGATTAGCAGGTAACATAGCTATATGCTAACTGGAAGCAAACCGTTTTGGACGTCGCTTAAACGTAATATTTTGCGGTAACCTTCGTTTATTTTTGGTCTGTCAACTTAACCAGTTGGATAATGTTACTGAGCTATTTAGTTTGTCATTTAATGAAACACCACTTCTCAAAAAAAAAAAAAAAAAATGCTAGCTCGCTAACAACAGCTGCCTGAATTAAGCTTCATCTTCAGCTACAAATACGAACTGTAACAACTTACAATACTAGGCTTGAAATGATGATAGGCAGATGCATCCAAAAAATCCTCAATGACTCCAAAAAGACATGTGACACGTGTGTGTGTGTGTGTGTGTGTGTGTAAATCTATGAGTGTGTCCTGTGTGTGTGTGTAAATGTATGAGTGTGTTGCATTACCGTTGCCCTGACACAGTTAGCGATCACTAATGGAGCATTTTCTGACTGTTTGACAGGTTGCCAAGGTGACAGGCCTGTGAGACGGCGGTGCATTCTGATTGGTTGTCTGCTTCCAATGTGAGTGCAGCCCAGGGCCGCACTGGGACCCCGCCCACACTCCCAGAATCCTTTGCTGCTGCCGCACGCCACACATGTGCAACTAACAGGTGAGGGCTACTGAGGGAACCCCCCATGGCACACACACACACACACACACACACACACACACATCATTGCACACATGTGCAACTAACAGGTGAGGGCTACTGAGGGAACCTGGCTTATTGGAGGTGTGTGTGTGTGTGTGTGTGTGTGTGTGTGTGTGTGTGTGTGTGTGTGTGTGTGTGTGTGTGTGTGTGTGTGTGTGTGCTGGGGGGGTGTCTGTGTGCTGGGGGGGTGTCTGTCGGCCAGTCAGTCTCATTATACACACACACACACACACACACAACGTCATTGTCATATGATACACATGCACACACACACAAACACAAGGGCTGTAACGATACACCACGATTTTGAACCCACGGTTTGATACACCTTACAATTTTTTTTTTTAATTGAAAAGCATTTTATTTATACATTTATATTTATACATTTATAACATTTATAGGGCTGCAATTATTTTACAAATTGAGCGGTTTATTTAGTTTGCCACCAATATCAACTGCAATGTTTCTAGTAATTGTGATAGTTTAATCTAAAATAGCATTTTTTTACTGACTGGCTTGCCATATTTTATGCAAAAAGGGCTTGCCATTGGTGCACATGGCACGTGGTGCTAAAGCAAAACATGGTAGAGCGATATTTTCCTCTTTCAAGGCTGTCAGTGTGACCCCAAATGCTGTCAGTGTGACCCCAAATGCTGTCAGTGTGTCCCCAAATGCTTTATCATGAAATTGGACTTATTCCTCATGTCACACAAGTTTGTAGACCTACATGCGGTTTTGGAAGACTATACAGCAGTAAACTTTGTTGACTTTGAGTCGCTACGTCCTTAGGCGCTGTCAAGAGAACTAATTTACTTTAGCGATAGGCTATGGTACTTGATGTGCCTACGTTTGGGGAATCACCATGTTCAGGTACGTTTTACTTGTAATTTACAATTAAATAGTCAAAATGAGAGAAAACCTGAGCCATGATGAGACCCTTGCTGTTTGTAGTATATTAAGCGAGATATAGCCTAGGTACTTTGCTCATGTTTAAAACATTTACATTTATGTTTACATGCCACTAAACTAGTTTTGGTGAGCTTACAGTGTTTTATTTTCACCATGGATAAGTTCAGGCTTTGCTGTTCTGAAGAGATGCTGCAACTTGCAGAGACACAAACTGCGTTGATTCTGATGCTAAGGTTGGAATTGTGCACTTGGGGGCAGAACCCAAATTAAATTATCGTTTGGTTAGAACTGACAGCTAAAATCTGGATCTGGACTGAAGGATGTAACTGGGTTAGAACTGACAGCTAAAATCTGGATCTGGACTGAAGGATGTAACTGGGTTGCCTGACATAGCCCGCCCATAATACGAATGTTCATCCGTATCCATGGTCTGGGAACGGTCCTCTGGGGCGTGTTTACATCGGTAGAGAGTCTACCGGCCAATAAGCCAAGCTGATTAGACGAGCTGTCCAATCGTTTCAAACCAGAACTGAATGCTCTCGTCCCCGCCCTATAATTGCGTCAGGTTAAAGAACCTCCAGACCATGAATACGGATGAACAGCAGTATTATGGTCGGGCTATGTCAGGCTAGTAACTGGGTTGGGCGTGCCGTGATTCTGCCCTCTCACACCACGAGACAGGTTTGTGGTTTGAATGTCACGATTGCGGTCGTTACAGCCCTAACAAACACACATCATTCTCATATCATGACACACACACACACATGCACACACATACACACACATGCACACACATACACACACATGCACACACACAACAATCTTTCTCTGTCTTTCTCGTATTGTACACACAAACACTTTCTGTTTATTTCTCTCTCACACACACAGTTTGGTGATCAATCCCACACATACACACACACACACACACATACACACACACACACACACACACACTTTATTTAGACGTGTGTGTGTGTCCATTTGATAGAGTAAATCTCATTGCCACTCTGGGTCTCTTTCTCATTGGAGATTTTTGGTCCATATTTTGACTTGGGTGTGTGGTGTGTGTGTGTCTGTGTTTGCATGTATGTGCATGTATATCTGGAGGATTGCATAAATAAATATCAGTGTTTGCGTGTGTGTGTGTGTGTGTGTGTGTGTGTGTGCGTGCATCACCAAAGTCCTTCTAAGGCAAGTCACATCACTCGGCTGCCATATTGGGTACGCCTTCGGGCAGCTATTTGGTCTTAACAAGACCAGGCCCTATCAAAACCAATGGGGAGATTCAGGCCCTATCAAAACCAATGGGGAGATTCAGGCCCTATCAAAACCAATGGGGAGATTCAGGCCCTATCAAAACCAATGGGGAGATATCCAAAGGTCCAGATTGGCTGGTCATATGGACTAAAAAAGTATATTGTGTGAATCCTTATTTAAATTTGAGTTGAACAATGGCAAAATCTACTGGAGACGCTAAAATAAAGCTAAAAAAGGCGTTATTTAAAACAAGTTGCTTACTGCGCCTACGCTAACAATGGCATGGCTATCACCATAGTGACAGAGGTAGTAAACAAAAAAAAAATAACTGTCGGAATCAGAACACATGAAGCGGACACTAAACTGTGTGTCTCGGGAGAATGAAGGTTTTAAAAGACCACAGCTTACACCATTCGTCTCTCTCTTAGCATTTAAAGGGGCTAGCATGTTATGTAGCCGCAACCATTCCCCAATAGCTGGTAACTAATGGTAGATTGCCAAAGATTCCACAATCTTATTTAGCTAGTAACTAACGGTAGATTGCCAAAAGATTCCACAATCTTATTTAGCTAGTAACTAACGATAGATTGCCAAAGATTCCACAATCTTATTTAGCTAGTAACTAACGGTAGATTGCCAAAGATTCCACAATTTTATTTAGCTAGTAACTAATGGTAGATTGCCAAAGATTCCACAATCTTATTTAGCTAGTAACTAATGATAGATTGCCAAAGATTCTACAATCTTATTTAGCTAGTAACTAACGGTAGATTGCCAAAGATTCCACAATCTTATTTAGCTAGTAACTAATAGTTCACTTGGATATGGATATGGATATGTACTGTGTGTTGATATGGATGTGGATGTTGATATTTGGCTACGGATAAGAATAATATCATGGCTAAGACAAG
>JAODXP020000020.1:5120201-5122701 GCA_027497455.2 Sardinella longiceps | reverse complement strand
GATATCTATCAGAACTGCACAACCCTGGGAGGATGTTCAGTGTGTGTGTGTGTGTGTGTGTGTGTGTGTGTGTGTGTGTCTGTCTGTGTCTGTGTGTGTGTCTCTGTGTGTGTGTGCGTGTGTGTGTGTGTGTGTGAGAGAGAGAGAGAGAGAGAGCACTCCTGATATCTGTTAATCAGAACTTCGCAACCCTGGGTGTGTGTGTGTGTGTGTGTGTGTGTGTGTGTGTGTGTGTGTATGTCAGGGGGTATTTTACAGTCCATTCTCATTTCATTGCAGCCATATTCTGTTCTTATGGCCAAATCTAGCACTAGCTATCAGAAAAGCAACATCTGAGACTAGCGAGTGCTAACGCTAGCTACTCCAATGCCAGCATCCATAGGCCTGTTCTCTGGGGCTAGCGAGTGCTAGCGGTAGCTACTCCAATGCCAGCATCCATAGGCCTGTTCTCTGAGGCTAGCGCTAGCTACTCCAATGGCAGCATCCATAGGCCTGTTCTCTGGGGCTAGCGAGTGCTAGCGCTAGCTACTCCAATGGCAGCATCCATAGGCCTGTTCTCTGGGGCTAGCGAGTGCCAGCGCTAGCTACTCCAATGGCAGCATCCATAGGCCTGTTCTCTGGGGCTAGAAGCTAGCGCTAGCTACTCCAATGGCAGCATCCATAGGCCTGTTCTCTGGGGCTAGCGCTAGCTACTCCAATGGCAGCATCCATAGGCCTGTTCTCTGGGGCTAGCGAGTGCTAGCGCTAGCTACTCCAATGGCAGCATCCATAGGCCTGTTCTCTGGGGCTAGCGAGTGCTAGCGCTAGCTACTCCAATGCCAGCATCCATAGGCCTGTTCTCTGGGGCTAGCGAGTGCTAGCGCTAGCTACTCCAATGCCAGCATCCATAGGCCTGTTCTCTGAAGCTAGCGCTAGCTACTCCAATGGCAGCATCCATAGGCCTGTTCTCTGGGGCTAGCGAGTGCTAGCGCTAGCTACTATTATGGCAGCATCCATAGGCCTGTTCTCTGAGCCACACTCACACATAACACACATTTACACATAACACACACACAACCATGACTATACACACTAACACATCACACACACTCACACACAACATGCAACACAACACACACTCACACACATCCCATGACTGTGTATGCACACTTACACATAACGCACGCTCACACACAACACACATTCACACACAGCCCCTGGCCACTGACTCTCATAAAGACATGCGCATACTGTACAAACACACACGCACACACACACACACACACATATATGCTGGGGTCTTAGCTAATGAAATATACATGTCATACACTGGCATGGAATATGGTTTGTGTGTGTGTGTGTGTGTGTGTGTGTGTGTGTGTGTGTGTGTGTGTGTGTGTGTGTGTGTGTGTGTGTGTGTGTGTGCGCTAAGCAGTTCTCATGTAACACAGTGGAGCAGTATTATTATCACATGTATTGTTATTTTAATTATTACCTTGCATCTGCAGTATGTAGATGTGTGTGTTGAATATGCAAGTGTGTGTGTGTGTGTGTGTGTGTGTGTGTGTGTGTGTGTGTGTGTGTGTGTGTGTGTGTGTGTGTGTGTGTGTGTGCAGGTTTAGTGTGTTTTCTGTGTGATTTCATGCATAGATTCAGTGTGTGTACGTGTGTGTGAGAGGGAGGGGGGAGAGACAGAAAGAGAAGGGGTTTATCATGCATATATGCATATGTGTGTGTGTGTGTGCGTGTGTGTGAGATACAGGGTGGAGCTGTACGGAATCCTTTGTGTGTGTGTGTGTGTATGTGATACGGGGTGGAGCTGTACAGAATCCTTTGTGTGTGTGTGTGTGTGTGTGGTGGTGTGTGTGTGTGTGTGTGTGTGTGTGTGTGTGTGTGTGTGTGTGTGTGCATCAGGCTGCGCATGTTCTTCATGCATATATGCATATGGATGTGTGTGTGAGAGAGAGACTTGGACTTGTGAATTGATTTGTGCACACGTCTGTCTTGTCTGTCTGTCTGTCTGTCTGTCTCCTTTTCTCTTTTATTGTGGAAGCAGACAGGATGGGTGTGTGTGTGTGTGTGTGTGTGTGTGTGTGTGTGTGTGTGTGTGTGCACGTGCATGTGTGAAAGCGTTTGCTTGTCTGTTTCATGCGTGTGTATGATTTTTTTTTTGTGCACGTGCATGTGTGAAATCGCTTGCTTGTCTGCTTCATGTGTGTGTGTGTGCGTGTGTGTGTGTGTGGCCATTGTGTGTGACCTCTGGAGAGGGAGGGAGTGAAGAAAGGAGGTGTGTGTGTGTGTGTGTGTGTGTGTGTGTGTGTGTGTGTGTGTGTGACCTCAGGAGAGGGATGGAGTGAAGAAGGGAGGTGTGTGTGTGTGTGTGTGTGTGTGTGTGTGTGTGTGTGTGTGTGTGTGTGTGTGACCTCAGGAGAGGGATGGAGTGAAGAAGGGAGGAGGGCAGAGGAGTAGCAGGTGAAATAAAGGAGCGACAGATCAAAACTAGTTACCCATCATGCGCACA
>JAODXP020000020.1:5077701-5115201 GCA_027497455.2 Sardinella longiceps | reverse complement strand
TTTCTGTGTGTGTGTGTGTGTGTGTGTGTGTGTGTTTAGGGTTGGTGCAGAGCAGCGGTCGGCCCTGGCAGAGAGTCTGAGTCCAAGAGGGAAGGAAGCTATGCTCTGAGCCCAGGCCCCGGCACACTGGACACACACACACACACACACACACACACACACATGCACACTCACACATACACACACACCCTCACAGACACACACTCTCAACCTAACACCGTCAAACTGTAACAGGTAAGTCAACTGCTCAAATAAACACACACTTGCACACACTCAAAGAAACACACACGCACACACACACACATTCATATACACACATACCTCTCACACTCCTGAGATCAGCTGGATAAGGAGTGCTTTTGAGGATGTTAGTTCAGGAGTGAATATTATATTACTGATGTTAGTTCAGGAGTGAATATTACTGATGTTAGTTCAGGAGTGAATATTATATTACTGATGTTAGTTCAGGAGTGAATATTACTGATGTTAGTTCAGGAGCTGAATATTATATTACTGATGTTAGTTCAGGAGTGAATATTACTGATGTTAGTTCAGTAGTGAATATTACTGATGTTAGTTCAGGAGTGAATATTATATTACTGATGTTAGTTCAGGAGTGAATATTATATTACTGATGTTAGTTCAGGAGTGAATATTATATTACTGATGTTAGTTCAGGAGTGAATATTACTGATGTTAGTTCAGGAGTGAATATTATATTACTGATGTTAGTTCAAGAGTGAATATTACTGATGTTAGTTCAGGAGTGAATATTACTGATGTTAGTTCAGGACTGAATATTATATTACTGATGTTAGTTCAGGAGTGAATATTACTGATGTTAGTTCAGGAGTGAATATTATATTACTGATGTTAGTTCAGGAGTGAATATTATATTACTGATGTTAGTTCAGGAGTGAATATTATATTACTGATGTTAGTTCAGGAGTGAATATTATATTACTGATGTTAGTTCAGGAGTGAATATTACTGATGTTAGTTCAGGAGTGAATATTACTGATGTTAGTTCAAGAGTGAATATTACTGATGTTAGTTCAGGAGTGAATATTATATTACTGATGTTAGTTCAGGAGTGAATATTACTGATGTTAGTTCAGGAGTGAATATTACTGATGTTAGTTCAGGACTGAATATTATATTACTGATGTTAGTTCAGGAGTGAATATTATATTACTGATGTTAGTTCAGGAGTGAATATTATATTACTGATGTTAGTTCAGGAGTGAATATTTCTGATGTTAGTTCAGTAGTCAATATTACTGATGCTAGTTCAGGAGTGAATATTTCTGAGGGTGGATGTTAGATCAGGAGTCAATATTACTTGTTATTGAAGGTGGATGTTAGCTACAGTATTTTAGTAGTGAGTGTTATTGAAGGTGGAGGTTAGCTAGTTTAGTGGGAGCGTGTCTATGTTCCCACAGCCCTATATCCCCACAACTCTATATTCCCACAGCCCTATGTTCCCACATTTCAAAGAGTTTTTTTTTTTCTTTCTTTCTTCAAAGTCAGGTACTGTAGTCCCACATTTCTACCCCTGCCTGGTAGACCTCCTATGTAAGTTCAAGCAAGATTCGATCTTTGGTATTATTTGCTCTCAATGGTGCCTTCCATGCAGGGCCGGACTGGGGCCAAAAAATGGCCCGGGCATTTTTGTCTGTGGCGGCCCACCATGATTTTATTCAATAACTTCATGGCACGCTAAAATAACACTGAAAGTTGGAAACATTGTATGATCATTAGAGATTTAATTGGACTAGCCCAGTATACTTTAAGAAAGTTATGACCAAATTATGACATCACCGGCTCAAAAATGACCATCGGCCCACCGGGCATTGCCCTGTATGCCCTATGGCCAGTCCATGCCTGCTTCCAGGTAGTGGGGTTAGGTTTAGGGTAAGGGTAAGGTTATTTTATGCTGTGCTGCCTAGATTTATATTCGCAATGAAAACGATCTTCATCCACTTCATTTGCATCCACATTCCACAGCGATTTTATATTCATCCACCTCAGTGATCATTTTTGAAATCGACCTCAGCAATCGTTTTTTGGAATCGTTTTCAGTTTCAGAATCTTCCATTCTAATGTGAACGGAAGGGCTAACTGGATAAATATGACCTGTGTTGGTGTGAACATGCCCTTATCGGAACATATTGCTGTGGGAAAATAGGGTCCATTTTTTTTTTTTTTTTAATCTTTGTAATGTGAGAGCATGGGGCTGTGGGAACATAGGGCCCAATTTCTCAAATTTCCTAAGAAATGTGGGAACATAGGGTTGTGGGAACATAGAGCTGTGGGAACATAGGGCCTAATTTCTTTTCAATTGGGAGTGAATATTATTAAAGTGGATGTTAGCTAGCTCATGAGTGAATGGCTAGTTTAGTAGTGAGTTTTATTGAAGGTGGATGCTAGCTAGTTTAGTAGTGAGTTTTATTGAAGGTGGATGTTGGCTAGTTTGGGAGTGAATGTTATTAAAGTGATGGTTGGCTAGTTCTGGAGTGAATGGCTAGTTTAGTAGTGAGTTTTATTGAAGGTGGATGTTAGCTAGTTTAGTAGTGAGTGTTATTGAAGGTGGATGTTAGCTAGTTTAGTTGTGAATATTATTAAAGTGGATGTTGGGTAGTTTGGGAGTGAGTGTTATTGAAGGTGGATGTTAGCTAGTTTAGTAGTGAATATTATTAAAGTGGATGTTAGCTAGTTTAGTAGTGAATATTATTAAAGGTGGATGTTGGCTAGTTTAGTAGTGAATATTATTAAAGTGGATGTTGGCTAGTTTAGTAGTGAATATTATTAAAGTGGATGTTGGGTAGTTCTGGAGTGAATAGCTGGTTTAGTAGTGAGTTTTATTGAAGGTATATCTGTGTTGTTTGCTAGTTCTGTCTTGCTTGTGTGAGCTGAAACGGAGAGCAGAATAATCTGCTAAAGTGAGAAAGTCTGTGTTGCCTGTGTTGAGTCCTGAGTGAGCTGAGGCAGAGAGCAGTAAAGAGAATCTGTGAGGCCGACTGCTTGTGTTTAGTCCTGGGCTGGAAGAGAGCGAACTGCTTGTGTTTAGTCCTGGGCTGGAAGAGAAGAGAGCGAACTGCGTCACCCAGCCCTAAACTGACCTGATTTGACTCCTTGGAACGGGTTGACCTACATTTGAATGGCTTCCTGATGCCACCTGGTGGCTATGAGAGGAACTGCAAGACAGAGCTTGACTAGAGGCCCAAATCCACCGTTTTCACTTGTGCTCCAATACTCCAGCTGGAGTGGCCATGTTTCCCATGTGTGTGTCTGTGTGTGTGTGTGTGTGTGTGTGTGTGTGGGTATCATAATAGGGTCTAATAATATAGAGTATGATTAGGGAAGGGCTCTCACTGCTGGCCTGGGCATATAGTAATGTACATCACTGCTGGCCTGGGTATATAGTAATATACATCACTGCTGGCCTGGGTTAGGGTTAGGGTTATACATCACAGCTGGGGTAGAACAGGCATATAGTAATATACATCACTGCTGGCCTGGGTATATCACAGTCAAGAGCTGGCTGGGTCTTTATGTTTGGTATGGCCTTATTTGCCTTGTTTTGCAGAGTGTGAAGAATGCAAACACACACACACACACACACACACACACACACACACACTGAATTTCAGCTGATGACGGTTTAGTGAGTTCATGATTTAACAGCCAAATGATGTTTATTCAAAGAAGGTCCCAGTTTATGTGTTTATGTAAAATCGTTCAATCACTCACACACACACACACACACACACACACACACACACACACACACACACACACACACACACACACACACACACACACACACACACACACACACACACACACACACACACACACACACACACATAGCCTAACAATAATGAAATAAGCACCCCCTAAGTGGTGTGGAAACCAGTAACCAATTTCCAAGCACTAGCCGACATGCTAACCAGTGATGACCAAGTGCCATAGAAATATAGGCCTACTAGAAGTGCCATAGAAATATAGGCCTACTAGAAGTGCCATAGAAATATAGGCCTACGAGTAGTGCCATAGAAATATAGGCCTACTAGAAGTGCCATAGAAATATAGGCCTACTAGAAGTGCCATAGAAATATAGGCCTACTAGAAGTGCCATAGAAATATAGGCCTACTAGAAGTGCCATAGAAATATAGGCCTACTAGAAGTGCCATAGAAATATAGGCCTACTAGAAGTGCCATAGAAATATAGGCCTACTAGAAGTGCCATAGAAATATAGGCCTACTAGAAGTGCCATAGAAATATAGGCCTACTAGAAGTGCCATAGAAATATAGGCCTACTAGAAGTGCCATAGAAATAACTCTAGATCTCATCATCAAGGGTTAGGATGATAAAACTTCCAGAGGGGTCTAACTCTAGCCTACCGTAACCTTAAAGGCGCCTACAGACCAAAGATCCACCACGAGATAGGCTGCGACGTTCTTAAAACCTGGACGTTCTAAAACTCTGAAACTGCGATTTCACTTGTTAAATCTTTTCGATGGCTTGCAACTGCCTGCAACAACCTGCGACGATTCATTCACACCGCCGCAACTCCGTTCTAAAACCGTCTCGCCGTGGATCACACACAACCCACATATATATTATACACACACAACCCTACATATGGGTCTCTTTTATAACCATATTTATTATACACACACAACCCTCATATCTATTATACACACACAACCCTACATATGGATCTCTGATCATATATATTATACACACACAACCCTACATATGGATCTCTGATCATATATATTATACACACACAACCCTACATATGGATCTCTGATCATATTTATTATACACACACAACCCTACATATGGATCTCATACGCACACAACCCTACATATGGATCTCTGATCATATATATTATACACACACAACCCTACATATGGATCTCTGATCATATATATTATACACACACAACCCTACATATGGATCTCTGATCATATATATTATACACACACAACCCTACATATGGATCTCATACGCACACAACCCTACATATGGATCTCTGATCATATATATTATACACACACAACCCTACATATGGATCTCTGATCATATATATAATACACACACACAACCCTACATATGGATCTCTGATCATATTTATTATACACACACAACCCTACATATGGATCTCATACGCACACAACCCTACATATGGATCTCTGATCATATATATTATACACACACAACCCTACATATGGATCTCTGATCATATATATTATACACACACAACCCTACATATGGATCTCTGATCATATATATTATACACACACAACCCTACATATGGATCTCTGATCATATTTATTATACACACACAACCCTACATATGGATCTCTGATCATATATATTATACACACACAACCCTACATATGGATCTCTGATCATATATATAATACACACACACAACCCTACATATGGGTCTCTGGTCAATGAGAGGCACTAAAGTCCCGCATGTGCACAGACACAGTTTCAATCGCTTATGTGAGTACAGTCGGCTCAGATGGCCTGTGCACATGAGGTGTGTGTGTGTGTGTGTGTGTGTGTGTGTGTGTGTGTGTGTGTGTGTGTGTGTGTGTGTGTGTGTGCCTAACTCAGGTCATCCCCAGTGCGGTGGCCTGTGTACATGAGGTGTTTTCTATCACTAATTGTCATGATGGTAATTGTATCGTAATTGTCATGATAATGCAATGATAATGCTAATGCTAATGCTAATGTGTGTGTGTGTGTGTGTGTGTGTGTGCCTAACTCAGGTCATCCCCGGTGCGGTGCCCAGTGTCTGTGCGAGCCAAGTGATGAGCGGTGAGCGTGTGCACAGCGTAAACCTGCACAACTTCAGCTCCTCCGTGCTGGAAACCCTGAATGAGCAGCGCCAGCGAGGACACTTCTGTGACGTCACAGTGCGTATCCATGGCAGCATGCTCCGCGCACACCGCTGCGTCCTCGCCGCGGGCAGCCCCTTCTTCCAGGTGAGTCTCTTTCACACACACATACACACATTTTAATTCTTTATTTGGATTGACAGATTGACAGACATTTATCATGGCACAATCCAAATATGGCTTTAAGGAGTTTCATACAACATTACCAGTATCTACTCATAATGTGAAAGAGATGACACCTTCGCCTCCAAATGAAGAGGCTTCCAATTATGCTAGACACTGAGCAATACTTTGTGAATTGTTTAGCCCTTTTCTTAGAAAGTCCACAGATCTGAAGGCCCCGCACACACATTTTATGCACATTTCCCAAACTACTTAATGCAATATTAATGCAATAATCAGTGCTATACTGTAACCTATGTAGCTTACTGTAGTTAGCAGTGCTATACTGTAGCTATGTAGCTTACTGTAGTTAGCAGTGCTGTACTGTAGCTATGTAGCTTACTGTAGTTAGCAGTGTTACTGTATACTGTAGCCTATGTAGCTTACTGTAGTTAGCAGTGCTACTGTATACTGTAGCTTACTGTAGTTAGCAGTGTTACTGTATATTGTAGCCTATGTAGCTTACTGTAGTTAGCAGTGCTATACTGTAGCTATGTAGCTTACTGTAGTTAGCAGTGCTATACTGTAGCTATGTAGCTTACTGTAGTTAGCAGTGCTACTGTATACTGTAGCTTACTGTAGTTAGCAGTGCTACTGTATACTGTAGCCTATGTAGCTTACTGTAGTTAGCAGTGCTGTACTGTAGCTATGTAGCCTTTCTAGTTAGTCTATGCTGTACTGTAGCTATGTAGCTTACTGTAGTTAGCAGTGCTACTGTATACTGTAGCCTATGTAGCTTACTGTAGTTAGCAGTGCTATACTGTAGCTATGTAGCCTTACTGTAGTTAGCAGTGTTACCTGTAGCTATGTAGCTTACTGTAGTTAGCAGTTCTATACTGTAGCTATGTAGCCTTTCTACTAGTCTAGCTTACTGTAGTTATGCAGCTGCTATACTAGTCTAGCCTACCTGTAGCCTTTCTACTAGTCTAGTTTACCTGTAGCCTACTGTAAATAGTTGTACAGTAAATATGCAGAAAATAGTTGTGTGTTGTCATGTGTCCTTATGAGTGCTAATGTCCGTGTCCTATTGTGTCCTAATGAGTGCTCATGTCTGTGTCCTCATGTTTCCCTTCTGTCCTATTGAGTGCTCATATGTCCCTTCTGTCCTTATGAGTGCTCATGTCCGTGTCCTCATCTGACCCTTCTGTCCTATTGAGTGCTCATTGTGACCCTTCTGTCCTGCTCAGGACAAGCTCCTGCTGGGCTACAGCGACATCGAGATCCCAGCGGTGGTGTCTGTGCAGTCGGTGCAGAAGCTCATCGACTTCATGTACAGCGGCGTCCTGCGCGTCGCCCAATCAGAGGCCCTGCAGATCCTCACGGCCGCCAGCATCCTGCAGATCAAGCGCGTCATCGATGAGTGCACGCGCATCATGGCCGGCACGCCGGGGGGCTTCGGGGGGACCTCGGGCTCGGGCGGGCACGGAGGAGGAGACTCGTGCCAGGAGACCACGCCGCGCGGAACCCCTGAGTCGGGCACGTCCGGCCCCAGCAGCGACGCGGAGAGCGGCTACATGATGGCGCAGCAGCAGCACAGTCTGGAGCGCGTCTACACCTCGCTCTACTCCGGCCTGGGCGTGCAGAACGGCAAGGACGCCGGCGGCGGTGGCGGCCATCACCAGGGCTACCTGCACACAGGTGTGGGCGCGGGAGCGGGGCCAGGAGCACAGGGGGCGGGGCAAGAACCCGCCTGGATCGCACGCATCCACGAGAGATCCCAGCATGCAATGGAGCGCTACCTGAGCACTACGCCTGAGAGCTCTGGACACTGCCGCAAGCAACCACGTCCCGTTAGGCTACACCCGGGGGGTGAGTACACACACACACACACACACACACACACACACCACGCCAGAGAGCTCCGGACACTGCCGCAAGCAACCACGTCCCGTTAGGCTACACCCGGGGGTGAGTACACACACACACACACACACACACACACACACACCACGCCAGAGAGCTCCGGACACTGCCGCAAGCAACCACGTCCCGTTAGGCTACACCCGGGGGGTGAGTACACACACACACACACACACCACGCCAGAGAGCTCCGGACACTGCCGCAAGCAACCACGCCCCGTTAGGCTACACCCGGGGGGTGAGTACACACACACACACACACACACACACACACACACACATCTTAAATGGCATACTTCTATCAGTGCTCTGCAGTGTTGTCTATAGTGTGCATGCTGTGATATTGTTCATTTCCACAGCAGTGTTCTAATATAAGCAGATCAGTGCTTTGGAACAGCAGGCGGAGGGGATGGGTGTAGTTCTAAGTGGACCGGTGCTTTGGAACAGCAGGCGGAGGGGATGGGTGTAGTTCTAAGTGGACCGGTGCTTTGGAACAGCAGGCGGAGGGGATGGGTGTAGTTCTAAGTGGACCGGTGCTTTGGAACAGCAGGCGGAGGGGATGGGTGTAGTTCTAAGTGGACCGGTGCTTTGGGACAGCAGGCGGAGGGGATGGGTGTAGTTCTAAGTGGACCGGTGCTTTGGGACAGCAGGCGGGGGGGATGGGTGTAGTTCTAAGTGGACCGGTGCTTTGGGACAGCAGGCGGGGGGGATGGGTGTAGTTCTAAGTGGACCGGTGCTTTGGGACAGCAGGCGGAGGGGATGGGTGTAGTTCTAAGTGGATCGGTGCTTTGGAACAGCAGGCGGAGGGGATGGGTGTAGTTCTAAGTGGATCGGTGCTTTGGGACAGCAGGTGGAGGGGATGGGTGTAGCCGCTCAACTCAAACACTCAGACTGATGACTGTAATTTAACAGCGGTTGTCAGTGTGAACCTACTATGCACTGACACATAAGCCCTTTTCCCATTGCAACGCGGTATAATGCCGGGTCGTAATACCGTGTCCAACCCCGCGTCAAGCAATGGGAACGCAATTCTAACCCCTGCCCAAAGCCGTGTCGCTGGACTGTTCTGGGGGTTTGACCTAGAGGCACAAAGCGTAATACGTAACACGTAAAGTCGGGCGGGTTTAATGACGTAACCTATGCGCTGCTCTTTTTTCATCTGAACCACGTGAACTTGAGAATGTAAACAATCCATACGGAGGTCTAACTAGCAATTAAGCTAGGTTACAGGCAGCAATAGGCAGCTAACTGGTCACTCAAGGCATAGCAAAACCAGTCATACAAACAGAAAGCAAACCCATGGAGAATAAACAGCACTTGACTTGATCAACCATAAATCACATTATGACCATCCCTAAGCCTATGCGCTGCTCTTTTTTCATCTGAACCACGTGAACTTGAGAATGTAAACAACAAATCCATACGGTGGTCTAACTAGCAATTAAGCTACAGGCAGCAACAGGCAGCTAACCGGTCACGAAAAGCATAGCAAAACCGGTCATACAATCAGAAAGCAAACCCATGGAGAATGAACAACACTTGGCTTGATCAAATCACATTATGAAGCAGCTACTTTGACAGCTACTGTCACCGCAAGCTCACAATCTCGCACCACCACCAGCCTACTGTCATGACATGACCATCTCACAAACAAGCTCACAATCTAGTCAAAACCCACCAATTTAGCTTTAAAAATCCTCAATGGTAGCAGCATTTATAGAAGTAGAAATCCACAAACCTACCTGTCCTTGTAAACTGCTCAAAAGGACCATGCTTTTTAATCCACAGAACCTGCTTGGATAACGTAGCCAGTCTTGCAGTTACCTGTTTGAAACGGTAGCCTAGCAATTTTCTTTTTTTTATTAGCCCAAGTGTTTAAATGTCAATGCCTGAACTCTGTTGCTGCTCTTGCTCTGTTGCTGTTAGTCACGCCCACTTCAGACACAGGTCGTTGTCCGTTCCCATTGAACTCGCTCCGGCAAAAAGACTACCCCCCAAGGTGGGTCGAAAAGCCGAGCCGAGTTGATGCGGCAATACGGCTCCTCAATGGGAACGGAACAGCGCGAGCGCGCTTAAGGCGTGTTTAACCCGCTATATTCCTCAATGGGAAAGGGGCTATAGTGGCTATAGTGGCTATAGTGGCCCCCCAGGCTATTTAAGTGTGAACCTACTATGCACTGAAACATAGTGTGTGAAGTATTTAAGTGTGCGATTTGAGACACAACCCGCTATATTCCTCAATGGGAAAGGGGCTATAGTGTGTGAAGTATTTAAGTGTGAACCTACTATGCACTGAAACATAGTGTGTGAAGTATTTAAGTGTGCGATTTGAGACACAACCCGCTATATTCCTCAATGGGAAAGGGGCTATAGTGTGTGAAGTATTTAAGTGTGCGATTTGAGACACAGACATTAACCTGTTGACCTCTTTCTTGTCTTGTCTTTCTGCAGGGGTGCACATCAAGCAGGAGTCGGAGGAGGACTACAGCAGCTATCTGTCCTACTCCTCGTCTGGGGGGGTTCTGGGGGGGGACGAGGGTTCTGAGAGCGAGCCCAAGGGCGAAAGCTTCGACTCGGGCGTCAGTTCCTCTGTGGGCACCGAGCCTGACTCCGCTGACCACACCCATCAGCAACATCACTTCCTGTTTGGCCGGGAGGAGGCGGGCTCAGAGGTGGAGACTGGCGGGGGATTGGTCAGCGGGTCTATACACGGGCATACGGCCCCTCCCCCATCCCACCCCGTGACTCGCATCGAGGTGAGCGATTCGTCGCCGGAGCGAACGCTCCACGAGTCGGACGGGGCCTTGGGGTCGGGCACCAGCCCTGTGGAGACGCTCATCCCGCAGTCGCCGGGGGCAACGCTGCCGTCGGCGGCCCAGCTGTACCTGCGTCAGCCTTGCGAGAGCCCCGCGGGGGGCGGCGCTGGCGCCGGAGGCCTCAGACTGCCCCTCACCCTCACCAGCAACAGCCAGGTGATGGGCACCGCGGGCAACAGCTTCGTCCCCGCCATCTTCGCCACGCAGCCGCCCAGCGCCAACAAGCCCTTCCTCTTCAGCCTGCCGCCCACCATGGGCTCTGCCGCCGGGGTCACCCCGGGGGGGCAGTTTGTAGCCGTGCCCCCAACCCCCCCCAGCTCCCACGGCCCCCCAGGCCTGTCCCCGTACCAGGGGGGTGGAGGTGGAGGCCAGCCCGGGGGGGCGGGTGGTGTGGGGGGGCAGCAGGGCGAGAAGAAGCCCTACGAGTGCACGCTCTGCAGCAAGACCTTCACCGCCAAGCAGAACTACGTCAAACACATGTTTGTGCATACAGGTACGTCAAACACACACACACACACACACACACACACACACACATTTGTGCACAGAGGCACGTCAAACACACACACGTTTGTGAACACAGGCACGTCAAACACACACACGTTTGTGCACAGTTAGAGTTACTGGTTTCGGCCCGGGTGAGAGGTAGAAATGGAATATTATGGGGTAGAAATGGGATGTTATGGGGTATGGGGTAGAAATGGGATGTTATGGGGGTATGGGGTAGAAATGGGATGTTATGGGGTAGAAATGGGATGTTATGGGGTATGGGGTAGAAATGGGATGTTATGGGGTATGGGGTAGAAATGGGATGTTATGGGGTAGAAATGGGATGTTATGGGGTATGGGGTAGAAATGGGATGTTATGGGGTATGGGGTAGAAATGGGATGTTATGGGGTAGAAATGGGATGTTATGGGGTGAGGAGTATGGGGTAGAAATGGGATGTTATGGGGTAGAAATGGGATGTTATGGGGTATGGGGTAGAAACGGGATGTTCTGGGGTATGGGGTAGAAACGGGATGTTATGGGGGTATGGGGTAGAAATGGGATGTTATGGGGGTATGGGGTAGAAATGGGATGTTATGGGGTTGGGGGTGAGAGGTATGGGCTGGTCTGTTCTGATTGGTCAGTTTGGGGCTGGTCTGGTCTGACTGGTCAGTTTGGGGCTGGTCTGGTCTGGTCTGATGTTCATTCTGTTCTACTCTACCTTGTCTGATGATCCTGTGTGCTTGGTCTGTGTGTGTGTGTGTGTGTGTGTGTGTGTGTGTGTGTGTGTGTGTGTGTGTCTCTCTCTGTGTGTGTGTGTGTGTGTCTCTGTGTGTGTGTGTGTGTGTGTGTGTGTGTGTGTAGGTGAGAAGCCGCACCAGTGCTCCATCTGCTGGCGGTCCTTCTCCCTGAAGGACTACCTGATCAAGCACATGGTGACCCACACGGGGGTGCGCGCCTACCAGTGCTCCATCTGCAACAAGCGCTTCACGCAGAAGAGTTCCCTCAACGTGCACATGCGTCTGCACCGCGGGGAGAAGTCCTACGAGTGCTACGTGTGCAAGAAGAAGTTTTCCCACAAGACGCTTCTGGAGCGTCACATGGCGCTGCATGCGGGGGGCGTGGCCAGCGTGGGGCTGGGCGTGGCCAGCGGAATCAGCGCCGGGGTGGTGGGGGTCGGAGGGGGCGTCGGCATCCCTGGCATGGGGGCCGCAGGAGTGGGCGTGATCGGAGTGGGGGCGATGGGCGGCGCCGGAGGAGGCGGGAGTGTGAGCGTTGTAGGAGGAGCTTCGGGGATGGTGGGAGGGGCTACCGTGAGCGCCATCAGTGGAGCTGCGTCAGGCGGCGCTTCGTCAGGCGCGGGAGCTTCCTCCGTGCCCATGACCCTCGGTGACCCCTCCGCCGTGGCCGCTGGGATCGCCGTGGCGACCGGAGGGGGAGGGGCCGCAGCGGTGGGGGGCGGGGCAGCGGTCGGCGTGGCGACTGAAGGAGCCGCCTCCCACCAGGAGCAGACGACCTACGTGTGCTCCGTCTGTCCAGCCAAGTTCGACCAGATCGACATGTTCAACGACCACATGCGCATGCACGTGACGGATGGCTAAGCTCACCTGCGTCACCTTTCACCAGCCAAGCAAACAGCCCAAACCTGTTCACCCATCTACTCTACTCAACTCAACTCAACTCAACTCAACTCAACTCACCAACCAATGGGAATCTAGTCCACTCATCTACTCAACTCAGCAACAACCAATCGGAATCCAATTCACTCATCTACTCAACTCAGCAACAACCAATCGGAATCTTGTTCACCCATCTACTCAGTTTTGCTACATCCAATCGGAAACCAGTCCACCCATCTCCTCAACATCCAATCAGAATCCAGTCCACTCATCTACTCAACTCGGCAACATCCAATCAGAATCCAGTCCACTCATCTACTCAACTCGGCAACAACCAATCGGAATCTAGCCCACTCATCTCAGTTTCAGCCCCACACACACGTTCAGCTCACACACAACAGCAGTTTCAGCCCCACACACACACGTTCAGCTCACACACAACAGCAGTTTCAGCCCCACACACACACGTTCAGCTCACACACAACAGCAGTTTCAGCCCCACACACACACGTTCAGCTCACACACAACAGCAGTTTCAGCCCCACATACACACTCAGCATGCACACAGCAGCCGTTTCAGCAGCCGGATGTTTTCACAACAAATCAAGAAAATAACTTCAGAGTGGTGAAGATGAATCACATGAATGGAGGATATAAAAAATAACTAAAATGGCACTAGATTTTTTATTTTCTTTTTATCTTTTTTTTAATTGTCTTAAGTGATCTTTTTGAGGGCAATGTTTGAATATATATATAAATATAAATATATATATGTGTGTGTGTGTGTGTGTGTGTGTGTGTGTGTGTGTGTGTTGTTAGCACATGTATGCTATCACTGGCACATTTTTGAAATATTTTGTCTCTATCTTATCTTCTGATGTTTCCCAGAGAAAAAAAAACAATGTTTGTGTTCTTGTTCTCTTTTGAATATTATTTGTGGGTGTTAATAATTCCTTCATTGTTGCCTTAAAGGCTAGTGAGCGTAACGTTGGCTGACTGATCCACTGGCTGGATTCTCTGTCCCAATAGTTACTAGACGGCCTCTAAACTCGTCGATAAAAAAAGGTAATATTTCTTCAGCTCTGACTGAGCTTTAAAAGAAGTCCTTTGTGTATTGCCGATTTCGTTATGTGTTAAACACTACCAGAATCTGGCGGGAAAAATTAAAAACCTAAGATAGAAGTCACACACACGATGCCAGTTCTGCAATGCGCTGATACAGTTTAAGGACTGTAGAAGCTCCGTCACACACACACACAGCCCAGAATGTGTTCACACACACAGATCAGCAGATCCCGCATGGTCCAGTGTCAGAGAATTGTACCGTATGATATTCCCCAAACCTTAAACGGCTTCGTTTAAACATCTTACAGTTTAGAAACAAACACAGAATAGCTACCAATACAATATGAACATTTGGATCTAGCATCCTTCAAATGTTTAGTTGTAGACCGAACTTTGAACAGCTGAAAAGCGTTCAAAACTTACTGTGGTATCAATACATGTTGACACAATTTTTTATTACATTTTTTGATGACACAAAGAAACTTAAAAAAAAAAAAATGTGGAAAAAAATTGAGACACAGATATGCCTTGTTAATTTTTCATCTGTGTGGGGATTGTAAAAGGTGGGAATTGTCAACACTGGGTTTGTGAAAAATGACGATTATTGTTATTGTTGTTACGATAATGATAGTTGTTCCTGTTATTTATTGAACGTTTGCTAATATGTGGGAATATGTGGTAAGATGGAAGCAATGTTGCAGCTGTTGTTATGACAATTATGATTGTCATTTAAAAAAAAAACAGGTGGTACAATTTGGCTTGTATTTGTTAGATGTTGGAAAACAGAAAAGACAAAAAAAAAAGATTCTTTCATGTGACATTGAAAGAATTATGCTTTCACAAAATATTTTCATTTTGTTTTCATGTATTACTTTTGACTTGATTTACAAATTTTCCCATGTGGATGCTGATCTTACCAATATTTAAGTATATTTTATAGTCACAAAAAGCTTGAAGGTCAACTCTTTCCACAGTTTGTGCTTGTTTTTATAAATATCCAAAGCAAAAAAAAAGAGGAAAAAAAAATCGACATGCTTTAACGCACATTATATTTGATTGGTTAGACTTTCAGTCCCGCGTCACACTGCCACAATGATCCCCTAGTGCAAAAAAAAAACCAACAACACAAAAACAAAAACAAGAACATGACTGTTTCAAACGACCTCTTCCACTGCAAAGATGCATGCACACACAAGTTCTATTCCAGAAACAAGCTGAAGTCTTTTTCAGCCTTAACCAAGAAACATGAGCATCTTTTGAGAATTGTGTTAAGAGTTCAAGAGTTCGATTTGCAGACTCGTTCCGTAAATTTCAGAAGATTAACAAGGAGAGCGAAGCTAAGCTAGCGCCTGTTTATTAAGTTTGAGCTAAGCTAAAGTGTTAATTGTATTTCAGCACCTTCAGATTAAAAAAAAATGTTTCTTTGCCTTTCGCCCCAATATATCTTGATCAAGTGAACTTTTTTAATTTTGCACTTACTGAAGCAGTCAGCCACAAAAAAATATTTGCACTTGAATTGTTTTTTGTAAGTCTAGATCCTTAACAAGCGATTTGGTCTGTTCTCCAGATTCTCCTTCTTAATTCTGCTTTTGTGTCAAACACAAAATACCAGAATCACAGGGGTTGGCTGTCCAGACCGTGCCATTTAATACAGAATCAAATTCTGAAATTAAATGTCCGCATCCATTTAACGTTGCTATTGTCTATTTGCCCCGTTCTTTAGAATGCTCTCAGTTGAATTCTCCTTCTGAATCAGAATGGCCTTTTAAAACACCAGGGTTATCTGGACAGCTGGGTTACAAGTGCTGGGTTGATGGAGGACTGGAGGGTTGTCTCTGGGACACTCTAAGGGTTCCACTGAGGGGTTCCATTGGGAGTAGGACACACTTAAAGACCCATAGACTCATTGGGAATAGGGTTCCATTGGGACTAGAACACACTTAAAGACCCATAGACTCATTGGGAATAGGGTTCCATTGGGAATAGAACACACTTAAAGACCCATAGACTCATTGGGAATAGGGTTCCATTGGGACTAGAACACACTTAAAGACCCATATACTTATTGGGAATAGGGTTCCATTTGGTCTAGGACACACTTAAAGACCCATAGACTCATTGAGAATAGGACGCACCTGAAAAAAAAAATATAGAAAGCAGTTCAGACATGAACAGCCACCCCTTGTGAAAACCAAGTATTGTCTATTCTATCGGTTCTTTTATTATATAGTTTTTTATGTATTTCTTAGTCCAACCCCTCCCCTCTCCCCTCTCCCACAACACTTTGGCCCTGAAGTCTTCCCCCCCCTCTACAACCTGTTGCCCCTTACTGCCCATCTTACCCCGACCCTTCCACCTGTCAGGGGGTACATGTGAGTGTGTCAGGAGGGTGGTAAAGTGGCAAACCTGGGCGAGTTAAAGGGGAGGTTTCCTGGGTGAGTTAAAGGGGAGGTGTGGTAACTCTGATAATAGAAGAGCCTTTAGTCCTTTTTCACTCAACAAAGCCAGCAGGTCCCGCTGTTAGCAGGTTAACCACAGTACCGCTATACCCACTGTTAGCAGGTTAACCACATCCTCTTTCTTAACCAAGCCCAGATTATCACTTCATCAGCTACTTAGAACAATCCCCCTGGACAAGGCAGTGTCTATTTGGCTCCTCACAAACAAAAAACGCTAGATACTCTTTACTTCTCCTTTAAAGTGCTCCACAGAATTACGCTAGATACTCTTTACTTCTCCTTTAAAGTGCTCCACAGAATTACGCTAGATATCAATTTCTCCCCCTCTAAAGTGCTCAACCAAAGTCCTCAGTGATGAGACTTTGGCAGCTCCTTCAGATTATCCTGAGCCAACTCCATTACAGACCAACTCAGACTCAGACTCAGAGCAGAGCGCCACACTCCTGACTGCAACCCTGCTTGGGAAAATAAAAAGCATCCAATCCACCACAGCGCCACCATTACAATAGCAAAGGCCATGTCAAATATGCAATGGAGAGGAGAGGCCACCTTCAGGACGTAGAGCAGTATTAGCCCAGTTGCCAACCCTAACCCTAACCCTTCCTAAAGTACAGCACAGGGTTGGCTGGGTTCACCAGTTCCAGTTGTTGTTTTTTTCACCTTTTCCCTTCTGTTGAAATGCGGAGCAATCACAGCTCACATCTGCATGCCTAGTGCTGTCCACGGAAATCTTTCTGTTCTAGTTGTTGTATTTCAAGATGAAAGATTAGCATATTGTAGATTAGCACTCCAATCCGTCTGTCTGTTTGTTCTCCCAGTCCCTCCGTTAGCGCTATGCTGCCGTACCCAGTAAGTCAATCATTGATGCACCTTTGGCTGTTTGATACATTCCTGTGTGCAGTGTAGGGAAACTAGCTGAGAGACGTACATTAAACCCGATCGTCCCAACGCTTAGAGGGCATGCCGGGAGCTCGGCCCGGCCCAGCCAATAGGCTACTTTAGGCCCCTGCCAGTCATTTGCCTTTAAGGTACATAAGAACTAGCCAAGACCCCAAGACACGTATGTCTATAAACATATTTGGGCTTTTTGATACTTTAACCAATGTGACTTGTAATTCGTTAGAACTCCAGTGCATCAACTGTAGACCAATAAATTGCAATGTTGTTCCAAAAGCAACAATAGTCTAAGCAGCAGCAGAAACATGTGATAGAAGATGCCAGATTGGAATCAACAAGCAAAGATGGAGTTTATGCTGGAGGGGTGCGACACTTTGCATTTTCCCCCTTTGATTTGCACACGTTCACTTCTTAAATGTTGCCTGTGCTTTTGTTTTATAAATGTAAAAACAAAACAAAAAAAAAAAAAAACATGAAAATGTGTTTGTTTTTAGTGTTGTCTTTGATTTTCTGCATTGTAACTTAGTTTTTTCTTTGTTTTTTTTCTGTGTGAAACAGTGAAACAGTAATTTTGTAATTTCTGTCAGATTTTGTTTGTTTCAAGTTCTGTTGTCGTTCATATAAAGGAATATTATTTGTAATGGATGGAAATGTCCAGCATGAAACAGAACTGTGGCGTGAAAGAAAGACTGGCTGTCACCTTTCCTCCTCTTCAACAGGAGGCGCTGTTGCAGATTTTTGCGAGAAAAAAAAATGTTGCATCTACATTGCACTGTTTTTTTTTTTGTTGTTGTGTTTTTTTTTCTTCTTTTTTTTTGATAAATTGAATACCCCACGAAGTGCACTATTTACTGATTTATTAATAATTGTGATTCTTCTTATTGATTATCACAGTGCGTTTTATGATGCTGTTACACCGAAATAGATTATAGTGTTTAGAGATGAATAATTGCAAATATATATTTTTATTTTTGTTGTTTTGAAGTTGGAAGTTTTCAAGTGAATTTGGTTGGGTGAGTAGGGGGAGGTTGTGAGGCTTTTTGAAATTATGTATTTTTTTGTTCAATTTTACCATGTTGAAGCAGTTTAGTGTTGATGTCAGACATTGTTTTTTTTTTTGTTTTGTTTTGTTTTTTTTTGTTTGTTTAATTTTCTTCCTTCTTCTGTCTGATTTGCCGCTAGCATCACTGTTGTCCTCTCTTGTTCCTCACCTTCCTTCCCTGCACTCACTTCACAGTCAACTGTTTATGGCTTCTTTCTAATGCTGTGTCAAAAACTTGTGACATTACCAAAATGACAATGCTGAATAAGACCGGAAATAGCTCAGCTTTGAACATGTTCAAGGTCAGCCCCTTGAGTGCAGCATCTTTATAAGATTGTGTTACTGTGGATGACCAGTAGGGGGAGGTATGAGTTGTGTTCTAAACCCAAAGCTATCGACGGTGCTTCCAAATTACTGCCGCCGTAGAGGAGCACTGTTTCAGTCACCATCACCATCAAAGTCTCTCTCTCACACACACACACACACACACACACACACACACATTTTCTAGTCCCCCTCCTGTGGGAAATGGCATTGCTCTGAGCACAGGCCTACTGGTTGGCCTGATTATGTATGAGAGCTGATGGATCTCAATGATATGCACACACTGAGCATACCATTTCATTCTCTGCTAAACTTCCTTAAGTATTTCCAACACACACACACACACACACAAAGACACAAAGACACAGAATGCTAGAGGTTGTTAATGTGGCCCTATAAGACTTGGTGCAGCTTGGTGTCGGTCGGCACTCAGCTGAGGCAGTCAGACTCTCTGCTTGAGCTGCCCCAGAGCCAGAAGATCAGGTGCTACTAGACCAGACTAGACTAGACTCCCGGAGGGCCAGAGGGAGGACGATGTCTTCAGTGCGTTTGCCAAATCATTTCCTAATGACCCTGCCAGTGTCCAGTGTCCACATGGAAGCGGCCTAGCGCTGTAGCCTCTGCGGCTGTGGTGCCCTGAGAGCTAAGAGGGTGGAGATGCTGGAATGCATTGTTAGCATGATTGTGTGACACTAACATGCCTGCATGTTGTGCCATTAGGATGCTAGCCGGTTAGCTTGGCTGTGAAGTCAACAGCCAGGGTGTCAGTAGGCTGCTAGTTTATTCGTCTTCACTAGATGTGCTGCTTATGGGGCCATTGGGATGCTAGCCGGTTAGCTTCACTGTGAGAGGCTAACATTTTTGCATATGGTTCCATTAGAGCGCTAGTGAGTTTGCCTGTCTGAGTGAACAGTGGACATCTCTGCCCAGGGTATCATTGGGATGATGGGCGGTTAGCTTGCTTGTGTGAAATATGTTCTTAGCTGCTTTGAGTGCTGATGCAACAGCAGCTAAACTGCCTCATGTTTAGGCCATCACACCGTTGCCACTGGACACGGGAAAACAAACTTCTTGGAAGATCAGTTAGTCACTGTGCATGTACATTAGTAACACACACACACACACACACACACACACACACACACACACACACCTGCCTTAAGTCTAATTCCAGTAAATGCACTATTTGGTTAAAGAGGTGCTTCAATGCTGTTCTATTAGCTAAGTGGAGTTTAATGTTGGAAGGTCTTTGTGTAAAGTTCGTGTTCAATTATGATCAGAGTAAAAGTCCAGTGTCCACTCGAGCGTTTTTGGTTGTTATATGTTGGATGTTTTTGCAGTATGAACTTCCTAGTCTCGTAGCCGAGAGAGAGGTTTGGGTGTTGAGGCCCAGGGAAGATCAAGGGGGTCCTGAATATTGTTTTTCTTTTTGTTTTGTTTTTTTGAGGATGTTTTTATTCCCGTATCTAAAACAAAACAGAAAAAAAAAACATGAAGACCCCGATGTGGTGTTTGCAGATTCACAGTTCATCGCCAGCACTTGATATTCTGTTTAGCCACATAATACTGCATCTCCAGCAACGCCTTCCTCTGGGCATGCATCATTTAAGTGTGTGTGTGTGTGTGTGTGTGTGGTTGGATGGAGGGAAGGCATAAGGGTGATGGGGAGGGCAGGAAAAGATTGTTATGCCCCCCAGGTCAAGCTGAGGATGAATCACGTTTGTCTGGTGTGCGAAAATCTAAATAAACAAAAAATGACAAAAAAAAAAAAAAAAAAAAAATCAGTAAAAAAAACCAGCTTATTTTATGACTTGTTCTGGTTTGGTATTCCAAGTTCCTCTGTGTGTCTCTGTAGGTGAGTGGTGTGGTTCCGCGCTGTCCTTTCTGTATTTAGCCTAGAGTAGTAGTCCTCAAGCCTGATCCGCTCTTTCAGCAGCTTCACAAGGAAATACTATAATACGTCGTCTGCATAAAGTCTACTTTCACTTTGAAATATGTCATTTTGATAATATTAATAATCATAGCAGTGTACACATATATGAACTGTCATACTCACTCTCCTTGTAATACATTTTTACTGCATATTACTGTTATTTTTTCTGTTTCTGTTTTTACAATTAACCATGTGCGTCGTTGTCCCAGTAGCAGTGGGTGTTTAGGGTCATAGCTGCGTTCTAGTGTGTGTGTGTGTGTGTGTGTGCAGGCTCTCCTGTCTGATGTGGGCTTGTGTGGTGTCCCACTGGGATTCTTGACCCCTGTAAGATTCCCTCCTGGTTTGTCTTCATGGATGTTTGTAACTGAAGTGCATTTGTTAGTTTGCGGGCAGCAGTTCCTAGTCAGCCTGTCTGCATGTATGAGAAGGCTGAAAGACCCTAACCCGCGGCCTGAGGGGACTGGTGCAGGATACAGCCATGATGATGGACGCCTCCCCACTGTATCTGTATGTGTCTGTAGTCTGTAGCCCCTTCCAATGCCTGTTGTTAACCCCTGCTACAGTATCTCTGTAGCTTACCCTCGCTATCGCTGTAGCTTACCCACGCTATGAATTCCTCACTAGTTGTATTCTAACTGTGGGTTCTGAAACCAAACCCACGTTGTGACGCATCCCATGGGCGCAGCAAGGAGCCGTGTTTCTGAGTTGGAGTATTTCTCTGTTAGTCTGTCAGGTGCACAGCACAGTCAGAGAGGTCAGAGGTCACAGACTGTTCTTTGCCCCAAGATCGATCGCTTGCCTTAATGTTGTTGTGTTGTGTGATGGAGGTGGCTTGAGGATGTTGCTTTCCTCTGATTGGCCTTTCTTCATGGCATAGCAGTGATTGGCTGCCTACTCCTGTTGGGGGAGGAGCCTCCAGATCCTCTGATGCCTCCAGTAAACCACTGTGACATACATACACATAATGTACAGGCTCCTCTCTCACATACATGCACATAATGTACAGGCTCCTCTCTCACATACATGCACATAATGTACAGGCTTCTCTGCGACATGTATACATAATGTACAGGCTGCTCCATGGTTCCACATGGTTGGCCTCTGCCCATCCTCATACAGTACAGTACAGTGCAGTACAGTGCAGTTAGTTGTCTGAGGGGTTGTTCTGAGGCAAGAGTTCCAGTAGTACTTTGTCTTAATACTGTGACATCACACACAAGGAGATGATCTGGCCAATCCCTGCATTTGGTCCCAACTTTATGCAACTTTTCATGGCATCATTCTTGAGGAGAGAATAAGGAATGGTTGCTTTGTGATCAATGGCACCGATGTGTGTGTGTGTGTGTGTGTGTGTGTGTCCTAGATCAGTTTGTAACTGTTTGGGTGCATCTTATAGAGCCATTCTCTGACACAGTAACCAGTAGCAGAGTACCAGATCCAGAGTGCAGACAGACACAAGTGCCTATGTGCAGCCCAGCCCTTACCTGACCCTAACCAGCCCTTACCAGACCCTAACCTTGCCTAGCCCATACCCCTAACCAGCCCTTACCAGACCCTAACCAGCCCTTACCAGACCCTAACCTTGCCTAGCCCATACCCCTAACCAGCCCTTACCAGACCCTAACCAGCCCTAACCAGACCCTAACCAGCCCTTACCAGACCCTAACCAGCCCTTACCAGACCCTAACCTTGCCTAGCCCATAGCCCTAACCAGCCCTTACCTGACCCTAACCAGCCCTTACCAGACCCTAACCAGCCCTTACCCAACCCTAACCTTGCCTAGCCCATAGCCCTAACCAGCCCTTACCAGCCCCTAACCAGCCCTTACCAGACCCTAACCTTGCCTAGCCCATACCCCTAACCAGCCCTTACCAGACCCTAACCAGCCCTTACCAGACCCTAACCAGCCCTTACCAGACCCTAACCTTGCCTAGCCCATAGCCCTAACCAGCCCTTACCAGCCCCTACCCATAGCCCTAACCAGACCCTAACCTTGCCTAGCCCATAGCCCTTACCAGACCCTGAGCAAGAAACTGCGCTAGTTTACCATCCGTCTGATGCTGGAACGAGACTGCTTGACTCTGCCTCCCAGACCAGCAAGTCCCTGTGCTGGTGGACCAGTCACTAGAGCAAGCTCACAGTAGTCATGGCAACCAGACACCAGAGCAAGCTCACAGTAGTCATGGCAACCAGACACCCAGAGCAAGCTTACAGTAGTCTTGGCAACCAGACACCAGGGCAAGCTTACAGTAGTCATGGCAACCAGCTACCAGAGCAAGCTTACAGTAGTCATGGCAACCAGCTACCAGAGCAAGCTTACAGTAGTCATGGCAACCAGCTACCAGAGCAAGCTGTACTGGCACATTAGTGTTGTTGAGAAACCTGTTCAAGGTGTAGCATCACTTGTGTTTGATGTAGTGCTGCTAAGCCCCCTGACTGGTGTCATTCATCATAGTGGGTTGTGTTTACTGCTGCTAAGCCTCCTGACTGGTGTCATTCAACATTGTGGGTTGTGTTTACTGGTGGGCTCGTGCTACGTGGCCAGTTTAAGGTGGAATGTCCAGAGTGAACAGTTTGCCGGGTTCCCACTGCCCGCTTCCCACTTGCTTATCATTTCAGAGCCACCTTTAGATTCATGTACTGCCTACTTGCAAGCAATAATGACCCAACTGTGCAGTCAGCAAGCCAGAACTCATCCAATACTGTACTCACTCACCAAGCTAGAGCTTGTTTGCTTATTGGACATCTAGGAAGACTGATCTGTGCCATTTAATCTAATCTAATCTGTCTGTCTGCACTTATAGCCGCCACCACACAGACACCTTTCAGAAATACTTCTCTTCTAATCCAGATTATTATTATGTCATATTGTTTAGCCTATTAATCTCATCTTCACCCATTTATTTATGTGTAGTAATTCACTGCTTGCGATGTCGTAATCTAACTCATTAAAGGCTTCTAACATACATAATCCAAAGACTACAGTTCTAAAGACAGATATTTACTTCAGTACACATCCTTATGTTGTATGATACTCTATTTTACAGCTGTACAATAATATATATTATACATGCATATTTTACAGGCTACAGTCTATTCTGTAAAGCAGTGGTCAGCATATAGAAGAAAAAAATATAAGGTTATTAATGCAAATTTCAGTAACTGTGGTGTTTATTTTGATTTGTCAAGGTTTCGTAACGATGAGAGTCTGTAGATGTTTCTAGCGCCATGCAGCCACCTGTGAGAGTGTGTGTTGCATCTGTGAGTGAGTGTGTTGCGGGTGTAGCTGTATTGCATCCCCCTGTGAGAGTGTGTGTTGCATCTGTGAGTGAGTGTGTTGCGGGTGTAGCTGTATTGCATCCCCCTGTGAGCGAGCGTGTTACGGCTGTAGCTGTATGGTGCTGGACAGGTGTTAGAGCAGAGCATCATTGTGTGGGTGTATTAGCATTAGCCTTTAGCTCAAATCAGTTAACTAGTATCTTCCCTGGTGTTCCATTGGCCTTTAACCTTTGACCTGGCCAATGTTCCTAGTTCCATATGTGTGTGTTGTGTGTGTGTGTGTGTGTGTGTGTGTGTAGGGTCTGTAGTGTTTGTGTGGTTTGTGCCCCAGGGCGAAACCAAGAAGACGAGGCATTGCGTCGCTATCGCTACTCAGGGCTGTAACGAGAGGAACTCCATCAGAGCCGCTACACCTGCACTCCCTGATCTCTCACACTCGCCCAACTTTTTAACGAGAATGATCTTTAAAATACTACAACAGTTTTATCACACACAAAACAAAACCATAACCCATGTAAACTTCCAACCACAGTATTCTAGATGACACTGAAAAACTAATAAAACACCTTTTTGTAAATGACATTGTTTACACTCCTTATCGTTAGGAAAATACTGCCAGCAGCATGAGAAAAAAAAAAAAAAATCTGAAATGCCTTTACTTTCTTAAAGTACCCGAACCTGTGCAGCTTTGTAGTCATATTAAAATATTAAAAATCGTATAAAAAGTAACATTTCCAGCATTGATGTCGCCAGCTTGACTTTCACTGCCTGTAATATTGCCGATTGTTGCTATGGCAACCAGCAATATCTCTGCAGCTTTAATTTGAAAGGCAGATCCAGTGGTGAAACAGAAGCACCACAACGCATTGGTCTCCACGGCAACGCTACACATGCCGAGTGTGTCTCTAAGGACACAAGTCATTGTCAGTATTTTTGATGATTGGTATCATTTTCTTCCGTATCTGATTCCTATTTTGTAATCTGGCCTTATCTCCATGGACGCCAAAGTGGAGATGACTATTGATAGCACCTTGCTCAAACGATTGAGCCACAATTGGATGAAATGCTGCAGTTTTGTTTGTTTTTAATGACTTGTTTGGTTATATTTCCCCCTTGTCCTGTTTTATTCTACTCTGACACTGCGGTCATGTGTTCTGTAAAACATTCGAGTAGAATGAAACATTGTTTCTGGAGTTTCTACCTTCTAACTCCCATTTGCTGAACAGATTGTGCCACTGTTAGCTTCTTTCATCACTGAAAAATGTGGCTAGGCTAGCTTGGCTAGGCTAAATATGACCTGATGTGTGGCTAGGCTAGCTTGGCTATGCTTAAAATGAACTGATGTTTGGCTAGGCTAGCTTGGCTAGGCTAAGTATGACCTGATGTGTGGGTAAGTTTCCAATGTCATGAATATTCCTTGGTTTGCTTTTCACCAGCAAATAGATTGCTCTGTTGGTTTGCTGAAGGAAGTGATTTGTCCGATCACCGGTGTTCAGTGTAATTTGTTTTTAGCATTTGTAAGAAACAAAGAGAGAAACATACCTGAAATAGACATTGGCTGCGAAGGTCAGACTGATAGCGTGTAACACCAGGAATTTCAGTGTGGGAAAATTTGAATGTAGACAAATTTGTTTGTGGCAAGACTTTGGTCACAAACACTGGATTTTATCCTTCTTGGGAGAGGTCATTTAGTTTTGCTTTTCTCTTTTGTTTTATTTCTGTGCTTGTTTTATTTGTTTATTCTTGTTGCAAATGACCACAAGAACTGCATTTGCACTTTGGATGACCTGCAAGAGTAGTGACCCCCCCTCACCCCCTTCCACACACACACACACACACACACACACATATGAAACACCCTTCTCTGTGTTAGGTGGTAGGGGTGCTAGTCTCCATGCATGTGTGTGGAGAAGCAGACCTTAACCAATGCAGGGGTTGGGTTTTGTAAATCCACTCTTTTCAAACTGTTCAGTCTTTGTGTGACCAAAGTAATAAACTTGATCTTTTTTCACTGTTTTCCACAATCACAATAATAAGTGACATTGAAATGGTAAATAAATTTTAACATTTACCACAAATGGGACAAGCTGTTTTTTTGTCCAATACAATTTAAGTTACCCCTTGAAAAATTACATATCCCCAAAAAAATCGTATTTCCCAAAAAATCTAAAAGGCTTTTGAATAGCAGCCGTTGAAAACCCCACTAAAACCACTGATGTGCCCCGGATGTGTAACGTAAACCACTACAGGCTAAACAAATAGAGTTTTAACACACTTTAATGGATAATAACCCAGAAGGGCAACAATGTCTCCCAAACAAAATAGAAATAGAAATTATAAAATTGTTAAGAATTGTTAAGTCAAGAACTGCCACTTTCACAAACCAGACAAGAAATTTGCACTAAAAAAACGAGTCCCCTGCCCACAACCTGGACTCCCTGACTAGGAGGGGGAAACATCTTCCATTTTTTAAGAAATAGCAATATAAAACCAAGAGAACACATTGCTTAACCACATTCTGAATGAAAGAAAGACAGACAGAGAGACGTGTGCACTGATGATACTATTTTACGTTTGCATTGTGTGTGAAGGAAATGCTCCCTAAGGAGAATGTTGTTTTTTTTTGTATTTATTTTTACTGTTATTTACTGTTATCGGCCTTTTCTGAGTGTAACAGAAGTAAAATCAGTCTTTTCCTTGTCTCAAAATTGTGGTTGTCTTTTATTTTTTGTTTGACTGAATCCCTTTGCTGAATTGGCCCTGTCCAGAAACCTCCTTCAGCCTCTGGCCCTCTTAGCATAAAGGTGCTAACCGGCTAGAACACCGGCTCTGTCTGTGGGGTTCTAGATAACCCCTGTTCTGCAGTGCGGTTCTGAAGGATGGAATAGTGATCCACTGAGTGTTGTCACCGTTAGAAAAGCTTTCAGATGGGATCAGTTGGAAAGATTTAAATAAACCAGCAGTTCTGCCCGGCCGGTCCTCCAGGTCTCAAAGCCACTCGATGAAAGTTCTCACTTTACCAGGTTTCCTCAGAGTCTTATTTTTCCACAAGGGGAGATTGCTCCGATTGACAGCAATGCTCATTTTATAATCTAGACAAACGTAATCAGTCCAGCCGATCGGAAGCAGGATCAAGTCTGGCCTGTAGGGAAGATGAGGGTTGACTAAGGGCGAGCGAGACACATTAAGTCTGGCCTGTAGGGAAGATGAGGGTTGACTAAGGACGAGCGAGACACAAATGTGAAAAGTCAAGAAGTTCCTATTGTGAGTGAAGATGAGGTAGTACTCCGACACCTGTGCTTATGTACGGCCCTGCCTAGAGGGATTGAGAGTCATGTGGGATTGTTTCTAATCTACGCAACTCACTGCTGCATAAAATATACAGCCCTGTGCTCGTGCGGTTGGATCCCTTTAGATTAGTAGATTACTATTACTATTACTTTTCAAAAAGACTAGCAACATTCTTCAGATTTTCAGTTCTGACTCCTTGGCACTTTTGTTGATGTGACATTTTGTTTTATTTGTATCAAAGGATTTTTTATTTCTTCCGCCATTGTATTTGTCTAAAAAAAAAAGGAAAAAAAAAAAAACATAAGAAAATAAATAAATAAATGATGTTTCTCTTGGCGGTGGGAGGTGAGTTTTTCTATCTAGAGAACCATGTCAATGTGCCTTCTGCTCTTATCTCTTATCTATTTGTAACTCTCTTGGTGAAGCTATTCGTAGTAAGATGCTAGCATATATAATATCTGTTATATGAATACTGAATACCATGAAAAGAAATTGGAAAACCAGCTTGAGATCAATGTCCTTTGCACTATAGTATACCCAAACTGCTTTTATCTGGTTGTTTTGTTTTTTTCTTTTCTTTCTTTTTTTCTTTTTGTATTGTGATGTGTATTTATAAACGGAAACAAATAAATCAATCAAATTCAAGTCGCTGTTTGTGTTCATTTCCAAAAGAGATTTGTTGGAAGACATAAAAGACACATGGAAAGTCTTTGATCAAGTCTGCTGATATCAGACAGTGTTTACTTTGTCCTGTGTGTTATTTATTTGTTTGTTTGGCATCTTAAAGTTGATTATGAATAATATATACCGTATGCAAATATCTCATGCCTTATTGGTCCATGTGCTTCTGCTTTCATTCATTACTCTACTTCTGGAAGTAAGATGGAAATTCAGAAAGGGTGTCCGTTTGATAATTCCAATGAATTTACAAATTTCACAAGTTGGGGATTTCATTCCCTTTTTTTCATTACTATTATTTGGTCTGGACTCTGCATCAGTCCTGCTGATTTGACCCCGCTAACTTCAACGGGCAGCTGAACCAAAAGATAAGTTGGCACTGCTATCAATGCCAGACTCTCACCCAAACCCACCTATAGAGGGCACTGTTTACAGCACTGAGATCACTTTAGTTTGCTCTGTAATGCAGTTGGACAAATCTAAGTGTCTTAAAATGAGACTGAGATCACTTTAGTTTGCTCTGTAATGCAGTTGGACAAATCTAAGTGTCTTAAAATGAGACTGAGATCACTTAAAGGGGAAGTTTGGTTTTTAACATGTTTAGCCCTTTTTATGGAGTGACTAGGATGAAATAGAATCATCAACACCAACATTTTGACAACTGCTCCCGTCTCTGATATTTGGCTCATTTAGAATCCTCCCTTTTCTGCTTCAGAATAGCTTGCTTTGTGCATGTCCGATAATGGCCTTAAAATAACCTTAAACCTTTGTTTTAAAACATGTGCAGCTCACCAAGTGGTTAGTGGAGTTCATTGATGTTCCACAACAATTATCATAGCGAAATACAGTTCCTATCCAGCTTTATTTGTTTTCTTGTTGTGCCAGTTGGTATTGCTACGCCGATAAAATAGTTCCAGAATGTTCAAAATACCACATAAAACGTGACAGAAACTGTACTTTGCTACTATAATTGTTTCGGAACATCAGTGGACACCACTAAACACTTGGTGAGTAGCACAAGTTTTAAAATAAAGTTTTAAGGTTGTTTTGAGGACATTATCGGACATGCTCAAAGGAAGCCATTCTGAAGCAGAAAAGGGGGATTCCAAATGAGCCAAATATCAGAGCCAGGAGCAATCATCAAAATTTTGGTGTTGATGATTCTATTTCATCCTAGACACTCCAGAAAAGAGGCTAAACATGTTAAAAACCAAACTTCCCCTTTAAGTTCGGGTGAGAATGCCTGGTCAGTTAAAATATTGTAGTTCGGGTGAGAACGTCTCTGCATAGGTCCAAAAAGCAGTAATAATAACATTTTCTTTTAGTTTGTTTTTCTTTAGTACTTGACAACTTTAGTAGGTTAACTTGTCATCTTTTTCATAAGCAGGCGAAATGCAAAGTCATTTTTATTCAGCTAAATTTGTAAGCCACCTCTTTTTCATTTACCATTTCACTTCCAAAATCGAATAATGAATGAACGGAAAAGTACACGGACCCTTCACATAGACTACATACACACACACACACACACACACACACACACACACACACACACACACATGCACTTCACATAGATTACCCTCATCAGGAGTCTAAGTGAAAACACATGTACTAGGCTATTATAATATAGGCTACTGATTCGCACGTACAGTCCGTACACACACACACACACGTACTGATATACACACACATACTGATACACACATACTGATACACACACACTGAAAATTGTTTTGCAGTTAATATATTGTCTTTGGATTTTTTACAGTTTATGTTGTCTTTGGATTTTTATGTAAAAATAGCTATTTAGGCCAAATTTAAGGGCCTATAGCTTTTTAATAACACAAAGAGTTCCTTCAGTAAATACCTTTCCCCATGTTCTATAGGTTTGAGAAGTTTTGAAATTGTAGGTAGACACTAGACAATCACAATCACTTGACCAGAGGTGGAAAAAGTACAGAAAAATTGTAACTAAGTAAAAGTATCTTTACTTAGCTTAAATTCTACTCAAGTAAAAGTAAAAGTAGCCATCAAAATATCTACTCAAGTAAAAGTAAAAATTACTTCATTTTAAATGTACTGAAATTACAAGTTACTAGTTACTTTCACGTATTGGATGTAAAAAAAAAAAAAAAAAAAATCATAATTAAAATCAGTGATTGGGTTGCTTGGTTTACTTAGCAACCCCAATAATTCAGTAACCACCTGCTCAGTAACCACAATCAAACTTGTTATTATAATTTAAACGAATGAATGTTTATTGGTTAAAAGATATCCATTTTTAAAGGGTAGGGGCTGAAGCCAGATGGCATGACTGAGAGAGCAGTTCCATTGGCCTACATGCCAATCACAACTCATAAGATTTTCTGTTTGTTAGTTAAGAAATGTATTATTCATGCCTTTGAGTTGTAGGCTACAAAATCTCATTCTGACCCAGCAATTAGTGACAGGGATTAGCCTAGCCAGCTCACCTTGTTCTTCTTATGAGGTGATTTGTTAATTTTGACTTCACCAGAGTGGTAGAGTAGCCTAAGATAGCCGATTTGCTACATTTACAGTAGGCCTACTGGAATCAGCAGTTTGAATTTACTTTCAGTTCAAGCCAAATGTTTTTTTCCCCCACATTGTTTTTTTTTTTTTTACTCAGTAATCAGGGAGGTTTTAAAAAAGTAGTGAAGTACAAAGTACAATACTTGCCTCAAGATGTACTCAAGTAAAAGTAAAATTACCTATTTGAAAAACTACTTTAAAAATTACGAATTACCCTAAAAACTACTTAATTACAGTAATTTGAGTAAATGTAATTAGTTACTTTCCACCTCTGCACTTGACACCAAACTTGGTTATTTTCCAAAGTGGGTTGTATTTGAGTGATATTCTGTCCTTTTCTGGCAGCATACTGTATATGTGGCCGTAAGTACAGAACTAGTCATCACTGGTGGGTCAGATAGAACAGTCCAGGTCATTTCAGAAATCTACACTGTTACACTAATGTGCAAATCTTTAGCAATAAATTGTTTTTCCTTAAGAGAAGAATACTTTAAAGAGTGCATGCATAGGCCTACACACTGCAATAGGCTAGGCCTACTCCAGAAGAAAATGGTGTGTTCTGTAGTTGGAACTGAACTGAAGAAAGGTAAAAGTAAATTGTTGAACTCTAGGGGAGGTGGAGAGTAAATAAAGCGTTGTTTAAAAGTCACATAGCTCATGCCCACGTCGGAATTCATGTTTTGCATGCTGTTGCATAGCAGAGCAGGTGCTTGTTTTAAAAAATATACTAACCAATTTGGCCCCATGGATAGCCCTGCCCCCAGCTGACTGATCCCCATGATACGTCATAACTGCGCGACGGAACTGTTGTTGTATGGCTGGCATGAAGCGTCGGAGGTTCATTGATTACCCGAAAAAATGTTAACGTTTATACGTGTTTAAAGACATTTCACATAAATCACTTCACGAACGACTGGGCGCGTTTGCATCGTTTGCGTTTTTTATTTCTCCGCGGCCACATTCCAAACGTGAAGAGGAGGGGCTACAGAGGATCCGAAGTTTAACTTGCACACGTGGTTCGTCATCATGGTCAAAAACAAGAAGAAATCCGTGACATTTGACTTGCCAAGGTTTGACATTTAAATAATTGTAACTTGGGTATTTACGTACTGTACCTAACATTATGGAACATTTGACATTCAGACTAGATAACGCTTGCAGACAAGTTAGACTCGTGCCAACTCAGTTCAGCTACGGACACACGCAGTCGTAAAGTCATCCAAGGAGCCGTTTTCCGCCGAGGTTTTGTCTGTCCATGTGTACCATGTAACTTACTAGACACTAGACGAAATAGCTCTATAAGGCCCCAAACTGCAGAAATTCATATCAAAGAGAAAAGATGTCTATCAGAGTGTCTATTCTTATCCATCCTACTCAGTTCAGATCCATAACCAGTCTATTGTTGCCCTCATGATCATTAACTAATGGACGCAGAATCCCTGAAATGCTGATGCGTTAATGATTATGGTATATTAAAAAAAAACTTAACTGTTAAAACTCATCATCTGTATGCAAAACAAAATCAAAACAGTGAAAATATGGGGTTGTGTTAACGTTATTCTACCGCAATTGCGTCAAACCCAGTAGAAATACAGTATGGTCCTGATGGGCAGTGCATGAGCATGCTGTACAGTCTTCTGTTATGCTCAGGACAGGTGCTCTCTCTCTCTCTTTCTCTCCTTCTCTCACTCTCTCTCCTTCTCTCAGGTGCTCACTCTCTCTCCTTCTCTCAGATGCTCACTCTCTCTCCTTCTCTCTCTCTCTCTCTCCTTCTCTCCTTCTCTCACTCTCTCTCCTTCTCTCAGATGCTCACTCCCTCTCCTTCTCTCACTCTCTCAGGTGCTCACTCTCTCCCCTCTCTCTCTCTCTCTCTCTCTCTCTCTCTCTCTCTCTCTCTTCTCTCATTCTCTCAGGTTTCCTCTGCTCACTCTCTCCCCTCTCTTTCTCCTTCTCTCCTTCTCTCAGGTGCTCACTCTCTCTCCTTCTCTCTGCATCTCATCATCGCTCACTCTCTCACTCTGCCACTCGTTCTGCATGTGTCTCCACTCTCAAGGGAGATTTATGCAACTGTGCGACTTACAGGAGATTTTCTTTCACTCTTGGGCATCCGGGAGCCATTATCTAACGGGGGAGTCCTGCCTGGAGGGGAACTTGGGGTGTCTGCCCCAGTAGATATGAGAGAGAGAGAGAGAGAGAGAGAGAGAGAGAGAGAGAGAGAGAGAGGGAGGGAGGGAGAGAGAGAGAGAGAGAGAGAGAGAGAGAGAGAGAGAGAGAGAGAGAGGATTAGGACTTGAGATTCTGGAAGATTGCCTCTTAATAGCATCTAACATAAATTGATTAATTTGCCTATAAATAGCATCCAGCATCTAACATCAATGGATTTAAACCTGCTTGGTTACATTTGTATAGCAATGATGACAGTCCCCGACATGGAAAAGATGTATGATTCTGTAGTTCTGGAATGTTGGGTGTATGGCCTTACAGTATGTTTAATGTGAGATTCTGTAGTTCTGGAATGTTGGGAATATGGCGTCATGTTTAATGTGAGATTCTGAAGTTGTGGGTTGTTGGGAATATGGCGTCATGTTTAATGTGAGATTCTGAAGTTGTGGGTTGTTGGGAATATGGCGTCATGTTTAATGTGAGATTCTGAAGTTGTGGGTTGTTGGGAATATGGCGTCATGTTTAATGAATCTTATCTCAGGAACGCCGCGTCCGTCATTCAGATGGAGGAGGAAGAGGCGGAAAGTGACGGAAACGAGCTTCCAGACAACGACAACATCATGAGTGCCAGCGAGGACGAGGTGAGAGGGCTTTTATTTTGGCACTTCTTTTATCTAGGGAACTTTATTGCAAGTGTGAGTCGTGTGACGTTTGTTTGTTTGTTTGTTTGTTTGTTTGTTTGTCTGTCTGTCTGTCTGTCTGCAGGATGCCAGTGGCGATGAGCGCACACACACCAAACTCCTGGAGGCAATCAGTGCACTGGGCAGCAGAAAGAGGTGAGAGCTGTGTGTGTGTGTGTGTGTGTGTGTGTGTGTGTGTGTACCTGTGAGAGTCATCAGTGCACTGGGCAGCAGAAAGAGGTGAGAGCTGTGTGTGTGTGTGTGTGTGTGTGTGTGTGTGTGTGTGTGTGTGTGTGTGTATTGTGAGAGTCATCAGTGCACTGGGCGGCAGAAAGAGGTGAGAGCTGTGTGTGTGTGTGTGTGTGTGTGTGTGTGTGTGTGTGTACCTGTGAGAGTCATCAGTGCATTGGGCGGCAGAAAGAGGTGTGTGTGTGTGTGTGTGTGTGTGTGTATTGTGAGAGCCACCAGTGGATTGGGCGGCAGAAAGAGGTGCGTGTGTCAATAGATTTTTGTTTTGGATAGCTTAACTTTGGACCTCAGTTTCACATAAAGGGAAATCTCTTATGCCCTCCATTTTGCCTGAGAGAGAAAGCCTAACTAGTGTAATTTGAGAGATGTGTGGCGACGCTCTCCTCATTCTGTTTACATTGTGTAAAGGTATCAAACACATCGATGGTGATGTCATGGTGATGGTGGTGTCTTTTTGCCATGGTTGAGGTGGGTGTGTGTTTACACACGCCATGTGCTTCTTTGTTGATATAGCCATGCGCTCCCCACTGCGACATTCAGGAAGTGTGTTCATGACACATCTCCTGGAGATTTAGGCTAGTCTGGAGGAGTTTAGGGACATTGAAGAATACGACCACAAATTGACATGCGTGTCTCTGATTTTACAGTTTTAAATATCAACAATGTTAATCATTTTATTGTCATGGTTGCATTTCTCAGTCAAAGCTGGCTACATTTCAGCTCAGGTACCTTGTATATTACCCATGGCGAGTGTGTGTGTGTGTGTGTGTGTGTGTGTGTGTGTGTGTGTGTGTGTGTGTGTGGGATGTGTTGCTACATTTCAGCTCAGGTACCTTGTATATTACCCATAATTCCCATCCTAGACTAGTGATGTGAAGAAATCACCAAATGTTTGTGTTATGGGCATTTCTGCTCTGTGTGTGTGTGTGTGTGTGTGTGTGTGTGTGTGTGTGTGTGTGTGTGTGTGTGGGGAACTGGCTATGGTGCAGAATGGTACAGTTGCTACTCCAGGATTGCTGAATTGCAAGTATTGGTCACAGTGTACCCTTGCAAGTAATATGTATTTCTTGTGAAGGAAAGCTTGGGAAATGTTTCAACCAATGAGTTTCTCTAATAGCACAAATCAGGAACAATATATAGAATAAATCAGACTTAATAATGTAGAGCACATGGCTACATAAACCAACCAGCACATGGTTTCCTAACAGCCAAGGAAAATGGCAATTATGCTTTTGTGCAGTCTGATAATGAGGAAGGGGACACAACACATCTCTGAAATTGTGATATGCTTCTGACAACATGAGCTTTCTCAGAATCACAAATCGGAAGGCGGAAGACCTTCCACTGTATGAAATGCAGAGGTCCAAAAGCAAAAAAAAAAAGAAAAAAGGCCAAAGAGGCCAAACAGAGGCCATGTTGGAGCTACTTTATCCTGCTTGAAGAATATGAGTACATATGAGTACAACTCCATTCCCAGAAAGCTTCGCTGCAAAATGTTCCATGTTATGCATAAAACAAGCTGGATGTCTTTCTATGGTCAGTTGAAATTTCCCACGTTATGCATTTAGAAAGTTTGACATCCAAATGTCTTTATTTGGCAAGAGTATATATATAGAGATATGGATCTGCCTTTACTGACCTATTTCACAATGACGGTATTTTGATAAAGGGTTGGAGAGTGTTGTGACGGTATATTGATAAAGGGTTGGAGAAGGTTGTGACGGTATATTGATAAAGTGTTGGAGAGTGTTGTGAGTGAGTTGAACAGTGTTGTGGTGTTTTTCTCCTCCAGAAAGAAGAAGGCCGAGAGGTCCGAGGCCAGCGTGCAGGTGTCCGAGTTTGCCGTCCACTCTGAAGGTGAGTCTAAGAGTGTGCAGGTGTGTGAGTTTGAGAGTGTGCAGGTGTGTGAGTTTGAGAGTGTGCAGGTGTGTGAGTTTGAGAGTGTGCAGGTGTGTGAGTTTGAGAGTGTGCAGGTGTGTGAGTTTGAGAGTGTACAGGTGTGTGAGTTTGAGGGTGTGCAGGTGTGTGAATTTGAGAGTGTGCAGGTGTGTGATTTTAAGAGTGTACAGGTGTGTGAGTTTGAGAGTGTGCAGGTGTGTGAGTTTGAGAGTGTGCAGGTGTGTGAGTTTGAGAGTGTACAGGTGTGTGAGTTTGAGAGTAGTCCGCATAAGTGCATTACATCACAATAAGAACAGCAATCTTTTTGTATCAGCCACTTGATCCCCCCCACCATCCTTTTTCTAAAATAGAAGGAGGAACTTTCGCTCTACTTTAACTCCCTGTACCATCTACTGTATGTCTGTGTGACACTTAACTTATACTTGCCTTGCAATATATATACTGACCAGTAGATGTCACCCACGTACCAGTTATGATACTGAATGCAAAACAAAACCACTTTACTGCAGACACTCAAATAGGGAAAAAAAAAACAATGGAGGAGGATCACAGATTTTTTGGGTTGTTTAGCTGCCTTTGGTAATGGGGGCCTTGCCTGCGTGCACAGCAGAGCTCTCTCAGAGGAGAAGGAGGACGGGGTTGATAATGAAGGAGAGGGTTTGATAATGGAGGACGGGTTTGATAATGGAGGTGAGGTTTGATAATGGAGGACGGGTTTGATAATGGAGGTGAGGTTTGATAATGGAGGACGGGGTTTGATAATGAAGGACGGGGTTGATAATGGAGGAGGGGTTTGATAATGGAGGACGGGTTTGATAATGGAGGACGGGTTTGATAATGGAGGTGAGGTTTGATAATGGAGGACGGGGTTTGATAATGGAGGACGGGGTTTGATAATGGAGGACGGGGTTTGATAATGGAGGACGGGGTTTGATAATGAAGGATGGGGTTGATAATGGAGGAGGGGTTTGATAATGGAGGAGGGGGTTTGATAATGAAGGACGGGGTTGATAATGGAGGTGAGGTTGTTTAGCTCCCTTTGGCAATGGGGGCCGTGTCTGTGTGCATAGCATCATTAAACCTGAAGATTAGCAGAAGATTGTGGGTGCAGCGTAGAGTCAGTGTTGTAAATGTGTTATATGCCCAATACTGCAGTGTAGAGTCAGTGTTATAAATGTGTTATATGTGCCCAGTAATGCAGTGTAGAGTCAGTGTTATAAATGTGTTATATGCCCAAAAATGCAGTGTAGAGTCAGTGTTATAAATGTGTTATATATGCCCAGTAATGCAGTGTAGAGTCAGTGTTATAAATGTGTTATATGCCCAGTAATGCAGTGTAGTCAGTGTTATAAATGTGTTATATGTGCCCAGTAATGCAGTGTAGAGTCAGTGTTATAAATGTGTTATATGCCCAGTAATGCAGTGTAGAGTCAGTGTTATAAATGTGTTATATATGCCCAGGTCAATCTCAAGGGTGTCAGCAGGACAGTGACTGCAAACATACTTTAAGACTTTTTGGAAATTGAAGAAAAAAATCTGTGCACTCTAGTCTGTGGAAAAAAAGTGTTTTACTCTGTGTGCAAGCCCTCAGTCATCAGTAGGACAGTGAGTGCACACAAGCATGCTTTAAAAGGCACCCAGGAGGGTTGAGGGGGTGGAGAGTTCTGTAGTGGCCAGCTGTGGGTCTGAATCTAAATCTTATTGGTCGCTTGTGGAGAGACCCCAAAACTCCTGTAGTAGGGACACACACACACACCCCCCTCCATCATGACACACACCCACACACACTCCTCCATCATGACACACACACACACACACACCCCTCCATCATGACACACACACACACACACCCCTCCATCATGACACACACCCACACACACCCCTCCATCATGACACACACACACACACACACCCCTCCATCATGACACACACACACACACACCCCTCCATCATGACACACACACACACACACCCCTCCATCATGACACACACACACACACACCCCTCCATCCATCATGACACACACACACACACCCCTCCATCATGACACACACACACACACACCACCCCTCCATCATGACACACACACACACACACCCCTCCATCATGACACACACACAC
>JAODXP020000020.1:5057701-5070201 GCA_027497455.2 Sardinella longiceps | reverse complement strand
GATGTATGTATGTGTGTATGTGTGTGTGTGTGTGTGTGTGTGTGTGGAAGATGGACGTGCAAGAGAGATGTGTGTGTTTCTGTGCAACAGTGTGATGGGATGTGCAGTAGTGTTTGTGTGTGTATATACTGTGTGTGTGTGTGTGTGTATGTGTGTGTACGTGTAGTAAGTGTGTGTGTGTGTGTCATGTGCGTATACAGTGTGTGTGTGTGTGATGTGTGCATGTGTGTGTGTGTGTGTGTGTGTGTATGTGTGTTTACAGTGTGTGTGTGTGTGTGTGTGTGTGTGTGTGTGTGTGTATGTGTACAGTGTGTGTGTGTGTGTGTGTGTGTGTGTGTGTATGTGTGTATACAGTGTGTGTGTGTGTGTGTGTGTGTGTGTGTGTGTGTGCCACTAAAAGCCCCTCCCTGCACCCTTAGGAGACTCGTCTCAGACTCCCCAAGTTCCGGAACTCTCTGTGAGTTCTGCGGGTGCTGCTGCTGATGTTCCGGAACTCTCTGTGAGTTCTGTGGGTGCTGATGCTGAGGAAGAGGATGGTGAGAGGAGGAGGATGAGGAGGATGAAGAGGACCGCATGGATGCAGCAGCCGCATCGGAGCTCAACGCCCTCTTCACACGCCTGGCCAATCAGGGCCAACGACACACCACCGCAGCCACGGCAACCACAGGGGCCGTCTCCACGGAGACACTGCTGGACGAGGACACAACACGAGTCCGCACCTTAGAGGAGGCGGAGCTACTTACTGACACTCACTCTGACTCCACCCCTCAGGTGCGTGTGTGTGTGTGTGTGTGTGTGTGTGTGTGTGTGTGTGTGTGTGTGAGAGAGTGAGAGAGAGCTACTTACTGACACTCACTCTGACTCCACCCCTCAGGTGTGTGTGTGTGTGTGTGTGTGTGTGTGTGTGTGTGTGTGCATCTGACGTGAGCGACATTAGTATGAGATGCCAAACCTGACAGACTTGCATCTCTGCTGGCGTCCTGTAGGTGGCGTCACAAGCAGCTGCAGTAGAGGAGGAGGCAGGTGAACAAGCTCCGAAGCGTAAAGGTCGTCAGAAGGTCATTGACCTCCAGCAGGTGTTGACCAAGCAGACCACCAGCATCCCTGTTCCCATGGCGACCGCCGCTGTAGAAGACGCTGAAGATGAGGTGAGAGAGAGAGAGAGAGAGAGAGAGAGAGAGAGAGAGAGAGAGAGAGAGAGAGTCAGTCAGTCCTTCTGGACGTCTTTGTGTATGTGAGAGAGAGAGAGACTTAAGAGCTAGGAGGGTGTGTGTGTGTGATTTTGGCCAGACTGCTTCTGTTTAGTGTTTTACATTAACCAATTTTAAAAAGGGAATTCTGAAATGAAGGCTACACTGAAGCGCGTGTGTGTGTGTATGCTAGTGAGAGAGTGTGTGTGTGTGTGTGTTTGTATATAGAGTAAGTGTGTGTGTGTGTGTATATGTGGTATATAAGAGTGTGTGTGTGTGTGTGCGTGTGTGCTGATGACTGTCTCCACTGGTAGGCGTTGGACGAGCAGATGGCGGTGATCCGTGAGGCGTTCGCTGGAGACGATGTGGTCTCTGACTTCCTGAAGGAGAAGCGCAGGCAGGAAGAGGCGGGGCGACCCAAGGATGTGGACCTATCACTGCCCGGCTGGGGAGAGTGGGGCGGGCAGGGCGTGGCCATCAAGAAGAAAAAACGCCGCCGGTAAGACACTGCTGGGGTGTGTGTGTGTGTGTGTGTGTGTGTGTGTATGTATGTGTGTGTGTGTGTGTGTGTGTGTGTGTGTGAGTGAGAGAGAGAGAGAGTGTGAGTGTGTGTGAGTGACCTTCTGGGGTGTGTGTGTGTGTGTGTGAGAGAAATACACACAAACTTGTTAGAAAACCAAACCACCACCAAAGCCATTCCTAGGTTTTAGAACAGTGATCATTTTCATTTAATCACGCTGCCTACACTTCTGGTGGTCGTTCGCCAAGAGCAATGGTTCTCCACCAGGGGGAATGGTTCTCCCCAAGAGCAATGGTTCTCCACCAGGGGGAATGGTTCTCCCCGAGAGCAATGGTTCTCCCCGAGAGCAATGGTTCTCCCCAAGAGCGACGGTTCTCCCCAAGAGCGACGGTTCTCCCCCATCAATATTTCCCTGTCTCTCTCTGTTGTAGTTTCCTGAAGAAAGCTCCACCCGCTGCGCCCAGGAAAGACGGGAAGCTTCCAGCGGTGATCATCTCTGAGAAGCGTGACTCCTCTGTCGCCGCCCATCAGGTGAGGACTGGAAGTGCAGGACGGGATTGTGGGATTGTGGATGTTTGTGTGGATGCAACTCTGACTGCTGAAGGAACCCTTAGTGGGACCAGAGATTTACTGACATTAGGATCCATCTCTCTCTCTCATTCTTCTCTCTTTCCATCTCTCTCTCACTCTCTCATTCTTCTCTCTCTCTCCATCCTTCTCTCTCTCATCTCTCTTCTCTTTCTCTTCTTCTCTCTCTCCATTCTCACTCTCCATCCTCTCATTCTTCTCTCTCTCCTCTCTCTCTCTCTCTCTCTCTCTCTCTCTCTCTCTCTCTCTCTCTCTCTCTCTCTCTCTCTCTCTCTCTCTCATTCATTGAGTTAATTCCCACTACTCCAAACTGAATGGAAGTGATATGATTTCTGCGCTGTGTAAATGCAAGCTGCTGATTTGGAAAGACTAGACTACAGTAGCTGCATGTGTCTTGGAGACGGAGAACAAGGGCAGGTGGTCCCAGAAAAACAGTTTTTGGAGAGTGGTCTTTGGTCTGATGAAGTTAGAGGAACCCTGATCTCTCTCTCTCTCTCTCTCTCTCTCTCTCTCTCTCTCTCTCTCTCTCTCTCTCTCTCTCTCTCTCTCTCATGTCTGTGCTGTTCTCTTGTTCTCGTCTGCAGGTGACTCAGCTCCCGTTCCCCTTTGAGAACCCAGCTCAGTTTGAGCGGAGCATCCGTTCTCCTCTGGGTTCTACGTGGAACCCTGAGCTGGCGGTGCGGAAGCTGACGGCTCCGAAGGTCGTGACGAAGGCGGGCGCCATCATTGAGCCGCTCTCCAGAGATGACATCATGCCCAGCAAGAAGGCACCGGGCAAAAGGGGCGCGGCTGACCTCCCGCTGAGCAGCACCGGGGGGCGGGGCCATAAATCATCCAATAAGAGGAGGAAGCAGAAAAAATGAGCCAATCAGACACCTCCGTGCAGGGGTCGTGGAGGTCACAGTGGGCGGGACTTGGGCAGGAGATTCTAGATTGCACACGACACCAAAGCAATCCTGGCTGCGCCCACAAGACGCAAAACTGTCATTGGGGACTGTGTGTGTGTGTGTGTGTGTGTGTGTGTAAACTTCATGTCCGTGTGGGCTGTGTGGAAGATTCTTGAGTTGTACAAACAGAATGAACTGCGTGTGTGTGTGTGTGTCTGTGTGTGTCTGTGTAAACTAGCCATGGGGCAATGGCCTCAATAAAGCTTTTGGAAGTCAAGAATGGTTGTTTTTGTTTGTTTTTTCTAGTTAACCTGATTACTAATCTCCGCTGTGCCCGTAGTAATAGGACGAAAGTAAACTCTTGTCATCTGTAAAGATCCCATGCATTGGTTTATGAAGGTAATGTGTCTTATAGCCTTGTGCGCACACACACTTAGTCAGAAATAATTGTAGTAATATCTGCTTGAGTTTGTGCTGTACATTATGATTAATTATAGCACAAGAGAAGCGATCAATTATAGCAGATCTGCGGTCTACTGCATTAATCATAAGCAGATCTGCTATAATTGATCGCTTCTCTTGCATCAGTAGATTGCAAACCTCACCTATTTATCTCATAAGCTTCAGCTGTTGGTCACTCAGGCATGGACTGGACAAACGATGGGTCACACTCCGGCATGGACGCCATCCTACGTACTTCTGCCCAAAGACTTTGGTCGTACAGTAGTCTGACCCAAGCCACCTAGCTCGTTTCGCCTATCGGCACACAGTTTAGAGCTTGAACTAGCTCGCTTCGCCTATCGGCACACAGTTTAGAGCTTGAACTAGCTCGCTTCGCCTATCGGCACACAGTTTAGAGCGATATCTCTGAACTTGCCTGTAGCTAGCTCGGTTCGCCTATCGGCACACAGTTTAGAGCGATATCTCTCAACTTGCCTGTAGTTCAGCAGCTCGCTTCGCCTATCGGCACACAGTTTAGAGCTTGAACTAGCTCGCTTCGCCTATCGGCACACAGTTTAGAGCGATATCTCTGAACTTGCCTAGCTCGCTTCGCCTATCGGCACACAGTTTAGAGCGATATCTCTGAACTTGCCTATCGGCACACAGTTTAGAGCTTGAACTAGCTCGGTTCGCCTATCGGCACACAGTTTAGAGCGATATCTCTGAACTTGCCTGTAGCTAGCTCGGTTCGCCTATCGGCACACAGTTTAGAGCGATGTCTCTGAACTTGCCTGTAGTTCAGCCACCTAGCTCGGTTCGCCTATCGGCACACAGTTTAGAGCGATATCTCTGAACTTGCCTGTAGTTCAGCAGCTTGTAGTTCAACAGCATGAACGCATTTCTTATTCTCCCCCCTACTTTCAATTACCTTCACAAAATTGGTACGTGACATTAACATCCATGATCTTGTGGACTTATTGCCACTACGATGTCAAAATAAATCGGAACAAGCCAGCGATCTGTTCTTACTGAATGTGGAAGTTGGTGGCGTGAGAGCCAGGTGAGAGAATACGTCATATCCAAACGGAAACATGTTTTAATTGCATTGTTCCAGACTGTATGACGGAGTCAACAACTGGGTTATTGGCCAGGCTAAATGCCATTGATGACCATTCTTGGGCCGGTGCTGTCATAATTCAGTCATGGTTTTCTTAAAGTATATTGGGCTAGTCCAATGAAATCTCTAATGCTCATGCAATGTGTCCAACTTTCAGCCATATGGCCTCTGGTTAGGCAAATGGAGATGGGCACCACCCGATAGTTCACACATGGAGCGGGCTGGATTTTACTTTCATATAATCGTTGACTGCATCATCTGAAAGTTTAAGGGATCATAGTGAAAGTGAGTCAAATCTGTTGTCTGTGTGAGAGATTCTTGTACCTCACAGTAACAAATATGTTTTAGAGATGCAGGGAAGATGGATGGATCTAGTGGTTGCACACACAAACCAACTTAATCATCTGGCACTTCTGATGGAGGTTTAGTCCAGGCGTACAATAATGATCTTAGTACAGAATAAACTGACAGTTGAGAGTTTTTGAATGTAATTTTTTGTAAAACATTACATGGAATGAACAGGACCAGGTTGATACTTTGTATTTAAATGTCTTTGCTCATAATGGTGGGGGCTGGTGGCAGTGTAGCAGTTAAGGAACCTGACCAAAGTGACCTGGAAATAGGAGGTTAAAATCTTGGCTAGTTAAAATATCACTAACACCTGTTGCCCAAGAAGTTGGGCAAGCTCAAAGTTGTATTGCATGAACTTAGAATGGAAACTTGATAGGAGGGGTGCTTCACCCTGATTATGGTAACAGCGAGACAAATCCTGACTGAAAAAGGAGCCAGACAAGAAATTCTTGGAGTTCCAACTACCTGTAATCATCATTGGGATTACTTGCTCCAGTGGAAGAGAGCAGAGCTGCAAATCATAAGGTTGTAAATTCACATCTCTCTTCAGACATGCAGAAGTGGAGGGAAGAGGTTGTGTAATTTGTTGGGACAAAGTAATGTGTCTCATTGATAACTTGGAAAGATCCACCCTGACATGATAGAACGGGGTTGAACAATTAAGCCCTGACCTGTAAGTTGTACCACTAATGATACCTTAGTGATTGTCCTCCTAACCTAGAACAGAAAAGGCCCTAACCTGTTTTCCTAGCCTCCCCAACTAGACCTGATACAGCCAGTCTCCTCAACTAGACCTGATATGGCTGGCCTCCCCAACTAGACTTGATACAGCCAGCCTCTCCAACAACCAGGTGGCTCAGTGGAAGAGTGCTGGTGTGCAGTGTGAGTATGTGTGCTACTTTAGAGGATATGGGTTCAAACCCTGAGAAGGACTAAGTGTGTGTGAGAGAGGGAGAAAATGAGTAGATGATAAGTGAATGAGGAGAACTTGGTGAAATGGGGTAATAGGCCGATAAAGTCCAGTGTAATATTAATATAATATTTTGGTTTCCTCAGTGCCAATTATGGCAGGCAACAAGTTGCAGAGTTTGCCCACCTAAAAAACTTCATAATCCCCTGCATCTATCCTGCATTTCCTCGGGGGACCAAGTAAGCCCCCCCATTTCTTTCTCTTTCAAGCTCCATCTTCTGCTCCTCTCCCCCTGGGAATCATCATTGGCTCAGTCCATGGAGGTCCTCCACAGGTCCTTTGTCAGCAGGCAGAGCTGGGATTGAACCAGCAACCTTGGGGATGGGGATCTCTGATGCTACCGCTGCACCACTGGCTCCTCCAGGGTAGTGGGCCGTTCCCTGTTCAGACAAGTCCTCAAGTATAGGTATATATATGTATAGGTGCCAGTATAGTATAGCACTTAAACAATGTCTTCAGTCCCCATTTATGCTTTCATCCAAAGCAACTCACATTGTGTTAACTATAAATTACATGAGGACCAGTCACCCACAAGAATAACAGTGGCAACTAGGATTTGACCCCATAATTTACAGGGTATTACCATGGTAACCATGTTCCTTAACCACTAAACCACCTCGGAGCACCTCAGATTGGCTGGAACAGACACTGTGTAATGTCTTCTGCTCCGATTAGCCTACTGAAGGTCCTAGTGTCAGTGGTCAAGGTCATGTTAGGTAATGAATGAAAAGGTTAAAGACAAGTGTGACACTGACAATTAGGCCTATTACCCGGGGGAATGGAACACTGTTTTATAATTGGCTGACAGGGTGTCTGTTAATTCTTGATAAAAGGACACCTGTGGCGTTTCTCAGGTAAAAAGAGTTTCTCCAGCATTCTATATAATGCTCTTTAGAATGCAGCCTTGTGGATCTTTCTTATGGAAATAGTACCCCAACCGAACAGGTTCAAACAGAGCCACATGTTTCTCTTATGTTTTAAACACTTTGTTATTATTGAGTAAAATCATGGTGGGTCGCTATGGCCAACAAGGCCGTTTTTTGGTCCCAGTCCGGCCCTGGTCACACTTGAAACTAGAATACATCAAAATGCAAGTTAGCTATGTTGGTTGCCACAGTGCAACTGTTAAAGTGGTCACTGGGCTGTTGCTGGGTGGTCTGAGGTGGTTACTAGGTTAATAATGTTGGTTGCTATGTTGGATAGCTTACTAGGATGCAACAGTGGAAGTTGTTGCTGTGATGGTTGCCATGTTGGTTGCTAGGTTTATCATGTCAGTTGCTATGTCGGATGCAACTGTGGAAGTGGTTGCTAGGCTGTTGCTAGGCACCTGTGGTTGTTGCTAGGGTAAGGTTAGGGTAGGTGTAGTGGTTGCTAGGTTAATCATGTTGGTTTTTAGGTTGTCATCTCATTTCTACTGTCTGTCTGCCCTTGATTCCTCCATCCTTCCTTGGTTCCTTCACGAGAGGACAGGAAAGAATGGAAGGAGGGATGTTTTGTGTTGGGATGCATCCTTTGTGTCTGGAAGGAGGGATGTTTTGTGTTGGGATGCATCCTTTGTGTCTGGAAGGAGGGATGTTTTGTGACAGGATGCATCCTTTGTGTCGCTCGATCCAGTGGTGATGGGAGAGCAGTTCTGACCGTCTTTCACTGGAGGCTGGAGAGTGAGGGAGGCTGTGTGTCTTTCACAGGAGGCTGGGTGGCTGATTGCCAATGTCAGAGCCTGTTTACAGAGAGCCTGTTCACTTCCTATTAACGCCATTTAACACCGCAATTTTAACCTGCAATTCAAATGGCATTTCCCCTAGGGCAGTGTTTCTCAAACTGTGGGGCGCAGACACATGACAGGTGGGGCGCGAGACATCTCTTTGAGATCGACCAATGGCCACACCATGCCCCCCCGAATTCACAGCTATTTGTCAGATATGCACATAATGCAGTAAATTGAGCTTTCCAATGCTGTTATTTGCTAGTTGCTGAGATGGGTTCAAGAGAAATTTGGCTTTGAATTAGTAACATGAAAATTCTAACATTGACAACAATGCTGTAGGCTACTCGCAAAGTATTCCTCACGGAAATACATGTATTGTGCACAAATTGAGTCTTCCAGGTGGGGCGTGAAAAGTCTCTGCCTTCCAAAGTGGGGAATGACAGAAAAAGTTTGAGAACCACTGCCCTAGGGGGTGGTCACAAGCAAGGGATAAAACAATGGGGGCCTATGGAGCTAAATGCTAAAATGTTTTTTTCTACACATTTGTATCCAAAATATCACATTTTATTTTATTTTTTAGCAACATGGACATCGATTTCAATCAAAAGTGAAATGTATGAGCACCTAGTGTACGTCCGTTACGTTTCTCATACTGACAGCAGTATTTACCTCATATCAGATTCACTAGCATTATGCTACTCTATTCAAGTGAATGGCCATAGGCCGCCATTCCTTTTGCAGTACCCACAGAAGTATGTTGAGAGTGAATGTTCTCCCCTTATTTAAATTTCTCTGGCAATGCTGAGCTATCCGTGAGCAGTAGTGAGCTATCCGTGAGCAGTAGTGAGCTATCCGTGAGCAGTAATGAGCTATCCGTGAGCAGTAATGAGCTATCAGTGAGCAGTAATGAGCTATCAGTGAGCAGTAATGAGCTATCAGTGACCAGTAGTGAGCTATCCGTGAGTAGTAATGAGCTATCAGTGAGCAGTAATGAGCTATCCGTGAGCAGTAGTGAGCTATCAGTGAGCAGTAGTGAGCTATCCGTGAGCAGTAATGAGCTATCCGTGAGCAGTAATGAGCTATCAGTGAGCAGTAGTGAGCTATCAGTGAGCAGTAATGAGCTATCAGTGAGCAGTAATGAGCTATCCGTGAGTAGTAATGAGCTATCAGTGAGCAGTAGTGAGCTATCCGTGAGCAGTGGTGAGCAGTAGTGAGCTATCCGTGAGCAGTAATAAACTACTGTAGCAGTGATGAGCTATCCATGAGCAGTGATGAGCTATCCATGAGCAGTGATGAGCTATCCATGAGCAGTAGTGAGCTATCAATGAGCAGTTGTGAGCAGTAGTGAGCTATCAATGAGCAGTAGTGAGCTATCAGTGAGCAGTAATGAGCTATCCGTGAGCTATCAGTGAGCAGTAGTGAGCTATCCGTGAGTAGTAGTGAGCTATCAGTGAGCAGTAATGAGCTATCAGTGAGCAGTAATGAGCTATCAGTGAGCAGTAGTGAGCTGTCCGTGAGCAGTTGTGAGCTATCCGTGAGCAGTTGTGAGCTGTCCGTGAGCAGTAATGAGCTATCAGTGAGCAGTAATAAAAGTACTGTAGCAGTAATGAGCTATCAGTGAGCAGTAATGAGCTATCAGTGAGTAGTAGTAAACTACTGTAGCAGTAATGAGCCATCAGTGAGCAGTAATAAACTACTGTAGCAGTGATGAGCTACTGTAGCAGTGAGGGTAAACACAGATCTTCATTTACAAAGACACTTTAATCAACAGCAAAATCATTAGAAAATTACATTAAAAGGAATAAACTCAGCACATTGTTCTTGATTCATTGATCTTGAAATATCATTAAACTTTAAATTATATAATCTAAATATATGACCTTTTCATCTCTAAAGCTACCCATGTTTGATCTAGTTTGATCTCATTCCACCATATGAAAAACTAGGTAAGGTAAGTATTTCCAAACGTTCCCTTAAAAGGTATTATCCAAACTGAATCAACACGTAGCCCCGCTGTTTTATACTGCTAAGCGCTACTGATAGCCACCTCAATGATTGAATTGTGTGTAACGTACATGTAGACCGAGTTTGCAAAACAGCAGCTAACACTAACAGAATAGAGCATGTCAAAAGGAAACCTAATCGATTTGACATGCCCCACTGTTACCATTAGCTGTCGTTTCGCTATCTCAGTCTCAGTCCGCTTTGCAGGACATTCAGTCATTAAAGTGGGCATCAAGAGGTCTTAGCGTTATAAAACAGCAGCGCTATGTGTTGATTCTCTTAAAGATGTTGCCCAAAGAGAGGGGGATAAGCCGCCTCTTGCATGTAGTGACGGAGTTCATTGGGGTCAAGAGGCAGCTTGACTACGAGGGGGGTGGGGGGGGGTTCCATGGAGGTGTGCAGATCTGGCAACCCTGGGCCAAGTTCAAGACACATGAACAGTAACCGTAGCAACACGGTAAATTCATTGCTTTCTTTTCACCTGTTCACGCTTGTTTTTCAACTGGAGGTGAATTCTGTTCACTCTGCGCACGTTTTCAAATGTTTTGCTACGGTTCCCATATATCTGTATTGGTTACATATAAAATATGTTGAAACAGTTTGTCATCTTGAACATGATCTTCAAACAGCTGATCTGTAACTATCCAATAGGGTGCCCCAGGCCTCAAACAGCTGATCAGTAACTATCCAATAGGGTCCCTAAGGTCTCAGTAACTATCCAATAGGGTCCCCCGGGTCTCCAGTAACTGTAACAGTAAGAGTAACAGTAGGACTAACTGTAACAGTGAGAGTAACAATAAGAGTAACAGTGAGAGTAACAGTTGGACTGTAACAGTGAGAGTGACAGAAAGGCACAGCGTGAGAAAAGCACTTCAGGTTCTCTTGTTCTCAAAATGGATGAATTTGCAGGAATGTCGTGGTGGCCATGATCAATGCGTTCCTATGGTTACACCTTGTTTCTGACTGTAAACACTTATCCACGTCACCGTGGTGACCTTGACTGACATTCAATGCTTTCACAGCTTCCACACTCTGCCCCTTAGAGGGTATCTTTGTTAGAATATTCACAAAACATAGCAGTCCCAAGAAAGACAACATTTACATTCACATCAGCGCTCAGAAAACAGAAATGGATTCATTTGTTTGACTTTTCCCTTTCAGGCAAGAGTTTGTTTCCTATGTTGCAGCCTGCAAGAGTTAGTTTCCCATGTCAGCCAAACCCTGACATCAGCAGGCGGGTGACACTATTCACTACCGAAGCTGTGTGTGCTTGAAAGGAAAGCATGTCCCCCATGTAAACTCTGGACTATCTATACAGGGTGTGTGTGTGTGTGTGTGTGTGTGTGTGTAACATCTTCACTATAGTACATTGTCTGCATTGTCCATAACAGGGAAGGCAAAATGTCAGTTGAAATGGGAATTGAAATGTCATTCCAAAACAAGTCCACAGTAAATACACTGTGTTTGAGTGTCTGGGCTCATAAAGTAGAGTAGACTAGAGTAGAGTTGGTACCATGTAGGAGTGGAGAGTAGAGTTGGTACCATGTAGGAGTGGAGAGTAGAGTTGGTACCGTGTAGAGTAGAGTAAAATAGCAGAATAGACCTGGTACCGTGTAGAGTAGAGCAGAGCTGGTAGCAGATAACAGAAAGGGCCAGTAGAGACGCCATTAGGACAGTTCCATTAGGACAGTTCCATAAGGACAGTTCCATTAGGACAGTTCCATTAGGACAGTTCCTCAGTTAGATTGGGTGTGTGTACCAGTAGAGTAGAGTAGAGAGATAGAGAGAGTAGAGTAGAGTAGAGTAGGTACCACATGATGGAAAGGGCCATTAGGACAGTTCCTCAGATAGATTGGGTGTATTTACCAGTAGAATAGAGTAGAGATGAGTAGAGTAGAGTAGAGTAAATGAGAGGCCCATTAGGACAGTTCCTCAGATAGATTGAGTGTGTTTACCAGTAGAGTAGAGTAGAGTACAATAGAATAGAATAGAATAGAGTAGAGTAGAGTAGAGATGAGTAGAGTAGAGTAGGTACCACATGATGGAGAGGGCCATTAGGACAGTTCCTCAGATAGATTGAGTGTATTTACCAGTAGAATAGAGTAGAGTAGAGTAGAGTAGAGTAGAGTAGAGTAGAGTAGGTAAATGAGAGGGCCATTAGGACAGTTCCTCAGATAGATTGAGTGTGTTTATATGGACATGAATGTTCCCATATTGACTGAAGTATGACTCAGGACTCAGAGGTATCTATCTCAGGTGTGCTCATCGCTGAGGTGGATCCGTCTCCGGTCTGTCCATGGCAGATGTCCATCCATTGCAGGTGTGTCAGACGTCTATCCATCTCAGGTGTGTCAGACGTTCATCCGTCTCAGGTGTGTCAGACGTTCATCCGTCTCAGGTGTGTGTGTCTGTTGCAGGGGCGGCCAAGGAAGCAGTGGAGGTTCAGTATGAGTTGGAGGTTCAGTAAGTATCTTGCTCAAGGACACTTAGACAGGGTCTGGGGAGGTTCAGTAAGTATCTTGCTCAAGGACACTTAGACAGGGTCTGGGGGGCTCACACACACACACACACACACACACACACACAGACAGGGTCAGGGGGAGTCTGGACTTGTTGACTAGGAATGAGGAAATACCATCTTTCAGTCTCTCTCTCTCTCTCACACACACACACACACTCACGACCATAACAGAAACTACCCTTGTGGAAGAGTCCTCTACACAC
>JAODXP020000020.1:5040201-5050201 GCA_027497455.2 Sardinella longiceps | reverse complement strand
TTTTACTGGCCTTAATTTGACCTGATTTCATTTACTACCTTTTACAACTTTTTACAAACCCGCGGACACCCTGATTTAGCTCCACCTACATTTACATGTATAGATACAGACGGCAAGTCCGGGCACGCCCATAAAATCAGCTCCTCGTGTCCCCCATGTGGGGGAAAACAAACCCTAAATTAGTGAAGGAGTCAATGGCATGCTAAGCTACAAGTTACACTGAGCACCATCTACAAGGAGCCAGACACATTTTTGAGGGCAATGCCTGAAGGTAGTAATGATGGTCAGATGATCCGATGTGAATTCTGAACTTGACACCCCTCCAAACGCGATACTGATGACAATCTAGATGATGTTTGTTAGCTTCATTAGCTTGCTAACTAGCCAACTTCATTGATCACCACAGTAAATGTAGCTAACTTTAGCTTGCTTAACTGAGCTAATCAGACTTGTGATTGAAAGTTGCTTTACTTTTGACAGGAGCAGAGACGGCTCATGACATTTCTGTTAGTGTAACTGCAATAAACTAATGATGGAAAAATTATTTTAGTCTAAACACAAGTACGCAAACAGGTCATGATTAGACAAAACATCTAATATGGACTTTGTTCAATTTTACTTAGCGATCTTTTATTGTTAAGTAACTTTCTCTACCTTGTCCATTCACCATAATGTTAAATTGGCCTCTGTTATCCCCCACGCTGACTCCACCCTCGCACTTTGGGGGCGTTAACCGTACTTGCCGTCTGTATCTATGCATTTAGCTCCACCTACATTTACATTTCTGCATTTAGCTCCACCTACATTTACATGTATGCATTTAGCTCCACCTACATTTCTGCATTTAGCTCCACCTCCATTCACATATGCATTTAGCTCCACCTACATTTACATGTATGCATTTAGCTCCACCTCCATTTACATATGCATTTAGCTTCACCTACATTTACATTTATGCATTTAGCTCCACCTACATGTATGCATTTAGCTCCACCTACATTTACATTCATGCATTTAGTTTAACCTACATTTACATGTATGCATTTAGCAGACGCTTTTATCCAAAGCGACTCACAAAAGAGGGATAACAACTACAAGCTGCAACACAATACCTGGCCGAGGTCTTCAGGTGGAGGAGATGGTTCTGCTTGTAGGCGTCACCTGGCCGAGGTCTTCATATATGTTCATGCAACTACAGGAAAAGACAAATCAGAGATGAAAATATGCTTCCGTCCAAAGTAAGCAAGCAAATATATAGCAAATATATTTATATACAGCAACAAATATATTTATATACAACGCTCAAATAGCAACAAATATATTTATATACAACGCTCAAATAGCAACAAATATATTTATATACAACGCTCAAATAGCAACAAATATATTTATATACAACGCTCAAATAGCAACAAATATATTTATATACAACGCTCAAATAGCAACAAGTTTCAAAACTGAATTCGGCTGAATTTGGCACTGGTCTGTGGGAAATCCTAACCTAGGTAAAACACTTCTAGGATTGCCTAGTTACCTTTAAATAAGCTGGATTTCACACCACAGGACCACAGGATTGCCTACTGTACCTTAAAGGAATGGTCCACCTTATTATGAAAATAATTTATTCACCATCTTACCTGGACTTACATATGTGGGTAAAAGCATTTTGGTCCCAGTACTTGTGTTTTTCCTAGTCTGCCAACCTCAATTTCCCCCATTTTTTGCTTTAGCTTAGCATAGGTGCTTGAATGTAAAGTTGCCAGATAGCAACTCTTTGGCAACACTACATTGGAGCGCCTATGCTAAGCTAAAGCTAAAATTGGAGTGGCCAGACTAGGAAAACGCATGCACTGGGGCCAAAGCCCTTTTACCCACAGACTGTAGGTACAGTAAGTCTAGCTAAGACTGCAAATAACCCGACTCATAAAGAGGTGGACTATTCCTTTAAAATGAGATGTATCACACACAGTCACGGGACTGCCTTGTATACATTTAAACCAGACCAAGAAATCCTTGCAGTTAATGTGTAATCTATTGTTGCGACAAACTCTTCCACGCCTCCAAGACTCACCAACACACATACACACACACACACACACACACACACACACACACACATACACACATACACACACACACACACACACGTACACACACCCCTACTTGGCTGGATACACAGAACCTGACGAAAAGCAGGTTTTTGCAGGTTAACTGATTGATACTCTGATAGAAGTAGGCCTATGTTGTAGTGTCACATGAGCGCTGATATTGCATTGAACAGCTGCGACACTGGACACCTTTCCTACCAAATGGATTAGCAAACCACTGATTACTGACTTGTAGCTGTAGGGAACCTGAAACTGCAGCATTTAATAAATATCCTGTTCCTGGTGAGAGAGTTCAGTGACCCCATCTCTCTCTTGACTGGCTGTGTGCGGCCACAATTCCTCTAGTTTAGTCAACTTCGGCACACTGTAGGAGGCTTAGTCACCGCCCCTGTCCCTACTCACTGTCGGTTAGTTAGTTACGGTAGTTAATGCAGTCGCTCCACCTGCCCCTACCCACTGTAAGCTGGTTAGTTAGTGAGCCCACCTGTCCCTGCCCACTGTAGTTAAGTTGGTTAGCTAGTCACCTCCCTGCTCAGTGTACTATAGATGGTCAATCTCCGCACCTCTCCCTGCCCAGTGTAGTTAAGTTGATTAGTTAGTCTCTGCACCTCTCCCTGCCCAGTGTAGTTAAGTTGATTAGTTAGTCTCCGCACCTCTCCCTGCCCAGTGCACTATAGATGGTCAATCTCCGCACCTCTCCCTGCCCAGTGTAGTTAAGTTGATTAGTTAGTCTCTGCACCTCTCCCTGCCCAGTGTACTATAGATGGTCAATCTCCGCACCTCTCCCTGCCCAGTGTAGTTAAGTTGATTAGTTAGTCTCCGCACCTCTCCCTGCCCAGTGTACTATAGATGGTCAATCTCCGCACCTCTCCCTGCCCAGTGTACTATAGATGGTCAATCTCCGCACCTCTCCCTGCCCAGTGTAGGATGTGTAACCGGAGATTCCTCTTTTGTGTCTTAAATCCTGAACAAAGCCAAACAAAGGAGCGACACTGTGTTCTGTTCTATTCTAGATTCTAGGCTTTTGCCACGTAGTCCTTTAGGTAACATATTTCCACCAGTAGCCTTATATCACAGATCTTTCTTACAGTTCTCTGTTTTATTCTAGATTCTAGGCTTTTGGTAACTTATTTCCACCAGTAATATCAGAGATCTTTCTTTCTGTTCTCTGTTCTATTCTAGATTCTAGGCTTTTGCCATGTAGCCCAATAGGTAACACATTTCCACCAGTAATATCACAGATCTTTCTTACTGCTCCACTTCAGCCCTCTCTGCACACGTTAGTACCATGTGTGCAAAGACAGTTCATGAAAACTAGGCCTAAATACCCATTTATCTCTGAAGTAGCTAGAGACCAAGTGTCCCAACAACTTTATACCAGATTCAAATGCAAACTACTGGTGGAACACACAATGGCACACAATCAAGTTGTTTTAATAAGAAAACACAAGAATTTTACTGTCCTATAGTCTACCTCTACCACCAGACTATAATGAGAGATAGAGTAATTAAGTTTTTCTTGAATCTTGCATCAAACTGCAATTTAAATACCATGATCAAGTAGACCTTGACCTACTACAGACAAATCAGGCCAAAACAAGCCTATTAATAGGCTGATAATATGAACCTCTTGCAAAGTATAGGCTTCACACAAGTATATAAATTAATCGCAAATGGACTTGGCCTAGACTGTGGTGGGCTATGTATTTTCCAAAACGTGTGGTAGCTAATGGCTCAACTGGCTCGGATTGTTCCGCTATGCTGTTGGACCGGACACAGCGCATCCTCCCGAAACAGAAACTGTAGACCATAAGCTATCCATGCGGGAATGTTATGTGAAGGGCACAATGTAACATCCAGTCCATATAACCTTACAGTTTAGGGTCCAGTCAACGTTGTCCAGGAGCCAGGAGCTAACGTTAGCGGGGGTATCACAACGTTACAGCTGTACACAGCAGCCGAGTGGTCTACAGGAAATTAGCAGTTTATTTTCCATTTGTGCAAGCCGTTATGTAATGAATTTAGCTAAGACATTTGATTTCGCAACGGAGATCTGTGTCAGTCAAAACATTTCATCAAAACTGTTAACGGTACTCATAGCTTTAGCCTGTTTAGCTGTGCTTTCCCAGCTATCATGCGCAAGAAAACAACAGCATATGATCACTACATGAACGGGTCATGACAGAGGCCTTAACTTTAGCTAATCTATCTAGAATGTTTCGCCTATTTACCACTTAACATCTTCCATCTATGCTATCGCAAATTAAACTTTATGGGCAGAAATACGTACGAAATAGGAAGGTTTAAGACTGATGCCCACCGGACACACAGCGAGGCAGCTGTGGAATGCATCAATGATACCGTTATGGCTACTGACAGTTTGGTTTTAATTGTGTTTGAATTGCATGCCCGATATTAAAACTAGCAGAAAAAGTTGCAGCTCACCTCCCTCTCCCTGTCCTGAGTGTGTGTAAAGACCAAGCGACCAAGCTGACGTTGTCATCTGCAAATGAGTCGTTAGCTGGGTTCTCCGTTCCCCTCCGTGGATCCGCTCCTCGCCTAGCCTACGGCACTTCCGTCAACACGTCATATCCATGGTTGCCAGGTGCTTCCCGAGGGGAGGGGTGGAGGGCCCTTTTGCTCATGAATGGAAAAGTTCATTTAAGAAGTCACAGCATAACCCTTCAATTTATGATTTAAGGCACCACCAGACCCCGTTTATGGCGAGTCAGAGCTCTCCCTATCAACTCAATTCAACATACAATTCAAACGGCAGTTCCACTGGTGGCCGGTCAAAGGGGCCCTATAATTTTCACATTTCTACAAAATATCACAGATTGCATTTTATTTTTAGCAACCTGGATTTTCCATCAAAGCGATCGACAAATACGTTTGACCATTACGTTTCTCATTCTGTGAGCAGTTTTAGTTTTTACCCCTGATAGCATTCTGCTGCTGTATAAGTAGTGAATAGCCTACTGTAGGCCAATCTACCTCAACCAGGGATCAACCATTTGTGATGATGATCTCAAAACTCAGGAGATCAGGCCTTTAGCAGAAAGGTGAAAAATGTTATATTTGAGAGGGAATAAGGATGTCCCAATGATGATCAACGTCATGCAGGTGGGATAGAGCCACTTGCAGTCAGATGAGAGCAACTGCAAGATCTGGCTGCAAGCAGCTTTTTCCCCTCATTTTTCGAAGTGACTTCACAAAAAAAGAGGCCCAAAGTCGCTTATTATAAACAGAATTGGCAACCCTGGTGTGTAAACAGTGTAATAGGTGTGTAAACAGTGAAATGGGCCTTGATTGCATGAGAGTTTGCAGCTCTGATTTGCAATATTCAGTTTGCAGCACAAATCCAACAGGGGGCGCTGTAGCACAGCAGGCTGGTGCATCAGACCGACCATAGGATCCAGGCATAGATATCATATAGGGTTCTATATCTATAGGACCCAGGCGTAGATAGGGTTCTATATCCATGGATCCAGGCATAGATATCATATAGGGTTCTATATCTATAGGATCCAGGCATAGATATCATATAGGGTTCTATATCCATGGATCCAGGCATAGATATCATATAGGGTTCTATATCTATAGGACCCAGACGTAGATAGGGTTCTATATCCATGGATCCAGGCATAGACATCATATAGGGTTCTATATCCATGGATCCAGGCATATATAGGGTTCTATATCCATGGATCCAGGCATGGATACCAATGGGTTCTATATCCATGGATCCAGGCATAGATATCATATAGGGTTCTATATCCATGGATCCAGGCATAGATATCATATAGGGTTCTATATCTATAGGATCCAGGCATAGATATCATATAGGGTTCTATATCCATGGATCCAGGCATAGATATCATATAGGGTTCTATATCTATAGGATCCAGGCATAGATATCATATAGGGTTCTATATCCATGGATCCAGGCATGAATAGGGTTCTATGGCTACTAGATCCAGGATAGATATCATATCGTCGTCTCCCACTCTCCATATTTCCTGTCACTCTCTCTACTGTCCTATCAAATCAAAGGCAGAAAGCCCTAAAAATATATATAATATATATAATATATAAAATATATATATTTTTAAAAATGTATGTTTTATTTGTGTCTATCCTCATGTGTGATTCCGCTGCAGTGTTCTGGTTGAAAAGCTAAATATTTCCTTCATGTAACTGTAGTCATTGATGTCAATTAGAATTCTTTAGCACATATAAATATTTGTAATAAATATTTTATACATTAAAGTGTGTTTTTAACGTCTGTTTTTTGCGTCTCTGACCTGCTTCATCAATGGGCCTCCCAGTAAACTTTAACGCAGCACAATAAATCTGCTTGGTAGAATAATGTGATAAAACAACATTCTTTATTTTCATGGTGTAACATAAAGTACGGCTTCTGCAAGGTTGTGTTTTATGTGGGGTTTAAAACACCTGGACTGGGCGGAGCGGATGTGAATATTTTACTATAAATTATAAAAGATTAGTAGAGTCCACATGCTAATACAGTAGAACAACAGTTATAAAAGATGAGCAGAGGTCGGTATTTTACTATAAATTATAAAGATGAATAGAGTCCACATGCTAATACAGCAGAACAACAACAATTAAGAAAAGGTAAACAAGTAAACAAAAACTTCTTTTCAACCAAAACAAGCAAAACTAGAAAAGCACTCAGAAAGCGCAGACCTCCACCAAGGCAACATGGTCACTTATGCAATATAAATTCATAATTTTAATTCCAGATGGATCCCTGATCACCAATTACCACCAAAACGTAATCATCTGTTACTTGTGTCAATAATCATGTTCTCTGAAAATTTCATCCGTATCTGTGCAGTACGCAGTACACAGACAGACAGACAGACAGACAGACAGAGGCTGGTGAAAACATGACCTCCTGGGCGGAGTAACAACAAGCTGTCTGTCCGGCAGTCCCAGCAGCAGATGAGTATCTCATCTAGTATCTCATCTAGTGTCTCATCTAGTGTCTCATCTATTATCTCATCTAGTGTCTCATCTATATCTCATCTAGTGTCTCATCTATATCTCATCTATTATCTCATCTATATCTCATCTAGTGTCTCATCTAGTATCTCATCTATATCTCATCTAGTGTCTCATCTATTATCTCATCTATTATCTCATCTATATCTCATCTAGTGTCTCATCTAGTATCTCATCTAGTGTCTCATCTATTATCTCATCTAGTATCTCATCTATTATCTCATCTAGTGTCTCATCTATTATCTCATCTAGTATCTCATCTAGTGTCTCATCTATATCTCATCTAGTGTCTCATCTAGTATCTCATCTATTATCTCATCTAGTGTCTCATCTAGTATCTCATCTATTATCTCATCTATTATCTCATCTAGTATCTCATCTAGTGTCTCATCTATTATCTCATCTAGTATCTCATCTAGTATCTCATCTAGTATCTCATCTATTATCTCATCTAGTGTCTCATCTAGTATCTCATCTAGTGTCTCATCTATATCTCATCTATATCTCATCTAGTATCTCATCTAGTATCTCATCTAGTATCTCATCTACATCTCATCTATTATCTCATCTATATCTCATCTATTATCTCATCTATTATCTCATCTAGTATCTCATCTATTATCTCATCTAGTGTCTCATCTAGTATCTCATCTATTATCTCATCTAGTGTCTCATCTATTATCTCATCTAGTGTCTCATCTATATCTCATCTAGTATCTCATCTAGTATCTCATCTATTATCTCATCTATTATCTCATCTATTATCTCATCTAGTGTCTCATCTATTATCTCATCTAGTATCTCATCTAGTGTCTCATCTAGTGTCTCATCTATATCTCATCTAGTGTCTCATCTATATCTCATCTAGTGTCTCATCTATATCTCATCTAGTATCTCATCTAGTGTCTCATCTAGTATCTCATCTAGTATCTCATCTATATCTCATCTAGTGTCTCATCTATTATCTCATCTAGTGTCTCATCTATTATCTCATCTAGTGTCTCATCTAGTGTCTCATCTATATCTCATCTAGTATCTCATCTAGTGTCTCATCTAGTATCTCATCTAGTATCTCATCTAGTATCTCATCTAGTATCTCATCTATATCTCATCTAGTGTCTCATCTAGTGTCTCATCTAGTATCTCATCTAGTGTCTCATCTATATCTCATCTAGTGTCTCATCTATTATCTCATCTAGTATCTCATCTAGTGTCTCATCTATATCTCATCTATTATCTCATCTAGTGTCTCATCTATTATCTCATCTAGTATCTCATCTAGTGTCTCATCTATATCTCATCTAGTATCTCATCTAATGTCACTCACACACACACACACACACACACACACACACACACACACACTTCACTCACACACATCACTCACACACACACACACACACACACACACACACACACACACACACAGTGAGTCCAATTTAAAGATATCATGAGTCCCATATGATCATTACTGTACGTTCACACCAGCAGCTACTAAAGCTATAGTCATTGAAAGCTGGAGTCATTGAAAGCTAGTCATTGAAAGCTAGAGTCATTGAAAGCTAGAGTCATTGAAAGAGTCTTCCTTTAAGAAATCTCCATGAGTCACACACACACTCACACACACACACACACACACACACACACACACACAGTCCCATATGATCATTAGAGTCATTGAAAGAGTTTTCCTTTAAGAAATCTCCATGAGTCACTCGTGCCCATTAAAATAAATCGCTACTAGTACCTCAGCGCCTGCCAGCATCCTGCATCTCTCACAGAGCACGACACACTACACACACACACACACATACATACCTGTACAAAGGTAAATAGGAAGACCAGTAGGAACTGCAGGTTGAGGCCCCACAAACACACACACACACACACACACACACACACACACACGCACACACATCACTATCACACACACTGTCCCTATGCACTGTCAGAACACTGTCTCTATATCCTATCCTATCCTATCCTATCCAAGGCTGCCTCTTCTGTCGGCCCTGCACATGGGGACCCCCTCAAAGCTGCCTCTTCTGTCGGCCCTGGACATGGACATGGGGACCCCCTCAAAGGTGCTTCTGGACATGGGGACCCCCTCAAAGGTGCTTCTGGACATGGGGACCCCCTCAAAGCTGCCTCTTCCGTCGGCCCTGCGCATGGACATGTGAACCCCCTCAAAACTGACTCTGGGGGTCCGGCTGCGGTCAGACGCCCCCTCCAGCGACCCACCCTCCAGCTCGGGCTTGGAGGATGAGGAGGAGGAGAGCGACGGGGAGGAAGAGCGCTTCCGTGAGGCGTTGGAGCCGTGGCGTAGGGTGGCCCTGGCCGCGGCCTTGAAGGCGTGTGCCGCCGTGCTGCAGCGAACCTCCTCCACTGTGTTCCTCGACGGCTTAAAGAGCAGGATGTACACCTGGGGATGCACACACACACACACACACACACACACATGGGTATGAGACACAGAGATTTACATATTAGACACAGAGATACATATTAGACACAGATTAGACACAGAGATACATATTAGACACAGATTAGACACAGACATACATTAGCCACAGCCATACGCATTAGACACAGACAGGTTAACATGCTTAGCTTACCTTATTGAAGAAGAGGCAGGCTAACATGCTAAGCTTACCTTATTGAAGAAGAGACAGGCTAGCATGCTAAGCTTACCTTATTGAAGAACAGGCAGGCTAGCATGCTAAGCTTACCTTGTTGAAGAAGAGATAGGCTAGCGTGCTAAGCTTACCTTATTGAAGAAAAGGCAGGCTAGCATGCTAAGCTTACCTTATTGAAGAAGAGATAGGCTAGCATGCTAGGCTTACCTTATTGAAAACGAGGCAGGT
>JAODXP020000020.1:5022701-5032701 GCA_027497455.2 Sardinella longiceps | reverse complement strand
ATCTAGTGTGTAGCATTAAAAGAAGTGGGCATGCATGGTGAATATCTGTCAGGATTTCCCCATGCACACCACACTTACCCTGTGTAAGACGTGTGCCTCCTCTGTGATGTATGCATTAAAATAAGAGAGGTGTGCAGAGAGATACTGTATGAGGCATCTGCCAGCACTCCACTCTTTCCCTAGTCTGATTTGTAGATTTTATGTTTTATGGTTATGAATGTCATCTAACATGTAGTGCAATTAAAAAAGAGCAAGGCGAGCTGTGTGCTTCCAGGACAAGGCGTGCCCATGAGCGCATGAAGAGGGCACACCATAGGGGCCCAGGGCCAACAGATAACCCACAGGACCCAACCAATGCCAACCCCACACAGCAACCCACCAGGACCGAGTCTCCCGAGCCATCCAATGGGGCCCTGGTAGAAAAATGATGAGAGAGGCAGAGAGAAAGAGTGAAGTTAGTAAAGTTATAAGGGAGTGTAAAATAAAAGGGGGATGGGAAGAGGGGAATGCTATTTATAAAAAATAGTATTATCATTATTATTACCATCATCATTAATAATAATAACAATAACAATAACAACAACAATAACAATAATCATTATAATTATAGTTATAATACGAATAATAGTTCCAGCTACTATCCTCTGTCCAGTGTTCAATGATATGTGTATCTGTTGATGAAGTGTGTTATGCTAGTGTGGAGATGGATTTCAGGCAAAGAGGTCAGGACTGTAGATATGTGATAAAGGGGTACCAAGGAGAGGTTGTATCCTGAGTATTGATTAAGTTTGGGGTTGATTGGTTTTCTAATGATATATAGTCGGTTAACAGGTTTTTCCAGTGAGTGATGTGAATGTTGTTCCTAGATTTCCAGTTCATGAGGATTGTTTTCTTGGCGATAGTCAGCGCTACAAGCAGAGTTTTATTGCAGGAGTTGCTTAGATTGACTGTGGATGTATCACCAAGTATGCATAAGGAGGGGGATGCTGGGATGTGACAGCCAAAGATGGAAGAGAGAGATTTTGTGACACTCACCCAGAAGTGGTTGATTGGAATGCAATGCCAAACTGCATGAATGTATGTGTCTGGGTTATTTAGTGTGCAGTGAGAGCATAGATCAGAGCCAAATCCCATTTTAGCCAATTTATGTGCAGTGAAGTGAAATCTGTGGAGAACTTTGTATTGTATTAGTTGTAAATTACTATTCTTTGTCATAAGGTAGATGTTTTTGCACATTTTGGTCCAGAAGTCGGCACCGGGAGTAATTGATAAATCTGATTCCCATTTGTGATATGGTAGGCTAATAATTTTTTCTGAACGAGATATAATTTTGTAAATTTGGGAGAGTATTTTTTGGGGGGAGGGAATATTAATCAACTCTGAGATTGGTGAGGGAATGTCGAGGTTAGTTGTCTGGATGTTAATTTTTCCTAGGATAGATGATTTAATTTGCAGGTATTGTAAGAAGTGTTTACTCTCGATGCCGTAGATGCCGTACTTCTGGACCAAACAGGAAAATGAGGCCAGATTATTGTCTTGAAGAATATGCTGAAGGTGTGTGATGCCCTTTTCCATCCATGTGTGAAAGTTAAGTGTTTTTTTATTGACTGTGAAATCTGGGTTATTCCAAATCGGGGTGCGAACTGATGGTGCTATAGGTGAATCAGTGATGTGGTAGAATCTCCACCAGGCTGTCAGAGTAGCTGAAATTGTTGGGGCTTTGAAGGATGGATGTTTTTTGACTGACTGACTGCAGAAAGGGAGATCTGAGATTTTGATTTCTTTACAGATTGTTTGTTCTATGTCTAACCAGGTGTTGTCTGAGGGGGTGGGGTGTAGCCATTTGTAGATGAATTGGAGCTGGTTGGCCAGGGCATAGTGCTGGAAGTGTGGGGCCTCTAGTCCTCCCAGAGCTTTTGGTTTTTGGAGAGTGGTGAGTTTGATCCTTGGGGTCTTATCTTTCCAGTAGAATTTAGTGATTGATGAATCCAGAGACTTAAACCAGAGTGGGGTGGGCTGGGTTGGAATCATAGAGAGTAAATAGTTTATTTTGGGAAGTATTGTCATTTTGATTACTGAGATTCTGCCCATGATGGATAATGGGAGGTTTTTCCAGCGTTGAAGGTCTTCATTTATTGAATTGAGTAGAGGGGAATAATTTAGGTGAAATAAGTCTGACAGCCTGGGGGAGACTTTTATCCCTAAGTAAGTGATATAGTTAGTGCAGAGTGGGATAGGTGAAGAGTTGGCTGTCACATCCCAGCTGTTGGGATGTAATGGGAGGATTGCAGATTTATTCCAATTGATTGAGTATTCAGATATTTTAGAGAATGTGTCAATGAGTTTGATGGTTTCTTTTGCTGATGTTGTGGGGTCTTGGAGAAAGAGAAGAATGTCATCGGCAAAAAGGCTAATTTTATGATGCATATATGGAGTCTGGATACCCTTGATGAGGGGGTTCTGACGGATGGCAGCTGCTAGGGGTTCAATGAAGATTGTAAATAGGGAGGGGGAGAGTGGGCACCCCTGTCTAGTTCCCCGGTGAAGAGTGAAACTTTGTGAGGTTATTCCATTGGTGATTACTGTGGCCAAAGGTGAGGTGTATAGAAGTTTAACCCAGTTAATGAACGACTCCCCGAAGCCAAACCTCCCTAAAGTGGAAAACAGGAAATCCCAGTTCACCCTATCAAATGCTTTTTCTGCGTCTAGAGTTGCTATGATGGTATTATCTTGAGAATTTGCGGAGTGATACATTATATTAAACAGTCTGCGGGTGTTGGTGGATGAAATTCTACCTTTAATGAAACCTGTTTGGTCTGGATGAATAATGGATGGGGTGACCTCTGCTAATCTGTGAGCTAACATTTTTGCAATTATCTTATTGTCCACGTTGAGGAGAGAGATTGGTCGGTAGCTGGATGGTAATGTTGGGTCCTTATTGGGCTTGAGGAGGAGTGAAATTGAGGCTATGGTGGAACTAGTTGGAAGACGTCCTTTCTGTTTTGATTCATTAATCATTCTGGTGAAAAGTGGAGCCAAGATGGTCCAAAATTGTTTGTAGAACTCAGCAGGGAAGCCATCCGGACCTGGTGCTTTATTATTGGGCATCTGTTTCAGGGCATCAAACAGTTCTTGTTGAGTTATGGGTGATTCCAGGTTATTTATTTGGGTCTCATTGAGTTGTGGTAATTTGATGCTATTTAGGAAAGAGTCAATGAGTTCCTGGTTGGGGTTTATTTCTGAAGAATATAATTTATTGTAAAATTGGTAAAAGACATGATTTATTTCTTCAGGTGAGCTGGTTAGCTTCCCTGCTGAGTTCTTTATGACTGGTATGGTTGATTTTTCTTTGTTACGTCGGATTTGATTTGCTAAGTATTTACCTGATTTATTGCTATGGTGGAAGTTTTCCTGCCTTAAACGGTGGATCATAAATTGAGTGTGTTTATTGAGTATCTCATTGAGTTTGAATTTATGTTTTCTGAGTTTTGCCTGTGTTTCTTCAGTTGGGTTGCTTGCATTGATTTCTTCTAACTGTTTAATTTTATTGTTGAGTTCTACTTCCTGTTCTTTTTCCTTTTTTTTTTTGTATACTGAATATGAGATGATTCTTCCTCTGAGTACTGCTTTTCCCGTTTCCCACAGTAGGGAAGGAGTTGATTCAGGGGAGTCGTTCATTTCTAGAAAGAATGCCCACTCTCTCCCAACAAAACTGATGAAATTTGGATCTTGTAAGAGAGATGTATTGAAGCGCCATTTGCTAATTGGTTGCTGTTGGTTAGTTATGTTCCATCTAATTGTAACCGGGGCATGATCGCTAATGACTATGGGATGAATTGTTGAATCAGAGATATTTTTCATTATAGAGTTGCTGGTTAAAAAATAATCAATACGGGAATAGGAGTGGTGGACCGGAGAGAAAAAAGAGTAGCATTTGGAGTCTGGGTGCTGAAGCCGCCAACAATCGCCAAGACCAGAATCGCTCATGAACTGTTTTATTGTTTTTGTGGATTGCCAGATTCGTTTGCTTTTAGAGTTATCAGATCTGTCAATTGTGGGGTCTAACACTGTATTGAAGTCGCCTGCGATTATGATTGGACAGTCAGAGAGAGTTGAGATGGAGGTGAAGAGGCTCTGAAAGAAAACTGGGTTGTCTGTGTTGGGGCCATAAACATTAACAATTGTTACAGAGGTATTATGAATTGATATGTTTATGATGACAAAACGTCCTTCTGGGTCTGTGATGGTGGCGTTATGGATGAATGAAATTCTTTTGTTAATCAGAATGCAAACTCCCCTTTGTTTTGTATTGTAATGAGCTGAGAAAATGTGATTGAATTGTCCTGATTTGATGCGGGTGTAGTCTGATTCTGAGAGATGAGTTTCTTGTAGGAGACATATGTCAGCTTTTAAACTATCCAGATGATTTAAAATTTTGAGCCTCTTTGCCTGAGATCCAACCCCACGGATGTTCCAGGTTAGGAATGTAAGTGGTACCATGTTGTGATTGTATATATATGAAAATGTTTTATAGGATGGGTATTGTGTGTGAGAGAGTGTGTGTAGGTGTCAGTTAGAGAGGAGGGTGGGAAGGGGGGGTGGAGAAATGTAATGTGGTATGTGAATGAGATGTAAAGGGAATGGGCTGAGGAGAATATAGTGAATAGGGAAGTATGAATTTGGTTCTGGAGTGGCAACAGCATGAAAGGTTCCTGTTTTGCATTGAAAACATACAGATGCAGAGCATAATTTGACTTTAGCTTATAGACATAATAAACAAAAACAGACAGGACATACAAGCAAACATGTATAGACAAAACACATTGAACAACATTAAACATTGAGAGAGCAAAAGAGAATGGGTTAGTAGGGGGAGCAAGAGGAGTGAAACATAAGAGAGAAGAGAGAGGTGATTCAAGCATCAGTAGGCTACAGTGGGTTAGAGAGAGTTGAGGGTGATATTGTAATCAAAATGAACGTTGGCTGAGGTAGGCTATGATGTGCTAAAGCCAGGTGGTGATATTGGGGTTGCGATACAGAGTTCCATTGACGTACAGTTTATCGACTGACAGTGCTGCTCGTTTGCCCTCTTGCCTGAGTTGTTTCATTATGGGCAGGAGGGCTCTTCTTCTTTCCTGTATTTCTTGTGGGAATTGGTCGTTTAGTCCGAATGAAGTGCCTTTTAGTTCTTTTCCTTTGCTTTTGATGAGTTCTTTGTGTTTGTAGTGTTCGAACTTGGCGATAATTGGAGGAGGTTTTTTATTGTCTTTGGAAGTGAGACGGTGTACACGGTGGAAGGTAATCCTGTCAACTGTTTCTGGCGGTAGTTTGAGAGATGACTGCAAGAATTCTTTAACTGCTTTCTCCGGGTCGTCAGGTGTATCTTTAGAAGTTGGCATGGGAATTCCGGAAAAAATGAGGTTATCGCGCATGCTGCGGCACTGGAGGTCTAGGATTGTTTCTTTCATGGTCCGGTTATCTCTAGTGAGTTGATTAACCTGGTCGGATAAGTTTGTGACATTTCCTTTGAGTTCACGGTTTTCTAATGCAAGTGTGTCGATCTGTGATTGAGAAAATTCGAGGCTGGCTTTTAAGTCCTTAATGTCTGCGTGCAGGTGTTCCAGTATTGCAAGTTTACTGTTTATGGATTGTAGTAAACTGACCTCGATGGATGTGCAAGCGGGAGATGATTCTGGATCAGTCTCTGTTGAGCCGTCACGGGTGCGTTTTCTTTGAGGTTCAGATGCCATAACGTCCAGAATGAAGTGGTTGCCGTCGGAAAAGGTGGAGAGTATAATCCGGTTTTGGATGAGAGTTGTAGAGAGGTAGTAATTGTTTTTAGCAGAAGAAAAATAAAGTTTTTGTATTCCTGTTTACAAACGTCAGTACTCAGTGCGCTGCCATTTTGGATCTCACCCAAAGTCTCGCGATGTTCAGTGCGTCAGTGCGTCATCGAGTTATGGACTCTCTGACACACACACACACACACACACACACACACACACACGGAATAATAAATGGCGAGGGTGAGTTATGGACTCTCTGACACACACACACACACACACACACACACACACACACACACACACGGAATAATAAATGGCGAGGGTGAGTTATGGACTCTCTGACACACACACACACACACACACACACACACACACACACACACACACACACAAACACACACACACACACACACACACACACGGAATAATAAATGCAGAGGTTGAGTTATGGACTCTGACACACACACACACACACACACAGAATAATAAATGGCGAGGGTGAGTTATGGACTCTCTGACACACACACACACACACACACACACACACACACACACACACAGAATAATAAATGGCGAGGGTGAGTTATGGACTCTCTGACACACACACACACACACACACACACACACACACACGGAATAATAAATGGCGAGGGTGAGTTATGGACTCTCGGACTTTCTGAAAGGTGCAGCCATGAACTAAAACACAAGTTTGGGAACTTAATCAGAGAACCTTAAAGATAAAGGGAAATGTATGTAAATGTACTTAAAAATAAAGGTAAATGTAGGTAAATGTATGTAAATGTCTTAAAGATAAATGGAAATGTATGTAAATGTATGTAAAGCTTGAGTATCGCAGCACCTGACATGTAACACATGTAAGTGTATGTAAATAAATTAGTGCTGGCAAAATTAACTGATTAATCACGTGATTAATCCAAAAAAATTAACTCGGATTAAAAAAAATAACTCAGATTAATCCTGATAGATATGGTTCCACTTTCATGGCATATATTTTGTAAAATTTTAGATAGAAAATGGCTCGGTTACCAAGTCAAACTATACAAAGATTATGTGCCTAGCTCCTGACTGTCCAACAACATGTTTGGGGAATCCTTGGGGGTAAGGACAGGTGTGAATTGCCCCATTTGAGACGAACAAAGCCAACTATTTAGTATCAGGGCCTTTGAAGGGCAAAATAAGGATCCACCATACCCTAGCATCCAAATTCTTACTGGAAGAAATGAGTTGCGATTAAAAGTGATTAATCATGATTAATCATTGCAAAATTTTGTGATTAATCAGATTAATTTTTTTAATCGTTTGACAGCACTAAAATAAATATATGTGATTGTGTGTAAATCTTGCGTACTGCAGCACCTGCCATGTAGCACATATATATATGTAAATATGTAAATGTATGTAAATATGTAACCTGTATACCTACCATGCCTCCACCCTCCGTATGTAACCTGTATACCTACCATGCCTCCACCCTCCGTATGTAACCTGTATACCTACCATGCCTCCACCCTCCGTATGTAACCTGTATACCTGCCATGTAGCACATATATATATGTAAATATGTAAATGTATGTAAATAATATATTATGTAACCTGTATACCTGCCATGTAGCACATGTATATATGTAAATATGTAACCTGTATACCTGCCATGCCTCCACCCTCCGTATGTAAATATGTAACCTGTATACCTGCCATGTAGCACATGTATATATGTAAATATGTAACCTGTATACCTGCCATGCCTCCACCCTCCGTATGTAAATATGTAACCTGTATACCTGCCATGTAGCACATGTATATATGTAAATATGTAAATGTGGGTAAATATAGTAACCTGTATACCTGCCATGTAGCACATATATATATGTAAATATGTAATATGTAAGATGTATACCTGCCAGGCCTCCACCCTCCGTATGTCAGCGCAGGAGTTGTTGGCGAAGAGTCCCTTCCCTGGTCGGCACGTGAGAATCTCCTGCAGCGCGTGGGCGATGGCGTAGACGGCCACGTACACGTTATACGATATGCGCAGGTGTGTGTAGTCCAGGTACGGCGTCTCCACACTCGACACGTCTTCATCTCCAGAGCAACGGGGCCGAAGACTCACATCTTCGTCATCCTCGTCTCTCCCCTCCTGCTCTCTAAACACATTCATTCAATCATTCAATCATATTGTGTATCAATACTGCTCATCAATACTATTCATCAATATCTATACTATTATATATCATTACTATTGATCAATTATCAATATCAATGCTATTATATCAATCCTATTTGTAATCAAATCCCTTTCTGATCAGAGATCATTATCACTGCCGTGTGATCAACCAGGGACACAATGTGATGAAAAAGTCCTGATGTGTTGATAAGGAGCTCAATGGGCTTATTTCACAGGTGAACATTCCGAGATTCTAAGTAGTAAACTGAACATTCTATCATTGAAATGCATTGGATTTATGCCTCTTTCTGACTTGAAAAATATGGGTAATAACATTTAAAAGAAGCCTAATTTCACTTTCTTTCAAATAATACACATTTGAAGCACACAAATTTGGAAGTCCATTTGGAAGATCATTTCAATGATAGAATGTTCAGTTCACTACCATGGAATGTTGGAATGTTCAGGTGTGAAATAAGCCCATAGCCTAGTGCATGCAGTACTCACCTCTCCCCTCTGGGGGCGCTGTCCTTGTCCTCCATGTAGCAGTTAAAAGTCTCCTCCCAGAACTCTCGCACAAACTCATTATGGACTGAGCTCGACCCGGGACGAATCTACCATCAGAAACAAACTCATTATGGACTGAACTCGACCCGGGATGAATCTATCAGAAACAAACTCATTATGGACTGAGCTCGACCCGGGACCAATCTGCCATCAGAAACAAACTCATTATGGACTGAGCTCGACCCGGGACCAATCTGCCATCAGAAACAAACTCATTATGGACTGAGCTCGACCCGGGACCAATCTGCCATCAGAAACAAACTCATTATGGACTGAGCTCGACCCGGGACCAATCTACCATCAGAAACAAACAAGACAGAAGGACTACACCATTTCCTATCTTGCTATATGGAGTAGTTAAAAAACATCTTTTTTCACCTATGAAATAGCACTCAGGTTAGAAAGGTTTGGTAATGCTTTAGAACACAGCCGCTGAAGTACGAGGTAAAGGGTAACTAAGAACATAAAAAGTATTAAGGGATACATTATAGATTACAAATTACAAAGTACTTCCTGCAAACAGACATGTACAAAAGTGTTGGCACCCCTGATTTTTCTTTCCCAGAAAACAATTTCTTCCAGAACATTATTGCAGTCGCAAGTTTTTTGTAATGCATGTTAATTTTCTTTATGTGCATTGGAACATCATTAAAAAATAAAGTAAATTTCATAAAACAATTTTGTCTAGATCTCAAAAATGGTCTGGACATAATGATTGGCATCCTCAAGTAAAAATGTTGAAAATGATAACTGAATATTCCTTTAATCATCAACAAGCTTCGTACACGTCCCAACAGTGGCACAGAAAAACTTCTATTTGTTATCAATTATTCTAGGAAGAAACTTTGGGCAGATCCACCCGTCATGGGCTCAACCCAACTGCCTGGGGCCCAGTGAAGTCAAGTACCCGTACAGTCAGTAGTCTAGTGATGGCCTGGGGCCCAGTGAAGTACAGTCAGTAGTCTAGTGATGGCCTGGGGCCCAGTGAAGTACTGATACAGTCAGTGGTCTAGTGATGGCCTGGGGCCCAGTGAAGTACTGATACAGTCAGTGGTCTAGTGATGGCCTGGGGCCCAGTGAAGTACAGTCAGTGGTCTAGTGATGGCCTGGGGCCCAGTGAAGTACTGATACAGTCAGTGGTCTAGTGATGGCCTGGGGCCCAGTGAAGTACTGATACAGTCAGTGGTCTAGTGATGGCCTGGGGCCCAGTGAAGTACCCATACAGTCAGTAGTCTAGTGATGGCCTGGGGCCCAGTGAAGTACTGATACAGTCAGTGGTCTAGTGATGGCCTGGGGCCCAGTGAAGTACCCATACAGTCAGTAGTCTAGTGATGGCCTGGGGCCCAGTGAAGTACTGATACAGTCAGTAGTCTAGTGATGGCCTGGGGCCCAGTGAAGTACTGATACAGTCAGTGGTCTAGTGATGGCCTGGGGCCCAGTGAAGTACTGATACAGTCAGTGG
>JAODXP020000020.1:4997701-5017701 GCA_027497455.2 Sardinella longiceps | reverse complement strand
CTCCCTGCAGCCTCCCTGCAACCTCCCTCCTCCCTGCAACCTCCCTGCAGCCTCCCTACAACCTCCCTGCAACCTCCCTGCAACCTGCAGCCTCCCTGCAACCTCCCTGCAACCTCCCTGCAATCTCCCTGCAACCTCCCTCCTCCCTGCAACTTCCCTCCTCCCTACAACCTCCCTGCAATCTCCCTGCAACCTCCCTGCAACCTCCCTGCAACCTCCCTGTCTCCGAGGCACATTTCTCCCTGGTGGAGACTAATAGAGAAACCTAATCTACCCTAATAAGAGTTACAGTAACACCTGCGCCTGTCTGTCTGTCTGCAGCTGAGTCTGTCTGTCTGTCTGCACCTGAGTCTGTCTGTCTGTCTGCAGCTGAGTCTGTCTGTCTGTCTGTCTGCAGCTGAGTCTGTCTGTCTGTCTGCAGCTGAGTCTGTCTGTCTGTCTGCAGCTGAGTCTGTCTGTCTGTCTGCACCTCTGAGTCTGTCTGTCTGTCTGCAGCTGAGTCTGTCTGTCTGTCTGCAGCTGAGTCTGTCTGTCTGTCTGCAGCTGAGTCTGTCTGTCTGTCTGCACCTGAGTCTGTCTGTCTATCTGCACCTGAGTCTGTCTGTCTGTCTGCAGCTGAGTCTGTCTGTCTGTCTGCAGCTGAGTCTGTCTGTCTATCTGCAGCTGAGTCTGTCTGTCTGTCTGCAGCTGAGTCTGTCTGTCTATCTGCACCTGAGTCTGTCTGTCTATCTGCAGCTGAGTCTGTCTGTCTGTCTGCACCTCTGAGTCTGTCTGTCTATCTGCAGCTGAGTCTGTCTGTCTGTCTGTTTGTCTGTCTGTCTATCTGCAGCTGAGTCTGTCTGTCTATCTGCAGCTGAGTCTGTCTGTCTGTCTGCACCTGAGTCTGTCTGTCTGTCTGCAGCTGAGTCTGTCTGTCTGTCTGCACTGATCTGTATGTCTGTCTGTCTATCTGCAGCTGAATCTGTCTGTCTGTCTGTTTGTCTGTCTGTCTGTCTATCTGCAGCTGAGTCTGTCTGTCTATCTGCACCTGAGTCTGTCTGTCTGTCTGCACCTGAGTCTGTCTGTCTATCTGCACCTGAGTCTGTCTGTCTGTCTGCACCTGAGTCTGTCTGTCTGTCTATCTGCACCTGAGTCTGTCTGTCTATCTGCACCTGAGTCTGTCTGTCTGTCTGTCTGCACCTGAGTCTGTCTGTCTATCTGCACCTGAGTCTGTCTGTCTATCTGCACCTGAGTCTGTCTGTCTGTCTGTCTGCACCTGAGTCTGTCTGTCTTTCTGCTCAACTCCCATATCGATGTCTGTCTATCTGCACCTGAGTCTGTCTGTCTATGGACGAATCCGACGAGCGTTTTGTGTAGGCTGCCATCTTGTGGCGAAGCCATTGTTGGACTGTAAACTAAACATTTTGACAAAGCACAGTCAATGACAACTAACAGCAAAGACCATGGAATAATCTGACATTATACAGGTAGTAATGAATCTCGTAAATCATGGCATTTTATGGTGTGCCATCAGGTTATTCTAATAGACAGATTGGCGATCTGGGTAGCTCAACAATGGCGCCTGCAATACTTCCGGTAGTTTCCTCGGATTCGTCTATATGCCCTGAGTCTGTCTGTCTATCTGCAGCTGAGTCTGTCTGTCTGTCTGTTTGTCTGTCTGTCTATCTGCAGCTGAGTCTGTCTGTCTATCTGCAGCTGAGTCTGTCTGTCTGCACCTGAGTCTGTCTGTCTGCAGCTGAGTCTGTCTGTCTATCTGCAGCTGAGTCTGTCTGTCTATCTGCAGCTGAGTCTGTCTGTCTGTCTGCAGCTGAGTCTGTCTGTCTATCTGCAGCTGAGTCTGTCTGTCTGTCTGCGCAGCTGAGTCTGTCTGTCTATCTGCAGCTGAGTCTGTCTGTCTATCTGCACCTGAGTCTGTCTGTCTGTCTGCACCTGAGTCTGTCTGTCTGTCTGCAGCTGAGTCTGTCTGTCTATCTGCAGCTGAGTCTGTCTGTCTGTCTGTCTATCTGCACCTGAGTCTGTCTGTCTGTCTGCATCTCTGAGTCTGTCTGTCTGCAGCTGAGTCTGTATGTCTGTCTGTCTGCAGCTGAGTCTGTCTGTCTGTCTGCAGCTGAGTCTGTCTGTCTATCTGCAGCTGAGTCTGTCTGTCTGTCTGCACTGAGTCTGTCTGTCTATCTGCACTGAGTCTGTCTGTCTATCTGCAGATGAGTCTGTCTGTCTATCTGCACCTGAGTCTGTCTGTCTATCTGCAGCTGAGTCTGTCTGTCTATCTGCACCTGAGTCTGTCTGTCTGTCTGCAGCTGAGTCTGTCTGTCTGTCTGTCTGCACCTGAGTCTGTCTGTCTATCTGCACCTGAGTCTGTCTGTCTGTCTGCACCTGAGTCTGTCTGTCTGTCTATCTGCAGCTGAGTCTGTCTGTCTGTCTGTCTGCACCTGAGTCTGTCTGTCTGTCTGTCTGTCTGCAGCTGAGTCTGTCTGTCTATCTGCTCAACTCCCATATCGATGTCTGTCTATCTGCACCTGAGTCTGTCTGTCTATGGACGAATCCGACGAGCGTTTTGTGTAGGCTGCCATCTTGTGGCGAAGCCATTGTTGGACTGTAAACTAAACATTTTGACAAAGCACAGTCAATGACAACTAACAGCAAAGACCATGGAATAATCTGACATTATACAGGTAGTAATGAATCTCGTAAATCATGGCATTTTATGGTGTGCCATCAGGTTATTCTAATAGACAGATTGGCGATCTGGGTAGCTCAACAATGGCGCCTGCAATACTTCCGGTAGTTTCCTCGGATTCGTTTATATGCCCTGAGTCTGTCTGTCTATCTGCAGCTGAGTCTGTCTGTCTGTCTGCAGCTGAGTCTGTCTGTCTATCTGCAGCTGAGTCTGTCTGTCTGTCTGCACCTCTATCTGTGGAGTGTCTGTAAGTATGTCTGTCTACCTGTCTGATTGTGTCATAGGCTCACGGTAACCGTGGGAACCTGGAGCTAGGCTACCTGTAACCCTACTGGCGAGTCTTTACTGTAACTTATAGTCATTTAGCTTCTGATCTACAGCCAGAGACAGGTCAAAGGTCAACATTCTGGAATCATGCCTCCCTGCTGCTGAGCACAGCCTCCTAAACTGTGTAGTCTGTAGGTTTTGGAATATGCAAGCCCCGCCCACTTACACCCCCTTGAAAAATCGCCTAAGGTTCCAGGAATTTTTGCCACTGACGTTTTGAAAACTCCAGTTTAAAAGCGCTTAAAGCCTTCACTCGGTCTTACCAGCTACGGGGTAGGTGATGACCGTGTTACACTTCCGTTCTGAGAAAAATTGTGAACAAAAAATGGAAAAAAGTCGATAGGCACAAATATGTGTACAAATTTGTCGCACCAAGTGAAGGAACTACCTGTTCCATAACTCATTGCAAGTGATGACATTTAGTTTATGACCTAACGGTAGTTTCGGTTTTGAATATGCTGTTCCAAATTATTTTGTTCCACTCGCTAACCAGTGCATTTAGTAAGCTCGTTCAACAGGGTTGGCTATGCTTGAATTCACTCCGGAGCAACACTTTAAGTATTTGTGTATACAGGCTGTGTTGGTGGTGGCTAAAAAGAAGAAAGAAAGAAAAAATTTCTCTGGTGTGTACAGAAATGTGTGTGTACTTAAATGCGTGTGTTTTGAATGTGTGTGATTACTTAAATGTGTGTATTTAAATGTGTGTGTACTTAAATGTGTGTATTTAATGTGTGTGTACTTAAATGTGTGTATTTAATGTGTGTGTACTTAAAGTGTGTGTTTTGATCTGATGCCAACTAAAATGTTCAGACTGTTCTCTAGCGCTTTACGATTCCCCTGAAGGCTCACGGTCAAATAGAGATAGAATAGAGAGATGGGATGGGCAGAATGTGTGTGTGCGTGTGTGTGTGTGTCCGACAAAGTGTGTGAGACGTGACAATGTTCTTGAGTGCATCTGTGTCTGTTAACCAAAAAATTACACATATACGGTCTATGGTGGAATATTCCTATAGTAGATTTCTCACACTACATTGTGTGTGTGTGTGTGTGTGTGTGTGTGCGTGTGCGTCGCTCTCTCTCTGTATATGTGTGTGTGCGTCTCTCTCTCTCTCTCTCTCTCTCTCTGTATGTGTGTGTGTGTGTGTGTGTGTGTGTGTGTGTGTGTGTGTGTGTGTGTGTGTGCTTTGGCATGTGGTGGTGATTAGACTAAGTTTAAATTAGCTCTGGAAATTATGCACAAACAGGAACTACTCAGTGTTACACAGATAGAGACACATTACACAGCTGAGTGAGTAGAGACACAGAGAGAGAGAGAGAGAGAGAGAGAGAGAGAGAGAGAGAGAGGGTAGGGAGCGAGAGAGGGAGAGAGAGAGAGAAAGACATTACACAGCTGAATGAGTGGAGAGAGAGAGCGAGAGAGAAAGAGACAGAGAGTGAGTTACTAATTATAAATTTACTTCAGATATTGGTTTAAAATAAGTTATTTTTATTCAGATTTAATTAGGAATACATGTTTAAGTTTCCTTAAACCTGGATGTATGGAAATGATTACTAATATTCTAACATAAGTTTTATGAATTATTAGTTTAAATTTTTGATTAGAAACAGATCCCTCTCTCTTCCTGATCTGACTCTATTCATTAACTCATTTCCTTGATCCCACTCATTCCTGATCCGACTCTTCCTGATCCGACTCTCTTCCTGATCCACACTCTTCCTGTTCCCACTCTATTCCTGTTCCCACTCTTCCTGTTCCCACTCTATTCCTGATCCCACTGTATTCCTGATCCCATATTCCTGATCCGACTCTTCCTGATCCCACTCTCTCTGATCCGACACTTCCTGTTCCCACTCTATTCCTGTTCCCACTCTTCCTGTTCCCACTCTATTCCTGATCCCACTGTATTCCTGATCCGACTCTCTTCCTGATCCGACTCTCTTCCTGTTCCCACTCTCACTCTTCTCTGTGATCCGACTCTTGATCTGACACTAGAGGCTATAGAGCATGTGTGTGAGTGTGTGTGTGAGTGTGTGTGTGTGTGTGAGTGTGTGTGTGTGTGTGTGTGTGTGTGTGTGTGTGTGAGTGTGTGTGTGAGTGTGTGTGTGAGTGTGTGTGTGTGTGTGCGCGCGCGCGTGTGTGTGTGTGTGTGTGTGTGTATGTGGGAGGTGGTGGTGATGTGATGAGGTGGGGCGGTGGGGGGGGCAGCAAGGACAGCAGCCAAGATCAACTATCAGACTGTTTTACTTTACTGTAGTCTACAATCATCCTTTGTCAACTTTAAAACAACCAGTATATACACCCCACCAGCTCATGCATACACACACACCTCCAGGGCAGGTACACACCCCACTAGCACACACACACACACACACACACACACACACACACACACACACACACACACACACACACACCAAATGCTAAGATCCTGATGCTAATTTTCTGGCTTTGTTAAACAGGATGATTCACACCCTCTGAACCCTCTCTGATTCCACACACATCACTGGAGCTACAACAAGACCCACAATACACTCACACATGCTGCCAATATGATCATAGAGATGCTGGGACAGTGGACTAATCCATGGCAATATGATAAAGGGGAGCAGGCAATACACTCACACATGCTGAACCCTCTCTGATTCCACAAACATCACTGGAGCTACAAGACCCACAATCAGACTGTTTTACTTTACTGTATTATGATAAAGGGGAGCAGGCAATACACTCACACATGCTGCCAATATGATCAGAAAGATGTGGGGACAGAAATGGAGCCAAGACTTTGTGTCCATGTTAGTCCACTCTTGCCCCTCCATGGTTGTTGGACAGACGGTACAGGAGCGTGTCTAAAGTCAGGGCTGTTTCAGGCTACTTAGGGGGCCCCAAGCAAGCAGGGCATGGGGGCCCTTCACCTCCCATAAACACCTAAACCACATTGTTATAAACTTCAAGCAACGTTCATTAATAATTATATGTGTTGAACATGCACTTGTCTAACTCAGTCATTCTTGAGGGCCCCTTCCAGCCTGGGGCCCCAGGCAATTGCCTAGTTTGCCTGTCCTGTTTCGATGGCCCTGTTTAAAGTATTTGTGTAGTTTGATTTAATAGACAAGCCATTTTCTAGTGAAGCATAACAATCTAAGTTCTTTATTTTGCCTATATGCCTAGTTAAAGCATTCATTTTCACACAACTACTCCACATATACAATTGTCTTTGTGTGTGTGTGTGTGTGTGTGTGTGTGTGTGTGTGTGTGTGTGTGTGTGTGTGTGTGGAGAGAGAGAGATCAATCACAAAATGTACCTGTGAAGTCTTTTCTTGAATCCCAGATGTGTCCAAGCATCCAGGAGTCCAGATAATAATCCAGAGTTCTAATCCAGAGTTCTAATCCAGAGTTCTAATCCCGTGTCCATTAATCCAGAAGAGCGGCGTGGGATTTAATTATGTTGTAATTAATCCAGAAGAGGGCAGTGGGATTTATCGGCCAAACACAGGATCACCAACATCTCCATTTCTGTCTCTGAAGGCCAAAGTCTTTTGTCTCTTTGTCTCTCGCATCTCACACACTCACTCACTCTCTCCTTCTCTCTCTCCCTCCCTCCCTTTCTCTCTCTGTCACCCTCTCTTTCTCCACCCTCTCTCTCTCTCTCCCTCTCTCTGACTCCAGCTCAAACATTAACTTCTTAGTTCCTTTCATTTCCTGTTGTTTAACACTTTAACACTCTCTCCCTTTCCCTTTAGCATCCTTTCATCCCATTCTCTCTCTCTCTCTCTCTCTCTCTCAATATTCTCTCTCTCGCAACCCCCCTCCCTCCCCACACACATATAATTACAGTAATATATACCTGTACATTTAATGTATTATTCCAATTTATAGAATCACCTGCCCAGCACACTATAGCACATCTGCCACTACTGTGTATTGTTCAGGAAACAATAGATTGTATCATTTCTCCTCTAAATCCAATATCCCCACCTGGGCAAACAATGAGTTGTTTAGAGATGAGTTGTGTAGAGATGAGTAACTGTTGTGTAGAGATGAGTTGTGTATAGTATGGATGTGTGGACCTGTAGAGTAGTGCTATGAAGACTCTGGTGTGTAGATGTTGTGTAGAGATGAGTAGTGTAGAGATGAGTAGTGTGTAGAGATGAGTTGTGTAGAGATGAGTTGTGTAGAGATGAGTTGTGTAGAGATGTGTAGATGTTGTGTAGAGATGAGTTGTGTAGAGATAGGTAGATGTTGTGTAGAGATGAGTTGTGTAGAGATGAGTAGATGTTGTGTAGAGATGAGTTGTGTAGAGTACAGATGTGTGGACCTGTAGAGTAGCGCTATGAAGACTCTGTGGTGTGTAGATGTTGTGTAGAGATGAGTTGTGTAGAGATGAGTAGATGTTGTGTAGAGATGTGCAGGTGTAGATGAGTGTAGATGTGACTGAGTAGATGTTCAGCGTTTCTCAAAGTCAAGGAAGCATGCTTGGAAGGCTGCTTTTTCCAGCATTCCACGTCATTATCTGTCGCCAAGTACTGTTCCAAAGTCAAGCATCCTTCTAAATTCTAGTGAGGACAGAGGTCTTTGTTTATGGATCTTTCAAGTATGCTCCGATGGAGCCTCGTTTTTGAAGTGTACGGCCTCCAAAGCAAGTGTGCTACCTAGGAAGCATTCTTGACTTTGAGAAACACTGTATGTATAGAGATAGAGAGTAGATGTTCTATGAAGGCTCTATAGAGATGAGTAGATGTTCTATGAAGGCTCTATAGAGATGAGTAGATGTTCTATGAAGGCTCTATAGAGATAGAGAGTAGATGTTCTATGAAGGCTCTATAGAGATGAGTAGATGTTCTATGAAGGCTCTATAGAGATGAGTAGATGTTCTATGAAGGCTCTATAGAGATGAGTAGATGTTCTATGAAGGCTCTATAGAGATGAGTAGATGTTCTATGAAGGCTCTATAGAGATGAGTAGATGTTCTATGAAGGCTCTGTGGCGTGACAGGGACCGGGAGGAAGAAAGAGGTTTTCCGAGTCAGGTTGTCAGGAGCAACAGCACGACAGAGGTATCCCCGTCTCTTAGTAACGCTGCCAGACCATCATTTAGCCATTTAATGCCTGAGTTCATCTTCTTCATAAAGCCCCTTCACACACACACACACACACACACGCACGCACGCACGCACACACACACACACACACACACACACACACCACACACACACCACCACGCAGCACCACCCACACACACACACACACACACACATTTAATGCCTGAGTTCATCTCCTTCATAAAGCCTCTTCTGACCAGCTGCTTGCTGTCTTCAGAAACCTGCTTCTGAACACTTAATAACCACCACACACACACACACACACACACACACACACACACACACACACACACACACACACACACACACACACACAGGGAGATTGTTGAAGCAGACCCAAGTGATTTTCCTTTACTCAGGTGTGTGATGGATGATCAGCATTTCTCCAGGGCAGGTTCTAAGGTTCTAAGGTTCTAAGGTTCTATAGCCCTGCTGGCATTCTGGGGGGAATTCAAAGCACAGAACCACAGTAAAACATCAGGGCTCCAGATATCTAGTTTTCTCTTTAGTTTTACGAGAATTACTTTCACACAGGTATGACTACAACATCGCTAATCTAACACTATAGTAAAGATACAGTTCTGAGTTGTTTATGATCATAACTACAACATCGCTAATCTAACACTATAGTAAAGATACAGTTCTGAGTTGTTTATGATCATAACTACAACTTCAGCTGATTGCAGAGAATACGCACAAATTGGACGAAATTTGCCCCGATGCACCCGAATTCATTTTGGGGGATTTTAACCACTGTGATTTCAGTAGGACTATGAGAACTTATGAGCAATATGTGACTTGCGCTACAACACAGAAAATGAGGTCTATTGATCTGCGTTATGGGACAGTAGGTGGGCTTACAGCTCCATACCCATGCCGGCCTTGGGAGCTTCTGACCACAACAGCGTTTACCTCGTACCAGTGTCCAAACCCTCTTTTAGACGCTTAGAACATGAGGAGAGAACTGTCCAAATCTGGTCAGAGGACAGTATCTCCTCACTTCAAGCATGTCTTGACTGTACGGATTGGGAGCTTTCAGGAGGGGTCTGAGAACACTGATGAACTAGCAGACATTGTATCATCATACGTTACATTCTGTGTGGACATGGTTATCCCCACCAAGACAACTGTCACTTTTCCGAACGATAAACCATGGGTGACGAAAGAACTGAAATCTGTCATTAACAAGAAAAAAAGGACGTTCTACACTGGGGACATTTGGGAGATTAAAGCAGTGTCCAAAGAAGTCAAACATGAGATCAGGAAAGGGTTAGAGTTAGGGTTGTCCAAAGAAGTCAAATATGAGATCAGGAAAGCTAAAATGAAATATAGAAGGAAAGTAGAAGAACAATACAGTGGGGGGGATCTTAGAGCCGCCTGGCGAGGAATTAAGTCAATGGCATCATTAAACCAACAAGCTGAAAGGAGGATGCCTATTTCTGTTCAAGGTGTAGTCATGTGATCTTCCTAATGCTTTTAATTTATTTATTCACGTTTTGAATCATCTGACTTCTCTGACAATATTTCTATGTTGAGAAACACTTTGGTTCCAGGTAATGACATAATGATATCTCAGGGACAAGTAACATCCCTGTTTAAGATTTATTTGCAGATTTTTCTTCTGCTTTCAACAAAATGCAGCCTCATATCCTGATCGAGAGACTAGCACATGATTTCCAGGTACCGAATCAACTATTGCTGCTACTTTTAAATTTTTTAACAGATAGGATACAGCGAGTCTTTGTAAATGGTCAGTTGTCCCAACCTATTACTTCAAATACTGGCTCGCCGCAAGGTTGTGTACTTTCTCCCTTGTTACTTATTTTGTAGACAGATAGCTGCAGGTCTCCCCAACAAGGAAGCAACCTAGTCAAGTTTTCAGATGACACTGCACTGCTATCTTTATTCCAAGGTCCACATCCCAGTCATGGGCTAGCAACATCATTTGTGAAGTGGTGCAACAATCATTTTTTAGATTTAAATGTAGCCAAAACAAAAGAGCTCATAATTGATTTTAGGAGGGCAAAGGCAGAACCAATAGCAAGTGTCATACATGGGGTGTGTGGAAATCGTTGATTCTTACAAGTACTTAGGTACAATATTTGACAATGAGCAAGTTTCATGTAAACACTGAGACAATTGTCAAAAAGGGACAACAGAGAATTCATCTTCTGAGGAAGCTTATCTCCTTCAGTTCAATTCAATTCAAATTTATTTGTAGAGCGCTCATACACAGTACATTGTCTCGCGGCGCTTTACAGACAGTACGGGAAGCATCCATGAGAATCAGGGGCAAGGAAAAACTCCCTTCGCGTTGTAAATAATTTGTTTTGTAGGAAGAAACCTGGGTAGATCCACGCCTCATGGACTCAGCCTACCTGCCTGGGGCCTAATAAAGTATCCGTAAAGTCTGATGCATAGATTGACCATGGTTAACACAAAACAGTATGAGCACTGAATGTAGTCAGAGATGATATACACATAGTTTGTGTGACAGTCAGGGCCAAGGGATGGAGTCAGTAGTTGGAGTGGGATTAGTCAGTAGAGTCACTACAGTAAAGATACAGGTCTGAGCGTTTATGATCATAACTACAACATTGCTAACCTGTCACTACAGTATGCCTAAGGACTGTATCTTACAGGGCTGGGACACCTAAATACTGAAGCCTCAAACTTCAAAGATAAGGCACTACTGTAAAATGACGAGGCATTACTGTAAAAAGACAAGGCACTACTGTAAAAAGACAAGGCATTACTGTAAAATGACGAGGCATTACTGTAAAAAGACAAGGCACTACTGTAAAAAGACAAGGCATTACTGTAAAATGACGAGGCATTACTGTAAAAAGACAAGGCACTACTGTAAAATGACGAGGCATTACTGTAAAATGCTCTCCAGAGTATACTGTATTTGTTGTGATAAAATGGCTGAACAGGAAGTTGATACTGTTGACTTGACTTGTTTAATCGTCATTCAACAAATACACCATCAGTGCACATCAAATGAAATAAAATATAAGGTAAAATATCGTTTCTGATCGTTTTTATGCATTTGAGCTCATATCAGTAAGTAAATATCGTTTCTGATCGTTTGTATGCATTTGAGCTCATATCAGTAAGTAATGCCTATCTAAAGTGGATAGAGTGACTTATAATGTCCAAACTGGTCCATTTCTGTTTTTGTTAAGCAGTCTTATTGCTGTAGGGAAAAAGCCCCTGCATCTGGCTGTTCTACTGGGGATGCTGCAGAACCTCCTCCCACATGACAGTAATGAGAACAGTCCATGATGAGGATGGGAGGGGTCAGAGGAGATACTGTAGGTTGGGCTCTCGCCAGGCAGGCGGCGTTTCTGACCCAGATAGAGGGCAGCGGGGACCCGATGACCTCTGCTGTTCTCACTACTCTCTCCAGAGCTTTCCAGTCTGTGGTACTCACCAAACCAGACAGAGATGCCACTGGTCAACAGGCTGTCAATGGCACCTCTATAAAAGGTTCTCAGGATGGGAGTTGGGAGGGCCGCCTTCCTCATCCGGAGCTAGAAGTGCAGGCGTTGTTGCCCTTTTTTCACCAGAGAGGTGATGTTGAGGGACCAGGTTAGCTTGTCTGAGATTTGCACCCCTAAGAACCTGCTGCTGACCACCTCCACTGCAGTGTGTTAAAGAGAACCTATGCAGGATCCGGTGGCGTCATCCAGTAAGCTAACAACCAAACAAAGCAGTTATTAAGCGTTTCTGCCAATAATCCTCCATTTAGAATTGCATAGTCGATGGTGATCGCCGCTAACAAAATGTATCGACAGTTGAATGCGCTGAGAAGTCACAAATCGCGTTGTAATTCAAACAGTAAACTCTGGCTAAGTCACGTGACCTAGCTTGCTTGCTAACCAAAACTTACGATAGCCGGGACGCGCTCCCTGATCTTGCATAGGCGGTATCTGCCTCTAGGAGGGTCGGACAATGTCGTGAAGGGGCTCGTTTTACTCCGGAACATGTCATTTATCAAGTCTAGTGAGTTCTAGGCAATTTACATAAAGGTGTAATGAATAGGAAACGTCGAAATTTTACCTAAATGTTGCATGTGGTGGCTTTAATGAGGAGTGGTGAATGACTGGGCAGAGACTTCCTGAAGTCAACAATCATCTTTTTTGTTTTGTCAACATTAAGGATCAGATTGTTGTCTTTGCGGCAGTCCAGCAGATGTTTAACCTCGTCCCTGTAGGCCAGTTCGTTATTGTCCTTGATGTTGACCCCTGACCCCTGATCTCTCCCATTTAAAGAGCTTGACCACAGATCCTTCAGAAGCCAGATATGTCTTAGTAGTTCATGTCTATGGGAGCAAATTGGAGTCATCCGAGCTAGCAGTCACTAGCCTGGCCACGCCCTCCCAGTGATCTGCCGCCCTAATCAGTGCCAGCTGGCGCCCCAAGCAGTCAACCTCCTTAATGCAAAATCCAAGTAAAGCTAGATAGAAAAAATAAATAAATAAATAAAATAAAATAAAATAAAACAGACTTGGTGCACACCTGATTAAAAGTTAATTTTCTACGGAATGGAGAGTCACATAGTCTTGACAATAATATGAAATGGGGCAGGAGGCTTTGGATATCACCATATCATGTCGAAAATGTACATCCATTACTCAGAAAAATAAGGCTTTTAAAATTTCGGTGGAATTCTTGGATTCTCTCATAGACTTCAATGTTACAGAATGAGCTTCTCCACTGCATAAATTCGAGCGCCGCCCAGAACTACCTTATTTGGCATTAGCCTCATGACTCCAGGAAGTGGGTCCTCATGATTTATCTCCGTAAAGAAGGATCTCTGGCTTGACTTCTCACACAGCAGGAACTCACCGTGCTGCTATGTTAGAGATGGCCAGCATGTGGCACTATAAACACATAATCATTTTTTGAGTAATAAAACTGTGAGCCATACTGAGGCCCGGGACCAACTTTGCACTCTTTCATGCCGACCGCCTTCAAGTCTAAAGAAGATGTTGATGTGGCCTGTTGTTACATTAATCTTATTATTAGTATTATTAGTTAATATTCATGTTTCCAGTAATTGATTGAAAATTAGTACTTTTTAGTGGGGTATTGCCCCGGGGCAACGAAGGTCTTCAGTATATGGCCTGCAATCAACAGGGTTTGGCCGGCCCCGTAATAACCCCGTTATCTTATGGCCGACTCCGTAATATGATTTAAGTTATATTATCTTGAAGCATATGGCTCAAGCATCTATGGGTTTAGAGTTGTTGTAGTGTTTTATTTAGAAATTAGTTATTTCGACTTTCCCTTCAACTAATAGGACTGGATTAAAAGCCTGGCCTTTGTGTGTGTGTGTGTGTGTGTGTGTGTGTGTGTGTGTGTGTGTGTATGTGTATGTGTATGTGTGTGTGTGTGTCTGTATGTGTGTGTGTGTGTGTGTGTATGTGTGTGTGTGTGTGTGTGTGTGTCTGTGTGTGTGTGTGTGTGTGTCAGTGTGTGTGTGTGTGTGTGTGTGTGTGTGTGTGTGTGTGTGTGTGTGTGTGTGTGTGTGTTGTCAGTAAGGGGAGAGGAGTGGTACAGTAAGGGCCCTTATAAACAGAATAGAGGCAAACATGCTGTGTGTGTGTGTGTGTGTGGTACCGTTAGTGCCCTTTTTAAATCATATAAACAGAATGAGGCAAACATGCTGTATGTGTGTTCACAACACTGTATGGCAAATCTTTTTTATTTGCCCGTGAGTGTGTGTGTTTCTGTGTATGTGTGTGTGTGTGTGTGTGTGTGTCCATGTGTTTTTCCTCCTCTTTTAACACTATGCGGTCTCACACACACTCTCTACATTTCACATGACAGTGTGTGTGTGAGAGAGAGTGTGTGTCCCGACTGCTGCTCCACGTGTAAGTGTGTGTCCTGACCTCGTGAAATACAAGAGCCTTTCGGAACACACACTTCAGAATACACACTTCAGAATTCATTTGACTTGTTTATCATCTTATGCTCTTGCATACGGATTACATTGTGATTTTAATAAAAAGATTTTGATCAAATGTTGTCATTATTTACTTCTGATAGATTTCTCTGCAGAGGCCCAGAGCATGCCTTTTATACACACAACCTGTAGACTTAATTCCTCCTCACAGACACACTCACACACACACACACACACACACACACACACACACACACACACACACACTACACCACACACACAGTAGATAGAAATACCTTATTTTAAGCCTCACCAGTCTGAATGATCTGAGGCTAATGACAGACTAGAGAATCTAAAGATGGTCCAGCCAGGCTATGGGATGGAATGTAATATAACATTACTGTAATATTGGTAGCGTCTGACTGACTCATTACTGTAATATTGGTAGAGTCTGACTGACTACAAAAAGACTGCAATAGCCTATAGAACATTAAAGCGGTGCTCTGGTGTGAAACCAAGCATAGCCCTGCTGAACGAGCCTGCTAAATGCACTAGTTAGGAGTGTGTGTGTGTGTGTGTGTGTGTGTGTGTGCGAACGCGAACGCGAACGCAGAAACGAACAAGCACTTTACACTGAATCTATAGAACCTCATTATTCAAAACCAAAAGTAAGATCTGAGGTACCTTTGACTCAATGTAAAGTGTTTTGCGTTCGCATTAGGTCTTTGCTGTTTGAAATTCTTTCATTCCATGCAAAATCTGTTGCTGTTAGAAGGCTCATGCATCAGGGATATGCTTAAACTTACTCCGGAGCTTTCCTTTAATATTTGTGTTGTCTGACTGACTACAAAATACAACATATAACATTCATATTTGTGTAGTCTGACTACAAATCATTGTTTGTTTGTTTTTAAAGATATTTTTAGGGCTTTGCCTTTAATTGGATAGGACAGTAGAGAGTGTGACAGGAAATGAGTGGGAGAGAGACAAGGGTATGCATCGGGAAATGACCTCGGGTCGGAATCGAACCCGGTCCCCAGATTTGTGATATGACGCACTAGCCCGCTGAGCTATGCCACCACCAACGGGCCCATTGTTGAAGAAAACGCAGCCTCAGAAGTTAAACTATTTTCAACTTTGAGCACATGCATTTTTTCTTTGTCCCTTGCATTTTTTTCTCCTTGCGGCTTGCACATATCTATGTGAGGTGCGTATCAACGGTCAAGTCCCAGCGCTCCATAGGGAAAGAATTTAATCCGACCGCCTGGAGGCCAAAAAAGCGTGTCAGTGTGAACGCTGTCTTGTGTGACACACACACACACACACACACACACACACACACACACACACACACACACAGCATGTCAGTGTGAGCGGTGTTCTGTGTGAATCCATGTTCACTTCTAGATGCCATGAGGGAACACACACACACACACACACACACACACACGGTGTCCTGTGTGAATCCCTGCTCACTTCTAAAGGCCGTGAGGGAACACACACACACACACACCTGCTCACTTCTAAAGGCCGTGAGGGAAGTGATTAGCCTGCAGTTTGCTTCATCGGCTGCATTAGTCAGCGCAAATTACATGTGGAGTTTGGACAGAGGAACTCACACACACACACACACACACACACACACACACACACGTGCAGCTCCAGATGATGAACTGTGAACTTGACTTATGTTAGGTGTGTGTGTGTATGCGTGTAAGTTTTTGCTCCTGAAACCTAGCTTCCTAACAACCAACCACCCACCCACACAAACACACACACACACACACACACATACACACTTTGTCTCACACACTTGACATACATGCATGTGAATGAAGGTGCACACACACACATACACAAAGTCACACACACTTCAGATTTCACAGCACACAGAGAGAGACTGACGGACGGCGAGAGAGAGAGAGAGAGAGAGAGAGAGACAGACGGACGGAGAGAGAGACTGACAGACGGAGAGGGAGAGACTCTGACATTCCAGTGGATCTTCTCTGAGACGCACAGCAGCACAGCAGGTAAAATAATAACATTATTATTTTATTATTTACATTATTACACCTTTATTAAATATTATTAGAGTAGTTATATTATATCTTTTAACACCAATCTATTGTACAATAACTCCAACCTATCTATTCACGTGTTGTAGATGGCTATGATAATCTATTGAACTGTAACTGAGGCAAGTTTATTTACATAAAACTCAGAAGCAGTTTTCTGTGCTTTATACAGACATGGGCAAAGACCAGTGAATAGTGGAGGTGTGTGTGTGTGTGTGTGTGTGTGTGTGTGTGTGTGAATAGTGGGGAAGAAAAACATGAAAATGTGATTGTGTGATAGAGAAGGATAATAATTTACTCAAACAGACTTTGATATTGCCACACACACACACACACACACACACACACACACACGGACACACTGTGTCTGAGTTACCTGTTGCATATTAGGCATACTGTATGTAAACTGTTCAGATGGCTGTTAGTTTGGTGCGTGTTCTCTCGTGTGTGTTTCTCTGAAGGATGTTAGATTGGTTAGATTGAACTCTCCTGCTTGTGTATAATTCAGTCATGTATACATTTGTATTTATATCTAGTTTTCTGTAAGATAATGCAATTAGATATTTGCTTTAATGAGTTAACAACACTTAGTTAACATTTTTCATTTCTTAACAGACAGCCTACTGTGAGTATAAAAGTACATTTTTAAATTTCTTAACAGACATGCCTGATGAGCTAAGAATCATTTTTGGCCGTCCTGTCCTCACGCTGTCCTAATTACCCCCGCCAAGGAGGTTTTGTTTTCACCGGCGTCTGTGTGTGTGTCTGTCTGTGTGTCTGTCTGTGTACAACATAACTCGAAAAGTACTGAACAGATTTGGATGAAATTTTTGGACATGTATTGGGATAAGTAAGAACTGATTCTATTTTGGTGGTGATCGGTGATCCAGAAGTCAATATTGTGTCTGTGACCACATTGCCTTGGCGGAGGTCTGTGTTCTCTGAGTGCTTTTCTAGGTTATTTATTTATTCATAATTTCCTTAAAGGATACCGGGCTACTCCAATAAATCTCTCCTGTTCATGCAATGTTTCCAACCTACAATGTTACTTAGGATAGGATAGGATAGGATAAGCCTTTATTGTCTCTGAATAGAGAAATTTGTCTTGGGCATGAGACTTTAGCTTGCCAAGAAGTAATTATTGAATTGTGGGCCGCCATAGCCAGAAAAGCCCGAGTCACTGCTGGTCCCAGTCCGGGCCTGTATGTGAATGAGTCCGGGCCACTGCTGGTCCCAGTCCGGGTCACTGTTGGTGCCAGTCCAGGCCTGTATGTGAATGAGTCCGGGCCACTGCTGGTCCCAGTCCGGGTCACTGCTGGTCCCAGTCCGGGCCTGTATGTGAATGAGTCCGGGCCACTGCTGGTCCCAGTCCAGGCCTGTATGTGAATGAGTCCGGGCCACTGTTGGTCCCAGTCCAGGCCTGTATGTGAATGAGTCCGGGCCACTGCTGGTCCCAGTCCGGGCCACTGCTGGTCCCAGTCCGGGCCTGTATGTGAATGAGCGCTGAAGAAGAGACACTTTGAGGACTTTAGATTTGAAAGCAAAATATCAGAAACAAAGGCAGGAGGCTAAAATGTAGTAATTTAAATGTTCTAATATAAATCAGACATTTAAGACAACTGTAGCCCAGGAGCTCCTGTACACCTTAATCACACCTCTTCCACACAGATTAGGTTTCTGCCAATAAAGACGGCCAGATAAGAAAACAATGGTGAATGTATCTATTTTTTCTTTAAAAAAATCAAGCCGAAACTATTGGAGGTGGATTTATATCAAAATTATTACAATATATTCCTGCAAATTCATTGCAAATAGACTTTTGGGGTTTTCTATCTGAACTCTTGAAATGTCTTCACATGAATATTGGATGACTCAGGGGCATTCGGGATTACAGATTAGGAGATTAGGGATTAAGGATAGGGATGAGGGGTTAGGGACATACAAAATATAATTTTATTATATGCAATAATGGGATCAGATAGCAGTAGACCAAAGTGGATTCATGGGCGGATCCTAAAGTTAATGACAGCAATCCAGCAGGACGCTTCCTTAAGACTCACGTTACTCACCAAAATGATAACAAAAATAATTTTACAGCTTAATTGCAGACATAACGATCTTAAAACCCAATGAAGATTCTGCTTAAGTTGTTTATTGGCGTAATAGATAATATGATCAGCATCTGCAGCAGCCTGCTGGATTCCTCCGCATCCTTGGGCTAGGGTTAGGGTCTAGCTGGATTCCTCCGGCTCCTTGGGCTAGGGTTAGGGTCTAGCTGGATTCCTCCGCATCCTTGGGCTAGGGTTAGGGTCTAGCTGGATTCCTCTGCATCCTTGGGCTAGGGTTAGGGTCTAGCTGGATTCCTCAGCATCCTTGGGCTAGGGTTAGGGTCTAGCTGGATTCCTCCGGATCCTTGGGCTAGGGTTAGGGTCTAGCTGGATTCCTCAGCATCCTTGGGCTAGGGTTAGGGTCTAGCTGGATTCCTCCGGATCCTTGGGCTAGGGTTAGGGTCTAGCTGGATTCCTCAGCATCCTTGGGCTAGGGTTAGGGTCTAGCTGGATTCCTCCGGATCCTTGGGCTAGGGTTAGGGTCTAGCTGGATTCCTCCGGCTCCTTGGGCTAGGGTTAGGGTCTAGCTGGATTCCTCAGCATCCTTGGGCTAGGGTTAGGGTCTAGCTGGATTCCTCCCGCTCCTTGGGCTAGCTGGATTCCTAACCCTAACCTAATTAGATCTACATGTAGGCCCACAAACATCAAGTACAATGACTGGCAATTGACTGGAAAAGGCTTGGCTATTTTTAAACTACAATTAACTGATTAAATAATAATTTATTATATTTATATTACATCTCCTAATTCAGTGAAGACATGAGATTGTCACTGAGGTTGAGGTTGTGATTCATTGGTAGTTGGTTGCTAAATTAATGCAAATACTGTGGTGGTTGGTTTTATCACCACAGGTGTACAGTATGTTCCAGCTACAAGACCTACTGTAATGCTTTCAGATTTAACAGTCAACAATTCTCATCTCATTTAGCAAAATACCAACTCATTAAGTCCTGGACTCTTCAGTTTACTGTAACACAGAAATAAAATGTGATTATTTTAAAGTGATTATTTCTCTCCCAGTTCAGTAATGAAGTACCATGTGACGCATGCCTTCACTACCATTGGCTGTTGCCGGTTTGCTTAGCTCAACATTTGCATAGAATAGCATAGAATAGACCATTTCATAATGTTTGTAAACATCGGGTGCTGAGATACTTTCGGATGGCAGAAAGTCATCGGTACCCCATTGACGTGAATACATTCAACGGGGAAAGCCGGTCTTACATTAATAAATTCGCCTATATGACTTATTATTTTGTAAAAACGAGATAAGAACTGCTCACTGTTAAAATCAAAAGACACGGGTTTCATAACCAGAAAATAAACTTGTTATGTTATACGATCTCTACACCTGTTACCCACTTAGCAACCGAATTAGGCTAACCGTTATAAACAGGGACGTCACGCTGGTTTAGCTTGCTAGCTACAATGCTAGGTTAGCTTAACAGATCGAGCAGGGAAAACTTGCTTGAAATCAATAAGTCTGGCGTTTATGACTTTTTATTTTGTTAAAAAGAGAGAAGAAATGATGACCGTTCATTCTGAACACGTAGGTTTTGTGATCAGAAAATACACCCGTTGTGATATGTATCCATACTCCATGCCTGTTAACACCCAAGTACTACCGAGGTAGCAAACAGACCGGCGCCGATCTACCATGCTTGCCATACGGCCAGGTTAGGAAGAGATCTGCCGGTAAACTCCGTCACAAATGAATAAGTTCGGCATTTTTATTTTTGTAAACGGTTATGATAAATGCGATAGAAATGACTGTTGAATATGAAAGATCCAGGTTTTG
>JAODXP020000020.1:4990201-4992701 GCA_027497455.2 Sardinella longiceps | reverse complement strand
TGGGGCACATACAGTATAGTATAGTATAGTATAGTATAGTATAGTATAGTATAGTATGTAGCACAGTAGTGTACTGCTCTGTACTGGGGCACATAGAGTATAGTATAGTATAGTATGTAGCACAGTAGTGTACTGCTCTGTACTGGGGCACATATAGTAGTATAGTATAGTATAGTATAGTATGTAGCACAGTAGTGTACTGCTCTGTACTGGGGCACATACAGTATAGTATAGTATAGTATAGTATAGTATAGTATAGTATAGTATAGTATAGTATGCAGCACAGTAGTGTGTACTGCTGAATTGGTTGGGTTGGCTGTAGTGTGTACTGCTCTGTACTGGGGCGCATAGAGTATGTAGAACAGTAGTGTCTCATTTCGGAAATGGCCAATTTTCTGTCCCCCTGAGGGATCATCAGCCACTCATATTGTCTGTGCAGCACTTAGCCTCGGTCAGAAATCTCAGTTCCAACAATAAAAGTCCATTACTGTAGTACACGACTGTAAGAGATCAACCAAGATTCAGCTTGACTTAGAGATCAGACACGATTCATGTTTCCAGTGAGAGGATTGTAGTTAAGTATGAAATATCAAACAGGATGTTTAGGAGAGAGAGAAGCATGTACTGTAGACAGTCTTAGTGGAGCTGAGATGTAAGCTAATAACCCCCCCCCCGACCTCCCCAACTCCAGGAACAGCACTGGAGGCGTCTTGGACCCTGCCTACGGTTCCGGAGGATTCTTCCCGTTTGGCATCGGGGGAACCATCGCTGGGGCGGCTACCTGCTTCTACGCATTTGTAGGCTTCGACTGCATCGCCACCACAGGTAAATACAACACCTCCGTCTCTCCGTCTCTCTCTCTTTCTCTTTCTCCACCCCTCTCTCTCTCCACCCCCATCTCTCCGTCCCTCTCTCTCTCTTTCTCCACCCCCATCTCTCCGTCCCTCTCTCTCTCTTTCTCCACCCCCATCTCTCTCTCTCTGTCTCCACCCCTCTCTCTCTTTCTCTGTTTCTCCACCCCTCTCTCTTTCATCACTTTTCTCACTCTGTCTCACCCTTTCTCTCTCTGTCTCACTACCCTCCTCTCTCTCACCCCCTCCTCTCTCTTTCATCACCCTCCTCTCTCTCACCCCCTCTCTCTCTTTTTTCTCTCATCACCTCTCTCCTCACTTTCTCCAACCCTCTCTTTCTCCTCCAACCCTCTCTCTCCTTCTCACCACCTCTCTCTCTCTCTCTCTCTCTCTCCTTCTCACCACCTCTCTCTCTCTCTCTCCTTCTCACCACCTCTCTCTCTCTCTCTCTCTCAGGGGAGGAAGTGAAGAATCCTCAGAAGTCGATCCCGATCGGTATCGTGGCGTCTCTGCTGATCTGTTTCCTGGCGTACTTTGGCGTATCTGCGGCGCTGACCGTCATGATGCCGTACTTCCTGTTGGACCTGCAGAGTCCGCTGCCAGTGGCGTTCGAATACGTGGGTTGGGATCCCGCCAAATACGCCGTGGCCGTGGGCTCGCTCTGTGCGCTCTCCACCAGGTGGGTGGGGTCTACCATCTCAAACACCAATCATGGTGCTCACATCACCAGTGGGTGGGGTTTACCATCTCAAACACCAATCACTGTGCTCACATCACCAGTGGGTGGGGCCTACCATCTCAAACACCAATCATTGTGTTCACATTACCAGTGGGTGGGGTTTACCATCTCAAACACCAATCACTGTGTTCACATCACCAGTGGGTGGGGCCTACCATCTCAAACACCAATCACTGTGTTCACATAACCAGTGGGTGGGGTTTACCATCTCAAACACCAATCACTGTGCTCACATCACCAGTGGGTGGGGCCTACCATCTCAAACACCAATCACTGTGCTCACATCACCAGTGGGTGGGGCCTACCATCTCAAACACCAATCACTGCGCTCACATCACCAGTGGGTGGGGCCTACCATCTCAAACACCAATCCCTGCGCTCACATTACCAGTGGGTGGAGTCCTTATACTGCCCCCAGTGGCCATAGTTGGGATGACAGGGAGTAGTATCATCATTTAGCCCCAAATTAGACTTTTTAGCTCCATCACACCAGCCACGTGTCTGCAGAGTATTGCCTTTGTTCTGAGTGTGTGTGTGTGTGTGTGTGTGTGTGTGTGTGTGTGTGTGTGTGTGTGTGTGTGTGTGTGTTGTTGCAGTCTCCTGGGTTCCATGTTCCCAATGCCACGTGTTCTGTTTGCCATGGCGCGTGATGGGCTGCTGTTTAAGCCCCTGAGTCGTATGAGTAAACGCCAGAGTCCCGTCATCGCCACACTCTCCTCCGGAACCGTAGCTGGTAAGAATCCTCCTGTTCTGTTGGGCTGGGAGACACACACACACACACACACACACACACACACACACACACACACACACACACACGCACACAGAGTCCCGTCATCGCCACACTCTCCTCCGGAACCGTGGCTGGTAAAAATCCTCCTGTTCTGTTGGGCTGGGAGAACACACCTGG
>JAODXP020000020.1:4977701-4985201 GCA_027497455.2 Sardinella longiceps | reverse complement strand
ACAATACTACCAGGGGTTGTATGCAAACACTCACCAGAAACTTGGAGATACTTATCATGTTTATTTAATCCATAAATTTAATCCACAACTAAGTACAGTCAAACAAAGCAAGCACAGGGTTAACTCACTGCCTGTAAGTTACTGTAACCTATGCGATTTCGCTGTACAGCGCCATCTGCTGTTTGGGAGAATAATGCCAAAACGGCGCTTCTGTCGAATTTGGTCGTGCGGCAGGTATAAAGAGTTCGTACGAACATGTGACGTCACCGATGGCGCGCGCACCAGCAGACACGTCGAGTATGTTGCCACCTTAAGCTATATACACACACACATACACACACACTAACACACACACATCCTATACATACTGACTATTCGGCCTGTATAATCCTTAGGAATGAGGTTTGACATTTAAAACCAAATGACTAGAAGCAATCAGATTTGGCTGCCACATGTTTACTGTGTTGTTTTCCTGTGTTGTTTATTTATTTAGATATATTTGTTTATTTGTTTATTTAGGTGCCGTTGGTCCCTCTGCTCCCAGTCCTCAGTTTGTTTGTCAACATCTACCTGATGGTGCAGCTGGACGGGGAGACGTGGATCCGCTACTCCGTCTGGATGGCAATCGGTGAGGAGTCACAACTGCGCTAATAATATACTACACTGCTAAAACACTAGCCTTCTCCGTCTGGACTCACAACAGCACTACACTGCTAAAACACTAGCCTTCTCCATCTGGTCTCACAACAGCGCTAACATACAGTATGCTACACTGCTAAAACACTAGCCTACTCCATCTGGTCTCACAACAGCGCTAACATACAGTATGCTACACTGCTAAAACACTAGCCTACTCCATCTGGACTCTCAACAGCACTAACATAATATATGCTACACTGCAGAAACACTAGCCTTCTCCATCTGGACTCACAACAGCGCTAACATACAGTATGCTACACTGCTAAAACACTAGCCTTGATCACAACAGCGCTAACATAATATTCTACACTGCTAAAACACTAGCCTTCTCCTTCTGGACTCACAACAGCGCTAACATACAGTATGCTACACTGTTAAAACACTAGCCTACTCCATCTGGACTCTCAACAGCACTAACATAATATATGCTATACTGCTAAAACACTAGCCTTCTCCATCTGGACTCACAACAGCGCTAACATACAGTATGCTACACTGCTAAAACACTAGCCTACTCCATCTGGACTCACAACATAATATATGCTACACTGCTAAAACACTAGCTTACTCCATCTAGACTCACAACAGCGCTAACATAATATGCTACACTGCTAAAACACTAGCCTTGATCACAACGGCATTAATACATGCTACACTGCTAAAACACTAGCCTACTCCATCTGGACTCACAACAGCACTAACATAATATGCTACACTGCTAAAACACTAGCCTTGATCATAACAGTGCTAATGCTACACTGTTAAAACACTACCCTATTCCATATGGACTCACAACAGCGCTAACATATGCTACACTGCTAAAACACTAGCCTATGCCATCTGGACTCACAACAGCGCTAATATAATATGCTACACTGCTAAAACACTAGCCTACTTCATCTGGACTCACAACAGCGCTAACATATGCTACACTGCTACCACACTACCCTACTCCCTCTGGACTCACAACAGCGCTAACATATGCTACACTGCTACCACACTACCCTACTCGCTCTGGACTCACAACAGCGCTAACATATGCTACACTGCTACCACACTGTATCTGTATGAAAACAGCGCTAACATATGCTGCTAACTAGCTGCACTACTAACACTCTACATTACTCCATCTGCTATCAGTGCGAACTTATGAGCACCGGGCCTCGGATCTCAGAAAACATAAACTGAGACAGATTTCACCCCCCTACTCCCATTGATATCCATGTATAGCTCATTTGGTACTGGTGACATTGGCATATAGCCAATGGACGTGATACACTAACTGTATGTTCAGACCGCAAGCGATGCAGGCAACACGGGTGATGGAAGTGATTGAGTTTCTATGGAGACGGGCAACTTTGGCAACAAAGCGGCAGGGGAGGCAGGCGAAGTAGAATAATTTATCTTTCAGCCAAGGAGACTTAGATTATAGACCTAAATTATCAAATTTGTTGTAGTCTCATGATATACAAATCCCCCCTTTTAACCCTGCCTGTTAACATGTCCTCTGAAGAAAGTGAGGCTACTGGTTTGAGACTTGCCAGTTTAGCGGCATCAACCGGTTGATGGTTAACACCCGGCCCGTTAGTGAAAATCTGATGCCAATGTGGCCCTTCAGCCGAAATAATTGCCCACCCCTGCACTTCATGGTGTTCAGTGCATCTTTCCAGTAGTGTTACAGCTGTGTTGTTTAAGACACAAAATCTCTGCCCACATGGCGGTTGATGAATTATTTCCTGTCTTCTTCATGTGTTCAGGGATGCTGATCTATTTCCTGTACGGAGTCCGCTACAGTGTCCAGAAGCAGCGCAACTCTTCTGCCAGACCCACGGAACTGGTGACCGCCGACGAGAAGCCCACTCATCTCCCAGGCAACGTCCTCAAGCAAGTTAAACTATAAACCCCTGGAGCCAACTCCGCACCATAAGCCCAGCAGCGCCCGCACACACACTTCCCAGCCAACTCCCCACCATAAGCCCAGCGCCCGCACACACACTTCCCAGCCAACTCCCCACCATAAGCCCAGCGCCCGCACACACACTTCCCAGCGCCCGCACACACACTTCCCAGCCAACTCCCCACCATAAGCCCAGCGCCCGCACACACACTTCCCAGCGCCCGCACACACACTTCCCAGCCAACTCCCCACCCAGAGCCAGCACACACACTTCCCACGATTGGACATCTGTCTCTCTATTTCCCTGTAGTCTCAGAAAAAGAACTGACCTTGAGTGATGGGTGTTATTTGCCCCCTTATCTTCCTTTATTTAAAGCAGAGGGCTTTGGGCAGAGGGCAGAGGGCAGAGGGCAGAGGGCATTGCGGTCCCAGGCCTGCTACTGTATATTGCTACTGTATCTGTGTTCAGTGCCAATCACTCCTGCAGTATCACAGTATGGGGAATCTGCTGAGCTATTGGACATTAAGACTGTATTATGTTAGGAAAATCTGCTGAGTTATTGGATATTAATACTGTATTATGTTATGGGAATCTGCTGAGGTATTGGACATTAATGACTGTATTATGTTGTGGGAATCTGCTGAGTTATTGGACTTTTACATGGCCAGTATTCATGTTTTGCTTGTGTATGGCTGTTTGTACATGCCTACTCATGTGTATGTGTTTTATAAACTACATGTGTTTCTTTCTTTTATAAACCTGTATTTTAAAGACTTGTGTGGAAACTATGATATTGCAACTTGAAATATAGAAAATGTATAGAAACTGCAAAATAATAGGCAAATAATAAAACAACTTTAATATTCCTAAATAAATAAATTATATAAATGTGTTCGAGTGTTTTTTTTTTTTTTTTTTTTTAATTGGTGTTTACATCTTGTTCGTTGCTCTGATTGGTCATAGCACTGTCCAATGGTGTGCAGAAGCAGTTTGTGAGATAGCTACTAGTTCCGCCCACTATTGAGTTGAGTCTATCTATCGATGCCAGACTATAAATTTCAATGTTATAGGATGGCTTGCCAGACTAATTTATTTGCGTATCCGATAAAAATTGATCTTTCTGACTGTCTGTTTGCATTGCTTAGTAAAAGTGCAAGTCTGCTTTCGTCTCAACTCCACTTCACTTACTATGGTGGCCAAACACATCATGCTCACAAATAAACAAACCGTGGAGGGTAGAATATAAGTTTTTTTTTTCTCAGATGGTTAGGTGTGGAGCGATGAGATACTAAGAGGGGTAGGGAGACAGAAATGAGATACTGAGAGAGGTAAGGAGATATAGATGAGATACTGAGAGAGGAAAGGAGATATAGATGAGATATTGAGAGAGGTAAGGAGATATAGATGAGATACTGAGAGAGGAAAGGAGACAGAAATGAGATACTGAGAGAGGAAAGGAGATATAGATGAGATATTGAGAGAGGAAAGGAGACAGAGATGAGATACTGAGAGAGGAAAGGAGACAGAGATGAGATACTGAGAGAGGAAAGGAGATATAGATGAGATACTGAGAGAGGAAAGGAGATATAGATGAGATATTGAGAGAGGAAAGGAGATAGAGATGAGATACTGAGAGAGGTAAGGAGACAGAGATGAGATACTGAGAGAGGAAAGGAGATATTGAGATTTGAGACACATGAGATAGAGCTAAGGTTTCCGAGAGCAGACAGATGAGACTGGATGAGCAACAGAGAGGTTAGATGAGACATACAGAGAGACTGAATGAGCAACAGAGCAGGCTGAATGAACAGTCAGTCAGAGCCATCACAGAGATCTGCTACAGAATGAGCAACAGAGAGGCTGAATGAGCAACAGAGAGGTTGAATGAACAGTCTGTCAGAGGCTGGATGAGCAACAGCAGAGACTGAATGAGCAACAGAGAGGCTGGATGAGCAACAGAGAGGCTGAATGAGCAACAGAGAGGCTGAATGAGCAACAGAGAGGTTGAATGAACAGTCTGTCAGAGCCGTCACAAAGCTGCTACAGAAAGAGTCGGGTCCATATTTAGCCCTCTTGACTTATCAGGCAACTCCTCTCTTCAATGGCCACAGCCCAGCAAAACTCCTCTCTTCAGTGGCCACAGCCCAGCCAAACTCCTCTCTTCAGTGGCCACAGCCCAGCCAAACTCCTCTCTTCAATGGCCACAGCCCAGCCAAACTGCTTATGGGGAGCAACTCCTCTCTTCAGTGGCCACAGCCCAGCCAAACTCCTCTCTTCAGTGGCCACAGCCCAGCCCAACTGCTTATGGGTAGACAGTGCCTTGTTGGAACCCAACTGCTCTCTTCAGTGGCCACAGCCCAGCCAAACTGCTTATGGGTAGCAACTCCTCTCTTCAATGGCCACAGCCCAGCCCAACTGCTTATGGGTAGCACAGCTCCTCTCTTCAGTGGCCACAGCCCAGCCAAACTCCTCTCTTCAATGGCCACAGGCCAGCCCAACTGCTTATGGGTAGCAACTCCTCTCTTCAATGGCCACAGCCCAGCCAAACTGCTTATGGGTAGACAGTGCCTTGTTGGAACCACCATGTCCATCATTCCGTCTCCACTCCAACCAGGTTGGACTAACTAGTGTAGACTGAGACAGGAGGGGACAGACAGCAAAAGAAGACAACAGCTGAGCTACACCAGGCGACACAAGACTTACCCTTCTGCCAAGGGTCGTCACTATTGGAGATCCCGTCTTACCCAGTCCCCACTACCAGAGGAAACCCTGCATGGAGCTGTGTGTGTGTAGCCTGGCACGCCCTCCCAGTGACATTACACCTTCGGCGTTCTGAGTTCCACAAAAATGTGGAACTCCCCCCCCCCGGTTGGGAACAAATCAACTTTGAGCACCTCCAACGGCTCTCAGTCCTGTTTCAGCAATTCCCTTAGCGTCACATACGTCAGAGGAAAGTGTGGTGTGATTGGTTTTCCTTCGGCACAGCATTTTCTAACATCAACCAGTAGCAAACCGAGGCATTATGTATGTAATAGTGTAATGCTGCTACCTGTATGGCACACTTGCCATCCTGTACAACCCTAATGTGTCTCTGTCTCTCTCCCTCTCCACACTCTAGCTAGATTATATGACACATATCATGAAGTGATATCCTGCCTAGATTGGCCTAACCCTCTTGTTTCTGTTTCTTTTAGTCTCTAATGTGTCCTGTATGCCCTGACGCACTGGCATGAGTGATGAACCTCCCTGCCACCAACCCTACCCCACTACGGATAGCTGACCAACCCTGTGAGCCATGTACTGGACCATCATCCCCTTTGCACTAATGTGTCCTGATGGAACTAGCATGATGGCCCCTGATGACCACTACTTAGATGGCGACCAATAAACTGCTATACCCAATGAACTGTGATCCCGCTCGAATTACTGACATAAACCTGCGCTCCTGCTACTGACTAGCATCCCTGTGTCCTGTACTGTGACATAGACTATGTATATGTCGTCCTGACTACATTCAGTACTCATGCTGTCCTGTGTGTAACTAGCATAATGTGTCAACTGTATGGATAGCATAATGTGGTCCTGGAATAGTATAATGTGTCCTAGGTATGGAATAGCATAATGTGTCCTGTATGTAATAGATATGTGCATGAAGTGTGTCCTGTACTGGAATAGCATGAATGTGTCCTGTATGGAATAGCGCCATGAGATGTGTCCTGTATTGTGCGCTATACAGTATAATGTGTCCTGTATGGAATAGCATTGATGTGTCCTGTATGGAATAGCATAATGTGTCCTGTATCAACTAGTATAATGTGTCCTATGTATGTAATAGTGTAATGTGTCCTGTATGGAATAGCATAATGTGTCCTGTATGGAATAGTATAATGTGTCCTGTATGGAATAGCATAATGTGTCCTGTTTGGAATAGCATAATGTGTCCTGTATGGAATAGCATAATGTGTCCTGTATGGAATAGCATGTGCATAATGTGTCCTGTATGGAATAGCATAATGTGTCCTGTATGGAATAGTATAATGTGTCCTGTATGGAATAGTATAATGTGTCCTGTATGGAATAGTATAATGTGTCCTGTATGGAATAGTATAATGTGTCCTGTATGGAATAGCATAATGTGTCCTGTATGGAATAGCATAATGTGTCCTGTATGGAATAGCATAATGTGTCCTGTATGGAATAGCATAATGTGTCCTGTATGGAATAGCATGTGCATAATGTGTCCTGTATGGAATAGCGTAATGTGTCCTGTATGGAATAGCATAATGTGTCCTGTATGGAATAGCATAATGTGTCCTGTATGGAATAGCATGTGCATAATGTGTCCTGTATGGAATAGCATGTGCATAATGTTATTTGAAAACAGGTGCTGCTTACTAAGTGGTTAGTGGTGTCTGTTGATGTTCCAAAACTAGGAAGCGGAATACAGTTTCTGTCACATGCGGTATTTTAAACATTCTGGAACTATTTTACGACATAGTAATACATACCAACTAGCACAACAAAAGGCAAATGAAGCTGAATAGGTGGGTTGGATGCTGTGATCCCAAAAAGTGATCCCAAAGTGATCCCAAAAGGTGCCCACATGGAATTGCTTGCTGGGTATTCAAACAAATAAATACCTGTTTATTCTTACAGTAAAGAACAGAATATTTAATTTCTTTAAACACATTTTATTTACATGCACATAGCTTGTTTTTGTCTTTCTCTGCTAAGACAGTTACTGTAGTAGGCCTGCATCCAGCAGCTGATTTTTATGGCCTGGTGGTAGCTACCTGCATGGACCATTTCTCTATTATACATTAATAGTCTTCAAGAAAATCATGTTTAAAAATCATTCCCCCAATATGCATCTTGAGAGGTATTTTGAAAAAGAAAAGAAAAA
>JAODXP020000020.1:4915963-4972601 GCA_027497455.2 Sardinella longiceps | reverse complement strand
GCATCAACAGATATTTAGAGTAGAAATGGATGAAGGGCTGCTGTCTAGAGCGGTTGTGGCCTGCCTAATGTCCCTAGGGTGACCACTTCCAAACAGGCAAAATGTGGGACATGTAGCATGTTTAAGTGGGACAATGTGGGACAGACGTAGGGCATAAGATGGGCCAATGGTCATGTTTGGGCCAGGACTGTCTTAATTTGTTCAGGATATTGGGCTAGTCCAATTAAATCTCTCATGTTAATGCAATGTGTCTAATTCAAAGTGTTATGTTAGCTCATCATGAAGTTATTATTGAATAGAATCATGCTGGGCCACCATGGCCAAAAGTACCATGCCAGTTTTTGGTCCCAGTCCAGCCCTGATCATCTCCACAGATCAAATGATAGGCTACAGATGCTGACAGGTTGACAGCTTAAAGTAGGCTATATAAAAAATATAAAAACACCATCAATCTCTAAAAGATCAGCCATTATGCAATTAAAAGTAAGCTCTCAGAAATTGGGTATAGAATCAAACTTAACTAAATATGCAAGACACAAAAAAATATTAAGCCTTGGCTTCAAGTTTAACTAGGCTATTTCTGTGCAAAATAATATGCCAGGTCTAAATCTGCATGTTTGATCATTATTTTCAAAAGAAATGGTGAAGTCTCACCAAGTTCCATGAAAATCCCATTGCAAAAATAGATGAGGTAAGATAAGTATTTTTTTCATCTTGTGGGAAATTCAAGAAGTAGCGGGCTACATTACCTTGCTTGTCTTATATGAATTCTCGAGTTGCAGCTTTTATTAAATGAATGTAGCTAATGATAAAGCTTTTATCCTTTGGCGCACATATGCATAAAACCATAATAATAAGCTGTGCGCGATCGTGCCCACAGCGCAGAAACTCTCTCTCTCTCTCCATCCACTGACAACTAAGAGGCTTTCTACAATCGTAACTGAAAGCGTATACATTCTTTTTCGTGGCAACATATCCGAAATCCGAACTGAAGTCGGACCTGACAGTGCCCTCTCAGATTTGAGAATTACTTTCAAAGTTGTGAAGGTGTTTGTGCTCTTTAATAGCTTGGTTGTTATAGGGGTCAAACTGTCAACTTGCGCTTCTCTGAACAGAAACAAAAGGTCGGCGTATTGGTGTGTCGAACGAACATGCGGGACAGATGATCAATTTGCGTCACGCGGGACAAAGGGTAAAATTGCTGTACAATCCAACGCAAAGCGGGACAGGTGGTCACCCTAAATGTCCCTGATTTTCACCAGCATCAACAGCATCATGTTTCACGTTCTTCTGAGCAAGCCTGTGTTTAGAGAACTGCCGCGCTACATCCTCTTTGCCCACATGCTCTGTAATGATAGTGTTCATTTAATGATGTCCATGTTGCTCTATCTGTTGTCTATGAATGTGGTACTGGTTCCCAAGGCTGTGTGTGCTCTTCTTTTAGTCGTCACAGAAACTACATTCCGGAATGCTGCGCTGAATCTCGCTGTAATGTCACTAGAGCGCTATGTGGCTATTTGTTTTCCTCTCAGACACAGCGAGATGATGACTCAAACGGCAACAGTGATTTCTATTGTGTTCATCTGGTTTCTTAGTTCCATAAATCTTATGATGGATATTCTCTATACTCTGATAACGAGTCCAGAGTCTTTCAAACATCCTATGTTATGTACTCAACAGCAGTTTTTTATGGTAGCATGGCAGGTAGATGTGTGTTTCATGGATTCAGTTACTGCTATTTTGTGGCTGTATTAGGTATCTTATTTTTCACTTATGTCAATGTTTTGGTTACAGCTCGTTCTGCCTCTGCAGACAAAGACTCTGCTAAGAAAACTCACAAGACTATAATACTTCACCTGGCCCAGTTAGTTCTCTGTGTGAACACATATATGGGCTCATTGAGAGAGCCTTGGCTATGACCAGCAGCAGTCGTCTGTTTATGGACTTGTGTTACCTGAATTTTCTCTTAGTTCTCCTTCTGCCTCGGTGTCTGAGCCCCCTGATCTACGGCCTGAGAGACGATGCTGTTCGGCCCTTATTCCTCTACTATGTAAGGTGTGGAGCCCAGAAGGTCAAACCCTCTGTAACTGTACGTTCAGACCGCAAGCGATGCAGGCAACACGGACATATTGAATGCCAGGTGATGTTTCTTGGAAATCCTCAGCAACTCTTGGGCATTTACCGCACGCGGCCTAAACGCACAGTAACTGCTCAATAGGAGCTTGTGTGGTATTGCACTTATCGCACGCGGCCTAAACGCACAGTAACTGCTCAATAGGAGCTTGTGTGGTATTGCACTTATCGCACGCGGCCTAATCGCACAGTAACTGCTCAATAGGAGCTTGTGTGGTATTGCACTTATCGCACGCGGCCTAAACACAGTTTTAAAAAAAAAAAAAAAAAAAATTATTAGACATTTAAGTATTCATCAACATGTCAAATTAATTGGGTAACGCTTTATTTTACAGCCGGTGAAAAACTGGGTAAATATTAGGTAAGAATGGTGTAACAAAATAGAACTTTATGTGTAATATTGTCGTAATTACAAAACAAGTACTGGTAGAAAAGGCAGGGTTGAATGTGACTTCATTACACTCTGTAGATCCAATATTATGATGTAGTTACAAGCAGTTTTGGGGTATTTGGCTAATTCCATTGTACTTATTCTTTACTTTTCAATAGGGTAGCCCACCTAAGTGGTGTAGCATACATATGCAGAGGCAACCGTTTAACAAAAATGCCATTTATTTACAACATGGAAAATGAAACTGTAATAATTCCGTCTCTTGAAATGAATGATTATACAGAGTGTTCCATTTTGTTATGCTGTTCTTACTTACTACTTACCCAGTACTTCACGGACTGTAAAATAAAGCGATAATGTGTGTTATTCCAGCAAACATCCTGACGTAAGTACTCAGTAATTTATCCCTTGATACTTTTGTTACACCATTCTTACCTACTACTTTCCCAGTACTTCACAGACTGAAAATTAAATTGTTACCCTTAATTGTAATGCAGTATGTTGATGTGAAACTTTATTCATATGCTGCGATATAAACATGATTTGAAGAGATGAAAATGTCACAAAATTACACATCACAATAATAATACAAATAATAATAATAATACATTTTATTTGGAGAGCCCTTTCAAGTCACCCAGGGACACTGTACAGGAGGAAGCAAACACACATAACAAGCAAACAGGTAGAGTAAAGGTCAAAACATAACTTCTGTATCACATTATTTACAAACAAGATCGGTCTTTTTTCTCCATAATAAAACTTTGGGTGTTCAACTGGACATTCAACATTGTGAGAAGTGATCTCAAATGTAATGTTGATTTAAAAGAAACATACATATAGTATATTTCATGGAGAGCCTAAATGGGATGAATGAGCAACAGAATCAAAATTGCCAATTTTCACCAATTGTCTTACATAGTACCAACAGAAGGGTGAATTTTTAGTAGGAAAAACACCTGAATTTTATGGACATTTTTAAGCAACATTAGCCTACACCAGCTATAGTATCATCGCAAGTTGGTGTAGCCTTTTAACATTTCAACTTCATCGGCCACAATTGTGATCATTAAAAAAAGTATGTTTTTAAGGCTTTAAAAACATTACTGAATCAGTCATCAGTGGACTACATGTGGAGCTGAAATAGACATGGAGGGTTTGACTGACTGTGTGCAATAAGACCAACATTCTCCCAGGTGTTTACAGGCCTGCTTCATAGTATTCAGTGAACACATTTGGCCTAATGTTAGAGAGCCTAATGTTAGAGAGAAACAGACTAAATTCACGTCTTTTTGAAAATTCCCTTGCGGACCACCTCAATTTTCTTGCAGACTACCAGTTGTCCCCGGACCACATGACCAGTGACACAGACAGAATACACTCATTGCACATAACAATTCTATAATGCTCTTAGATTTCCGGTTACGGTTGGGCACAATCACTGAAATAGAACACTGGTAGCTACATTAGAATTTTAGCAGTTAACAGCTAATGCAATTTTAAATAAAAGATTAAATGGCTACTGTTAAAGTTAGCAGTTTTGTTTTACTATGATTAGAGAGGACTGTGCTATGACTGACGGACTTGTCAGCTGACATCCAAATGTAACTTTATGTGTGTTTCCTTTTATCATTTTGTTATGCAGCCAATGTAACCATATGTAAATAAATGAGCATCATTAAATTTTTTATGTGCAAGGAGCCCATTGAATTGTTACACCAGTGTTCTCCAACTAAATCTTCGGAAGGTTTGTTAAAGCCCTTACTTGCGAGATTTAGGTTCAATTTTGACGTTTCCTATTCATTGTACCTTTACATACATCACTTAAAACTCATTGGGATTGATAAATGACATGTTCCAGTGTAAAATGAGCCTCTTTGTGAGCTTGTCCATTCCTCGGTTTGTTTTGGTTAGCAAGCAAGCTAGGTCACGTGACATAGCTGGAGCTTACTATTTGAATAGACTCCTTGCACATAAACATTTTAATGATGCTCACTTCTTTCCGGTTACATTGCAAAACAATCATGATAAAAGAAAATTCACACAGACTTACATTTGGATGTCAGCTGACAAGTCTATCAGTAATAGCAAAGTCCTCTGTAGTCATACTCAAACAACACTAACTTTAACAGTAGCTATTTAATCGTTAATTTAAAATTAAGTTAGTTGCTAAACTTCTAACGTAACTACCAAAGTTCTATTTCAGTCATTGCGGCCAACTAGCCTGGGAGTTCCCATGCACCTTAACGTGCTTATTAAATTTCACTCTGTAAAGCAGCATGGTGGTGACCATGGCCGATTTTCTTGCCTGCTTTCGGTATCCTATGACAGAACAAAAAGATACTAGCACGGCCCTCAATTGCATTTTACGTCACATGGTGGCTCTGGTGTTGGCTCCGAGCTACGTACAGACGCTATGATAGACATTCGTAGCGCCCAATAAACGGCTCTGGACAATTGTAAACGATGCTCCGATACGATAGATGCAATAGGTGGGTCTCCAGACTAAATAGCACTTGTGATTTTTAGTTTGCCATTTGCCAGGCTAGCAGCCAATGGTAACCGGTAACCTAAGAGCAGTATAAAATTGTTATGTACAAGGAGCAAATTACAACGCTCTTTGTCCTATGTCATAAGTAAGCTGTAGTTCAATTAAGGTTGCCAAAGAGAGAAACAGGGAGGGAAGGAAGGGTGGGGACTCTGACATTTGGCCATCACTGGTACTTATAAGAGTACTTGGGACACAGCATCCTAAACCCTGGATGCTCACTCCACTGAAAGAATAGCTGTTGCCTCAGTGACGGACTATCCCATCATACATGAGATGCGTTAATATTCCATCTGACTCGGCAACAACTCATGCTCACAGCAAAGTCTTTGTTGTCTTTACAAAATTGATCTGTTTATGTTCATAGCTGAATGCATTAGTAAGAGCTTCTACAATATTGTTCTTTTTGTCTACATTGTGTATCCATGTAATATTCTTCATGATTTAATGCCGCCTCAACTTTTATTATTTCTACAATCTGTCACCTTTGTCAATTCGAGAAACAGGACATCTATTCAGTGTAGATGCAGGACTGCATGTTTTGCACTGATACTGCTGGCCATGGCAAATTCCTCCAATGAGGGCTCTCCTCTGGTGCATCAGCAGATATTTAGAGTAGAAATGGATGAAGGGCCGCTGTCTAGAGCGGTTGTGGCCTGCCTAATGTCCCTGATTTTCACCGGCATCAACAGCATCATGTTTCACACTCTCTTGAGCAAGCCTGTGTTTAGAGAACTGCCGCGCTACATCCTCTTTGCCCACATGCTCTGTAATGATAGTGTTCAGTTGATGATCACCATGTTGCTCTATCTGTTGTCTATGAATGTGGTACTGGTTCCCAAAGCGGTGTGCGCTCTCTTCTTAGCGGTAACAGAGACGACATTCCGAAATGCTGCGCTGAACCTGGCTATAATGTCACTTGAGCGCTATGTGGCTATTTGTTTTCCTCTAAGACACAGTGAGATGGTTACTCGAAAAACAGCTGCCATCTCTATAGTCTTTATCTGGTTTCTCAGTTCCATCAATTTTATGATAGATCTTCTATATGCTCTAATAGTCAGTCCAGAATCTTTTAAAGATCCCATGTTCTGTACTAAAGAGCAGTTTTTTATGGTAGCGTGGCAGGTAGATGTGTTTCAGGGCTTCAGTTACTTCTTCTTTGTAGCTGTATCAGGTATCTTGTTTTTTACTTACATCAATGTTGTGGTTGCAGCTCGATCTGCCTCCACAAACAAAGACTCTGCCAAGAAGGCTCACAAGACTATACTGCTTCACCTTATTCAGCTTGTCCTCTGTGTTAACACGTTTGTCTATATAAACATTGAGAGAGCCTTGGCAATGACAAGCAGCAATCGTCTGTTCATGGACTTGCGCTACCTGAATTTTTCTCTTTGTTCTTCTTCTGCCTCGGTGTCTGAGCCCCCTGATCTACGGCCTGAGAGACGATACTGTTCGGCCCTTATTCCTCTACTACGTCAGGTGTGGATCACAAAAGGTCAAGCCCACTGTAACGACACATTAGGAGATTCTATGGTATTTATCAGAAAATGTTGTATATTATTTGAGAAAATGTAACATGTAACGAAATGGAAATACAGTATGTTGATGTGAAACTAAGTTGAAATGATGTCAATGTCTGTTATCTATCACCTCACCCTATACAAAACATCAGAGCTTTTAGGAATAGAGATTTTTAGTTCTCAACGAGCACCCAATAAATTGATGTTGATCTGAGTCAGTAGTGAGTGAGTGAGTTCCAACAAAGTTGTTAATGAAAGCGGCACTCAAGTGATTAAGCTTTGTTTGAAGGTGAGTCAAGTTTGACATGAGGCTAAAGTCATTAAACGAAAGTTAGCTGTGCTTGCTATTTATTAGGTCATAGCATGGACAGTCATATTTCTCATTAGCCACCTGGCAGAAACAGGAAATGTCAGAGAATTTACGAAATCCAGGGGCGATACTGATGACCTCTCATTGTTCCTTTTATTGCTGAGTGGGACATCGACCATTTTTTGTGCCTCCTCTATTTCCTCATTACTTTATTAGAACAGTTTCAAATGTGTCCCTGACTCTTTGAGCACCTGGTAAAGAGACTTTGAATCAGGGATGTCTCATCCATGGCGACCCAAGGTGTAGGCAGATCTCTTCAAAACCCCTCCTACTCGTAGCCTAGAACTCTAGACGCACTCTAGCGGTAGCAAGAATTTGGTCAGCGAGCACATCTAGCGATCAGCCATATAAGTTGTACATCAGTGGTGTCTGAGCTTTCTATCCTCCCACAAAACTCTAGGTTATCTGCTGTGCCTGCAACCAGTATATCATTAACTCTTTTAAAGGAATAGTTCACCTCTTTATGAAAGTTGGTTATTTACCCCTTACCTGGAATTACTTAGCCTATGTGGGTGAAAGCATTTTGGTCTCAGCTTGCTTTTTCCTAGTATGGCATCCCCAATTTTCCCAATTTTTAGCGTTAGCTTAGCATAAGTGCTGGAATGTAATGTTGCCAGATAGCAACTCTTTGGTAATTTTACTTTCTAGACTCTACGATAAGCTTGAGGTAAAATTGCAGTTACCAGACTAGGACAACGCATGCACTGAGACCAAAATGCTCTTACCCACATACAGTATATAACTTCAGGTAAGGGGGTGGATAACCAATTTTCATAAAGAGGTGAACTATTCCTTTAAATCTAGTGACTCGCCTGGGAGGCATTCTTGCATTTTCTTTAAAGCACGTCTGACATATTGTTTTTACACAAAGAGTAGTTTGTTTTCAGAGTTACATAATAATAAACAAATTCCAGCTCAGGTACAGGAGTAGGCCAGTGTGTCTGCAACATGTTTAAATCTTTCAAGTATAAATACCATGTGACCAATGTAGGGCTGCAACGATTAGTCGAATACGTCGACGACGTCGACTATAAAACGTAGTCGACGCAAAATCTTGTAGTCGTCTAGTCGTCATATTTATGAGGCTACATATAATTTGCATGTTAAAAGTTGATTTTCACTAATGCAGAGACGACCTGAAAGATTTCACTCGACTATTTAGAACACTGCAATTCCCTGCCGGAAGTGTTGGGGGCAGTAACCTCATCTTTCCACTAAGATACCTGCAATAAACATGAATGATGAGAAAAGCCCTGGGTCAATTTAAGCAAGACTGCTGGTAAATAGCTCGTAAACTTGAGACCGCTATTGTCTCAAATCTATTATCAGGCAAAAATAAACTTTTGGATTTTGCTGCTGCTTCAGAAAGCACAATTTCAACATTAGCCTATGCATCAGAAGCAATGCAGATTGCGTCTCTGCAACTCTGCTGAACAGCAAAGCCTGCCGGTAGCCTACATTAAGCTAAAAGTTTTAAACATGAGCAAAGCACCTAGCTCGCTAATATGCTAGAAACTGAAAGGGTTTTCTTGTTAAAGTTTTCTTTGATCTAGGCTATTTAATTTTCAACCACAAGTAAAAACATACCTTAACACTGTGATTCCCAAGGTGCAGACGATAGGCGCAAGTAGCCTAGCTAATCGCAAGTTCACTTGCTCTGACAGTAACGTTACCACTCAAAGTAAACAAGACCGAACAGCTAAACAATCTTATAGTCTTCCAAAATCCCAGAATGTAACATCTTAAGCATGCAAAAACTCGTGTTGAATGAGGAATAAGTCCTATTTCATGATGAAGCGTGTGTGGACACACTGACAACCCTGAAAGAGAAAAATATCTTTTTACCGTTTTTTGCTCCCCAAAACAAGACGTGTGTGTGCCTATGGCAAGCCATTTTTACTACATATAGACTTTCACAGTCAGGCTACTGGAAACACTGTATGTGATGGTGGTTGCAAATAAACACAATGCTCAATTTGTAAAGATGATAAATATTATGAATAATATTATAACAATAATAATAATAATAATAATAATAATAATAATAATAATTGTTTTTGGCTTTCCCCCCTGATTTAAGTACTCTTTAGGGTAATTTTGAATAAAATCAAAACAATATTTAACTCTACTAAAAACTAAAAGAATAATCGATAATCGGTGACTAATCGAAAAATTGATCTAAAGATTAGTCGACTACCAAAATAGTCGTTAGTTGCAGCCCTAGACCAATGAGCTAACACCCCAAGACCACTAGAGGGCGTCTCAATTGAATTCAACTGGCTTTAATGCCATAACCAGTCATACAGAAGGTGTTGCCCAAGCATCTAGTGTAAAAACAAAACATCACAATATCTATCATATGTAACCATCTTGTGAATTAAACAAATGCACTTATTGACATACACAAAAGCACACACACACACTCTGTCTCTCTCCCATGCACACACACTTAAGTATATCACATATAATATACGTGTAATATAACAATTATTTGTATACCTGAGCAAGAGAAATAAAATAATAAGCAGGAGAGATGGTTTAACAAAGAGACCAGTGTTGTGTTGTGTTAAGGGGGTGACGTTAGAGCTGTATTACTATGGTAGAGTAGGACGTGAAGTGCAGTGCTTAGGATCAGATATCACTTAAGCCACTGCTGAATGTCTAGTGATCTACAGTACGATTAGTTTCCATATACTATGCAATTTAGGGTCTCCTGTACAGGATCAGTTTACTGCTAAATAAGGGGATGTGAATGGCAGGGCTATAAAGGATGCAACCTCATGTGTAGGGCCTAGGCTACCTCAATCTGACTTTGTTGGTAGTTGAACACTAAAGGTATGTTTGATTTGCCTGGTTAAAAGCGGGCCCTCTATATTAAACAGATAAATGTGGAAGCAGTTAATGAGTTTGAGTGCCAAAGTTGAGAAGTATGTGGAACTCAAACATGTTGGAAGTGATTAAAAACAGAGAAAATAGTGTCATGGCAGACTGGGACAATTGCTATCTGTATTCTTTATTTATATATTATTATTATATAATTTTTTTTTTTAATTCTATTTTAATGCATGCTAGGATGGGATGTGAACGCCAGGTGAGAGGTTCCAGGTCACTGTTGATTACATTAGTACTTAAATTATGCCATTGCTGCTTGATCTGTATTGTCAGATTTATGTTTCACTTAATTGGAAAAGGGAATGTCTGCTGGCAGTCTTGAGCCCTATTCGCACGGGACTAGTATAACCTATGAACCTCTGGTAATTTGTAATAATTGCGGAGGATGTCTGTGATCTTAGTCCCGTGCGAATGCGCCATGTCTGTAATTTGTAAAGTAAAAATTCCACCGAAAATTACCTACCGTATTTCGCCAAACACAGACGTCCTGTGATAATACTAGTCCCGTGCGAATCTGCATCTCAGTGATTGGGCGGTGTTTGTTGTTTTTGTAGGGCGCCTTTTTCAATTTTTTTCCAGGTTCAGTAATTGCCGTTGAAATTGTGAATGCCAATTTTGAGAGCATTTAAGGTGCAAAAAGTGTCTCTCTGCGAAATATATGGACGAAATTTCGCAAGATGTGGGTGACATGTGAAGCAGCATATGGATCCACCAAAAGGACGAAATTTCGCAAGACTTTGACGTGGATGACATGTGTAGCAGCATATAGTATTATCTATTAATTACCTAAATCTATATGTGAGCAAAAAATAAAATATGAGCAATATTGACAGCTATCTGGTTTCTAGCTTTGACATCATATCCGGGGCTTAATGTCAGTAAATTTGTGCAAAATGCAGACTTCGCTTATCCAATGCTAATGCGCCACAAGAAACACAGAGGTGGGGAGGTAATTTACAAATTACCAACGTCCCCAGGTTTTTTTTAATCCCGTGCGAATAGGGCTTTGGTCTATGCCTGGCTTGGATCACTGAGAAGGGTGTACATGCAAGAAGGCCTAAAAACCTGGCCCCCTTCCATGTTAAATCCTTTTTCTATTTGATTCCGTATTCCAGGGGGACAGCTGGACAAAGGGGCCGTTGGCCAGACTGACCTGTTTGCGAATACTCCCTTACCTGTAGTTGTGGGTAAAAGCATTTTGAATGCATTTTCCTTGTCTGGCAATCCCAAATTTACCCTTTTCGTAGCTTTATCTAAGCATGGACTTTCGAAAGTAAAGTAGCCATACTCTTTGGCAACATTACATTCCAGCACCTATGGTAAGCGAAAACTAAAATTGGGGATGACAGACTAAGGAAACGCATGCACTGAGGCCAAAATGCTTTTACCCACACAGGGAAGACTGTGAACAACCCAATTTCATAAAAAGGTGGAATATTCCTTTAACGTCACAGATCAGTGTGGACACAGAAAAGTTAAATTACACGTTGGCTTACAAAGCAAGACCATCAACATGAGAAAACACCTTTACATGAAAGGTACAGTCAGCAGTATGGAATGGGTAGTCGTGTACATTGTTTATTATATTTCTTTGGTGATATGTCAAAGCAATATACATTATATATATATGAACAAAACAAAGATTCCATTGTAATTTATGAACCATAGAGTGACATTATTCCGTGTCATTACTGCATGGTGACAGAGGGCTTGACCTTCTTGGCTCCACACCTTACATAGTAGAGGAATAAGGGCCGAACAGCATCGTCTCGCAGGCCGTAGATCAGGGGGCTCAGACACCGAGGCAGAAGGAGAACAAAGAGAAAATTCAGGTAGCGCAAGTCCATAAAGAGACGACTGTTACTGGTCATAGCCAAGGCTCTCTCGACAGTTCCATAAATAAATGTGTTAACACAGAGAACTAACTGAACAAGGTGAAGCAGAATAGTTTTATGAGCCTTCCTGGCAGATTCTTTGTCACCAGAGGCCGATCGCGCTGCAATCATAACATTTATGTAAGTGAAAAACAAAATAACTGTTACAGACACAAAGAAAAACAAGTTGAATCCCTGGAACACATCATTCTGCCATGGTGACACAAAAAACTGCTGTCTAGTGCAGAACATGGGGGCTTGGAAAGACACTGGATTCACTATCAGCACGTAAATAATATCAATTGCGAAATTCACAGAGCTAAAGATCCAGATGAACACAATAGAAATAGCGGTTGCTGTTTGGGTCACCATCTCGCTGTGTCTCAGTGGAAAACAAATAGCCACGTAGCGCTCCAGTGACATCACAGCCAGATTCAGCGCAGCATTCCGGAATGTCGTTACCGTGATTAGAATAAGGAGGGCACACACAGCCTTTGGAATCAGCTGAGCATTCATCGACAAAATGTACAGCAGCAAGGAGATTATTAACTGGGCCGTATCGTTACAGAGCATGTGGGCAAAAAGGATGTAGCGCGGCAGCTCTCTAAACACAGGCTTGCTCAAGAGAGTGTGAAACATGATGCTGTTGATGCCGATGAAAAGCAGAGACACTAAAATGGCCACGATAACTTTAGACAGAGGGCCCTCATTCATTTCCACTTTAAACATTTGCTGGTGGACCAGTGGAGAGTTTTCATTGGACTGGTTGTTCATGGCCATGATGTACAGAATCAACTATACTTTGCCACTCAAGCATAGATAACATACATAGGCCTACATCCAAAATCAACAGCAGAATAAATCAAAGGAACAGAGATGTCTGCGCACTCAGAACGAATCACAATAGCATGATATTCATATTAACATGGCTAGGCTGGTTAAGAGAGACAGAGTATGATATCTTGTAAACAATAACAAAAACAATAGCTATACCATTTCTTCTCAGCTTCACAGAGTTATTATACTTTATGAAAAATTATTTTAAAAATTACGTAAATATTTTCAACAGATGTGTTTCAAAATGAAATATTACAAAACAGCAGATGAGAAACTCTGTAAAAACTGTGGTGATTACATCACACAAAATATCCAGAGACTCAAGGTTATTAAGGCTGAGCTGAATGATTGTTTCAACAGCCCTGAGAAATGTGAAAGCACTGATCATCATACTAAACCACCAGCCGAGTTGAGTGCTGCCTCTCCTTATACATTTATAGACCTAGAACACGTCTCTCATGGATAGGGAGGGGGTCTGAGTTTGTAAGGTGTTTGGCCTTCATGCTCTGGAAGGGAGGGGGAAACTGTACTTTTGCAACTTCCGCGTCTTAAAGTGACAGGTGCCATTCAACACTCATCAATGTAATCAACCACCAAGTTAAACATGCTCACCTGAGGCTGGGGATACTCTGTACAACATTTTCGATCGTTTCAATCGACCGGCTCAAACTGTACGATGAATTCGCAGGGGTTAAAAGTTTATCGCTCATCGCTGATGTTCTCACACTGTGTGATCTCATATTTGGCCATGACACAACCGCTCCCAATGCGCGAGTGAATTCGGAACACAAAACTCAAAATTACTCAAAACCACTTCTCCACACGGCATCATCCAATTAGGCTTTCTAGTAGACATACAGGCTGAGCAAATTAATTTGCCGCCGTTAGGGTACGTCTAGATTTTTAGGCTGTGCGCTCGTGGCTCAGTTTGTCGAAATATCATTCCATAGTATCTCGGGTGCTCATGGACGTTGGGGACAAGTCCAAGTAAAATCAAAGAAGTTGATCCAGGCACAAGTGATGAAAAGAAGGTTTTAAAAGCCTTTATTGTGCCTTGAATTCCAGTGTTTGATGCCACACGGGAATGTCCTACATCCTCAGCTGATAACTGCTTTCGACCATGGGTAAAAGATGGTGTTATAGGCCTAAGTTATGCACCCTACATGGCAAATTCATCCTTGAGGGCGAATCCCCTATCTCATAGAATCTGACAATTCAATAAATTTACAGTTTCTGATACTGCAACTGATAGTTACTGTACAGCAACTGATATAATCTATAACAAACTACTAAAATGTCACTACATTTTGGGTCCAATGGCACTTATATTAGCCTGATTTGATCATCTTCTTTCACATTGTTCCACTTTCAGCAAAGCGTCCGTGTTTGCGAAACGGCAGCTAACACTAACTGAATGAGGCATGTCAAAAACAAAACCTAATTGATTTGCTTTCATTTTGAAATGCCCCATTCTGTTATCGTTAGCTGCCGTTTCGCTATCTCAGTCTGCCTTGCATGAAATCCAGTGATTGAGGTGGCTATCAATAGCGCTTGGCACTATAAAACAGTAAGACTATGTGTTGATTCACATGGGATTTTTCCTTTTAAAGGGCAAAAGGCCCCAAATGGTATACATCCCTCCAAATATATCTGCAAAATGAACAAGTTTATTCTTTAAAACACAGCTTATTTATGAGCATTCACAATATGCAGACTGTAACGTGCGTCCACTTGTCATCGATCAACAAACCTTATGAGCTTGTGGTTTGTGTCAATGTGAAGCAAGGGGAGTTAAGTGGGGATGGAACAGTTCTCCTTACAGCACATCCAAGCCTTGTCATCCTTTAAAGGACACCAGGGGCATCAACCCTATGCATTGAATCCCGAGTCCACTACACCTTCAGGCCTAATGTCTTTAGATGTCCCTTTACCATCCTGTGACCTACTGGGAGGGGTAAATAAGACAGGTATAAGACACTTGTAATTATAGTACTGGTAATAATGTGGTATTCAATATTTGGTGAAGTGAATTCGGGGTTCCTAGACATGTTGCCATTGAGGATCTGCAAGTGTGTTGGGTGTGTGCACAAGGTGCAGTATGTTAGTAGTTAAGTATGAGTATACAGTATGTGTCGTGCGTCTGTCTGTGTGTGGTGCAATGTGTTAAGATGTTTTCATGAGTGATGAGGATTGATTGAATGAGTGCTAAGTCAGTAGTGAGAGTCCTGAGGTAGGATGTGTCAAGTGCTGAGGACTGAATGTGTGTTAAATCAGTATAGTAACATAACAAAAACCAATGTTTGATGATGTGATGTACTTTGTGTACGACCAACCAACCAGAATTTTGTGAGGTTTGTTTGATTTGTACAATCAAACGGCCTATAAACCCCAGTCTCCGACACAGTGTGCGTGTGGAGGTTCCGAGCAAAATTGAAAGTACATGGGATTGATAGGTCCATTTCAAGAAGACCCTCTAGATGCCCTCTCTGTACAGTCAAAGTGAGCTCATGGGTGTTGGCCTGGGATTGGACCCCTGCTGACATCACAGTTAACAATAAAAACTCAGTGGAAGATGATGAGGTCCCTGAGAAGACAAGCAGCTTTGGGAAATCCATTATGCTCCAAAACTCCAAACACAATTTGCAACTCTGTGACTGCCAATATTGCTGAGGTTGCAATCACACAAACTTTAATTGTGAATTTTTAATTTGAAGAAGGCTACGGACATATTTTCTTCTTACTATTTAATTCTATTTGTCAATGTGGTAGGCTATTTAAGCCAAAGCCAAAGTTACATGTCGTGTGTGTTACCAATATTGCTGAGGTCTAAATCAGATTTTTTTGTTTTTGCTTACTTATCTTGAAGAAGGCTGCATTCATATTTTCTTCTTACTAATAATTTATTCTTGTTAGCTGTTTAAGCCAAAGAGTTACACGTTGTGTGTACTACCAATATTACTGAGGTCTGAATCAGACCTCCTTTTTTGTTGTTGTTTTGACTTATTTTGGATAAGGCCACATTTATATTTTCTTTTATTTAGAATTTATATTATTTAGTATTTATTATTATTATTTATGTTACTAATTAATTCTGTTAGTGAATGTGGTATTTAAGCCGAAGCCAAAGTTGCGTGCTTTGTGTGTTGTATGTGTTTGTTCTCAGATCATGGAACTGATCAATGGGTCCAGTGAAGGGGCACCAATAGTACATCAGCAAATATTTAGAGTAAAAAGGGACGGGGTGCTTTTCACTAAATTAGCCGTGGCCATTTTCATGACCCTGATTTTTACTGGCATTAACAGCATCATGTTTCATACTCTCCTGAGCAAGCCTGTGTTTAGAGAGCTGCCGCGATACATCCTCTTTGCCCACATGCTCTGTAATGATAGTGTTCAACTGCTACTGTCCTCAAAGCTGTATATATTATTTTTTACATTACAGAAGGTTCCTAAGGGGTTTTGTTCGCTGCTTGTTGTCACAGCAGCAGCTGCTGCTCGTATTTCTGCTTTAAACCTGGGTGTGATGTCACTGGAACGCTACGTGGCTATTTGTTTCCCTTTACGCCACAGTGAGATGGCCACAAAGAAGACGACAGGAGTCGCTATCGCCTTAATCTGGGTCTTAGCCTGTGTTAGTCCGCTAACAGATATCTTATATGCACTAATAGTGAAACCTTTTTCTTTCAATAATCCCATCTTCTGTACCCGAGAGAGATTTATATTGACGGCATGGCAAAGAGATTTGTTTCAAGGGCTCAGTGGTTTCTTCTTTGTGTCAGTTACAGCTATTATAGTTTTCACCTACATCAGTGTCATGCTTGCAGCCCGATCAGCTTCAGTAGATAAAGAATCCGCTAACAAGGCATGGAAAACGGTCCTGCTCCACTTTGGACAGCTAATACTTTGTCTTAACAGTCTGTTGTATTCAACAATTGAGAGGGTACTGGCTATGACCAGCAACACTCGTCTCTTTATTGATCTGCGTTATGCCAATTTTGTTATGATTCTCATCCTTCCTCGGTGTCTGAGCCCCCTGATCTACGGCCTGAGAGATGATGCTGTTCGGCCCTTATTCCTCTACTATGTCAGGTGTGGAACACAAAAGGTCAAGCCCTCTGTAACTGCACACTGAGAGACTCGTCCTGAATTTTCTCTTTGTTCTCCTCATGCCTCGATGTCTGAGCCCCCTGATCTACGGCCTGGGAGACGATACTGTTCGGGCTTTATTCCTCTACTATGTCAGGTGTGGATTGCAAAAGGTCAAACCCCATGTCAACGCACACTAGGAGATTGCAAATCCCATTTGCAATAATTTTAACAACCAGCTTGCATCTCTACAGTTTACATTATAAATAACAGATGCCGCTGAACAACACCAGATTCATTCTTTCAAAGCAATGTAGTTTGAACAATTTTACAGAGATTATCAGATGTTATTGCGGGCCACCAGAGATGTTTCCGTGGGCCATGGGCGCCAGAACCTATGTATTAAGGGGAAACTAATTTACTCCTTAGTCTGTGGAAGGATACTCCAAACTTTCAAGTCAAAGTCAAAACAGATTCAAGGCCATTCTATCAAGTAAACTTTAGGACTTATGATAAATAATAAAAATAAATAAATAAATCTCTATAAAATTGTAAATTGTCTTTTTTATTCTGAGTGACTTTTAACAAATATAACATGTAAAAAATGTGATAATAGTGACTGAACTGAAACAAACAAAGTGACAACATGTTCAACCATTTTGCATGTAAAGACTTATACAATGAACCAATGCCTAAATGTAATGGGGTGTGAGACAATTCAACAGAGAATTGTACACAAGTGTTTGAATGGATGTACCAATGCATTTGCAATTTGCTGAAACCAATGAGAAACTGCTATTTTGATGTGCACAAGTGACACAATGATGTGAAGATTGACCAAGTAGTTTTGAGGATTTCAATTCTGATCTGAGAAATGTACCAAAGCGATTGAGAAAAACTGTAAGCCTACCCACATTCCAGCCAATCACTGACAAGATAATTCCCCTATCATTCTTTAACTGTAAACTGATTTGCTTATATTTTGGTGCACAGCCTGTGCCCATGTGCCTGGTTGACGGTTACAGTCCCTTTGTTGTCTCCTGAGACCGGACTTTTTCACAGTGTGTCCAGGGGACAAGCAGCTAGTGAATTAACGGGAGATGCCTATGATCACGCTAAAACCATACAGGAACTCATTTTACCCTTAATGCAGGCCTGATGGTACTCAGGCACCATGTCTGATTTCAGACGTACCAACATGGCTGTGCGGGGGAAAAATGATGGCCTTGAGATATTAAGAGGTGAGACTAGAGTAGGATTAAACTAAAATTTAAACAGTTTCTTCTCATTGCACCCTCATAGAAGTGATGAGGATTGTGCATCCTTGCACGGCCATCGCTACCTAGCTGAAGATATGGAATTTACACATGCTACCAAGTAGTTTTCTACAAGTGCAAAGCAAATACAACAAGCACCCTTGCCCACTTCCCCTCCATGGAAGAAAAGTTCAGGCTCAAGAAGATTTTTTTCAACATCAGCCCTGTTAATATCATCCCTTTATTTAGAGTTCAGCTGAGAATATGAACACATATTTGTTGGCATAAATAAACACACATGTAACCTATTAAATTCATAATCAACAAACAGACTGCAAGGTAAACCAGTAGCCTACAGTTTACAAACCATTTTTTACAGTTTCAAACTCACCTAAAGAAAATCTCACCAACCCTGTTTGATTAAAAAAGACTATGTATGGTAAACCCACTTTGTAAAACTACTACATTACACAAAAAAATAATGATTATTCTCTAGATCCCTAACAATTTCATAATTGCAATGACAAGCGCTGGGGCTAAACCACTTTTTACGAACGAAAAGAATGAATTGTCCACCTCAGCCCTTGCTCTCGCTTCATCTTCATACTTCTTGCGTAGCGCTTCCTCTGCTTGCTTCTGATCGAATGCATCCTTAATTAATTTTCTAATTTTCTCTGTCTCTTTCTCAATTTCCTGTTCTTTCTCTTCCAAGATGCGCTGTGTCCGTTGTTCTACTTGTTTCTCAGCTTCTTCAAACATCTCAGTAGTGTAGTAGCTTCCTGTGTTATCATTGACTATATTTCTGATCTTCTGTAGAAGCTCAGTAACCTGAGATCTAAATGTGGCCTTGTTATTAAAAACATGATACTGGCCAGTATTACACCCAGCCACAAATTCCTTCAGCTCGGGGTCTTCCTCCACAAATTCTTCAATAGTTTTCCCAGCCAGGTTGTCTCCATGAGTAAAAAGAACCATGGTATATCTCTCTGCATCCTTACCAAAGATGTCTTTAATGTGTTCCACTGTCTTCTTTTCCTCATCAGTGAATCTGCCTAACTGCAAGATCACCAAGAAAATATGGGGACCAGGGGCAGCAAAAGAGAAGCACTGGCATATTTTTTTAGTGCTTTCATCTTGACTAACATTAGTGTCGAACAGTCCTGGGGTGTCAATGACAACAACTTCTTGTCCATCCACAGTAGCTTCGGCTTTTGAACATTCTGCAGTTACAGATGAGGGACTGAGCTCAGATTTAAAGGGTTTCTGTCCCAGGATGGTGTTTCCAGTGGCACTCTTCCCAGCTCCAGTCTTTCCCACCATCACAATCCTCAATGTAGTATTTGTCCTAGATCCTGTGTAGAAGAATGGAGAATGGTGAACAACAATCTACAAAGTACAGGTTTTTTTGTTTTGTTTTGGTTTTTTCCCCAAAAGCTTTTGACTGATCTTTAGACTCATTTTTAAAACACAAAATACAGCTTGAACACAATTGGCCTGTGGCAGGCATGCAGTTGAGACGTGTTGTTTTGCAATCAATGCCTTTCTGTAATGCTTAAATTTTCTTTATATACAGGATACAAATACACCAAATTGATCTTTTAAGTTTTATTTGCAAGTGCTTAGCCTACATACAATGTACCAGTTATCTAATGTCCAAAACCTTAAATACAGTACAGAACCCTTAGTTTGACAGCACTGTCCAAACTGCAGTTGGAGAAAACAGCAGACTGATGTTTTGTTGTATTTAGATTTTTTGGAAAAAGACAACTATAACTTCATAAAATAGTTCAAACAACTTTGCAACTATGATGTAACCTGGTTCTCACGCAGATGGATGTTTCTCATCCATCTGGCATTTCATCGGTTACCTCGCTGTTTTCTGCTGTGACAGGGCGGGGGTTGTATTAACACTTTGAATGCCAGAAACGTTATATGCTGTTATTACTTGTCATGCGTTGAGTGCCAAAAACGTAATGTTACGTTTTTGCCTTTTTTTTAATTTATGAAAATAGAAACCCTCACACAGGTTATATATGATTTTAGACGGCGACGGGAGTTTTGGGGCTTAAAAACGCAAAAAAATGAACCCACCCTCCAGAGTGGAAATCTTAAAGACGCTCCCATCGCTCCCATCAAAAGGGTTGAAAACGCAAAAGAGTGGTCTGAGCTGCTCACCCTGGCTATTCTTGCATACTTGCATACGCGGGCCGATTTTTTCTGTCCGAGTTCAACCCGAGTCCGACAGAGCAGTGATCAGATCCAAACCAAGCCCGTTACGTATTAGCATACTTGTGTCCGAGTCCGACCGAACAACGAATCACACTATTTTCATTGCCCCACTAATGACACACATTGCCCTTGTGGAAAGTCCGGTTTTATCACTCAACTTCACGGAGCTATCAGCGCGCGCGCGTGCGCACACACACACACACACACAGAGCATCAAGTGACTGGGCCCAGTCATGTCAGGCATCAACGTCAAATCACTAACATGAGCGTATTTAAATGAAGTAGCGCAAGACTACCGCTAATTTAGTTGTAGCCTACAAGACGGTAGCCTAAAGTTCCATTTTATCTGCTAGCTCACCTTTCATTAACGTTGCTCCATCTCCTTTTCTCTCCCTCTCCTTTCTCTACCAGAATTAGCCATCTCATTGTTGTTTATTCTCCATACATCCACACGAAAAAAGTTCTTATGGTTAGCCTATTCTGCTGCATGTCTGTAGCCCAGAGTGTAAACAAATGGCTCTGCTGCTTGGAGCCTATGCAGACGTGTTTCTGGTTGGCTGCTATAGTAAAGGGAATAAACGCACTTAGATGTGCATTTAAGATTTCCTAAATTAGATGGGATAAGATTCCTTTTGTTTTGTAATTTGCTTCTATAATATGCCTACCATTTTAATAATAATAATAATAGTAATAATTTTGTGGGCTGTTCATCCTATCATTGTCTGAGTTCGACCCAACCCCGAAAATGAGTTATAAATATTCGTTCGAGTTTGACCGGGTTTCCATATACTACAGCAAGAAGGAAGTTTTAACGCATACGCTCTTGGTGTTGTTGTATGCCAGTGCTTCACAGTACCACCTAACCACCTGGCATGCACACTACATCAAATTTCACACACTTTTGCGTCACCGTGTGCATGCAGATTTCCATGCGAAATAAAAAGTGGCAACACAACGCCACTTTTGCGGATTGTGTTCAGATTGTTGTCGTGTAAAGCTAGCCTAAGTTTAATGAGTTTATTCTTTAGAATACATTTAGTTGCATTTACAGGTTTAGTCTGTTAAGTTAAAAAAAGACTACATTACCCATCATGCATTTTGTGGCACTTCCTGTTTGCTGCGTGTTTTTGAGAGAAAAATGTCTAGCGTGTACATGTCCAGAGATGCTAAGTAAAGTTTAAAAGTTTTACACGGTGTTCAGACTCCATTTTATTTTGCGACTAGCCAGAAATACAGAACATTATTTGGTGCCAAAACCCGGGAAATCTAGTCTGCAAAACAACAAAGGAAAATGGAAGAACAACTTGAAAGACTGATTCGAAAACGAGGAGCAGTGCGAGGAGATACAACGAGACTCCTGCAAGTTATCCAAACGGAGCTAAGCCAGGAAGATGTGGATATGGGACGTTTGCGTGAGTTAATGGCTAATTTGTCTGCTAAAGAAGAATCTTTACTGGATTTAGATCGTGGGATTGAAGTAGCAACTGCTATGGGCGATTTGGAGGCAGAAATTACCAATGCAGAGGAATACAAGGAACGAGTCATTACAATGAGGTCACGCGTACAGAGCATGATACGGGCTCGTGACAGTGAGATGCAGGCTCGTGAAAGCGTGAGTAACCCAAGGAGAAATGCTGTTGAAAGAGCGTCAATCGAGAACTCTGTCAAGTTGCCGAAGTTGACAATTCAGAATTTTAGCGGAGATATAAGTTTATGGAGAGACTTTTGGAACCAATTTGAGACTGCTATACATAAAAATGACACTCTGAGTAAAACAGAAAAGTTCACCTATTTGAAATCGTACCTAGCTGGCGCTGCAGCCAAGACAGTAGCGGGACTGATGTTAACAGACAGCAACTATGACCATGCGCTGAAAATACTGCAAGACAGATATGGAAGAAAGGACATTGTAGTAAATGCTCACATGACAAAGTTACTGAATCTGGCCCCCGTGAAGAGAGCATCAGATGTAGGTGCTTTAAGAGAGCTCTATGATGAATGTGAGATGCAGACACGTAGTTTGGAGTCCCTTGGAGTTGTGTCAGAGACCTATGGCAGTTTGCTCTGCCCAATCCTGCTGCAGTTGATCCCTGAGGAGATAGCTCTTCAATACAATTGGCAAAGAGGGACAAGTGATGAATGGCGAGTCTCTGAAGTGATGGATTTTCTTCAGAATGAGATTATTAGCCGAGATAGAACCCTGAAGCTGACTCGAGGTAGTAAGGAAAGGGACAACCGGAGCAACCATAAGCTGTTTAAACGAACTGATGTAAATGTTGAGCTGAGACAGAATAAAATGAGCATGCCCTCAGCTGCTGCTTTGCACACTGCCAGCCAGAAGGCACTAACTTGTGTATTTTGTGATAGTGCAGAGCACAAACCTGAACATTGTCCTTCACACGATGTATATGAGCTGCTGGAAATGCTGAAAAAAATGGGAAGATGTTACTTGTGCCTAGGACCACGGCACATAGCAAGAAACTGCAGACACAAAGACCTTTCGTGTGGCCGATGCAGTGGAAGACACCACAGTGCTTTACAGCGCAGTGCTTCACAGCGCCTGTGCCCACCACCACCGACAAGGTAGAAGATGTGGTCTCTTCATTTTACGAAAGTGAAGCCTAAAGGCCCAAATACAGTGCTGTTGCAGACGGCCCAAGCGCATGCAGTGGGTCCAGGTGGACATGCAATGGTACGCTGTTTGCTGGATGGCGGAAGCCAGAGGAGCTTTGTGTGTGAAAGGCAGTCGAGAGCCCTGAAGCTTCCTGTTGTGAGGCAAGAGACCTTCACTCTCCACACATTCGGCTCAGCTGCTCCTGTGACGACCAAACGCAACACTGTAAAGCTGGTCCTGGAGAATCTTTGGAACAAGGGACAGAAAATAGAAATTGAAGCAATTGAAACACCACATGTATGCACTGCTGTGATGAAGGTTCCAGGTGAAGAGATCCAGCGTGAACTAAAAAGAAGAGGACTGCAGTTCGCAGATGCAACAGAAGGTGGCCCTGATGACCCTGAGTTGTCAGTCTCGATAGGGGCAGACTATTATTGGAGCACGGTATCCGGCCGTGTAGAACGACTCACTGATACACTCGTTGCAGTTGAGAGTGTGTTTGGATGGTCAGTACAGGGTCCAGTGACTATGTCCAGTGTCACTGAAGCAACATGTATGCACATCCACATTGAAGAAGATGCACTGATTTCAAGCCAGTTGAAGGCCTTCTGGGAAATAGAATCTCTTGGCATAGTGAAACAAGAACCAACTGATCCAGATGAAGAAGAGGCACTTCAAAGGTTTGAAAACACTACCCATTTCAAGAATGGACGATACGAAGTGGAGTTGCCATGGCGGCATGAAAACCCAGAACTCCCAGACAACTATAGAATAGCAAAAAGAAGATTTGAAGGTCTGAAACGGAGGATGCAGGCAGATGTTGTGTTTTTCCAAAGATACAGTGAGGTAATTGAAGACTACCTGAAACAGGGCATTGCTGAAGACGTGACTGAGAGTGAGTGCTCATCGGCAAATGTCAGTTACCACTTACCTCACCATGCTGTGCTCCGAGAGGACAAACTGACAACCAAGTTGAGGGTGGTGTTCGATGCCTCGTCACATGAAATGGACTCTCCCTCTCTTAATGACTGTCTGCTGACCGCCCCAAACCTCAATCCTGATCTGCTGGGCATATTAGTCAGATTTAGACTGCATGAAATTGCATTCATGGCAGATATAAAGAAGACTTTTTTGCAGATTTCCTTGTCAGAGGAGGATAGAGATGCAGTGAGATTTCTGTGGCTCGCTGCCACACCCAAAGAAGACACGAGTGTGAAGCCGCGTGTGCTGAGGATGACAAGGGTGGTGTTTGGTGTGTCCCCAAGCCCCTTCCTTTTGGCAGCTACTGTGCGAAAACATCTGAAACAATATGAAGAACAGCACACTGCCCAGCTTCTGAAAGATTCATTGTATGTCGATGATTTTGTGGCCAGTGTTTGTGATGTTGACGAGGCTGTGTCTGTCACAACAGCAGCAAAGGACATCATGGCTGCCGCTGGCATGGACCTGTGCAAGTGGATGACTAACTCAGCAGCACTGAAAGAAAGGTGGAAGGAGACATCCATTGGGTCCACTGAGGAGCTAGAGGCACACGGGACGGTGCTGAAGGTACTAGGCTTGGTGTGGAGAACACAGACTGATGACTTTGTGTTTGATTTTAGACCCCTGCTCGAGAAACTGACAAAGAGCAGCACAAAGAGAAGTGTCCTGCAGCACTCTGCCAGCATCTTTGACCACCTTACACCATAAGGGTTAAATGCTTGCTGCAAGAGATGTGGGAGAGAGGGCTGAGCTGGGATGAGGAGTTACCAGCTGATCTGACTCAACAATGGAACAGCTGGCGCTCTGAACTCCCCCTGATTCATCACATTTGTATCCCGCGCTGGTATGGAGGTAAAGATGAGGTGAGCGTCCAAACAACAACTTCACGTGTTTTGTGATGCTAGTGAGAAGGCGTACAGTGCCGTAGCTTACCTGCAGTGGGAAGACAGAGACGGAGAAATTACTGCCAGCCTGGTTGCCTCGAAGTCCAGAGTGGCACCATTAAAGAAGTTGTCTCTGCCACATCTGGAGCTGATGGGAGCTTTAATTGGAGCAAGGTTGGGAAGAAATTTGATAAGCCTACTGAAAATGGAATTCCATCAACTTCACATGTGGACAGATTCAATGATTGTGTTACCCTGGATCCGCAGCTCAGTACACAAGTGGAAGCAGTTTGTTGCCAACAGGGTGACAGAAATTCAGTCACTCACCGACCCGGCCTTCTGGTTTCATTGCAAAGGAAAGGAAAACCCTGCTGATCTACCCACTCGTGGCCAAACCGTGATGAACCTGAGTGTCAACTGTGGTGGAAGGGGCCTGCGTTCCTGACCTTATGTGGATGTGAGGAAGAGGCTGATGGAACAGTCAGCAGATGACACTGCGGTTGAAGAAGAATTGAAAGTAAGTGAGCATGTAACAGTACAACTGAGTGTGAAACAATAGAACCAGTGTTAGATCTACAAAGATACAGCAAGTTGAAGACAGCATTGCGAGTGACAGCATAGATACAAAGATTCACAGACAATGCCCGCTCCACCACAAAGAGACGTGGCGAGCTTACAGCGGAGGAAATCTCTCACGCAGAAAGGTACTGGATTAGAGTAACACAACACCAAAGCTTCATTCAAGATGTCACTCTCTTGAAGTCTGGGAAAACATTGAGTAAAGATTCTAAAATCAGAGAGTTGAGGCCTTTCTTAGATGAGAGTGGACTGATTTGTGTTGAGGGCAGGCTACAGCAGTCAGACTTCAGTTTCCGACAACAGCACCCATGGATTTTGCCTGCAAAGAGCAAGTTCAGCGAGATGTTAGTTCAGCATAACCACCACAAACTGGTGCAGTTAAGAGAAACATATTGGATACTCAGAGAGAGACAGCTTGTGAAGAGTGTTCTGTCAAGGTGTCATGTATGCAGAAGATTCAAGGCGAAGCCTGTGCAGCAGGTTACCGCTCCGTTGCCCCGTGACAGAATCACTGAATCCCTTCCATTTGAAGTCACAGGTGTGGACTTTGCTATGTAAAGGTTAGTAATGTGCTTACCAAGGCCTACATTTCATTGTTCACCTGCGCAGTGACTAGAGCAGTCCATCTGGAGCTTGTCTCTAGTCAGTCAACAGAGCACTTTCTGTTGGCTTTGAAAAGATTTATAGCCAGAAGGGGACTGTGTAAAGTGATTTACTCAGATAATGCCAAAACTTTCAAGCGAACAGAACAAGACCTTAAAGAACTGTGGAGAAGCATTAAAGATCCACAGCTCCTGGAGTACTTTTCAGATAGGGGAATAAGCTGGCGTTTTATTGCTGAACGAGCCGCCTGGTGGGGCGGGTTCTGGGAAAGACTAGTCCAGTCAGTGAAGACCTGTCTGAGGAAAGTGCTAGGACGAGCTTCTCTAAGCTTTGAGGAAATGACTACCATCCTCACAGAGGTGGAAGCTACTCTAAACTCAAGACCACTTACCTTTGTCAATAATGATCTTAGTGAGCCACAGCCGCTGACACCTGCCCATTTCCTTGTGGGAAAAAGACTCACTGCTCTGCCACCTAAGCAGCTTCCAGCTGTTAGCGGGATTGCAACCTTGAACCGAGAGAAGATGACCAGGAGATGGCGCTACCGGCAGTGCCTCATGACAAGATTCTGGAGCAGCTGGCGAAAGGACTATCTCTTGGACCTGAAGTCAGCTCATCGCTGTGACAACCAGCAGCCTACTTCTTTGAAGATGGGCGATGTGGTCCTCATTGGAGATGATCACATGCCACGACAGACCTGGAAGCTGGGAAGAGTTCATGAACTGTTTCCTGGCCGTGATGGGAAAGTGAGGTCCTGTGCGGTCCGTACATCACAAGGGATTTTGCTGAGGAGACCAGTTCAACTGCTTTATCCTTTAGAGACTGAATGATGAACTTTGGTTCATTGGGGGGAGGATGTTGTAACTTTAAGTTTAATGAGTTTATTCTTTAGAATACATTTAGTTGCATTTACAGGTTTAGTCTGTTAAGTTAAAAAAAGACTACATTACCCATCATGCATTTTGTGGCACTTCCTGTTTGCTGCGTGTTTTTGAGAGAAAAAGGTCTAGCGTGTACATGTCCAGAGATGCTAAGTAAAAGTTGAAAAGTTTTACACGGTGTTCAGACTCCATTTCATTTTGCAACTAGCCAGAAATACAGAACAACCGGAGCTTTCCATTCGAAGTTAGGCGTCTCCATTCCACTCATTCAACGCATTGCAAACAAATCTAGCAGCATTAACACGCAGAATTGTACCTCTCCTCATCCATCTTTAGGCTACAAGTTCCCTGCCTCTGTCCTGGTTTCCTACAATTTTTTGATATCAATAGAAATGCACAGCATGCACAGCTACTTTTGTTGTAGGAACTTCGTTTGTGACTTCACCTTAAAGTAGCCTACATCGCCGTTTGGCACACCAAGCGGGATGCGCATGCATGACTGTAGAACGTGTCTCAGACCCGAGATCACATATTCATTTAAGACGGTTACATGCCGCCATTCCGACATACCGCCACTCCGACATTGACGTGTAATTGTCTGAGTGGCGGTATTTTCAGTTATAGCAAACGTCCCTGCACTCCGACATTTTTTTTTTCTTAGTCGGAGTGGCGGCATGTTTGCTATTTTTCAAAATACCGCCATTCCGACATGAGGGAGCCTTGCCTTATCATGGCTGATGAGGCCAAAAAAGGTCCTGGCTGGGTCATTATTGAGAGCCAAAAAAACTCTGAATTTCTATAGCATAGGGCCTATTCAAATGGATACAAAATAAAGATTAAAACGTCTCATATAGCCTAGTAAAGTGCATTATAGTTTGAAACGTTAATAGTCCTTCATTGTCTTTAGTGCCGGTTTCATGCCTGTGTGAGAGCAACACAAGGAGTGAGTGCACAACTTGACTCATAAAGCAGTTAAATGGACAAGTGTTTTTTTCTCTCTCTCTTCTCGGTGACCTTTGGTGTCGGCTACTTTCACAATGAAAAAAAAATCACCCTCATAGTAGGCTACTAGGGAGCTAAAAAAAAAATAGGCTGCAAATCACGGCCGCTATAAAAGACTGCTGCAGTAAAGTCCGCTGGTTTAAGCAGTGAATAACACATCAATTACAAAATACCATCGGTCTATGTTCTGTTTCGTTAATAACTTAACGAAAAAATATACTGGAAACAACAAGTAAACTTGGAGAAGTTGTAAGTTAGGGATTAAAAAACGTCGGATGGCCTCCGCGCAGGAGAAATCAGACGCTTTTAAAACGGGTAAATCAACACAAAAACAAACAAAGTCCCAAAGGTTTAATACAACTATTATTCCCCAAATCAAAGTTTATGGATATCCAGTCTGATCGTGGTAGTCTAGGATATAGAGTAGACTGTCTACCTAACGAAAAGCAAAAGTCAAGTAGCCTGAGAGATTTCTCCAGCTTTTGCTTTGGATAGTGCGTTATTGGACATGCCTCTTGCGGACCACTGGTAGCCTATGGTGGTTTGTTAACAATATGAGTCAGCAAATACATCCAAAGACACCATTTTGCTATTATGACCAGTCAATTAGTTGGACATATATAGGCACTGTGAAACCGCTTTGCGCTAAAATAAAAGAATAAAAAAAGCACCACGAATGGTTCTAATTTACAACCGAATTCCAAAATAGTTGGGACACTTTACAAATTGTGAATAAAAACAGAATGCAGTGGCGTGGAATTTTCAAATTTCAATATTTTACTCAGAATACAACATCGATCACATATCAAATGTTGAACCTGAGGAAATGTATCATTTTAAGGGGAAAATAAGTTGATTTTCAATTTCATGGCATCTACACATCCCAAAATAGTTGGGACAAGGCCACATTTACCACTGTGTGGCATCCACTCTTCCTTTTAAAACAGTCTGCAAACGTCTGGGGACTGTGGAGAGAAGTTGTGGAGAGAATGTTGTCCCATTCTTGTCTAATACAGGCTTCTAGATGCTCAACTATCTTAGGTCCTCTTTGTCATGTATTCCTATGTATGATGCACCAAAAGCTTTCTATGGGTGAAAGATCTTAACTGCAGACTTGATGGTGCCTTTCCAGATGCGTAAGCTGGCCATGCCACACACACTCATGCATCTCCATACCATCAGAGATGCAGCCTTCTGAAATGAGCGCTAACAATAAGCAATAACAACTTGGGTTGTCCTTGTCCGGATGGTATGGCATCCCAGTTTTCTGAAAAGAACTTTGAATTTTGATTCGTCTGACCACAGAACAGTTTTCCACTTTGTCACAGTCCATTTTAAACGAGCCTTGGCCCAGAGAAAACGCCTGTGCTTCTGGATCATGTTTAGGAATGGCTTCTTTTTTGACCTATAGAGTTTTAGCTGGCTATGGCGAATGACACAGTGGATTGTGTTCACTGACAATGTTTTCTGGAAGTAGTCCTAAGGCCAGTTTGTGATATCCATTACATTAGCATTCCTGTATGTGATGCAGTGCCATCTAAGGACCCAATGATCATGGGCATCCAGTATGGTTTTCCGGCCTTGACCCTTATGCACAGAGATTGTTCCAGATTCTCTGAATCTTTGGATGATGATATGCACTGTTGATGATTACACCTTCAAACTCTTTGCAATTTTTGTCTGAGAAACTCCTTTGTGATCTCGGACCACTACTAAAAGTGGACCGGCTCATCAGATCGCACAGATTACCAGCCTGCTTCCACACGTGAGAGAATGGCCTATATAGACTATATCCACGACAAACCCACAACAAACATTAAGACACCCTTCGAGAATTGAGCACAGTGATCAAGACACGGGAGAATGCCCAAAGCATGTAGGTAAAAAATTGTGGCAACTTTGACAGGGGCCACAGCTTAGGCAAGAGCAGAGGGGAGGGGCACTTATCTCAGAGCGGGCGCACTTTTTCCTTCGCTTAAACCAATGATAGATAATGCCCTCAAATAGGGACGTGCTTCATTATGCTGTCGGAATGGCGGTATGTCTGAATGGCGGTATGAAAAAATGTTGAAATGGTTGATGTCGTAATGGAAGGATGTCGGAGTGGAGGGATGTCTGAATGGAGGGATGTCTGAATGGAGGGATGTCGGAGTGGGGGGATGTCGGAATGGAAGGCGGTCCCCATTTAAGACACACGTGTAACACTTGGAATTACAAACCCACGGGCACGTGCCCCTAGTAAAAAAGACCTAGTGACGCCCCTGCATCCGACCTCCCTCCGTTTGAAGGGGCGATTTAAGGGCTGAAAGCCACTATCCCTGGGTCCTGAAAGTATTGGGACACACTACGCTTACACATGACGTGAACGCGCAAAAGCTGAGTGTTAGGGCTAAAATCGAGGGGAAGTGGTAGTAATGGGACAGGGCATTAGTTCCCAACCACACTCTACTGCTGTTCAACAGAGCGCAGCATTCTTCGAATTAGAGAAGCTCAGTCTGTTGATGACTGCCTATTAGTTTAAATTTTTTTTTTTACACATTTTGTTTTATTTAGTGAATGTCGTCTGGCAGTGTAAGTTTATGTAAGTTGATAAAGTAGTCAAGCCTTGAACAGAATTATGCCACAGACAGCATAAGTGAAATCACTATCCATTATCATTATATCAGTATATCACACTACCCCCTTCATGACTCAAATGATTATTTATACAAACAGCAGTACTTTGATCGTGTTGTGTAATGGCAACTACACTGAGGTCAATATGTATGTTATGAATACTGACTACAAGTTCATTTACCTTTAAATTTACTTACCACATTTGTTGCCCCTGAGTGCAGATGCCATTGATGGATTCATGACAGCACAAAAAAAAAGAAGAATTGGTGAGTTTCAATTTGGAGAACTTCAAATAACCCTCATGGTTGAAAGTAGCTAATGCCATTTTTCCATTGCGTGGTACCAACAACACAGTAATATGTAGGCTTACAAGATATAATCAGAACTCCCCTCTTTTGAGAAGCCTGAAGTTGATAAGTTTTACTCACTCTGCTGTGTTTCTGTTTTTGTTTGAGAGCCTGAAAGGCAAAAATAGATCATCACTTACACATCAGTACATTTGTTGTCTCACCAGTTTTGTGGGTCTTTCAGTGGGTCTTTCACTTTGATGTAATGTAATGTAATCAATAAATTTGGAATTTTGGGATAACTACAGACAGCAATTTTCTTTGTGCAGGATCAAATTTTTCGATTCACCAAATCGTTTCCCATAGATTGACGAGTTCTGGGAAAACTAGTCTTCCTTTTAAATTTTAATCTTGCCAAGTGAGGGCTTCTCCCTCAATGTGTTCTCTGAGTTAAAGTTAATGAAATGAAAATGGTGATAAAAAATATAAAAATATTTCCATCAAACATACTGTACGGACAATTCAGTTTGTGTCATTTGTTTGTATTACTTTTAATTAGGCCTACCTCAGTACCACTAAGGCATACATAAAGCTGTTTTCGAATCTACAGCAGTGTGCCTCGCCAGTCAAACCTGAACATATGATCTCTGTCTCTCTCATCAAATCACTTCATCATTAAAATGTCATTGCAAATGGCAATAAAATGCATTTCACCCTAAAAGTAAAGTGTGCTCATGCATTGTAGGTTTACTGTATGTAGTACATATTTTCAATGATTAAATATATGTTTAAAATATAGTAGAATTTAAAGGTACCCATGCTTTTTTTTACTGTAAAACTTAAGAACTAACTATATACTTTAAAAGGCATACAAACATGCATTACTGACTAAGTGCAAATGATGTCTAATAGCAAATATATTAGCAATGTTGTGCTGTAAACAGGTTTTCTTTGGAACTCAGGTTTTCTTTGGACCTAAAAGCCTATAAATAGTTTAATCCTAGGATATATTGATGTTGAGGTGGGGCTGGGCGAGTTCGGGCAGGTGCAAGACCCTTAATTTCAAAGACAAGACCCTAAATATATTTAAATATTTAATCAACAATTTGAAGTGTCTGCTGCATTGAATGTCACTTTGGATAAAAATGACTGCAAAAATGTATGAACCCATAAACTTATGAACCCACTTACAAACAAGCCTACTGGAAAAATAAGCCACATTTGAAAAATTGTACGGACCATGTAAGACCATATAGGAACAAGAAGAAAATTCTTAGATCTGCTTTGCAGGCAGCACTCCCGTCATGTCCACTTGAATAGGACTTCCATGGTGCAGGATCCGCTCTGAGCCGCAACATCATTTTGGTCAAAGTTTCTGATGCTGGTGGTGTTTTTGGATGGGTGTCCACAGACTGCACAGTATTTCTTACAGCAGCCTTCGGTCTGGAACCGCTCACTGTCCCCATCTGCCTCCAGGTGACTCTAGTCATCCCTGTGCCAAATAAGACAGTGGACAGGCCCCTGAATTAGTACTGACCAACACTTTGTACGGCATAAAGCAATAAGCCTTACATGATGCTTTACTGAAGACATGTTTGTCATAAGAGACAAAGCCACTGTAACATTCGTGATCATACTGTATCGTCATATCGAATTTAAATGTTTCATATTCATTACATTTTATACATGTATACCCCTGAGGCTAGAATTCATTGAGATTGATAAATGTATATATATTTATCATATGTATATATATAGTTATCATTTTGTATGTGATACTATCAATACAGCATTGCCCCTACAAGAGCTCACCAAAAAAAAAAGAGTTAAATCTAGACTTACCTATGTATCTGTGGGCTTGCAAAAGTTGGCTTGTCATTATTCTGGTATTGCTAATGTCCCAGTACAGTCAGGCTATTAAAACTACAACAAAAAAAGAATTCAGGATTTAAGAAGTGTTCCAGTAAGTTAGATCAGTTTGCATTTACAAGGTGGCATTCAGTAGCCTAAGTGAAAGACATTTAACATATACTGTATGTTAAGGTTGAATTTGTACACAATTCACCATCAACATCTTCTACATTTTGTCTCTGGCAGAAATGACTAGGCTATTTTCACAGTCTCATCTAACACACTGTATTTGCACTATCTTCTGTTAATGTGCTCCCTTTTCTTGTTCCATATACAGACATGTAATTGATATGGTCTAAGTTTTTTTTACAATGCAAAACATGTTCAAACTCTTAAGTGGTACTGTGAGGTTGGTCAATTTGCAAAAGTCTTAGTAGAATCTTTCCAAGGACCAAGGAAATGCTTGGTCATTGTGTAGTAGGTAAAACACATGAATGTGCAATGCTAAAAGTGGATGTAGATAAGCCTGGTCCAAACAACCAACACAGACTTTATTCTAGACTTGTCTCCACTAAGACCAATAGACCAGGCTTAGCAAAAGCCCCTTGGTGCAATAGGGAGCCGAAGTCACGCACCTCTTCCGCATTAGCCTACGGTCCTATCAAGCCTAATAAAATGAATGAACAGATACATATAACTTCTGGTCTGCTTTAGTATGCGTTGTGGGTTTCACATATAATGTTTATAATGTTGAAACTTACATTTTGAGCTTCACAAACGTAAAAAATAAATTGATTGTAGACGAAATTCAAAAGTTACGTTGCATAAAACAACATAGTCTTGATTGGCATGAATGGTTATCATTTAAATTCATATGCAACATACGTGTGACTCAAGTTATAAATCGAAGTGGACCAAAAAGTCACGTTTATTTGTCCATTCACTCAGCTCCATAGGTCCCATATGCTAATCCGGAGGTTAGCGTGACTTCGGTTCCCTATTGAATTGGCTCGCAGCCCTGGACATGCAGAGATTCTCCTGACCAGGGAAGGGGATGAACCCTGATGAGCTTCCAGCTTATCCATTCACAGGAATGAAATAGCTTAGGTTGCAACCAATTATTTAAATCCTCCAATGCAAGGGGAAAAAATTAATTCAACTAAACTGTGTTCCTCAATCAATGCAGATTCTTTTAACTCTTGCGGGTCTGGGGCTTTGAGATAGTTAAATTAGCCCATTACCAGGGAAGGCATTTTTGTAGGCATGGCCTGTCTAACAGAGCCCTGACAATGGCATTGTCATACCATCTTGTGGCTTAATCAGAGTGAGACAGAATTCGGGCGTGGCAATTCACCGGCCGCCTCCTACTTTACACAGCGCAGCAAAAATCAAGCTATCCAACATGCGAAATAAAGCATGAAGTTTGTTGTTTAGACAATTACGGACCATTCAGACGGGGCGGCAGGCCGACGGCAACGCTCGGCGTTAACGCTCACATCAGCCAGTCAAAATCATGAATCTTTTGACGCTGTGTTTTGATAGGACAACGCTGGCTACAGAGCGTTGAAACTTTTGCCGGATGACGTGCCAGCGGCAGCCAGCGTTGTCCTATCAAAACACAGCGTCAAAAGATTCACGCTTGTGACTGGCTGATGTGAGCGTTAACGCCGAGCGTTGCCGTCGGCCTGCCGCCCCGTCTGAATGGTCCGTAAGTTGGCATATTTGACGCAACTGCACTATTTTGGCAGCAAACGGCTGTAAAAATGTAAGTAGCTACAACACAAGTTATTGTGTTATCAGTGTGAACTCACCTTGCAAGCACAGTAGACACCCCCACTGCATACAGTGGTATGGGGCATACAAGCTCAAGCCAAAACAAGCTCTATCTCACTTGATAATGGTATAAGATGTGCAACAATCATATCACAACCATTTTAGATATCACATATTAAATTGTATCTCATAATAGGTAAATTATGTTTAAAATTAGATGTCAGTTAATGTTATTTGAAACTCCTGAACATACATTACCTGTATTGCCGGTTTCTCTCAAATCTCTGTGGTGTTGAAGAAGGACAATGATTCTTCTGTGTTCAGTATTATTATACACCAGAAGAAGGGTGGGGCTGTCTGTGGCCATGTGATATCCCAGAAACTCACCAGTATCTTTCCTTCCTCACATGTTCTTTCTTCCATCTTAAAAGAACAACATAGGCCTACTTTTACTGGATGTGAGCCAAATTGCCTGACAACACCCATGGCAACAACAAAAGACTTGGCAGAAACATTATACATACTTCCACACCTTAAACAGGCAAACCTACAAGAGTTTGTCACAGGTTGGATTCCACACATTGACATTTTAATTACAGCACAATAAATGACTTGAGACCTGTTTGGCCAGATCTCTATGTAACTAGTCTTTAATTATGGAATAAATTTGCATGCAGACAATTCCACAACTACAAAACTGTTCAGCAAGTGCAAATCATATCCTTGATATATATATAATTTTAAATGTACAAAATTTCTTTGCACAAGCACATTTTATATATAACTGCAAAACTAGTTCATAAGTAATACATATTTATGGCATTAATTTGGTACCATATGCTGTCTTTCTAAAGAAGCTGTACGCCATGCATCATTTCATCATTTAAAAAATCATAGAGCACTGAAAAAGCCTTGACTGCATGTGTGTGACAAAATGAGTTCCATCAGCGATGCAGCGCAACTAGTAGTGTTGGCACGCGACTTTTTAAAAATACTTTAGTCGCTTGGTCTGTTTCTATTTCAGTCGCGGAAATTGCATGGCTTGGCTAGATCAGGGGTGGAATGGCGTCTCTGGCTCGAATGCCCCAGGAAACAGACAATAGTGCAGTTTAACTGCTTGGCTGTCTTGTATTGGGGGAAGCTGTTGGGAACGGGAGTCTGGCTCAACATTTCATTCGTCAAGCCTGGATGATAGGAAATTTGAAAATTGAACTTTGTGAAAAACAAAGCACACCTGACTTGTCTAAAATAATGTCTTGGCTGATTTAAGATATTCCAGATTACAAAATTCAGCCCAGACAACAAGCGGGTTCTACATCTATCCAGCAGGGTAGGCTTGTGTTGTGTTGAGACATGACAGCCATCAACCTCAGTCTCCCACCCCAGCAACTTCCACAAACTGGAGCAATGGGGTCTGGGACAGGGACGAACTGAGATGCCAGAATGGCTGCCGCCTCAGGTCAGGGAACTTTACCATGGGAGCTGTGTTGAAGAGTGTCTTGAGCAGTGAAAGGACATCCTCAGTCCGAGCGCCCCAGGTTAAAGAGGAAGTTTGGTTGATAGCATGTGTAGCCCCTTTTCTGAAGTATCTAGGATGAAATGAAATCATTGACACTACAATTATTGTACGCCCTAGAGTCAACCTCCTTACACTAAACTGCCATGAATCAGCCAATCAGGGTCATTCCTAGCCTGAGTATTGTATCATCAGCATCATACAGCATGGACAAGGCTGTTTTTTAGTTGTTGTTTGATTGCTTCCATTGTATGGTATTGATATCATTGTTATTTTATTTATTTAACATATTTCATTTTCTCTTTGATTTTGAAATACCATATCTGTGAAATCTTATAATGTGTTAATTGTCATGCAAATAAAGCATATTTGAATTTGAGAACAAAACTGTCTATAAAAACTTAATGTATGCAGTGCAAGGTGGTTGAATTGACTACATAAAAGTCATTCCACACATTCCACGCAACTTCTGAATACGACAATTTGAGGAGATGGTGTAAAAACTATACTTGGTTTCATTATGTGTCCATTGCAGAGGTGTTTTGTTTTTTTGCATGGAAGTCTTTGTAAAAACAGAATAGCCCACTCGCAGATCCATGGATGCAGCTTTTGTGTCTAAATGGGTAAAAGCCATAGCAAGCGTCTGCTTAACACATAATGTAAATGTAAGATGCCCAGCCAGGCATTGCTGTGTGTGTTGTGTTTTTTTAAACACAGGACAAAATGCCGGTTTAAAGAAAGGAAAACGAGTTCCAAGGAAACCTTGGTCAATAAAAGAAGTCAACGTGGTAGAGCGTCATCATGCAGCGGGATGAAAACAAAAAAGTAATGTACTCATTGCAATGTGGTGGAAGGGCACAACGAACAGGAAAAAAAAAATAGGGGACTGTGCGAAACAGAGGAATAGCTGAATGGAAAAACTAAATCTGTAATTCCATAGATTTGCATATTTTTGCCAAGTGCTCACTGTGATCTCATGGTAGACTCCAATACCAATTTCCCTTGACTCAATGTGTGAGTGTGTGGGGTCTGCAAGGCCCTGATAGATGTAAATGTTTGTAATGCTGCTATTTTTCATCTCAACTAGAGCGAGATGCAGAGTAGTTGACTTCTGTAATGTCGATCTTGCGAGTTGAGTTGAAGATGGTGGCGAAAGCCTGTAAACCTGTTAGTGCACATCCTGTACCTTATATCAAACTTAAATGTACACTTTCAAAGTTCTCTATGCCTCGTTTTAAATGTAAACACCCACAGGAATCTAAGACAGCAAGGTCTTTATTAACAACAAAAACGTCAAAGTCGCCCATTTTTGGGACCACCTTTGGCCGAGGTACCAACCGTACGGAACTGGTACTATATGATTTGTGGATATTGCTGTTACACGAGTGGTAGTTATTATTATAAACGTCATAATCCTAACATTTTTAACAAGCCCTTAGCAGCTAGCTTAGTTGTTGACTTTCAGTGTTAGCGTGACAGGATTGATCACAAGGGGAATAATGTCATCTCCCTAAAAAAGGTGGCGAACAGCCACTAACCTTACGTTCACACTGTCCATGTCCGTGGACAGACGACAGGGGAGGGGTCCGACGGAGGGGGAGTCAATCCTCTCAATTTCGATTGGTTGACGGATCGGTCGCCAGCTAAAAAGTTGAACATTTTTCGACGGACAGACCCACAATGCATTTCTCGAGAGCTCCATTCAAAGTCAATGAGATCCGTCAACGGACGGATGCAGTGTGATAGGGGGGTTACCAAGATGAAACAGAAAAATGTTTATTTCATGCCCAGAGAGGTGGTAGTGTACTCGGTCATAGTTCTATGTGACTGTGTGATCAATTGAGTAATAAGGTGCCCATCTAGGCCCTGCTGTTGTCTGACTGAAGGTAAAAGGAGATCTTATAAATCCACAATATGTGTGTGTATGTTTGTTTAAACTAACTTGACTAACAGGTAGAAACACAATACAATGCCCAATTGAAGGATACTGTTGACTGACTGAAAGTAGAAGGCGATCTTGCCTACAAGACGGGTGTGTGTGTACTCCCTTGTTGTTCTTACTACAAGAAACAAAATAATTTTTCAATCGTTCCGTTCCAAACTAAATGTTTAACGCTTTCATTCTAGCATTCCGCCACTAACATATCACTCCTGACAGCCTAATCACACACAAACCTGTGCGTGAGCGGCGCTTAAGCGGTTTTGAGGCAATTAGAATACATGTTAACAGGTTATGTCATTTCAGACTGCATGCGTGTTCTGCGCGGCTCCTGTCCGGTTTCTAAGAGATGAACTGCGCAGCTCCCGCGCTGCTTTTTTAAAGTAGAAATGAGTTTTATTTTTCCAAGCGTTTTCAGCACGGTAAGCGGGACTTGCGCGGGGTCCATAGATTCTAAATGCAGAGCTCGGGCAGCCGCTTCCTACAGAACACCGCAGAGACAATTTCTTGTGTGAATGCCCAAGCTCACGGACTACACCGCGAACGCGCAGTTGCCTGAACCGGTTCAGAACGTAAAATATCGTTCATGTTACTGGCCTTATTCTATTTTTGTTGTTAATAGGCTATTTTACAATAGGCCCACATACTGGTAGGTTATTTGCCATTAATTTATACAGCAGGCTAGTCTGAATGTCACAGGCAGCATTCAATTTTTTATTTTATTTGTGATAGCCATCTCACTACCAGGCAGACTGCTATTGACTGTAGCCTATGTTCTGTGATAAATATGGCTGTAATTTATCAGAATAATTTCTGGATACGTGGGCTGGAAATAGGTCAACAATGGTGTTGGAGAGTTTCTTTGATGGAAGTCGCTTCGCAAGAGCTCACGCCTCCATTGTGCACATATTTTGCTTTTTGTTTAGGATCCAAGTAACGATCTAACTGGACTACTACAAACTTTGGCTTTGGGACTTTTTAGTTTGTTTTTATGTGTTTCATATGTTGTAGGCCTCAATTTTATATATTTATATATATATACATAATTCAAGGAACGAATGTCTGTCTGTGTGTCACTGTCATTCTGTGTGTTCCACGCATAGCTCTTGAACCGTTCGTCCGACTGACCTCAGATTTGGTACGCATCTTGGTAATGGCACGAGTGAGTGCAGTGCCAAATTTCGTGATGATCAGATAATAAATACTAAAGATTTCGAAAGACTCTTTTGCCTTCTGCCGCTCTAGTCTTAAAACCACTCCCCCTTTCACTCTCCTGGTCTCGCGGCAGTGTGTTTTCTATATAGCCTACCGCTCTGACGGTGAACAGGGAAACAAAATTACGATGACCCAGGCAGCGTTTAACAGTTCAAGAATTTACGATGACCCAGCAAGAGGACTGTCGATCTCACAACATCATGCAAACACACGCAAACCCACATTGGTTAGAAGTAGAAGCACGTCTTTCAACATGCAGTTCAAAACATGCTTTTAAATGGATACCTAACGACAGGTTCGTTTGTTAAACAAGCCATTTAAAGGTAGCCTGCTTTCATTCAATGCAACAGCAAAACACACTGGTAGGAAACATGTTAAAACGAAAATCTATGTTGGAAAGATGTGCTTATCTATTTCAAACCACATTGCAACTTCAACTCAAACTATAGAAGCACGTCTTTCAACATGCAGTTCAAAACATGCTTTTGCCTAAGTGGATACCTAGCGACAGGTTCGTTTGTTAAACAAGCCATTTGCAACTTCAACTCTCACTATGGGCCAAAAATGTCTCCATGCAGGCTAACGTTACTGCACTGGATATAGGCTATGTCACAGTCTCTGATTCACCTGCATACATGTAGGCCTATAATATGGACATCACATATCTGGGAAAACATGTTTACATGGGCAATGCACTAGTAATGATAATGACAGGTAGAGAGAAGGCAGGTTGAGGGTGGGACGAAAACAGCAAAGTAAACAAGGGTACGTAACAAGAGGTACAGCCTCCTGCTGTACAGTGGGCTGCTCTGGACAACCAAGGAGTCGTGCTCCAAAGAGAAAATAGCAGACCTGAGCAATTTCCCAAAGTCTTTACTTGCCTCCTGTATGGTTCGGCTGGCATGTCAGTTATTGCATGGGGCCATTATACAGACCATGTCTGGCTCCTTGAGCGGACTACATGCCTGCAATTCATGAGTTAAAAAACAGGCTGCAGCACCAGGGTTGCTGATGAACCCGAAGGTCTAACAGTTCTTGGGCATTGGAATATGGCCGTCCACAATGGACCGCAGGTGACTATTACCAACAACAAGAACAAACTGAAGCAAATATAGACAGATCAGGGATTATGTGTGTTGGAAAGATGGATATCTGCCATGTCCAAGAGGGAAATACCCTGGAAAGAGGAATTAGCCAAGGATTAAAACTGAGTTATGACCATTGCCTAGCCCATACCTGGGCAAACTAAGGCCCGGGGGCCACATGCGGCCTGTTGAGCTATTTAATCCAGCCCGTGGAGCCTTCCCAAAATTTAATAATTTCTCATTTAGCCAAGGTGACTTAGATTATAGGCCTGATTTATCAAATTTGTTGTACTGATGAAATACAAATCTCACCCTGCATGTTACCATGTCCTCTGAAAACAGTGGGGCTACTGGTTTGAGACTTGACAATTTACCGGAATCAACCGGTCGACTGTTAACACCGGCCCGTTCGTCAAAATCTAAACGCCAATGTGGCCCTTCAGCCAAAATAATTGCCCACCCCTGGCCTAGCCCTTAGGCAATCTTGTCCACAATGTGTGTTTGCCTGTGTGTGTGTGTCTTTACTCTCGCTATATGCTAAACCATACTAAAAAGGAATTAGTCAAGGATTAAAACAACAGAATTTTACCATTGCGTAGCCCTTAAGCGATCTTGTCCATGATGTGTGTTAGCCTGTGTGTGTGCTCACACTAAAAAAGGAATTAGTCAAGGATTAAAATAATTGAGTTATAACCATTGCCGAGCCCATCAGGCGGTCTTGTCCACAATGTCTGTTTGCCTGTGTGTGTGTGTCTTTACTCTCGCTATATGCTTTAAACCCTACTAAAAAGGAATTAGTCAAGGATTAAAACAACTGAGTCATGACCATTACTTACGGCCAATTCACACACAAACCTGTGCATGAGCGCCTCGGGCGCGGTTTTGGGGTGATTTCATTTAGAATGCTAGCTAGTAGTATGTTAAAGGAGAGTACCGGAGTGAATTCAAACATAGCCCTGTTGAAAGAGCTTGCTAAAGGCGCTAGTTAGCGAGTGGAACAAAATAATTTGGTACGGCACAGACCGAATGCGAACAGGCACTTTACACTGAATCAATGGGACCTGACTGTTGGAAACCGAAAGTAAGATCTGAGGTTACATTGACTCAATGTACACTGTTTCGCGTTCGCGTTAGGTCTGTGTTGTTCGAAAATCTTTCATTTCATGCGAAATATATTGCTGTTAGAAGGCTCGTGCAGCAGGCTATGCTTAAACTTACTCCTGTATATTGCTTTAACAGGTTAGGTCATTCATGCTGCATGCGTGATCTGCGCGGCTTCTGTCCGGTTTCTGAGCGGCGAACAGCGCAGCTACGCGCTGCTTTTTTGAAATAGAAACGAGTTCAATTTTTCCAAGCGTTTTCAGCACGGTAAGCAGGCTCAGGCAGCCGATTCGCGCAGAACACCGCAGAGACAATTTCTTGTGTGAATGCACAAGCCTACAGTCACCGCTCACAGACTGCACCGCCAACGCGCAGTTTGTGTGTGATTCGGGCCTTAGCCCATCAGGCGATCTTGTCCACAATGTGTGTTTGCCTGTGTGTGTATTTTATGCGGCCATTCAACCTGGTCTCCTTTTGGAATCCTGTGCGAAATGATTGATACTCACCCTATATGCTAGAAACCTTACTAAAAAGGAATTAGTCAAGGATTAAAACAACTGATTTATTACCATTGCCTAGCCTTTAAGCGATCTTGTCCATGATGTGTGTTAGCCTGTGTGTGTGCTCACACTAAAAAAGGAATTAGTCAAGGATTAAAATAATTGAGTTATAACCATTGCCGAGCCCATCAGGCGGTCTTGTCCACGATGTCTGTTTGCCTGTGTGTGTGTAATTTGTGAGTCCATGCTACCTGGTCTCCTTTTGGAATCCTGTGCGAAATGATTGATGGCTTCATATCGCCACAGACATTTCTTTTCATCAGTAGTGCAGAGGGGGAAGAGCGTGTGACAATTTTCAGACATAAATTTGATTTGCTCTGTGTTATGAAGACAAGATGACAATCCATTGATGTTTAACGCCAGCTAATTCCTTTAATTTTCCAATCCTGAAATTCTTATCTTCTCAAGCACCATAATGGTAAAGTGACTCCTCTTGCTGCCACCGTCCCATTCTCCCCCTTGCCGACCACAGGGTTGATTGACAGCAGCACAGATGACAGCTAGATTTAAGAGAGTGTCTGTTAGAATCCCACTCTTTGACGTTAATCGGATGAGTCTTTGGCTACAAACAAAGTAGAAAGAATGGACAGTGACCACGACTTCTTTGTTGCTTATGATGAACCAACGGATCCCGAGGAATACGAGGGATATTTATTCGAACTTGAATACAGTCAGGAATAAATATTATGACCGAGGGAACAATGTCAGGCAGCTCTGGCTAACGGTACCTGTCCACTAACCACGTCAACGTTTCTAGCAAAACGCGAGTCCCCTGCGTTGTTTACAGGAGGCGTGTCATTTCAAATTTCAGTTGGCTGCTCTTTCTTGCTCCTGTTTGGTTGATTCCAACGGCTCAAACACGACGCTGTACTGGCATTGGCTAATAAGGCTGCGTTTGACGCCTTAATTTGCATAATGTTCAGCCGAGCCCAACTTTTGACGTGACGGATGAACGCGCTGCCTTCCCACAATGCTTTGCGGGACGATTTGACGTGCTCCATTGAAAATGAACTGAAATCGCGACGCCGGTTATACTTGACGTGACCAGTGGATCTCCACGGTAACACCTCATCCCACTCCGGTGTCGCATCTGATGCCTGTCCTCGGGCCAACAGCAGTTGGTGGTGCGTCAACGTTGCTCACCACAAAAAACTAAGGTAGAATCACTTTGTTGTAAAGAGTTTGACCGTAGTCAGCTTTTACTCAACGAGGCTGAGGAGATTGAGGGGTCCGCGCTGTCTTAACTGAAACAGCACAGGAGCTTTAGCGCTAAACTCGACAGAGGAGTCCTGGAAACCTTCTTCAGGTCGATGGGAAGGATTAATTGGAGGAAGAAGAAAAGACCACTGGGCCCAGGAGGACAAATGTTAAACAGACAAGTAAGTAATCATATTTTTTGTTTGCATCTAGCCTAGTATTGTCAAAATAATTAGCCTAGCCGCCTAGCCATCAGAGCAAGCCAGTTAGCAAATAACTGTAGCCTACATAAGGGCAGTAGCGTAGTGCATGTTCTGAAAAACTAAAGCAGCAGCATCTCAGTCTGACTTATGTATTAAATGGGACATGTCTAGAAAATGGTGCAATGCAGAGATATATTAATTTGTAAATTTTAATGTATTTTATTTTATTCTGTCCAGTTGCGATTGGTTGGCTACCGAGAGGAGTTGGAATGGATACTGAGAGGCGAGCACTTGGGGAAGGATAACCGGGCCGTTCTCTAGACTGTGGCATTCCACGTTCTGAGGGACATGATGACCAAGTTCCACTGTGACCTTCGGCACATGCCCATTTCACTCTTACCAACAACAAGAACAAACTGAAGCAAATATAGAGAGATGGGGTTGTGTGTGTTGGAGAGATGGATATCCACCATCGCCAAGAAGGCAGTAACCTAGAAAGAGGGTACAGTCGCCTGCTGTACAGTGGACAACCCAGGAGTCCCAGTGCTCTGGACAACCTGGGAGTTGTGCACCGACCCTGTTGCATTAATACAGATAGAAGTCATCAGAGAGGTATGTTTCTGTGAGGCTCAAAATAGATGCAAGGTACAGCTCATAATGTCTATTCACGTCATCTATGTGGGAGAGCCCCTCTGTGTTGTGTTACATCAGTGGTTCTCAAAGTGTGGTCCGGGGACCACTAGTGGTCCGCGAGCAAGCTCAAGTGGTCCGCGAAAGGATTTCCAAAAAATATGTTTATTTAGTCTGTTTCTCACTAAAATTATTTTAAAGCCAAAGAGGAGTGGTTCAATGAATACTATGAAGCAGGCCTGTAATTTACATTAAAAACTTAAAGCTATCTGAATTTGAAGTGCCCATAAATGGCAATTTAGAAATGGCTATTGATTTGGACAAAGGATAAGGGGTAGTAACATGCGAGGGGGCGCGAGGATAGGTGGTCCCTGGTTTGAAAAAGTTTGAGAAACACTGTGTTACATTCATGTTGCATGAAGGTCATGGACATGGCAGCCAATTTGTTAGCCATACTTTATTCTAACGAAAAATAGCAGACCTCAGCAATTTGCCAAAGTCTATACCTGCTCTCCCGATTCACACACAAACTGTGTGTTCGCTGTGCGGGGTCCATGAGCGGTGCCTGTGGACTTGTGCATTCACATCACAAATCACCTCTGCGGCGTTCTGCGCAAACCAGCTGCCTGAGCTCGCCATTAAAACTCTATGTCAATGAATATGTGACACTGAAGTAAGAACTCGTAGCACCATCCCGTGGAGGGTATAAATATTGCATACCAAAGGGAGACATGTATGACATACATTATATGTATTAATAGGATTGGACGGGCAAAGCCCAACAAGAGAGAGAGACCCAAAGAAATGCCGCAATTGCAAGTTAAGTTGACCTTCACAAGGCAGAAAGATTTGAAGTATCACAAAAGAGGCTGAATGTGTGTGAGAGATTTGCTGTGAAACTAAATTCAACATGAAAAAAAACTGGAGAAACAAAAACAAAAACCTCAACTACGAATACCAATGTGAGCACTGCAAAAAAAAAGAAACACACAGATGCATGCAAGATGAAGTGAATTTATTGTGCATTTTAAAAAAAAAATACTAAATTCAATAGTTGATGTGCCAGAACCGTCTTTTTCATTTTTCTTTGTTAATGCTTTGTCTTCGATGGCATGACATTGTCATCTAGTGTCGTTGTTTTGTACGCACATCTTTTGTTTACATCTTCAATTGCCCACGGTCTAATAATAGCCCTACTTCAACAAAATAAATTAACAAAGTTACACACCGTGTAACCTAAACAAACAAATCACAACTTCAAACAATACAGGAAAATAAAGACTTGCGGTGTGCGACACACCGCTTTAACGCCGACAAACAGGACAACAAACTTCAGTTACGTGCGCGAACGCACTGGAAGCCGCCACACAGTAACAAATCTTAACAATACAAGCAAATCTTAACAATGAAGAGTCTACTTTCGTATACCGGTCTCTTGGTATGCGAGAAAGGCAAGAGCAAGTGGCTGACTCACAATGGGGCTAATATAGGAAGTGAGCCATGCCACCTGCGGTCAATCACATGACATTGTTGTCATTAGGTCTCGAAGGTAGGTACAAGGAATGGCATCATTCAGAGTGTAACGACCGTGGTGACGGTCTGAGTGAGGTCGAAATAGATCCCGTTTTTCTGTATCATCATAGCAGTAAGCTCTGGTGGAAACATGGAAGTAACCATAGTTATCAGACTGTGGTTTACAGTGTGTTTTGACGCATTACGTCATAGACGGGCATCGACCCTTTCAGATGGCAACGACCGTTTACGAAAGGGAAATCCACGCTGCCACCACCTGCCCACCTCCTAATGCTGTTGCCACCTGTAGTCTTTTCAGTTGTGGCTCTGGAACTGCCTCCCACCACTCATCAAATCAGCACCAAATATTGGCAGTTTTAAATCTATGTTAAAAACCCATCTGTTTACACTTGCCTTTGATTCCGCCTGATGATTTTTTTTTTTTTCGTTGTTTTTCTCTTACTTATTTATCATTGTTGTCTTGAACTTTTATACATTCCTGTGTTTTTAAGCTATTTATTGGTAGCACATATGTGTCTGTGTTTTAAACCTTGCAAAGCACATTGGTTTCAACTTCAGTTGTTTTAAATGTGCTATATTAATAGATTGACTTTGACTTTGCAGTCTGCCTGCTACCACCACCTGCCCACCTGCTGACAGCCTGACCACCCTGCTGCTGCCCATAGGATGCTCATGTTTTGTGTCGCCACAAACAAAGAAAAATGCTTGGAGGAAGAATGGGATGATATTGTTCATTAATCTGAGGTGCCGGTACTGCGTACCCCCTCGTTCCTCCCCACTTTAACCCAGAGTTACACCTCCTGGCCTCCCAATTGACTCAAACCTGCCATAAAATTGGTTTGCCTCATCAGGAGAGAAGGTGCTCTCCCTCGAATTATTGCATGCAGGGTCATAGCATGTAATAGACTTCAAGCCCTTCCAAAGATCCTGACTGTCACTTTTGTGCAGGTTATTCTCAACCTTGTTCTTATAGTTTTATTTTTATCCCTTCCCTGTCGAGTAGATATTTAAATGGTCTTTGATTAAAAAAACAAAAAAAAGACGCAACATGTTTTGTAACTTTTTTTTTTTTACAATTATATCGAAACAATGTTGCACAGCATGAAAACACAAGGATGACTAAATAAGAATAGACCTCATGGTAATATTGCCTGGTAAACTGCATTATGAGGTCATTCTCTACACTCATAGGTCATTCAGTCCAGCCGCAACTTTTGCTCTAACAACGCCATCTGCTGTATCAGAACAGTTGGAACTACTGCTGTTAAAAGGATATTCTTGAGTTTATATTATCACAGCCTGCTAGTGTGCAGTTACAGAGGGCTTGACCTTTTGTGTTCCACACCTGACATAGTAGAGGAATAAGGGCCTCACAGTGTCGTCTCTCAGGCCATAGATCAGGGGGCTCAGACACCGAGGCAGAATCAAAATGAAGAGAAAGTTAGCGTAGCGCAGGTCCATGAACAATCGACTGCTGCTGGTCATAGCCAAGGCCCTTTCTATAGTCCCAAACAACAAACTATTTAAACAAAATACTAACTGTCCAAGGTGCAGCATGACTGTTTTCTGTGCTTTTTTAGCGGAGTCTTTGTCTGCTGAAGCAGATCGGGCTGCAACTATAACACTGATGTACGTAAAAATAATAATGACCGTTACTGCTACAAAATACAATCCATTGAGCCCCTGAAACACATCAATCTGCCACGATGCCAGGACAAATTTCTGCTGAGTACAAAATGTATACCTTCTGAAAGACTCTGGAATCCGCACCAGGGAATATAGAATGTCTATCACAGGACTTATGCAACTTAAAAGCCAGATTACAGTAATTGATATCAAAGTCACTTTCATTGTGGCCATCTCACTGTGGCGTAAAGGGAAACAAATGGCTACATAGCGTTCCAGTGACATCACTCCCAGGTTTAAAGCAGAAACCCGAACCATAGTTGCTGACGGGAGAACTATTAGTGCACAAACAGGTTTGGGAATCTGCTGGTAACTTAGAGACACGATGTACAGCACAGACACAAGCACCATGAGAACCGTGTCGTTACAGAGCATGTGGGCAAAGAGGATGTAGCGCGGCAGCTCTCTAAACACAGGCTTGCTCAACAGAGTGTGAAACATGATGCTGTTGATGCCGGTGAAAAATAAAGACATGAAAATGGCCACAATAACTTTAGACAGAGGGCCCTCAGTCAGCTCCACTTTAAACATCTGCTGATGAACCAGTGGAGAGTCCTTGTTGGACCCATTACTAAAGGTCATAATGTACAGAATCGGCAGACTAGTTATACTGAATTAAACAGCAGTGCATGTTAACACATGAAATATTAGTAAAGAGGTTAAGTAATTACTCGTGTATTCAGTTATTGAACTGTACTTGCCCTGTCATGCATATGCAGTACATTTACCTGATAGACATTAAACATCATGATATATTGAACATGAAAAAAACAGCAGTAGAACAAATTACAGTGGGTTAAAAAGAAATATCAAAATCCACCAACATCAGCATTAGAACAAATCACAGAATCACAGTGGGTTAACCTGACATCAAAATCAACCAAAAACTGTTGCAGAACATATCACAGTGGTCCAAACTGAAATATTAAAATCCTCCAAATGCCCCCTGTAAGTTGGGTGAAAATGTCAGTCAGAAGTGATGACTTTTATAGTGCTAAGTGCTGACTTTCACAGTTCCACAGACCAGAGTACTCAGACCAAACCTAGGCTCTAAACACAGGACTACTGAAGGGTGGAGCAGAGCCCTCTCTTTTATAGACCAAGTCAGCATCACAGTACACATCCTTCAGAGGTAAAGAAAAAAAGTGTACATGGATTAATCCTTTGAGCCCCAGGGTCATTCTATGTCAATTCACACGATTTCCCAGAAACTACCTAGTGACGCCTCTTCAATTTGCTTTTTTCAATTTTTCAATTTAATTTTTTTTTTTGTACATGTACCTTTTGATGCCAAATAAAAGAATCCTAAGTTTGAACGCCTACCTTTAACGCTTTTGGAGATATGACCCTCCAAAATTTGGGTGCCACGTCAGGTCTGTGAATTGCTACCAAAATTTGCATGCTTATTTGGACCCCCATATCTGGTTTTTAGAAAGATACAAGGCCTTAAAATCTGCATGTACCCTCATCCATAACCTGTCTATCAGATTCTGCACTTAGAAATTGCATTGCTCGATTATTTTTTGGAGATATTAAGCCTTTAAAACTGGATTTCTTCACAACGTGATCAAGATTATTGGACGTTTTGGGTACCCATATATTGGAGGGTATGTTTATTATTGGAGTTGCAACAAAGCTGTAGTGTAGCTATTTTCTGAATCTGATAGCTTTTCATTTGTGTAGATACTTTTTTGGCCATGTAGTGAGGTAGCTTTCCCATAAGGCACATTTTCAGAGCATCAGTTCACAACAGCAAATCTTTCATCTAGGCCATGCACGGAAGATCAGTTCTTTACAGTACTGTGATGCATTTATTGCCTGACAGGTGCCATAATTTAAAAAAGTGTCCATAATGAAATCGATAGTCAGTCTTCTATCATGTGTCAATTTAATGTAGTTTAATTTAAAAAATGTTTTACCCATATAAAAGTAGGCTACATTTAGATAGAATTAGTTAGTTACTATTGTATGTCTGTTTGAGAGACCTGATAGTTTGGTCACTAATACAATTGGTTGGATGACAGAATTTATTTATAGGCCTTTTTTGTGTATTAAAAAGACAGGCGTCCACATGATGTAAGTGTGGAATCCAATGATTTTAGCAATTGTATGCTGCTCGCCGTCAGTCTGTCTATAAAGCTAATAAGTAGATATTTAAATGGTCTTTGATAAAAACAAAAAGACTTAGATTTATTTGTCACACAATTTTCAGTATAATTACATTAAAACAATGTTGCGCAGCATTAAAACACAATGATGAATGTACAACTCTTTGTAACGTTGCCTCGATAACTTGCTTTATGAGGTCAGTCTTTATACTCTTACATCATTCAGTCTAGCAGCACATTTTGCACTACAAATTCCCATGGAACTACTGCAGCCAAAAGGATGTTAATTTTACATTAACACAGTCTGCTAGTGTGCAGTTACAGAGGGCTTGACCTTCTGGGCTCCACACCTGACATAGTAGAGGAATAAGGGCCGAACAGCATCGTCTCTCAGGCCGTAGATCAGGGGGCTCAGACACCGAGGCAGAATCAAAATGAAAAGATAGTTAGCATAGCGCAGGTCCATGAACAATCGACTGCTGCTGGTCATAGCCAAGGCTCTCTCTATGGTCCCATACAACAGGCTATTTAAACAAAACACTAACTGTCCAAGATGCAGCAAGACTGTTTTCTGGGCTTTTTTAGCGGAGTCTTTGTCTGCTGAAGCAGATCGGGCTGCAACTATAACACTGATGTACGTAAAAATAATAATGACTGTGACTGACACAAATAACAATCCATTGAGCCCCTGAAAAACGTCAATCTGCCATGAAGACACAACAAATTTCTGCTGGGTGCAGAACATATCCTCTCTGAAAGACTCCGGCCTTCGCACAAGGGAATGTAGAATATCCACCACAGGACTTATGCAACTTAATAGCCAGATTACACCAACCGAGATAGCTGCCGTTTTCTGTGTGGTCATCTCACTGTGGCGTAAAGGGAAACAAATAGCCACATAGCGCTCCAGTGACATCACACCCAAGTTTAACGCAGAAACCCGAATCATAGTTGCTGACAGCAGCACAATCAGTGCACAGACAGTTTTGGGAATCTGCTGATAACTTAAAGAGAAGATATACAGCAAAGACATGAGCATCATCAGAACTGTGTCATTACACAGCATGTGGGCAAAGAGGATGTAGCGCGGCAGTTCTCTAAACACAGGCTTGCTCAAGAGAGTGTGAAACATGATGCTGTTGATGCCGGTGAAAAGCAGGGCCATGAGAATGGCCACAATAACTTTAGACAGAGGGCCCTCATTCAGTTCCACTTTAAACATCTGCTGGTGAACCAGAGGAGAGTTCTCATCTGACCCATTGGTAAAGGTCATGATGTACAGAATCGGCAGACTAGTTATACTTAATTAAACACTAGTGCATGTTAACACATGTTAATAAAATATTCTTAAGGTGATTGAGAGTAAATTACATGTATTCAGTTATTAAAATGTAAGTGCCCCCTCAAGCTTATTCAGTACAGGTAAGTGGTAGAGACCGTCCTTAAACATCATGATACATTTAACATCCAGCAACAGTAGCAGAACCAATCACAGTTGGTTAAAAAGAAATATCAAAATCCACCATTAGCATTAGAACATATCACAGTGGTTTATACTGAAATATCAAAATCAATAAAACACTCCTGCAGAACAAATCACAGAGGCAGTGGTTTAACCTGAAATATCAAAATCTGCCAAAAACTGTTGCAGAACATATCACAGAATCACAGAAACTGAATTATCAAAATACACCAAATTCCCCCTGAAAGTAGAGTGAAGATGTCAGTCAGAAGGGATGGCTTGCATAATGCTACAATGACAGTTCCACAGGCCAGAGTACTCAGACCAAACCAAAGTGCTAAACACAGACCTACTGAAGAGGGTGCAGATTCCTCTGTTTTATAGACAATGCAGCATTAAGTACAGAGTTACAAAGTTAAGTAATTATTCCACCACTGACGTCACTGTTTCTGCACATTGCTGGGAAACAGATGAGGCGCAACCCACAGCAACAGGCATGGCCCGCACTCTTCTGCTTTTGAACAATAATGTAACTCTATGCAGGTGTAACAGTGTATATTTTATTTACTATGATAACTCTTGTTGTTTAACGCTAACACCTGAGTAATTACAAACAGTATTCATTTTCTTAATGTTTAGGTGTTTATGGACCTTCCTGCCCCTTCTTCTACCCCCCTTTGACATTTCCTTTTTGCCATAGCCTAATTTATACTTCCCTGCCCCCTCACTCTGGTGTTATTATCTGTGGTTATGACCTTGAGGAAGAGGTATATTATCAATCCTAATAATTTATTATGTATCATCCTTTTACTTTCCATCCAATACTTTTACTATGTGTGAATATTATAGATTCAAGTGTGTGCTTATTTTCGTTTGTTTTGTTAATGTTTAGCCTCGAAATGTTACCCTTGTTACCCACACAGATTATTCCAAGGTTATGCTAGCTAATTATTGGAGCCACTGTATGTAATGGAGAGCTATGCTATCTGTGGCCTAATGACTAATGTCATAATGTTATCTAGTTTGTTGTCATTCAGTGAAATGCCACTTCTCAATTTAAAATGTTAGTTAGCTAGTTTGCTAGCATTAGCTCGCCACAAACAATATAGTCTACAGTCTTAGACAATAGCTACCTGAAGTGAAATGGAAGTTCATTTAGTCCTGAAACAAGAGACCTACAGCTCTGACTCCCCTCCTCCCCGAAACAAGCCTTTCACACATATTAACCTCCAGAACTTCAATTTCCAACTATCAATGGACAACTCTGCATCCCCTCCACCATATACTTAAAGGAGAGTACCGGAGTGAATTCAAACATAGCCCTGTTGAAAGAGCTTGCTAAATGCACTAGTTAGCGAGTGGAACAAAATAATTTGGTACAGCACAGACCGAACACGAACGCAGAAGCGAACAGGCACTTTACACTGAATCTATGGGACCTGACTGTTGGAAACCGAAAGTAAGATCTGAGGTTACATTGACTCAATGTAAAGTGTTTCGCGTTCGCGTTAGGTCTGTGCTGTTTGAAAATCTTTAATTTCATGTGAAATATATTGTTGTTAGAAGGCTCGTGCAGCAGGGCTATGCTTAAACTTACTCCAGTATATTGCTTTAACAGTCAGCCCGCTGGTCATTCCTTGCCTGCTTACTATCGAGACAAATTACTTGTCAACAAGGGGTCCTACCATAAACAGATAGGACTACAGCCCTATGTCATACAAATGAATTTTGAGATGCTACCAAAGCAATTTCTCCAACAAAAAGGATGCTTCAAACAGCAATCAGTAGCGAAAAATTGCCTAGTTTTCCTTCAGCCCAAAATGCACTCTAATAATTTCTTTTCATTGCATCAATAAAAAGATACATGTCATCAAGAAACTGAAAATGAACGGGTCCATAATGGTGTATTTTTCGGCTTCTTTGAAAGGGTCTCTGTCACTCATTATCAGGGCTTCTAGCGCCTGTTCAGCTTCCTCCGCCGACATAGTTAAAAACCTTGGCATGCAGACCTCTCCTCTGAACATCCTCTTCTCCTACATTGTTGCCATCCACTTGCTCGCCTCTTGCAAGGTTTCAACATTCTAATGTAGGAAAAACAATAATGAGGTGACAATTTAACATCCAAGGCTATCTCTACATTGACATTGCATTGTCCCTCGGTAGCCTAATATACAGCGGTAAAGTTTGACAGCTATTCAAGAGTTCTGTCAATTCCTTACACAGTTAGCATTTTATAACTACTCACCTTTTTTAATGTTAAGGACGGCAATCCAAATCTCGCCAAATCTTTTATATTACGAATAATAATACTAATAAAACAAAATAGGCAGCCTGGACAAAACGTCTGCTCGGTTGCACGAAACGTCTGCATGGGTTGAACGAAACGTCTTTAGGTCTTCTACGAAACGTCTTCAGGTCTTCTACGAAACGTCTTAAGTTTGAATGAAATGTCTTTTTGGAAACGTCGATTGAACGGATCGTCCGTCAACCGAGGCTGATCCAGTGCTTGGTGCTACTTCAGTACCTGGGGTCTCACCATAACTTTCAGGAATCACCATGCACTTCAGTGCCTTCATCACCATCTTTATCTGTAAGTTCTGCAGCTTTAGGGACATTCAACTGTTCATCATTTTCTCCTCCAACAATGGCCATCTCACGGTTATCACACGCAAAACCATCCCCCAAGCCCAGTTTCTCACTGGTTGAATTGACTGTCATTGTATGGATGTCCAATGGGTCTGCTTTAACATTATCTTTCCTCAAAAGGCCCATTTCACGGTCATCACACGCAAAACCATTCTCCAATCCCAGTTTCTCACTGGTTGAATTGACTGTCATTGTATTGATGTCCAATGGTTCTGCCTCAACATTATCCTTCCCCAAAAGGACCATCTTACTCTCACAATTCTGAATACCATCTTCCATTCCAGGATCCTCACCAGTTGAACTGACTGTCACTGCTGAATTTTCCTTCCACGGCCTCGCATTGTTTTTTTCTTTGCTTCAACCACATCAGCAAGCTATAGGGTGATCAGATAGCGGCCATCTTGTTTCTACTCTACTGTTACACTGGCAAAAGCACGCATGCACATTTTACATCTGCCGTTTTTTACGTCATAGGCAGAGAGTGCAAGTGCTGCAGCCAGACCTTACCCCGCAGTCAGATTAGCGACTAGAGCTACGCGACCGGTTTCTATTCATTGTCAATGGCTATGTTCAGACTGCACTCCAAATCTGATTTTTTGCATATCTCATCAACATCTGATCTCTCTATCGACCGCCTTTACATTCCTTGTCATATCGGATCTCCATGTCCGCTAATCACCTGCCATATCCACGTGGGTTACTATGGTACCCTAACGCATCATGCCCACAAATAATAAACGAGGGTATAATGTTGGTTCCTTCTCTCTCAGATGGTTAGCACACAGCTACAAGTAACAAGGAAGTGTCAGAGATGGAAGAATAGCGTTAGCGTTAGAAAAGCACAGCTGTTAGTTGCCTCTCTGATGCGTGGTTAAAAACTTTCATGACGTTGCTTTCCACACGTGAGGTAAACTCCAGGTCCTATGCAACTTGCGGCAAATCCATAATGCGCACTGACACGTTGTTATAGCAAATGATCCCGTTTTTTAAAAGGAGAATTAACATTAATCTCCCACTTCCGTCCATCTGCATTCCACGTGTTAATGTTTGTGTCACGTGACAAATGACGCAAGTGACACGGTGAAATCTTATCCCATGTGGAAAAGCTGTTCAGATCGCAGCATATCCGATATGAATTGCAATTGACACCACATGGGTATGTAGGGCGTAACAGATTCGGAAAAATCTGAATTCATGGGGTTAGGGTTGGGGTTAGCTGTTCTGCTGTTCAGACCACCCGAAATCAATTCTAGATACAATCTGGATATGCAAAAAATCGGATTTGGGATGCCAATCTGAACAAGGCCAATGAGAGCAAGCGACAAGTACAGAATAGACTTCAAGGCTATTATATGCAAATGAGGAGCGATATGACTCGGCGACAGCCAATGCGAGTGAAGCCGAGGTACTCTGAACGAAAGCTTCTCCCGCTTGCAGGATGGCGGCGCTAACGACAACCATCTCAAATTTGGCCACATTTATGATTTTATATTTTGGAAATAGAAGTATCCGTGTTACTAACGACATCGAAAAATATTGGTTTTGTACACAGAAAATACCTGTGTTGACGTACAATTTTCTACCAAGTACCTAAGTTAGCAACATGCTAACAACGAATCACAGCCCTGAATCACACCTCCCCAGCGACTTCAGTCGCTTGGATTTGTAGCTAGTCTGACAGAAGGGTTACTCGGAAATAATGATGGAACAGGTCACCGTCCAACTAAAGCTCCATCACTAGTAAATGGTACTCCCCATATTGGTCCCTGTCACGGCGAAAGGGATGAACCCAATACCTGTGCTTCCTGATTAGGGCCCTATGGATTCCGTAAAACGGAAAACATTCAGAGGTCCAAGAAAATTTCATCCAAATCCGTGCAGCACTTTTCGATTATCTTGTACACAGACACACACCATGGACGTCACTAGGATCCATAGTCAAGGGGGCCTACAGTGTATATGTGTGTATATTGCCAACTATTTATTACTTGAAGGACATTTATCAGAATATCTCATATCTTAGGCTATTTTTATTAACAAAATTAGTCTAAATCAATTCGTCAGACTGGTTTGTGAAGAGAGATGTTTGCAAATATCTCCATCAATGACTGTGGTGTAAATGAACTAGGCTCTTCTATAGCTGCATTTATTTCAGTCTAATGCACTGAGCAAAGATACAACAATGGTAACAACTAGCTTAGTTCAAATCCTAGGGACATCTGATGACAGAGTCAAATATGAAAGTTTCTAAAACATTTTTTCTGCAAAATGAGCATACAATAGCTACTACAATATTATGCTAGGCTATAGCAAATAAATATGTCCATCAATGCATGTAGGACAAACTAATATGGCATAGACTACAGGCTAATGTATATTTCATAGTTCAGTCTTTTGGAGAATATGTTGCCTAGAAATTTGCTGGATCAGACTATAGCTTACCAAACTTCAGATTTAAAGGTGCCCCGCCACACAAAGCCGTTTTTACCTGTTGCTTTTGGTATAGAATAGTTCTATATGACCTCAAGTTACACAGTGCATGTGAAAATGTAATACTGTCTTCGCTATAGGCAATAGCCCATTAAAAGAAATATGCAAAGAAATTAGGTCAGTTTGAATCCATGGTCAGTGCTACGTAGTATAGACAACGTTACAGCCATTGGCTGACTGAGGAGAATTATCGCCCAATCCATGCTCTCCTGTATTTGACTAAAGCCCGCCCCTTGAAATACTCGCGAAAAAGAAGGAATATCCATGAAATGGTAACAGACAACTTGTCAACTTGACGAATTCAACAGTCTTGGTAAGTGTAATCTGACTGTGGATGTAGGCTAACAGTCGGCTACTCTTGCAATAAGTATCTGATTATGTTGGCTACTGTGACATCCTGACTATGTAGTAAGCTTACCTTTGCAAAGTGGCCGTTTACAATCTGCAAGCTAGGTTGGTGCAGATATCCTCTTTGTCGGTTTCATGATAATATTCCAAGTCTTTTTTTTCCGTGCCTCGCAATTCGCAAGTAAAACTAATGTAAATATTCGTCCATGTGCTTTACAACGTCGAGCTTCAGCAGCGAATCAGAGCGCAGCAGTGGAAAAAAACGGAAGAACCGCATGAAATTTTCGAAGGCTATTCCTACAGGCTGCAAACGATCTCATTACGGTCTCCTTGGACCGTTCTCAGTCCAAGTGAAGTCACATACCCTATTTGTAGACCTCAAAGAACAATTTAAATACCCTGTAGTGGTGTGGCATGGCACCTTTAAGACTATTTTTCCTGCTCAACTTGAAGCATAGTTCGTCATCAGTTACAACAAGAAAAAAATGCTCTCAGTGGATGCAGGCAGAGCTGGAGAATTTACTGAGAAATTTCACATGTACTTAAAGTGGACTTTCTCGTGGACCGTTTATCATAGCAATTAGTGACGTTAGTTAGACGTTAACTCCGCGAGTAATATAACCGCTAAGAATGGATGTAATTTACATACAATGAAAATAATCTGCCCAGCGTTAGGGGGCTTGGAGGCCAGGAGGCAGGCCCCCAGATGGAC
>JAODXP020000020.1:4866603-4915863 GCA_027497455.2 Sardinella longiceps | reverse complement strand
GACACACACGCCGGCGAAAATATAACCTCCTTGGCCGAGGTAACTATGAGAAACGAAAGCCAAAGTGATGGGGCATAGATGGGCTTCTTGGGTACAACCCACAGAATCACTGCAGGTTATTTTGATTATTTAAAGGTACAATGTGTCACGTTTCTACTGTTCAATATCAAAATAAGCTTGTCCTTTATCATAACTATCAACCACCACTATTAATTCCGTATGTCTGTATTGGCTTGAAATTTCGCATTTCCACGCACATTACCTTGGGTACACTCTCCATGTATTGCCGCCATCTTGGAATACGGAAGCTGAAAGTGGTCATATCGTTCGCGTTTTTGCTATAAACTGACAATAGACCAGTGGTTCTCAAACTTTTTCTGTCATACCCCACTTTGAAAGGCAGAGAATTTTCACGCCCCACCTGGAAGGTAGCCTAGAACTCTAGACGTACCCCTAGCGGTAGCAAATTTGAATTTGCACAGCGGATACGTCTAGAGGCCACTGATAGAAACCCGTTGTATCCTGACTCTGGTGGTGGATAACCAATCACAGCGCGGTATGTGTACAAGAAGGCGGGCTTTGTACGATGACGACAGCCCTGCTCAAACCAGAGCAGAATCGTCTTTGGCTTTAGTTTTGGACGAATTGCACTTGTCATTTTCTTTGAAAGTTAAACAAGAAAGTGCACTGAAGTTTTTCGTTCTGAAAAAGATGTCTTTGCCGTGTTACCGACGGGCTACGGGAAAAGTTTGATATATCAGCTGGTACCACTGGCCGGAACGCTAGCCTATTACATGAAGAGGCAGTTTGAAAGACAAGGCAATCATCCGCCCCTCCATTGAGGCACAGTCTATCAGTGGTCTTCAGACTATACATTCTTATGATATAGTCTGGCGTGTCAGGCTACCTGGAAGGCTCAATTTGCGCACAATATCTCTGTGACGAATACTTTGGGATTTTTGTCAATGTTAGAATTTTTTATGTTACTAATTCAAAGCCAAATTTCTCTCGAACCCCTCATCACAGCAACAATTGACTGTCATATGTGCATATCTGATGATAGCTGTGAAGTTGGGGGGCATGGTGTGGCCATTGGTCAATTGCAAAGAGATGTCTCGTGCCCCACCTGTCATGTGTTTGCGCCCTCCCCACAGTTTGAGAAACACTGCAATAGACCGACATGCGCATGCAGGCTTCCGTAGCTGTAATACGTAATTTGCGTTGCGTTACGCTTAATTTCTCTCGAAAGCTACACATTGGGGCTTTAATATTATTAAAGGTATAATCCAGAGTGAATCAACTCGTAGCCCTGCTGTTTTATACTGCTAAGCGCTACTGAAAGCCACCTCAATGATCAAATTTTGTGCATTGTAGACCGAGTTTGCGAAACGGCAGCTAACACTAACTGAATGAGGCATGTCAAAAACGAAACCTAATCAATTTGCTTTCGTTTTGAAATGTCCCATTCTGTTACCGTTAGCTGCCGTTTCGCTATCTCAGTCTGCGTTGCATGAAATCCAGTGATTGAGGTGGCTATGATAGCGCTTGGCACTATAAAACAGTAGCTACATGTTTATTTCTCTCCGGATTTTTCCTTTAAGTATATTTGTAAGTAATTTGTCAGTGATATTTCATCCTAAAACCATCACACAATAAAACATAAACACAAGTCATTGAATGCCTTTATATCAATGTGGTAATCTTACTACAAGAATGTTTATTACTGAACTCAGATACTCTCAGATATTTTGTTAGTCGGAGCAATGGAGCATTTATGTCATCTGAGCATTGGAGGATATCAGCACGTTGTGGGAAACCAGTTTTCATTCATTGCATGGAGGGGTGTGTGTAAAAAGAAGCAAACTCACAAGTTGTGTGAAGGGGGGAGAAATCAGTGTATTTGTCTTCCACCACAAATGGGATTAATTATTTTGGCATACATATTTTTCTGACTCGGCGACATATGAAATACAGGTCAAGCACAAATAAAAATAAGAGTGTACATAGGCTATTAATTCAAAATGTAGGCTGCTGTGAACAGAGTATTATGCATCAAAATTGCTTGTCATGTCCCTTGGCAAAAATAATAATAATAATAATAATAATATTGTGCTCGAAATGCCCATCTCTAGTTGCTGCCAGAATACAGAAATGCCCTTTTTTATATTTCAACACTCCACTGAGTATGTCAGTGAGCAGTTACAGAGGGCTTGACCTTTTGTGTTCCACACCTGACATAGTAGAGGAATAAGGGCCGAACAGCATCGTCTCTCAGGCCGTAGATCAGGGGGCTCAGACACCGAGGCAGGATGAGAATAAAAAGATAGTTGGCGTAGCGCAGATCCATAAACAGGCGACTGCTGCTGGTCAGGGCCAAGGCCCTTTCTATGGTTCCATACAACAGACTATTTAAACAAAATACCAACTGTCCAAGGTGAAGCATGACTGTTTTCTGTGCTTTTTTCGCTGAGTCTTTGTCTGCTGAAGCAGATCGGGCTGCAACTATAACACTGATGTATGTGAAAATAATAATGGCTGTTACTGCCACAAAGAAAAAGCCATTGAGGCCCTGAAAAACATCAACTTGCCATGATGCCAAGAAGAATACCTGCTGGGTGCAGAACATGTCCTCTTTGAAAGACTCCGGGTTCCGTACCAGGGAATATAAAATGTCTATCACAGGACTTACACAGCCTAAGATCCAGATTACAGTGATCGATATAGCCACAGTTTTCTGTGTGGCCATATCACTGTGGCGTAAAGGGAAACAAATCGCCACATAACGTTCAAGGGACATCAAACCCAGGTTTAAAGCAGAAATGCGAACCATAGCAGCTGACAGAAGCACAATCAGTGAACAAATAGTCTTGGGAATCTTTTGGAAGTTTAAAGATAAGATGTACAGCACAGACACAAGCCCCATCAGAACCGTGTCATTACAGAGCATGTGGGCAAAGAGGATGTAGCGCGGCAGCTCTCTAAACACAGGCTTGCTCAAGAGAGTGTGAAACATGATGCTATTGATGCAGGTGAAAAGCAGTGCCATGAAAATAGCCACAAAAAACTTAGACAAAGGGCCCTCATTGAGCTCCACCTTAAACATCTGCTGATGAACCAACAAAGAGCCTTCACTGGACTGGTTAGTCAAGGCCATCATGCTAAACAGTCTGAGCATTTACAGAAAAATAAGAACGCTCAAAATAGATAAGAAATAATAAAACATTTTGGCGAAATAAGTAAGGAGATTCTGGAGAGATGGAGAGACTTTGTAGCCTAACAGTGTTAATAGTCTTATCACCATAAATGCTTTAAATATTTGAACTATGTTTACCCACTCTTATACTTTAGCACACAGATATTCAGCAGTCACACAGATGGCAACAGAATTCTCCCTCTTTTAAAAACACGAGTAACAGTCAGTCATATATTTGCATTCATGTTCCTGAGATGAAGGGTCACTTCCACAAGCCTGAGGTACAGATTCAAACACATTTGATCAGTCGGTACTGTTGCTTTTATTAACCAGAACAGCGTCATTTCTGAGACACGCCCTCTTGATGAATGAGAAGACACGCCCTCTTGATGAATGAATTAACACCTTATTATCCACAGTGTGGAAATTTGCCTTTGGGTTCACCGTTAAAGATGAACTATGCAAGACCTATTTTTACTTTCGATTTGCACTAGGTTTATGCTCATATTTTTCGCCACAAAGCTCCTCCTTGCAGGCGTCCTTTTCCCAAAGCTTCAGAAAAGCATTGCTAACTAGTTAACAACTTGTTTTCAATACAATGGCTCAATACCAACCAAGTTTGCATATGAGGAAAAGACCCAAGGACCAGCCATTATGCGCCTTCGTTTTCTAGTTTTATGTTGGCATTTTTACCGATAGAGCTCCCCCTACAGCTCCCAAAGACTGTGTCACCGGTCTTGCATATTCTTTTTCTACGCCGAGAGGAGTTCGAGTGAGGCAAAACAGTCATCAATCGACGTAAAAAAGTGTTGTATAATCATCGCAATGACTCGTAAGCTGCTAAATAAAGGTAAATTTAACTAAAAATGTTGTTTATGTCACTGACTAGAACCAAATGTGATTTTGTGCTTTAGCCAGAGATGGTTTGTTTGGTAGTTACCGTGACAACATAGGTATATGCTAACTATAACCTAGCCGTTTTGGACTTTGCTCAAACCTAACATATTGCTGTAAACTATGTTTACTTTTGCTCTGTCCACTTAAAATGAACTCAGTAATGTTATCCGCAGGCTGTCAATAAACTAAATCTCAAATATAAATGTAAAACATCAAGTTAGCTTGCTCGCTAGCGTTAGCTCGCTAAGAACTTGAAATTTTAGTAGGCTATTGTCTGCCTGGCAGCAAAGTTCATCTGATAGAAATACCAACAGTAATTCGCACTATTAGGCTTGAAATTATGATAAACACTTACGAAATATGAGAGATAAATCCAGAAAGGCCATATTAACTCCAAAAAGACAATTTATTGATACAAGTCCACACATCATTCAAATTTAAGCCCCATGATCTGCTTGGCTACTGAGCAGTTGCCCTTGCGAAAACTGCAAACGTCTTGTTTGCTCCAACTCTCTGTGGTGTTAAAATTCAGGCTAACCTTCGGCTAAGTGTAACTGAGAGGTGCAACTGGACAGATAAATGTGCGTCTTTATGGTTATCCGAGTTTGTGTAAACGGGGTCTGACATTTCTATTCTTTAGGCCTATCTGAAAATGGTTAGCAGCTAACACATCGTTTGGAAGTTTGCTACTTTGCTACCAAAACCTACACAGTATTGTGCTTTCAATCAATACCAAAATAAATCATATCGGATCATATCCTATAATATAATATCACATGATGTCATGATTTTACACAAGCTGAACTTACCTGAAGTCGTGATTACACAGCCGGCTTGACGGCAGCGACAGAAAATTTTCAATAAACGTCTCCGGCTTTCAGTGGAGAAAACGCCAACGTTGGCCCGACGGGGCGTGCTGTCTGGGTATTTATTTTGTGTGTCCGTATTGACTTGAAAGTTCGCAGTAGCATGCACATTACCTGGGGTAGACTCTCCATGAATTGCCACCATCTTGGAATACGGAAGCTGAAAACGGTCATATTGTTCGCGTTTTCACTATAGACCGTCATCCGCATGCAGGCTACCGTAGCTGTAATACATAATTATTATTACCTCCGCCAAGGAGGTTATGTTTTCGGTCGCGTTGGCTTGTTTGTCTGTCAGCAGGATAATTCGAAAAGTACTTCACGGATTTTGATGAAATCTTCGGACAATGTGTATATTGGGACAAGCAAGAACTGATTCGAATTTGGTGGCGATCGGTGATCCAGAACAGGATGTGGAATTTATATTGTGTCTGTGACCACATTGCCTTAGCAGAAGTAGACTTTACAGAAGTGCAAAGTCTACGTTCAACTGTAGACAGTTCAGCTCGCCATAGCCTGATGTCTGCATTCAATGTTGCCATCTGAGCCAGATTTCAAAGCCATTGGATTCTCTAGACTCAGGTAGACTACCAATCAGAACCGCTGGTGTGCAAATGCAGTCGTGGCAGTGAACATAGCCCGAAGAAGCAACTGTCTTTGGGAGATCTCTATTGACTTCACAGTGCAGACGTAGTGAACGAATAACGAGCGTCATAACGAGTAGGTGGTTTACGATGTGGTCCTGGCTACAAAGCTGTAACTCCTGATTTGCAATGAACATATGATGTGACAGATGCCGCTTTGCCTAGTTAGATTCAAGGATTTCTGAGCTCCATGTACAACTGATTCGTACTACTTCGCTGAATCCATCAGGCAATGGGAACGCGTACGTAAGCTGCTAACAGTTGCATGACGTGATTTGTGAATGTAAACTCTCCACGAACAGGATGTGCAAGTATCAATAGCACTTGTGTCTGTGACCACATTGCCCTTGGCGGAGGTCTGCGCTCTCTGAGTGCTTTTCTAGTTTGAAATGCGTTGCGCTTAAATTTTCTTGGCTACACATTAGGGCTTTAAGGCATAGGCTACTTGTAAGGTTATCGCAAATATCTCTAAGTATATAGTCTCTGTATCCATATAATAGTCCCTTGCAGTAGTTTTATAAGATTGCAGCATTAATTTGAGCAGTAGCCTATGTAGCTCGATTACTATCAACAAACTCAGCTCGTTTTCACCAGATAAGTTTGAAATATAGGTGCTGGGAAAGTTGACCCTGAATGTACTTGAAAAGTGCTTGAATTTCATATTGGAAAAAGGTATACGAACCCTGTCTGATGCTTGTCATATAGAGACAATGGTGTTGCCGTCAATTCAAAACACAAAGCTTCTTTGGTCTTGATTTCATGCTCACTAATGATGATGAGACGGTCAGTGATAAGCTTCTCTCCATTGATTTTAGGAGCAGATCTGAGGCTTGCCAATGACTTGACCTTGTGTTTGGTTTTCATTGTATCCAGTAGAGTTTTCCCATCCATCTTGGCTTGTATGACTCTGCCAACCTCCTCTGCATTATCAGTGTAACGGAGGCCAGCTAACTTGGCAGCATACGTGCAAATCCTCACACATCTGAAATTATGGTTATGTCAAGGCTACTTTACCTTTACAATTAAACTTATTGATATGCTAGCCAACAGTTGTCAGAAGCTCATTTTTAAATGTGATGTTTAAAATGACGCAGAAATAAACCAAACAATTAAAAGAATGAAAATTCGAGAAAATTGGGTTACTTACCGATTGACACCAGACGAATATTTCTGCGGTCCAAAAACTCAAGTCCAACAGACACATTTTCCATTCATGTGCTCATCAATGCTGTGTGCATCTTCCCCCTCCAATGACACACTTGTGAGCTTGGGAAAAATGAATACCAATAAGAGACAACAGAAGGAAAAGAAAATGAGTCCATATTATACAATGGTTAGGTCCAGTCAAATTATTTCTGATTTCTGACTGGACAAGACACATTCTACATGTCACTGAGAGTGATATACCCACAGATATGGGTATTCAACATCCAGCTTTCACCAACCCCACTCCCACTTGTGTAATATAGATATATCTACATGCACCAGGGTCCTCCGCTCTTTTTTAAATTTGTTTTTTAAACACTCCAAGAGGGTTTCCTTGGTTGAAAAGGAGATAGCAAAACAGAAAGTCTTCAATACAAGCAAAGCAACAAATTGGATTATAAGTAAAAACAAACAAAAAACAATGACAGTAATAGTAATACTAACAAATCCAGAGAGGTTTCCATCCCTGAGAAATGGATAGCGGGCTGTAAGTGTTTCCAGGACATCACAGTACATTTTATGACTTGGATATCTACAGTATATTAGGAGGGGGAAAAAACATATCCTATTTGCAGGGCTCTCAGCGGGAGGGTGTAGCGAAGGGAGAGAACAGTGACCCCACCCGGTCTCGAACCCGGGTCTCCGGGGTGCTAAACGTGCAACTTGACCGCAACGCCAAAGAGCCAGGCTCGTTGGTATGGCAGTCAGAGCGCATACTCAACCGTAGTGACGGTACTCCGTCACACTGCCTTCCCCTTCGGGAAGCGCAGGCATGCGCTTCACGCATACTAGCTTCCTTCACGCATCCACCAGCTGTACTCCCATCCCAGAGCGCCCCACATTCTAGTGCTTCACCCATCTCTGGGGTCCCTCACACCAGGGTCAACCAATCCTGGAGGTTCTTCATACGGCTCACACATTGGCTACGCCTCCGATGGCCTCACAGTCGCCATCCCACTTCTGACACCATTTGTAGCGAAGGGAGAGAACAGTGACCCCACCCGGTCTCGAACCCGGGTCTCCGGGGTGCTAAACATGCAACTTGACCGCAACGCCAAAGAGCCAGGCTCGTTGGTATGGCAGTCAGAGCGCATACTCAACCGTAGTGACGGTACTCCGTCACAGAGGGCAACAATCAAAATTGCAGAATTGGAATCAAACTCAGGTTCAGCATGGATTATGTAAGGGATAACGGCCGACGAGGTGTCCAGTTATTCATTTATAATTGGCGAGGTGGAATGTAGAACTCCGGCGACGCGCGCATCGCGGAGATTCCGCCAAGCCAATTATAAATAAACAACTAGACACCTCGGAGGTCGTTATCCCGCTTATCTCCCGTATCTATCTGTCTCTCGTATATTTGAAGAAGCGTATAAAACGTAAAAGAAATATGCAACTCAAATTTAAAAGAAGCTAACCTGTTCGGTTTGGGTACTACTTTCAGTTGAAAGTAGATCTACAAGATTGCTTATTGTTGTTATAGTTACCATTCTGAAAGGCATTCATATGGAACGGTAATCAGTTATTAGATGAGTTATTTTTTGGAACTACTTCCAAAGTAGCTGGTTATCTGGAATTAATGGCCACCTAGCAGCCAATCAGAGAAGAGAATGGCGTTCTGAAGGGAGATAAGTCTTCATGAGGAAACAGGGTTGTTTTATAAATAATGCCGATGCCTTCTGTACATGTGAATTCTCAAGGATCCAACACTTTTGTATCTTTTCCTGCACTGCTCAACCACACATTATGTATAAAAATGTAGTTGGTGTTGGTGTGTCAATTGCGAACGGCTCAGATACTTTGGGATGGTGAACTTCACTACACTGCAAAACTCACATCTGAGGAAGTGCCCCATAGTTGTCATAAAAGATAAGAACTTTCAATGTCTGTCCCATAGCCTCTATTTTATCTTAATGTGCATGTCTCTATGTGTTATTCTGTAAGGATGTTAATCGTTTCTTGAACTGCAAACCTACCCAGGGGTACCAATAAAGTCACCGAAACCTCTTGTCCAGCCCAACTATTTCATTCACTATGAGGTTATACAGGCCTGATAGTATTCAGGCACGGTGCCTGATTTCAGGCGTACCAACATGACTGTGGGGAAAAAATACTTGCCTTGAGATATACAGAGGAGGGATTAAACTGAAATTTAAACTTTTTCTTCTCATTTTTCTTCTTCCCTCATAGAAGTGATAAGGATTGATAAATGACATATTCTGAGTTAAATGTGCATCCTTGCACGGCTATCACTGCCTACTAGCTGAAGATATGGAATTCTCTCAACCAAATAGTGTTCTAAAACTGCGACGCACTTGCGACACACGCCCACCTCCTTGCGATGGAAGAAAAGTTCAGGCTCAGGAATTTTTTCCACTATCAGCCCTGGGTTATATCAAGATGCACACGGAGGCCTAAATGTTAACTACAGGCTATCGATGGCTAACTAATGTAAACGTTAGCACTGACTGATGATGTAACATTTAGACAAGATGAGAGCCATGGCTCTACTAAAGGTATCATAACTTCATTGTCACGGTCATGCCCATCCCCAAAATAAACAGATATAGTTATCTTATCTCTCTTGTAATTGGTAAAGTTGCCATGTACAACATATGTGCAATTTACAGTATTCCGGCTTGCTGAAGATGGTTACATTAACTGTGTTAGCTAACAACCATTGGCCTTCCTCCATTAATCATACTTATCATAACGCTATTGCAAACTGAATGAATTTTTTGAAAGAAAATACACAATTTCTCACTATAATGTCTTAAAAACTAATGTTTATGGGCAGTATGGCCATTCTCTGTCCTATGTCTGTGTGCTGCCCAGTTGTAGGCCTAAATATGCATGCCCCCCTTGACTTCCCTAAATGCATAAGGGCAAATACATTACATGAACAATCTCTATGGTACTGGAGTATACTTTATTTGGTCCCCATGGGAAAATTCATCTGGGGCAAAAAGTGCTACATAGTTGCAGGTAAAATTAACAAATGATGACAACGAAAAGACACTTAGACAAAAAGCGTAGTCATTTAGGCAGTCAAATATGAACAGATACAGTACATTAAATCAGAGATAGATACAAGGACTCACAGGATTCACTCTGGATTTTTCATTTAATAAAGTCAGAAACTCAAACTACTGATAGTTCTGCAAAAATTATGCTATTTGTTTGGTCAAAGCAGCCAAACCGAAGAAATTCTCTGGTGATACACCGTAGGCTGAATTGTAAAGGTTTTCCATTAGAGAGGTTATAGTACAGAGCTGAGTGGTGTGGAGCCCCCTAGTGTGCAGTTACAGAGGGCTTTACTTTCTGTGATCCACACCTGACATAGTAGAGGAATAAGGGCCGAACAGCATCGTCTCTCAGGCCGTAGATCAGGGGGCTCAGACACCGAGGCAGAAGGAGAACAAAGAGAAAATTCAGGTAGCGCAAGTCCATAAACAAAGCACTGCTGCTGGTGGTCATGTACAAGGCTCTCTCTATAGTCCCAAACATTATACTATTGAGACAGAGCACTAACTGGCCAAGGTGTAGCAGGACCGTTTTCCAAGCTTTCTTAGCGGAGTCTTTGTCTGCTGAAGCAGATCGGGCTGCAACTATAACACTGATGTATGTGAAAATAATAATGGCTGTTACTGTCACAAAGAAAAAGCCATTGAGCCCCTGATACACGTCTCTTTGCCATGATGCAAATATAAATCTCTCTCTAGTACAAAACATTGGGTCTTTAAACGATGTTGGGCTTATTATCAGTGCGTATAATATATCAATAGCTGGACTTATGCAACCTAAGACCCAGATTGCGGCGATAGCAACTCCTGTCATTTTCCTTGTGGCCATCTCACTGTGGCGTAAAGGGAAACAAATAGCCACGTAGCGCTCCAGTGACATCACACCCAGGTTTAGAGCAGAAATACGAGCTGTAGTTGCTGATACAAAAACAAAAAGTGAACAAATTGCTTTAGGGATCCTCTGCAAATTCAAAGACAGAATATAGAGCAGCGACACCAGCAGCAACTGAACTGTGTCGTTACAGAGCATGTGGGCAAAGAGGATGTAGCGCGGCAGCTCTCTAAACACAGGCTTGCTCAAGAGAGTGTGAAACATGATGCAGTTGATGCCGGTGAAAATCAGGGTCATGAAAATGGCCACGGCAAGTTTAGACAGAGGGCCCTCATTCAGTTCCACCTTAAACATCTGCTGATGCACAAGTGGAGAGTCTTCGTTTGATGAATTTGCCATGGCTATTAGATACTATACATTGCTATACAGCCTATACATTTGTAAATGTAAATCTAATTCAGGTAGTTTAAGCAGAGCATCTGACAGATTTAACATTGTGCAAAAAAGAGAAAAGTGTCAACAATGTGCTTTATGTCTCCTATTTGTCCACACTAAGCCAGCTGTAGGATACAATGAGAGTGCCATTGTAATCACACCATGTGTACAGTATGTGTATTTATTAACAAATCAGCAAATGTGTAGATATGAACCGGCCTAGACTAACCTCCCTAAACCCAAGCTCATTTGGAGAGGAGATAATAGTGTGACATCATGCATATGTTTTGATACAAACCACACCTTTAAGACATACTGTATGACAGTCACAATAAAGCAAATATTAAACGCTCAAGCAAATCAGGTGTTAACAATGCTGAAGTTGAATCAATTCAATAGTGGTCCTAGAGTGCGGAGAAAGAAGAGATCACACACCATCACACCTGGCAAGGGTTTATGAGTATCCAAACTTTTATTGGCCCCCGGTGATGTCAAGGGACGATGAGTAATCTGTTCCTGTCTGCATCCTTGATTTGGTGGCATTGCTTGTGTACAGTATACTTCAGGGTTCACAGATTAGCATGATTATTAAGATCCCTGTGTACAGAAACATACAATGTAAGAACTAACACTGACATTGCATCCCAGCCCTTAGTCTCACACATTGGTATTTCATTTGAGGAGTTTATTTCTGTTCTTATGAACATTCAAACAATAAACTCACTGCCATCATTCACTGTCCAGGACATTGATGTATATATAATATTATAATAATTCACAATCCTAAATAGAAATACACAAATAAAAGAGAAGTTGTATGATAGGACTGTACAACATAACATACAATTATCCATACTCTAAATAATTGTCAAATGCAAAAACTTAAAATATGACATAATGAGAATTATTAAGCCACTTCAGAATTTGAAGAACATTTAAAGAACAAATAAAACCCTTGCAACGAAGATTTCTTTGACAAGTTTTGGATTTGAATTTTCTCCTTGTGGGCAAGTTTCAGTCATCCACGAGACGCACAACATGCAAACCCACAGACAAAGAAAAAAGACTATAATAACAAATATATCAGCTTTAATATGAGCCTTGAACATATATTAAAGCAGACTCAACCTGCTGACAGATCATTTGGTGTTTTTGGGATCCACACCTGACATGGCCAAACAGCATTGCCTCTCAGTGAGCAGTTACAGAGGGCTTCATCTTATGGGTCTCACATCGGACATAGTACAGACAAATTTGCAATTGGCCTCAAATTCCCCACAACTTTGCTAGGAAATATATTGACAGGCAAATAAGTTTGGGACAAATTTGGAACAAGTTTATATTTTTTGTAATGCCACACCTACGAATTCAAACAACCACATAAAAAAACACTGTGGCTGATGGCTATACTGAAGACTGCATGACGTTGAAAACCAATCAAATCGCCCCTTTCACTGAAGCGAGAAACCCGAAGAAACATGCCTTTGGAGGGTGGTCCTGCTAGGCCAGTGTTTTGAAATTTTAAAATTTGTCCTCTCTATTTAAAGCCCTCCATTTCCACCGCTAACTTACTTTCAACACATTTTTTTCTCTCTCTCTCTCTCTCTCTCTCTCGCTCCATATCTTTCCTGAATAAAATCCAAGAAGCAACTAATTAAATTGGTGTGACCTAAGGGATATATTTGAAAAGATGTGTTTGGGGTTTTGAGCAGAGCCTAAACAAAAATGCTAATTTCTGTTTTCAATTTCACATATTTATAGCAGATCCATTGACACAGATAGATGACGCAATACTTATTAAATCATTTATCCTCTAGTCAAAACTGCTAACTGCTATATGTTCACAGTAAAGACTTCTTGTTTTTGATTAATGTTACTATAATAATATATTTATAATACTATAAATATATTACTATAATTTGGCAAAACAGTTTTCATTTGATGTACAGTATATCCCATCACCAGTGAGTCTCATAAATATTGCTTCTAATTATGGTTTTCGATAGTGCCTCAAGGTTTCCTGGTGAACCAGTAGCCTGTAAGTAACAGGCTACTGGCACACTGCCCTTTCACCCCTCTCCGCAGGCGTGGTTTAGTCAAAAGATGCTTGCACGTGGTTGGAGCAACCTCATATGAATGACATGACACTTCGACCACTCACGTTGAAGCTTTGTGAAGCTTTACAGCCGAACTACCCTGGGGGAGGGTGTCGCGTTCGATAAACGTCATACCCACTGAAATCCCTCCCTACGATCCTGATTCGTCGTGCTGCCCCGGTTATTTCAAAAACGGAGGAGGAGAGCGAATCACTGGTGTACCAGAAGGTTTGTGTAGCCCAGCCCCCTGGGCGTCAACACATAGCTTCTGGTTCACCAGGAAAGCCTCAAGGCACTACTACCCCCAATTTAAGGTTAGGGTTAGGGTTGACGGGGTTAGATTGAGGGTAAGGGTTGAGGAGGCTGTGCTGTCCTGCTACCTTTATGCTGTTCTTTTATACATATTTCTGAGCTTTTATTGCCTTGACTCAGATAGGACAGAGAATGACAGGAGAGAGATGGGGAATGACCTTGGGCCAAAGTCAAACTGGGTTTATGACATTTAGGGATGGCTTAGCCAACTCCACCATGCCCCCTTACAAGTTCTTTCCTCGTGTGGGAGATCAGTCATACACAGACACACAACATGCAACACCACAGACAAGACAAACAATAATGACTATAATAACATATTTCCCTTTAAATGTATTTAATGTTGTAGCTCCAGCTGCTGACAGCTGATTCTGGGACTTTTAGATCCACATCAGACATAGTAGAGGAATAAGGGCCGGACAGCATCGCCTCTCAGTGAGAATTTACACAGGGCTTGACCTTTTGTGTTCCACATCAGACATAGTAGAGGAATAAGGGCCGAACAGCATCGCCTCTCAGTGAGCAGTTACAGAAGGCTTGACTTTCTGGGCTCCACATCAGACATAGTAGAGGAATAAGGGCCGAACAGCATCGTCTCTCAGTGAGAATTTACAGAGGGCTTGACCTTTTGTGATCCACACCTGACATAGTAGAGGAATAAGGGCCGAAGAGCATCGTCTCTCAGGCCGTAGATCAGAGGGCTCAGACATCGAGGCAGAAGGAGAACAAATATGTAATTTAGGTAGCGCAGATCCCTAAAAAGAAGACTGGTGCTGGTCATAGCCAAGGCTCTCTCTATGGTTCCAAACAACAGACTATTTAAACACAGCACTAACTGGCCAAGATGGAGCAGGACTGTTTTCCAAGCTTTCTTAGCGGAATCTTTGTCTGCTGAAGCAGATCGGGCTGCCAGTATAACACTGACATATGTGAACAATATGACAGCAGTTATACCCACAAAGAAAAAGGCATTGAGCCCCTGGAAAGTATCAATTTGCCACGGTGTCATGATAAAGACATGCCGGGTGCAGAACGTGGGTTCTTTAAAAGAGACTGGACTCCGTATTAATGCATAAAATATATCTATGGCTGGACTTATACCCCCTAAGCCCCAGATTAAGGTGATAGCGACTCCTGTCATTTTCCTTGTGGCCATCTCACTGTGGCGTAAAGGGAAACAAATAGCCACATAGCGTTCCAATGACATCACACCCAGGTTTAGAGCAGAAATACGAGATGTAGTTGCTGATAAGAAAACAAAAAGTGAACAAACTGCTTTAGGGATCCGCTGAAAATTCAAAGACAAAATATACATCAACGACACCACCAGCAGCTGAACCGTGTCGTTACACAGCATGTGGGCAAAGAGGATGTAGCGTGGCAGCTCTCTAAACACAGGCTTGCTCAAGAGAGTATGAAACATGATGCTGTTGATGCCGGTGAAAATCAAAGCCATGAGAATAGCCACAATAAGCTTAGACAGAGGGCCCTCGTTCAGTTTCACCTTAGATACCTGCTGATTCACCACTGGAGAGCCGTCATTGGACTGGTTGGTCAAGTCCATTATGCACAATACTAGTTAAAACAGATTCTCAAAAATGCCATAGTAACATGGCAGCTAGTGACACACAGGTACAGTAGCAGACAAAGACACTTCTTTTGAGCATAATAAAGTACAATTTGTCAAATGGTTCTACCTTTGAGCATAATAAAGTACAATTTGTCAAATGGTTCTACCTTTGAGCATAATAAAGTACAATTTGTCAAATGGTTCTACCTTTGAGCATAACATAGTACAATTTATCAAATGGTTCTACCTTTGAGCATAATATAGTACAATTTGTCAAATGGTTCTACCTTTGAGTATAACATAGTACAATTTATCAAATGGTTCTACCTTTTGAGCATATTATAGTACAATATGTAAAATGGTTTGAACTTACACAAACAAATACATTAGGGAAAAGTCAGAGAACCTTAAGCAGATATAAACACTAAAATGAATCACAGAATTGGCACTAAACAACTCATCAAGAATAAACCAGCTCAACAGGTGTGCCATGGAACTGTGGTGAAAACATAACAGAAGACACTAGTCACAGTTGCAGTGCTATAATATAAGAGTTAAAATGTAAGAGCGTTCCCACCCTTGAGGAAGAGTAGCCCGTGAATCACAAACTGGTGTAGGCTACTTCATTCTGTGACTTTTATAGACACCTGACTTCTTGGTTTTCCCAGCCAACTTCTATCATGACATTACCCAACCACGCCTTCTCCATTATTTTTGTATTTTTTATTTTATTTTAACCTTTATTTTACCAGGAAGCTGTATGAATGGGACTACTGAATGTACTATGGACCTACTGTATGAATGGGTCTACTGTATGTATGTATGTAAGTATAGGCCTACAGTTTATATAGATTACTGTATGTATGTATGTATCTATAGGCCTACAGTTTATATAGATTACTGTATGTATGTATGTATGTAAGTATAGGCCTACAGTTTATATAGATTACTGTATGTATATGCCAACCGTGTGTATGGGCCTACTGTATGTGGGACTCACTAAATACAAGGCATTTCGCCTGGATCCCTACTGTATAAATAGGCCTACTATATGTATATGCCTACTGTGTGTATATGCTTACTGTATGTATATGACTACTGTATGAATATGCTTACTGTATAAATAAGCCTACTGTGTGTATATGACTACTGTATGTATATGACTACTGTATGTATATGACTACTGTATGTATATGACTACTGTATGTATATGACTACTGTATGTATATGACTACTGTATGTATATGACTACTGTATGTATATGACTACTGTATGTATATGACTACTGTATGTATATGACTACTGTGTGTATGACTACTGTGTGTATATGACTACTGTATGAAGACTCTATGTGTATGCTCTATGTGTATTTGCTAAGTACGTATAGAACTACAAGTAATTTCTTGATTAAAGAAACCAAAGTCAATTTGTGTTGTATCATTTTCTTTGTAGCCTATATTTTGAATTTGCTACACATTGTACATTGACAGCAAAAAAACATAACATCCTTGGCGGAGGTAATAATAAAATACTTCTCCTATGTTACACGGCATGCTACAGGTGTTTATGTAATCTCTTAGGCAGGCCGGTTCTAGGCATAGACATACGAGCGGTCGCCTAGGCACCAATATCAGGGGCATCAAATACATTTCTTACCTTTTTCTTCAGGTTTTCCTTATATTTTGAAAAGGGCAAAACTCACATATGGCCTAGGGCACCAAAAGGTTAGTAATGTAATCTCTTAGGCTGCGTTTACACTGCAGATCAGATGTGCCCAATTCCCATTTTCTGCTCACATCTGATTTTTTTGATTGCGTGTTTACATCTACTTTCAAAAGTGCCCAAATCAGATGTGCATGTTTACACTTGTCAGACACTTGAAACAACCCGCATGCGTAGAAGGCATGTCCGCCCTGACCAAAGGGACATTCAAAATAGAGGTGGCCAGAACCTGGGTGTTATTGCTGCCATTAAATAATTTCTATGCTTATTTCCATCATAATGATGACGACTAAGTAGAAAGCTAATCCTTAACATACTTCAGGCACAACCCCCGAACAATGGTCTTTCTAAAGTGGCTCATGAACACCCGCGAGTGTTGTAAAATCTCCTGTGAAAGGAGAGAAATAAAGTGTAGCGCGTTGTACAAGTGAGAGGTAGCGAGACAGTCTCCCTCATCATCAAATGACTTTGTCAGTAAAATGAAAGTCCTGCTATCAACCAGCAAATGAACCGCTTGAGAAAGTGAAGGGGAAAAAATAAAGTCCGAGCATTGGTGAAAGTGAAAGCATGTCGGCTTCATTGCATGTATGAGAGGGGCAGTCTGAAACATCACTGTCAAAATGGAGAATATGAACGGTTATGTGGTTGTTAATCGCGGAGTAGACATAAATGAATCTTGAGGGAATGAAACAAAACGCATTTCTCCGCTGCCCTACTCATATCTTCCTAAATTGATTCGTTAATCTTACTGAAATTCGTCCTTGTTTCCCCTCGTTTCCCCTGCGGTGTGCAGGCTATGGAGAGTTAGCCTCGGTCACTTCTCTCCTTCTAACTTGCGTGTTGGTGCAAAAAAACTCCCAATTAATGACGTATGAGACGCATTGGTAGGGAACATCCGATCTGTCTGTTTAGACTGCCATCACATCAACACATATCTGATACGTATCTGATTTATGACCACATATGACAGAGGCCTGGATCTGATCTGGACAAATCAGATTCCATGTGACTTTTTTCTGTTTACACTGTCGTCAAACACATCGGAATTGTGCCACATGGGAGCAAAAAATCGGATTTGAACTGCCAGTGTAAACGCAGCCTTATATGTATGTCCTAACATTTATCAACTCCCTTGTAAGGTATCTTGCCAAGGCTCCAGTCGTTAAAAGAAAAATGTAGTCAATTTTGGGACATTATTCCTTTAAATAATAACTTAACTATGTTACTCACTTTTTTCATCCCATCATCCAGATTCCGTATGCAAAATAAATATTAGGTAAGGGATAATGTATTGTCCGCCAGTCATTATAGAGAAATGTTTCCTGAAAGGAAAAAACGGAGACCTCTGGCGCTTATTATACGGGTACTTGTCAACACGACAAGATAATATTTCACAGAAACGTCTTTTACATTTTATTTGTTAACATTTCATGGCTTCCACAGAGATCCCAAAGCAACTTGAACTTGAAACATTCTATAGAACGCAGCTGATGTCTTTCAACGATGTTTCATTGTTGATCTCTATGCGCAGAATGATACAGAGACGTGAATCTCAAGCAAAAAAAGTGTCATTACACTTTTTTAGCAGTCATTATTATACAAAAATAACTGACCTGCGAACGTTGAGGAGGCCCAATGAAAGTGAATGGAGCCTCCCTCAACGTTCTAGAGACCTGTATAATAAAAAGACATAGTAGTCCTGGGTATAGTGACTATTTGACACATTAATCTTCTGCACCTTCTTCCTTGGTTTAAGCCTATAAGGCTGATCACAACACACCTTGCTGAGAATATTTTAATTGCAAAATATTTTTATTTTCTTATTAACTACTGTACAATACAACACAATATCCTAGTGAGCGGTTACAGAGGGCTTTACTTTATTGGCTCCACACCTGACATAGTAGAGGAATAAGGGCCGAACAGCATCGTCTCTCAGGCCGTAGATCAGGGGGCTCAGACACCGAGGAAGAATAAGAACAAAGAGATAGTTAGCGTAGCGCAAGTCCATGAACAGACGACTGCTGCTGGTCAGGGCCAAGGCTCTCTCTATAGTCCCATACATTAAACTATTTAGACACAGCACTAACTGGCCAAGATGCAGCAGCACTGTTTTCTGTGCTTTCTTAGCAGAGTCTTTATCTGTTGAAGCAGATCGGGCAGCAACTATAACACTGATGTAAGTGTAAATAATTACAGCTGTTAGTGTCACAAAGAAAAACCCATTCAGCCCCTGAAACACATCTCTTTGCCAGGATGCAAAGATAAATCTTTCTCTTGTACAAAACATTGGGTCTTTAAAAGATGTTGGACTTATTATCAGTGCATACAATATATCAATTACAGGACTTAAGCAACCTAAGACCCAGATTACAGCGATAGCGACTCCTGTCATTGTCTTTGTGGCCATCTCGCTGTGGCGTAAAGGAAAACAAATAGCCACATAGCGCTCCAGTGACATCACACCCAGGTTTAGAGCAGAAATACGAGCTGTAGTTGCTGATATCAAAACAAAAAGTGAACAAATTGCTTTAGGAATTTTCTGCAAATTCAAAGACAAAATATAGAGCAGCGACACCAGCAGCAGCTGAACTGTGTCGTTACAGAGCATGTGGGCAAAGAGGATGTAGCGCGGCAGCTCTCTAAACACAGGCTTGCTCAAGAGAGTGTGAAACATGATGCTGTTGATGCCGGTGAAAAGCAGAGACATGAGAATGGAAACCACAAGTTTAGAGAGAGGGCCCTCAGTCAGTTCCACCTTAAACATCTGCTGGTGCACTACTGGAGCCTCGGCACTGGACGTGTTTGCCATGACTATTATGGTCTGTAGATCTGTAATTGAGTCTACTCTGACTCGGCTAAGCAGAGTATCTGACAGAGCATTCAGCTGATGAACTAGAGAAGAGAGAGAAGTGATAACAATGTGGTTTAGGTCTCCAGACTATGCCAGCCTTTTGATACAATGAGAGTGCCATTAAAATCACACCATAACACATGTGTAAATATCAACATCCCCCTCACTAACCTCTCTAAAACAGAGCACATTCGGAAAGGAGACACAACAGTTACTGTATGTACTATATGTTTTGATACAAATCACACATTTGAGAAATATGGCAAAAGCAAGAAATTGAATTAAACTCTAAAATTGCATTGAAAACATCACAAAAACATTAAAAAAAATGTTAGCAATGCTGAAATTGAATCAGTCCAGTATTGATCTGCTGAGAAAGAAAAGATGGCACACCTGGCAAAGGCTGAGAAAGGTGAGATCGCTCAGCTACTGTGTCTCCAGACTTTTATTGGCCCCGGTGATGTCATAGGACCCTTTGTGTTCTGTGCCCGTCTGCACCTGGGGTATTTGTGCCACTATTATTAGGGTGACCAGATTTCTTTGAGAAAAATCAGGGATGTTTTGGCATTTGGCAATAAATAATAATTTATAGCCATAATAGCTTAAGCCTTCTTTTCCTGTCTTAGGCTATAGGCCTACAATTAGGGTTGGCACTTATATCTAACAAAAAACCTGGACACATCGGCAACCAGGGGCGACCCATGATATGGACTGATTTTTGTTTTTGTTTCTTTCAAAGGTTGATAGTACCTATATTTTGTATCAGGATTAACTGATGACCAATATGCTGTTATTTGGATGTTTTCCCCAATGCATCCTAAAATATCACCTATAGGCCTATGAAAGACAGGAACTCGCAGAATGCATACAGCCAATACATTAATATATATTTTACAAAATTTAAGACAGATTGAAGCTTTTTCATACAGGATAATAAAAGTTGTCCTGGCCCACAAAGTTCAAGTCTGATGGCATTCCTTACAATATTCCATGGGGAATATAGTTTCTTTTTTATTCTTTTTCACATTTTCTACAGTTTCTACCCTTCATATACGCACACACATATACTCCTTTCACACACACGCACTCACACACAACCTAATGCGTGTAAATTTATGATTGCTTATTCTTGTCCACCATTTCTCAATTTGGTCCCAGACTTTCATAATTTTAAACATCTATCTGAAGAGTTGCTATCAAACTTATGTATCACATTTCTACTGTAGTATATTTGTGTCATTATGAATTGAATTAGTCGTAAGTTTTCATTTGTAGTAATTTTATTTGTGAGTCGCAGACATTCCTTCCATCTTCTCGCTGCAACCTTTATACCGAAGTCTGCATTCCATTTATTATATATGCGATCTAGTAACTTATCTCTACTTTCAGCTTTACAAAGGGTATCATATTTAGCACTTATTAATCTCCTCTTTTTAACTCCTTCCTTTTTCAGAATCTCCCCAATTTCTGTGGCTACTCCATAGTTGAGCTCCATGTTAGCCTTTATCCAATTTGTTAGTTGTAGATATCTAAACTTTTCATTTTCTTGTAAACCGTATTTCTCTTTAAGCTCTTCATATGTGCATATTGATCCATGAGTAATAATATCTTCTATTGTTTGGATAACCAATTGATTGTTGTGTTTTGAATCCTTACAGATGGATTGTTCCATAGTTGTATATGTCTTGGATGTCCTATTATTAATCTGTGAGCTTTATTTGACCAGATGAAAGCTGATATAACTGAATTGACCTCTCTAAAAAACGCTTTTGGTGGGGTAATAGAGATGGTTTGGAATGTATATACAAATTTTGGCAGCCACGTCATCTTAAACAAATTTATTCGGCCAATTAAATTTATTTTCAAATCTGACCACCTATCTATATCCTATAATCCTTTTATTTGTGGGACAAAGTTGTCTTAAGTTGAGATTTATCTGTACTGATGTAGCAACCAAGATATTTAATATTCCGTGTTTGAACTTTAAATTGTTCACAGTTTTTCAAGGTGAAACTTTTATCTACTACTAACAATTCAGTTTTTTTAACGGTAATTTTATACCCAGATAGAGTTGAGAAGTGTGTCAGTATTTCGATCACACATGGAATAGATGTGTTTGCCTTATTCAGGTAAAGTAATAAGTCATCAGCATATGAACTTAGCTTATACTCACACTTCCCAATAGTGATACCTTTTATTTTATCTGTCTCTCTTATTTTTTGAGCCAACGGCTCTATTGCTAATGCAAATAATGATGGTGACACTGGGTTGCCCTGGGCTGTACCTCTATTTAATGGGAATGACCCAGAGAGAATTCCATTCGTATACACTTGTGCCATTGGTGACATTGTTTTAACCATATTTATAAATTAATCTGGAAATTTATATACTTCCAACACTTTAAATAGATATGCTCTTTCAAGGCGATCAAAGGCTTTTCCCGCATCTACCGCCATAAGTGTTAGGTCTATTTTATTCTTTTTTGCAAATTGTATTAATGATAAACAAGTTCTTGTTAGCCTAGTAAACTAGCACCACCCGCTGGACGCCAAAATCTTTTGTCTGCGAGTGGGTCTAGCCTCACATCATTCTCCAATTCTGCCAAGAATGCCAGGAATCTGGCAAAACCAATCATAACGCAGAGATGTGTTTTGAATCAAAGCGGGCAGGGTTTTGAGGGAGAAACGACAGAGCGTTGGCCTATACGCACAGATATGGTTTGAAAGACAACGGGTTGTGCTCATCAACAATCTCCCGTTGTATCCATTCATTGAGGCCAGACTAAATAGACATCCAATCTCACATTTAGTCTGGTTTACCAGGCTAAGTTCTTGTATTAGTCCTTAACTCTCTGTTTTGTATAAACCCTGTCTGGTTGTGATGTATTATTGCAGGTAGAATTTGAGCTAGCCTATTATTTATAACTTTAGTAATTATTTTTTTATAGCAGTTTATCAGACTAATAGGTCTAAAGTCTGCCTGAGATTCACCCTCTCTTCCGGGTTTTGGTATCACCCGGAATCACACAGGGAATATCGTTTCTGACGTGAGAGTCCAGACTCTTTCAGTTTTTTTCTTTCAAACTCCCCAAACATATCCTTACACCATCCAAAGTGACCATCATGTCGACTATGACATTGTAAGAATGGCCTTTGCTGAAATAATAAATTAAACGATAGATATCAGCTTCCATATACAATCACCAAACACAAGATTTTGGGGGGTTTTAGGCTATTCTTTTTTTTTAAATTCAGTCTTTTGCACCTACCCCTTCTGTCAAAAACATATTTTGGTTCAATTTGTTTAAAAAAAAAAAAAAATAGTTCAGTCATTGTCACTGTGGTTAGAACTCTTAAACTTCGTTACACTAATAAACTTGCAGAATCTGTTTATAAACTTTGTATAAAACTTTGTATAAAACTTATAAAAAACCTTGTATAAAATGTGTTTTTTATTGATGATGTCAAGATGTTTTGCACTTCCAAGTCACCGTAGAGGTGGGACTTAACTTGCCTTACAATAAAATGAGGAAAAAACTGCAATAGATTAACAGTAATACTGAAGGTAAAATTGCAGGTGAAAATATGACCTTGCAGCAAATTTAATGCAAACTTCCAGCAAAATGCAAATGTTTCGCCTAATGTTCATAATAAGTTTGCCTTTCAGGAGCTATGTTGATTTAAAGTTTTCATTTTTCACAGTGGGATATCCAGGTTGGCCACAGAGGATGGTTAATAAAAACATATGGGACAATAATCGTCTCTGGCACCATCATAATTCTTTAAATAGACACCATAAGGATTCCAAAAAGTCAGATTAGAAAAAAATATAGGCCTAACTGTCGGGTGCATGTGACCCTCCCTTCCCCACTCCTCCCCCTTCCTACTAGACTACACCTGCCTTGGCTTAAGTCTACAGGGCTTATTACACCAAGAACCTTGCTGGGAAAATGGTGTGCAGCCATTTTGGTTTTCACTTACATTAATGTTGTGGTTGCAGCTCGATAGTTCACAGTGGAAAATCCAGGTTGGCCACAGAGGATGGTTAATAAAAACATGTATGGGACAATAATCGGCTCTGGCGCCATCATAATTCTTTAAATAGACACCATAAGGATTCCAAAAAGCTAGATTGGAAAAATATAGGCCTAACTGTCGGGTGCATGTGACCCCCCCTTCCTACTAGACTACACCTGCCTTGGCTTAAGCCTACAGGGCTTATTACAACAAGCACTTTGCTGAGAAAATTTCAATGTGCAAAATATTTTTTATTTCCTGAGCAGTGTTATTAACTACTGTAATGTACTGTACAATACAACACAATATCCTAGTGTGCAGTTACAGAGGGCTTTACTTTCTGGAATCCACATCTAACATAGTAGAGGAATAAGGGCCGAACAGCATCGTCTCTCAGGCCGTAGATCAGGGGCTCAGACACCGAGGCAGAAGGAGAATAAAGAGAAAAATGGCATAGCGCAGGTCCAGGAACAGGCGACTGCTGCCGGTCATAGCCAAGGCTCTCTCTATGGTCCCATAAATAAAAGTGTTGACACAGAGAACTAACTAGGCAAGGTGAAGCAGTATAGTCTTGTGGGCCATCTTGGCAGAGTCTTTGTCCGCAGAGGCGGATCGAGCTGCAACCACAACATTAATGTAAGTGAAAACCAAAATGGCTGTCACACCCACAAAGAAGAAGAAATTGAATCCCTGAAACATATCTATTTGCCACGGTGACAGAATAAACCTCACTCTAGTGCAGAACATGGACTCTTTGAAAGACTCTGGCTGCATGATAAGCGTATAGAGAATATCTATGCAGAGATTTATGGATCCAAAGATCCAGATGAACACAATAGAAATAGCTGTTGCAGTTTGGGTCACCATCTCGCTGTGTCTCAGTGGAAAACAGATAGCCACATAGCACTCCAGTGACATCACAGCCAGATTCAGTGCAGCGTTCCGGAATGTTGTCACTCCCACCAGAACAATGGGCGCACACACAGCTTTGGGGATCAGTTGGGAAGTCATAGACAGGACATACAGCAGCATGGAGAACACCAACTGGATCGTGTCATTACAGAGCATGTGGGCAAAGAGGATGTAGCGCGGCAGCTCTCTAAACACAGGCTTGCTCAAGAGAGTGTGAAACATGATGCTGTTGATGCCCGTGAAAATCAGGGACATGAGAATAGCCACCAGAAGTTTGGACAGAGTGCCTTCATGCATCTCCACTTTAAACATCTGCTGATGCACCAGAGAAGGACCGTCATTGGAGGAATTTGCCAAGGCCATTATGACCATTGATCATTATGTGCTATGCATACAGAATGTACAGAATAAAAGACGGAATTACATAACATTAGTGATTATGAGCTGAAGAATGACAGACCATTATATGAGAATAACATTTGTACTACACTTCTTACCAACACAAAACTAAGATCATTCATACATTTAGTCCTCAAAGAGAGGGTAGCACAAGAGTAAAACACATTGAACCATTAAAATAATTCAAGGCATTAAAAACAACAAATGTCATTTGCGATGAAATGTCAACAGCCACCAGATTACACACTCTGACACTATGAAGAGCAAATCATACACAATATGCAATGTGTTTACATTTAAAATGCTTACATGGATGACTGTTTGCACCACTCTGAGAGAGGCTAGAAACACACTCATCATATTGTAGAGGCAGGCTATCGAAAGCTACAGAGTCCACTCACTTTTAAGGCACGTGTGATGTCACAATGATGGGCTCTGTCTTCCTGTAAACGTCCCATCTGAGTGAGAATCTCACAGGCCGTTTTCAGTGGCGGGAACAGTATTCGTCTTGGGATGTGGCCCACAGATACTTCAACATTATTCATCTGTAATATGGCCCAGAGATACTTCAACATTATACATCTGTAATGTGGCCCAGAGATACTTCAACATTATACACCTGTAATATTGGACAGAGATACTTCAACATTTTACACCTGTAATATTGGACAGAGATACTTCAACATTATACACCTGTAATATTGGACAGAGATACTTCAACATTATACACCTGTAATATTGGACAGAGATACTTCAACATTATACACCTGTAATATTGGACAGAGATACTTCAACATTATACACCTGTAATATTGGACAGAGATACTTCAACATTATACACCTGTATGGCACTGAGACTTGGGTGACACATTTGGCAAAGGGCCAGCCAGGGGTGAATTATGGGTAGTAATGGAATACACTTTAAAGCAGAAGTTTGCCCAAAGTGATGTTAAGCCTTGTTTTCGGATATCCTACGATTAAATACGATGGTTTTAAAAGAAGTCGGTTCCGAGGCACTCAGGATGCAGTATAAAAAAGTTTTATTGGGCTACAAAAATTGCCAAAGCGTTTTGGCCTCAAAGGCCTTCGTAATTGTCCTGACGAAGGCCTTTGAGGCCAAAACGCGTTGGCAATTTTTGTAGCCCAATAAAACTTTTTTATACTGCATCCTGAGTGCCTCGGAACCGACTTCTTTTAAAACTATATCTGAAATCCCTGCACCGAAGAGCACCAGGTGTCAGTTATATCCTGCAGCACTCCAAAGATACCTTTTCCTACACTAGATTAAATACGATGGTTGAGAGTGATATTTTGACAAACTCTTGTGTTCCGAGAATTTTCGCTTGTTGCTGTAGCGTCTAAACAGCAGCTCATGGTCATTGGAACAATCCTTCCTAAAACGCATTAAACGTCTGTCTACAAAGATATGAAACTCACTAAGTGGTCTGTAGTGTTCACCGATATGCTGACATAAATATCATTGCAAAATATGACTTCTACTAACTTCTAGCATTATTTTGGATTTCTTGTGAGTGACATACCGGTACATGTATTACTTCCCAGCAGTCAGTGGGGTTTGACTACAAACTTCCAATAAAATTATTTTGCGGTGATATTTATGTCAGCATATCAGTGAACACTACAGACCACTCGGTGGGTGTCAAATCTTTGTAGACAGACATTTAATGCGTTTTAGGAAGGACTGTTCCAATGACCATAGGCTGCTGTTTAGACGCTACAGCAACAAGCAAAAATGATCAGAACAGACGCGTTTGTCAAAATGTCAATCCTAATCATCGTATTTCATCGCGCTCTCACGTGCCCGTCTTCCCAAGATGGCTTGCCTGTCTGGCTGCCGGCCCGGCCGCCCTCCCGAGCTGCCCAGGGTGCCTGGACCCAGACCCGGGCGCCCGCCTGAGGCTTTCCGGGTGCCGGGCCCTCGACCAGGCCAATCTCCCGACGTGGCACGCCTACCTGGCCCCCGACCCGGACGCTCACCATAGCGAGCTCCCGCCTCCTGGTCCCCCTCCTCCCACCCTGCTTGGACTTTGTGTCTTTTATGGGGTTTTTTTTAGGGATGTCTGGGAGCCATTCCTTAAAGGGGGGTTAATGTCAGGTTTCTGGTTTTGTGTCTGTGTTTCTGTTGTGTTTAGTTTCTAGTTTCCTTGTGTCTTTGGTTCTTGTCTCTAGTCTATCTTGTGTTCTATGTGTCTTCAAGTTTATGTTCTGAGTTTCTAGTTCTGTCTCTGGTCTTCCTGTGTCTTAGTTTTGCCATGTGCTTGTGTTTACTTTGTGTTTACGCCCCCTGTGTTCTCTGTGCTTCCTGGTTTTTGTCATGTGATCTTGTCTCTTGTTCCCTAGTTCCTGGTTTTGTCATGTGACTTTGTGTTTCCTGTTTTAGTTCCTAGTCCTGTACTTCCTTGTCTCCTGTGTCTCCGCCCCTCACCTGTGCCTTGTCATTGCTTTGTTAATTTGATTATTGTTTGGAGTCTCCTGTCACCTGCCTCTTGTTCCCTGTCCACCTGTGTCTCATGATTGTGTCTCCCGGATGAAAATATACTGAAGAAATTATGAGATTGAACTATGTTATTTAAAAGCTATAAGCCCTTAAATATGGCCTAAATAGCGATTTGTATAAAAATCCAAAATTATTTGGAAAGACACAGAAAATTTACTGCAAACTTCCAGCGAAATGCAAATTTCCGCCAAATGTTCATAAAAGGTTTGCCTTTCAGGAGCTATGTTGATTTAAAATTTTCATTTTTCACAGTGGAAAATCCAGGTTGGTCATAGAGGATTGTTAAGAAAAACATATATGGGACAATAATCGGCTCTGGCGCCATCATAATTCTTTAGACACCATAAGGATTCCAAAAAGCTAGATTAGAAAAATATAGGCCGAACTGTCGGGTGCATGTGACCCCCCCCCCCTACTAGACTACGCCTACTTTATTTTAAGCCTACAAGGCTTATTACAACAAACACCTTGCGGAGAAAATTTCAATGTGCAAAATATTTTTTATTTCCTGAGCAGTGTTATTAACTACTGTAATGTGCTGTACAATACAACACAATATCCTAGTGTGCAGTTACAGAGGGCTTTACTTTCTGGGATCCACATCTAACATAGTAGAGGAATAAGGGCCGAACAGCATCGTCTCTCAGGCCGTAGATCAGGGGGCTCAGACACCGAGGCAGAAGGAGAACAAAAAGAAAATTAGCGTAGCGTAAATCCAGGAACAGGCGACTGCTGCTGGTCATAGCCAAGGCCCTCTCTATGGTCCCATAAATAAAAGTGTTAACACAGAGAACTAACTGGGCAAGATGTAGCAGTATAGTCTTGTGGGCTTTCTTAGCAGAGTCTTTGTCAGCAGAGGCGGATCGAGCTGCAACCACAACATTAATGTAAGTGAAAACCAAAATGGCTGTCACACCCACAAAGAAGAAGAAATTGAATCCCTGAAACATATCTATTTGCCACGGTGACAGAATAAACCTCTCTCGAGTGCAGAACATGGGCTCTTTGAAAGACTCAGGTTGCATGATAAGCGTATAGAGAATATCTATGCAGAGATTTATGGATCCAAAGATCCAGATGAACACAATAGAAATAGCTGTTGCAGTTTGGGTCACCATCTCGCTGTGTCTCAGTGGAAAACAGATAGCCACATAGCGCTCCAGTGACATCACAGCCAGATTCAGTGCAGCGTTCCGGAATGTCGTCACTCCCACCAGAACAATGGGCGCACACACAGCTTTGGGGATCAGTTGGGAAGTCATAGACAGGACATACAGCAGCATGGAGAACACCAACTGAATGGTGTCATTACAGAGCATGTGGGCAAAGAGGATGTAGCGCGGCAGCTCTCTAAACACAGGCTTGCTCAAGAGAGTGTGAAACATGATGCTGTTGATGCCCGTGAAAATCAGGGACATGAGAATAGCCACCAGAAGTTTGGACAGAGTGCCTTCGTGCATCTCCACTTTAAACATCTGCTGATGCACCAGAGAAGGACCGTCATTGGAGGAATTTGCCAAGGCCATTATGACCATTGATCATTATGTGCTATGCATACAGAATGTACAGAATAAAAGACGGAATTACATAACATTAGTGATTATGAGCTGAAGAATGACAGACCATTATATGAGAATAACATTTGTACTACACTTCTTACCAACACAAAACTAAGATCATTCATACATTTAGTCCTCAAAGAGAGGGTAGCACAAGAGTAAAACACATTGAACCATTAAAATAATTCAAGGCATTAAAAACAACAAATGTCATTTGAGATGAAATGTCAACAGCCACCAAATTACACACTCTGACACTATGAAGAGCAAATCATACACAATATGCAATGTGTTTACATTTAAAATGCTTACATGGATGACTGTTTGCACCACTCTGAGAGAGGCTAGAAACACACTCATCATATGGTAGAGGCAGGCTATCGAAAGCTATAGACTCCACTCACTTTTAAAGGCATGTGTGATGTCACAATGATGGGCTCTGTCTTCCTGTAAACATCCCATGAGCACTAAAATTATTTTTTTTCTCAAAATTTTGTTGCTTGATAGGGCCTGCTGCATGTTGTGTTACATCTAAAACATAAAATAAAAAGTAAAATGCACCCATAAAATATTGTCATATTCGTCATCCCTCTCTAAAATGTTTACTTATAGTCAAAGTCAAAGTCTGCTTAATTGTCACTTTCTGCGATACAGAGAGGGAAATTTCATGCTCTTGTTTTCCCTTCAACATAAGCACAATTAAAGGAATATACCGGAGTAAGTTTAAGCATAGCCCTGCGGCACGAGCCTTCTAACAGCAATATATTTTGCATGAAATGAAAGAATTTCGAACAACATAGACCTAACGCGAACGCGAAACACTTAACATTGAATCAATGTAACCTCAGATCTTACTTTCAGATTCCAACAGTCAGGTCCCATTGATTCAGTGTAAAGTGCCTGTTCGCTTCTGCGTTTGCGTTCGGTCTGTGCTGTACCAAATTATTTTGTTCCACTCGCTAGCTAGTGCATTTAGCAAGCTCTTTCATCAGGGCTATGCTTGAATTCACTCCGGTACTCTCCTTTAAACCTGGAGTACATACAGAAGGCCAAACGTCTCAACTCCAGGCAGGCTAGGAGGGCCCTTTTCTTTAATCGTTTTGATTTTGTTCAATACCCAAGCAATCCTAACAAATTCTTGATTATTTTAATATACTTTTGTTGGGTTATTAGGTCTCTTAGGTCCATTGCCAGTATGTCCTGATTACAGTGTTGGGCTTAGGGAAGGCTGAAAGTTGTTCATCGACTATTTCAGTGGGTGATGAAACTTCGGCGATTTGGGCTAGAAAATGAAGTTAAGCTTTGGTTAACTTTATGTCATGAGCTATGATGCGGTTCGGCCACTACCAATCAGAATGTATATTTACCGGTGTGACTCCCGTAGAGGAGCAGGATTGAACCTTATGCTAATGTCATGGGCAACTTTACCCTTTTGGTTGATGTGCTCAAGCAATGTTTTTTGGGAGTCTTCAGCAACTCTTGGCAATTTATGGCTTGAGGTCTGAACGTACAGTTAGGGTTTTGATTGAACACCTGTCAATCAACTTTTGGTGAAAGGTGAATTGCAGTGCTAAAATGTAAGAGTTTTCCCACCCTTGAAGAAGAATAGCCCATGTACGGTATCACAGGAGCTGGTAAAGGCTCCTTCATCCTCTGACATGATTCACCTTATTCTGTGCGTAAACATGGGGGCATCCATGGCATTTGTCTTTCAACATCCAGTCTGGCACCAACATCAGGTCTCTCTCTTTATTTTCACAGTCATTATATGTAATATTAAGTGGCTGCCAATGTTGCGGGGCCCCACCCGCCTTACCCTGTGATCTAAACAGGTGGTTTAAGCATAGCCTGATAAACCAGCCTAAATGTGAGATTGGATGTCTAATTTAGGGGGTATTCCTGCAAAGTCGCTAATGATATCGGCGCTTATGTGATTAAGCCTCGTTTGAAGTAGCGTCAACTCAGAGATGAGGCTGAAGCCATTCCATCAACGCAAGTTAGCTGCGCCTGCCTCTCGTTAACTTAAACAAGGCTGCGTGCACGAGCTCAACACTAGACCTAAATAGGTGATTTAGGAATACCTGATTAACTGTCGTAAAATTAAGGCAGAACTAAAAGAATTTTAAGAAAGAAACTTCGATATGCATACGTCATCTGTTGAATTTTGTGTGAAATAACGGAATATCAAATTTTTATAGTAGTAGGTCTACTGGCAATGCAGAAATTTGAAAAGGTGATTGAAAATATATTTTGAATCATAATGTTTGACCATTGCTTGTTGGAACAAATTGCCAGTCTCATGTTGTTCTGTCACAGCAGACTTGCACCTGCAACTGAAATCAATCAATCATTCAATTAAGATGTAGCCTACAACTCCAGACACCACGTGATGGGCCGGCATGTGACACGTCTCTGATTATGCATGCATTTGTTTTTAATTCGTAACTAAACTTATTCCCAATAGATACTTCGAAATATCAATAGTAATTTAGTAAAAAGGGGAATTCATACATGATCACACTGTTTGCAAAACCTATCAACCTTTATTTGGTGGGAAAGATTATTAAGCAGGTGTATGGAACCTTTTTTTGTGGCTTGTGTTTCTAACTGATTGCATTTTCTGAGACACCGCTTTATTGAGCCTTGCAGTTAACCTGCCACGGAGCTGGTTAGTTTGGGAGCATATGTTACCCCAGCAACTCAACTGCGATTACTCTTAGCGAGAGTAATGGAACTGAACTCACACTAAAACTAGCGCCGCTTGCCGAAATTAGCGCGGCTTAGCGAATAGCTCCGTTGATGGAATACCCCCTTAGTCTGGCCCCGATGAATGGATACAACGGGAGATTGTTGATGAGCACAACCCGTTGCTTTTAAAACCATGTCTGTGCCTATAGGCCAACGCTCTGTCATCGCTTTGATTCAAAACACATCCCTGCGTTATGATTGGTTTTAAACTCCGCCCGCTTTGATTCAAAACACATCTCTGTGTTATGATTGGTTTTGCCAGATTCCTGGCATTCTGGCAGAATTGGAGAATGATGCGAGGCTAGACCCACTTGCAGACAAAAGATTTTGGCGTCCAGCGGGTGGCGCTGGTTTACTAGGCTAGTTTAAGCACACAGCAGCTGAACAGTTACAGCTGAACAGTGTAATTGGCTATTTTAACAATTGAGGCTTTTTAAAAATCAATTTTAAAGTGTTTGTAGAGAGTATAGACCCAAGAAACACATTCAAAAGCCATAAAAGTGATTTTACAAAATATGGTCCCTTTAAAAAGCAACTTGACTATGTTACTCACTTTTTATATTTCATCCCATTCATCCAGATTCCCTATGCAAAAGAAATATTAGAAAGAACTAGTACTCCTGGTTGTGACATATCACCTACCAATCTTCTGCACCTTCTTCCTTGGTTTAAGCCTACAAGGCTGATTACAACACACTTTGCTGAGAATATTTTAATGTGCAAAATGTTTTTATTTTCTGGGCTAATAGTTGTTAACTAGTGCACAATACAACACAATCTCCTAGTGAGCTGTTACAGCAAGCAAGATCTCCTGTGTTCCACACCTGACATAGTAGAGGAATAAGGGCCGAACAGCATCGTCTCTCAGGCCGTAAATCAGGGGGCTCAGACACCGAGGCAGAAGGAGTATAAAGAGAAAATTGGCATAGCGCAGATCCATGAACAGGCGACTGCTGCTGGTCATAGCCAAGGCTCTCTCTATGGTCCCAAAAATAAATGTGTTAACACAGAGCACTAACTGAACTAGATGTAGCAGTATAGTCTTGTGGGCCTTCTTGGCAGACTCCTTGTCTGCAGAGGCAGATCGAGCTGCGACCAGAACATTAATGTAAGTGAAAAACAAAATGGCTGTCACAGACGCAAAGTAGAAGAAATTGAATCCCTGAAACACATCTATTTGCCACGGTGACAGAATAAACCTCTCTCGCGTGCAGAACATCGGGGCTTGAAAAGTCTCGGGTTGCATGACAAGTGCGTAGATAATATCTATGCTAAGGTTTATGGAGCTGAAGATCCAGATGAACACAATAGAAATAGCTGTTGCTGTTTGGGTCACCATCTCACTGTGTCTGAGTGGAAAACAGATAGCCACATAGCGCTCCAGTGACATCACAGCCAGATTCAGTGCAGCATTCAGAAAAGTTGTCACTCCCACCAGAACAATGAGTGCGCAGACAGCCTTGGGAATCAGCTGATAACTCAGAGACAGGACATACAACAGCATGGAAAACACCAACTGAATCGTGTCATTACAGAGCATGTGGGCAAAGAGGATGTAGCGCGGCAGCTCTCTAAACACAGGCTTGCTCAAGAGAGTGTGAAACATGATGCTGTTGATGCCGGTGAAAAGCAGAGACATGGAAATGGCCACGATTAGTTTAGAGAGCGTGCCTTCGTTCATCTCCACTTTAAACATCTGCTGATGTACCAGTGATGAACCATCAATGGAGGAATTCGTCAAGGCCATTATTTGCTATTTATACAGCATGTACAGAATAAAAAAACTGAATATATTTACATAACATTATATTTCATTGTTCTCATAGAGTGATCAGGGTGACAAGATTATATGAGAATAACATTTGTACACAGGACTAAAATCACTCATACATGTAGTCTTCACTACAGAGGAAATAACAGTGAGAAAACATTGAACCACTAAAACATTTCAAAGCATTGAAAACAACAAATGTAGTTTAAGATGAAATGTCAACAACCAGCAGATTAAACTGTGATGGAACACATCATACACAATATGAAAGCTGTTTACATTTAAAATGCTTACATGAATGACTGTTTCCACCACTCTGAGTGAGGCTAGAAGCACACTCATCATATGGTAGAGGCAGGCTATCGAAAGCTACCGAGTCCACTCACTTTTAAGGCACGTGTGATGTCACAATGATGGGCTCTGTCTTCCTGTAAACATCCCATCTGAGGAATGTCATAGGCCGTTTTCAGTGGCGGGAACAGTAGTCATCTTGGGAGGTGGCCCACAGATACTTCAAAATTATTCATCTGTAATATTGGACAGAGGCTTGGGTTACACATATTTGCCTAACTGTGCGTTCAGACCAAGACTGATTCAGGCGACATGGACGACGGAAGTAATTGACTTTGTATTGGGACCAGCGATTTGGGCGACAAAAGTGGCAGGTGACTTGGGCGATAAAATCAAGTTAAACTTCGGTTAACTTTATTTAATGAGCTATGATGCGGTTGGGCGATTACCAATCAGAATGTCGATTTACTGGGGAGATGTCTGTAGAGGAGGATCGAACTTTTGAACGTTTCGGCGACTCTTGGCAATTTACCAGTCTCGGCCTGAACGCACAGTAAGGGCCAGTTAGAGGTGGGTAGTAATGGGATATACTCGAAACCAACTGCTCAGTCAACTCGAAATATTTGAGGTGGAGAAAATGCCACATAACCCCTGCAAGCCTCGCAGTATTTCACAACTTTGTTCATTTCCTATGCAAACTCCATGGCTGAATATGGGCAAACACAAGAAATCATATTAGAGGGTACATCTGCTCAGAGGGTACATCTAGCCATGAGCCATTGGTTGTATTCAGCCATTGGTGGTGTTTAGCCAATCACAACGCACTATGTGGACTGGGTGTCATTGGGTGGGCTTTGAGTTGTTTGAATCAGCTTGTACGTTGCTCTGATTGGCGCTAGCCAGAGCCAATCAAATCACCTAGGATTAGGCTCTGGTCCTATTGCTATGCATAAACAGTTCGGAGGAGTCTGCCCAAGGCTAGCCTAAACATTTTATGTTATAGTGTGGCTTATCAGGCTAGGTGAGGTGAAATGTATGGATTTCTATAGGTACATGGCAAGGTTCACATGAGATGCATTGCCTTTAAATGCACTATGTATTCACAGTAAGGCCTCTTTGACATAGAAATTACACATTCACAGCCCGTATCCACTGATGTCCATTGGCAGTGTGTGCTTCTGTAAACTCTCACTGGAAACACCAGACACCTGTGCAAATTGGTGGCCCAGCTCTCTCACTACTATTGAAGAGACTGAGTTATACCGCACACAGCTCACAAAGTAGAACTTGTTTCTACTTCAAGCCGTGCAGTACCACTTTCAAGCTGTGTGTAGTTCCAACACTAGAATTTATCGGGGAACAGTCATTTGCCAGCAGGGTCGTTGGGACCACGGTAATATAATGGTGGTTCAATGCTAACATTTGACGTTTTTTGGGGAAATGGAGACAAGTGTAGGAGCACAGGGATGCAGCTGTTATGTTTATATGTTTATTGTTTTTAGCCAGTATCAGGCCTGCTGCACTGATTCACAAGAATAAGGAATAGATGGGGAGGGCATGTGTAACATTGGTCAGAGTCTGAGGATTACGGCTTGGTTGTCAAAAATGTTTGACAAAAAAAAATCAGATTTATTCTCAAGTATATGTAGCCTGTCAAGCATCATGCATTGCAGTCACATTCAGTAAAGTGCTGGATTATATACTCCTGATTTGTAAGGGGAGTGATGCACATTTAAGTTAGACTTCAATCAATGCATAGGACTTTTATTTTGTATTTTTTGGAAGTGTTGTAATCATAATTTTAGTAGCACCAAATGTGATCAGTTCCTGTTTTTTTTTTTTGTTTTGTTGTTATTTTGTTACACAATGGGAAGCAATGGCCTTATTGGCAGGGGCCTGTAGAGGAATAAAATTTACAACAAATGGACATATTCAAATAAAATTCATATCTTCAATACTACTACACAAGAACTTTTGTTTGCCTTTCGGCCAGAATTAATAATGACACACAATGATGGAGACAATGTTTAGAGGCACTGCTTTAATCTTATTGTGATTTATTTTCACTACTTAGGCCAGGGCAATTATTGTGTTTTAACTTATGAAATAAAACTGTAATTATAACCAGAACTCAGTATGTCGGTTAATGGTGTAGAAGCGGCTGCTGTAGAGCGAAGACAAACTGACTCTCCAGTCTAATGCTGCATAGAGGATCCTAGTGTGCAGTTACAGAGGTCATGACCTTCTGGGCTCAGTATCTCAGAGAGTAGTACAGGAATGAAAGTCGGACAGCATCGGCTCTCAGTGAGCAGTTACAGAGGGCTTTCATTTCCGGGCTCCACATCAGACATAGTAGAGGAATAAAGGACGGATAGCATCTTTTCTCATTGAGCAGTTACAGAGGGTTTGACCTTTTGAGATCCACACCTGACGTAGTAGAGGAATAAGGGGCGAACAGTATCGTCTCTCAGGCCGTAGATCAGGGGGCTCAGACACCGAGGCAGGATGAGAACAAAGAGATACAGTAGTTAGTGCAGCGCTGGTCCATAAATGGCCTCTTTTATATTTCAACACTCCACTGAGTATGTCAGTGAGCAGTTACGGAGGGCTTGACCTTTTGGACTCCACATCTAAGATAGTAGAGGAATAAGGGCCGAACAGCATCGTCCCTCAGGCCGTAGATCAGGGGGCTCAGACACCGAGGTAACATTAAAACAACAAGGAAGTTGATGAATCGCAGGTCCTGAACGAGGTCATAGTTGGTTAGTTTGGTTAAGAGTGTCTCTATGGTGCCGTACATCAGACTCAGCAGGCAGAAGATGAGCTGGATGAGGTGCAGCAGGACCGTCCTACGAGCCTTTTGGGCCGAGTCTTTGTCCCCCGACATGGCCCGCGCTGCCACTAACACACTGACGTATGTGAAGATGATTATTAAAGTCACGCCAATGAAAGAGACTCCGTTTACCGCCTGGAACATTTCTATTTGCCAGTAGTGTTTCACAAACAGCTCTCTGTAGCAGAACATTCGTCCTGAGTAAAACAGGGGGTCGGTGATCATCCCATATAATATATCTATGACTGGACAAATTGAGGACAGCATCCACATGACGCCGATGGCAATAGAAGTTGTGCTCTGTGTGACCATCTCGCTGTGTCTCAGTGGGAAGCAAATAGCAACGTAGCGCTCGAGTGACATGACGGCGATGTTCAGAGCAGAGTTGCGGTAGGTGACGGTGGAGGCGTAGACGATCAGGGCGCAGAGGGCCTTAGTGAGCTGCAGGAGATGCAGGACCATGAAGAAGAGCATCACAGTCAGGCCCATCTGCACCGTGTCGTTACACAGCATGTGTGCAAACAGGATGTAGCGCGGCAGCTCTTTGAACACAGGCTTGCTGACCAGCGTGTAGAACATCATGCAGTTGATGTAGATGAAGAGCAGAGACGCTAGTGTGACCACGGCCAGTTTCATGGCCACTCCGTCACTCATCAGCTGGTTAAACATCAGCTGATGCAGAAGCTCCACTTCAGTACTGGTCTGGTTATCCATTACAGAGTTTATCCAATTATACAGATTCTGAGCTGATTATTATTCTGTAAAACTCATTAATAAACAAAATTATTTAGAATCATTAAAGATGGATAAACACAAATTTGTTATCCATAACAGAGTTTATCCAATACAGATTCTGAGCTGATTATTCCGTAAAACTCATTAATAAATAAACAACAAAATTATTCATTAAGGATGGATAAACACAAATTTGTTATCCATTCCAGTTTCTCCAGTACAGATTGTGAGCTAATTATTCTGTAAATAATAAGTTTATATTTTCTGTAAATATATATTCTGTAACTCATTAGTTAACAACAAAATAATTTAGAATCATTAAGGATGGATAAACACAAATGTATACACATACTCTCTTCATTCTGAAGTCTAACACATAAAAAGTGACACAGTGGTGACACAGACGGTGACACAGGTTACCAAAAGCCCCAGTCACACAGATTTCTGTGAGTCCAAATGGTAGTGGTGTATTATGCAGTACACAGTGGATCTATAGACAAACACAGAGGTTACACAGGTTACCAAAAGCCCCAGTCACACAGATTTCTGTGAGTCCAAATGGTAGTGGTGTATAGTGCAGTACACAGTGGATCTATAGACAAACACAGAGGTTACATAGAGTGAGTTCCTGGCAAAGATGCTGATGAAAACCCAAGCCACACGACTGGTAACCTGGAGAAGCAATACAACATATACTCGAATAATTATTTGGATCAGCATGACATACGTTTGACCTGGAAATCAAATAGTGAGGAAAGTGCTTTTATAATGTCCTATAACATACATGTATGTCCAATGAACTTTTAAAGTAAATAAATGTTTCCTCCAGCAAACAAGCATAAACCTCTTATTCAGCCCCTATTGAGAAACAGCTAGTATAAGCTTCAGTAAAACTCTTATTCAGCCCCTATTGAGAAACAGCTAGTATAAGCTTCAGTAAAACTCTTATTCAGCCCCTATTGAGAAACAGCTACAGTATAAGGTTCAGTGCATCAGTAAAACTCTTTTTCAGCCCCTATTGAGAAACAGCTACAGAATAAGGTTCAGTAACTGAACTACAGACTGAATGAGAAGCTTGTCTGTCTCTCTGTGTTAACATCTTAAGTTTATAGGCAGTGTGTGTGTGTGTGTGTGTGTGTTTGTGTGTGTGTGTGTGTGTGTGTGTGTGTGTGACTGTCACTGTGTGAAGTCACAACCTGCTAAATACCCTACCTGTTTGTGTGTGTGTGCGTGTGTGTGTGTGTGTGTGTGTGTGTGTGTGTGTGTGAGAGAGAGAGAGTGTGTGTGTGTTTGAAGTCCCTTAATGCCAGTCTCTACATTAGGTCGAGAGGCCTGTTGTTTAAGCATGAGTTCTACAAGTGTTCAGTCTTGATGATGCCTGATATTTGTCTTCAACACTAAAACCTTATAACTCTATACTGTATAACAGACTACCCAGACTCAAAGCAATTGTCTAAATACTATTTTCACACATAACAGTTCATGGCAGTTAGAGATTATAGTGTAGTTTGTCTTGGCCTCGTCAGGGCACAGGGCATCCAGCAATAGTATGTTCTAAAAGGAATAGTTCACCTCCTTATGAAAATTGGTTATTCACCCCCGTACCTGGAGCAAATTGTAAACTCAACTCACTGGATAAGACTCATTTTGCAGTTTAATTATTGCACACACAAAAAAACCGTACACTTCTGTGTCTTCTATTAAGAGGATCCTGAACTACCCTCTTAGATGCACACGTCAAAGCACTTTTTAGTACTTCACTCAGCATTCAGTTCTTTACACCTCCAACAAATGCAATATTGGATGGAGATTAACTAAGGTGAGGGACTTAGTGGACCAGAAGGGATGTGAATGAAGTGAGAAAAGGTTAAGATTAGGTGGTTCTTTGTGTGCTTATTCTGATGTTATGGATTGTGTATTATGTACAAAAAATACAATTTTGAGTGTGAAAAATCTAACAAAACGTTCAAAGTGTGCAAAATGTACTTTTGCAAAAAAGATTATGATGGTTTGCATATTGGGTAAGACACAAAAATAGGCAAAAGTTATAAAAAATTGTGTCTATTCCATCAGAGAAAGATTTTTTTTTTTTTACTTGTCTGAGATTCATGGAAAATATACTATAAGATGTATATGTCTTTGTTTCAATAATGCATGTTTACTGTGTGCTTTCAGCCACTCCCTTCAGATTACACAAAACAAAGACGAAAGGATATACAAACTTGTCATATTATGATAAACGTGAGGCATTTTATTATCAATTAATACATTTAATGTGTGTAAAGAGCTTTGTAAGAAATGTAATATTACACATTTTTACGCATATTTTCAGACAAATATGAGTCTGTATGGAGCATGAAATACGTACATTTCTTTTATTCTTTACTTATAGTTATGTCAAATCATTTCAAAGGCCTGTTCATATTTGACTGACATTGAATAAACATGAGAAGAGAGCTTGGTGAAGAATAGCAGTAGTGGAATAAGGGCTGAACAGCATGGTCTCGACTCTCAGTGTGCAGTTACAGAGGGCTTAACCCTTTGTGTTCCGCACCTGAGTTAGAGAGGAACAGCACTCAGGTCGTAGATCAGGGGGCTCAGGCAGAATGAGAACAAAGAGACAGTTAGCATAGCGCAGGTCCATGAAGAGACGACTTTTACAATACAACAAAATCTCCTAATGTGCAGTTACAGTGGGCTTAACCTTTTGTGTTCCACACCTTAGATAGAAGAGGAATAACGGTCTCACAGCGTCGTCTCTCAGGCCGTAGATCAGGGGGCTCAGACACCGAGGCAGCATGTGCACAACCACGAAGTTCATGAATCGCAGGTCCTGGAAGAGCTCGTTGTTGGGGATTCTGGCTAAGAGAGTCTCTATGGTGCCGTACAGCAGGCTGAGCAGACACAGAATCAACTGGACCAGGTGCAGTAGGACCGTCCTACGGGCCTTCTGGGCCGAGTCTTTGTCCCCCGACATGGCACGCGCCGCTAATATCACATTGATGTATGTGAAGATGATTATTAAAGTCACGCCAACGAAAGAGACTCCGTTTACCGCCTGGAACATTTCCATCTGCCACTTGTTTATTACAAACATCTCTCGGAAGCAGAACATTCGTCCCGAGTAAAACAGGGGGTCGGTGATCATCCCGTACAGTATATCTATGAATGGACAGATTGAGGACAGCATCCACATCACCCCAATAGCAACAGAAGTTGTGTTTTGTGTCACCATCTCGCTGTGTCTCAGCGGGAAGCAAATAGCAACGTAGCGCTCCAGTGACATCACAGCGATGTTTAAGGCGGCGTTGCGGTAGGTGACTGTGGAGGCGTAGACGATCAGAGCACAGAGACCTTTGGTGAGCTGGAGCAGGAAGATGACAAATACAAAGAGCAGAGCGGTAGCCACCATCTGCACCGTGTCGTTGCAGAGCATGTGGGCAAAGAGGATGTAGCGCGGCAGCTCTCTGAACACAGGCTTGCTCATGATGGTGTAAAACATCAGGGTGTTGATGTAGATGAAGAGGAGAGAGACGACGACGAACACGGCGAACTTGGTCATCCCGCCTCCATTGATCAGCTGGGTGTAGATCAGCTGCTGCAGCAGCTCCACCTCTGAGCTGGCAGACTGATTATTCTCCATGAGGCCCCTCACACACACACACACACACACACACACACACACTTGCACTAACACCCTTGGTGCTGCTTACACAGGCTGCATCACAGTCAGACACGTAGAGGATTGTTACCCAACCATGGTGACGTATATAGTGAACAATACGGCAGATTTCATACAACAGTAGAACAAAAACTTTAGAGGAGAACACACACAGATGAACAAAATAGATTGATTAGATCACAAGATGGATAATAAAATGGAATGAATAGCTTATTCTTTACATTTCATACAACTGTAAATTTTGTCTTTTGGAGGAGAACACACAAGATGAACAGATTAGATGTTGCCCCTTGGAGAAGGAGAAAATGAACGAACAAACAGATTATTCTTTACGGCAGATTTCTAACAACTGTAGATTATTCTCTCGAAGAAAATAGACAGGATGAACAGATCAGATTATGCCCTTTGCAGGAGGAGAGCGCAAGTGAACAGGTTAGATTATGCCCTTTGCAGAGGGAGAGCGCAAGTGAACAGGTTAGATTATGCCCTTTGCAGAAGGAGAGTGCAAGTGAACAGACTATTCTTTGCAAATACACATATAACAATCCAAGCTATTCTGCAGGCAGCATTGATCAGTGACATTGCATACATTCTTATGATAATCTGAATCAACATGATGGCAAAAGCTCTGCTCTAAAACCACATAATTTTCAAAAACGTTACTGGCTACCATCTGCAAAAGTAAAATGTTCAATTATAATAAAATGATAAAATATCTACACATTTTTGCCAGACAAAAATCAGTCCTTGTGAAGTGACATCCAGTGTCTGCATACAGTATACTGTATATGTGGTCCAGACTGGAGGTGTAAGAGCCTGCTGGTGTCTTCCCTCACAGAGACAGAGACTTCTGTCCTTCATCCACACTGGACACACTCATTTATAGGCACCTGGTGTGTGTGTGTGTGTGTGTGTGTGTGTGTGTGTGTGTGTGTTGATCATCTGATGCCTAAGTGCTTGTGTGTGTGTCTGTCTGTGTGTATGTGATTGTCTATGTTGGTGAGTATGTGCTATCATCAGGTACCCATGTCTGTGTGTGTGGCGCCACCTCCTGGAGGAATGAGGTAATGGCAGGGTCAGCCAGGGGGCTGTGTGTGTGTGTGTGTGTGTTCTCCATCCACAACAGGAAGATTCCTACTGAGGTCTATTGGCAGTAAGGTCCACCCTTCTCCTGCTGTTAACTGCTGCAGTTCTCTCAGACATGCCCAATTTGGGGCACAATTATCCCCAACTGGCCGACTAATTCCAACCGGCCAACTCAGTCCAACTGTCCAACTCGGCCCAATGCAGTCCAACTGGCCAACTCAGACTAAGTCAGCCCAACTGTCCATCTTGGCTTGTCCAGCAGACTCTCACAGACTCTCAATCTTTTATAGAGAGAAAGGTAGAAAAGGTTTGAAAACTAGGCTACTGTTCTAAACTTCTTCAAGTCTGGGCACTAAAATAGTAGCCTACATGCCTGTGTGTGTGTAGCAACCAATAATGCTATAATGGACATAAACAAAACCAACAAGAAGTAAGAATTTGCCAATAGCTTTTTTTATTTATCTCATAATGTAATATGTTCTTTTTACCAGTAAAGGTTTTTTTTGCAAATGTTGTAGTAAAAGGTTCGATTACAAATTCTATCAGCATTTTATGAGCAAGTGTAAAAGCTCCAATGCCTTCAGCCCTTCACCTATATGCCAGTCAGTCATTTGTGCTGTGCTCTGGCAGTCATAACAACGAACAGGCGTCTCCAATGTCTGTGGACCGTGTCTGTTTTTGGTGGTCTGTCCCTAGTAAAACACAAGAAAACACACTTTTGAAGCTAAAACATGTCTTATTTTTATTAAAGTACCTGTAGAAATAATAATGGCCACCATATTTCAGGATAATTCAGTCAAATGTCCATGACTGTTATGTCTCTGTTCTGGTCTTGGTGTCTGGTCACATACCTTGGCATTATTCTTGAATATATACTGCCTTGCTATATACCTAAGGGTGACATACAAATAAGCTTTTCAAACGACCTAAAGATGAAATACAGCACATAAGCTTACAAGCACATTTGACACTTATTACTTCCATAACACAGAACTGCAGTAGCTCAGTGCGTTCTCATGTTGGAGATTTTGGGTTGTTGACAATAACCTGGTCTGTCCAAAAACTAGAACACATTTGGGCCATCAAGGATTTTAAAATATACTTTATTCTCCAACATTACACCAAATAACTACCGGAGGACAGTGGGAAATTGTGTGTAGAAAAACAGATAGTTTTTACCTGTCTTAGACTCAGGCTGAGCCATGCGGTGGGTGCCTGTGGTGTTTGGTGTTGGGTGTTCATTTGGTGCTGAACAGAAACTGTATGTATAACAGGACACACCCTATTTAGTATAGACATAGAAATGCAGGCTAGGGGTCTATACATTATGTGTAGGGATTGATATCGTAATCTAAGGATTATTTATTGGGATTTGTACAGTTCTAATATTCTCCTCTGAGGAGAAAACGCATCTCTATCTCTTACAAATATTTTGCAATAGTTTTAGAATTTGCTAGAAGTGTACATAGAAGTGTACATATACTGGCTCTGTCATCCATTGTTTCCCCATGACTGAGATAGTCCAAAATAGCTACAACAATATGTCATGGTGTGCCACACACACACACATACACACTCACACACACACACACACACACACACACACATGGTGTCATGGTGATCTCAGTGACAGTGACTACATTGGTGCCTGGCCTCTCAGTGTGCAGTTACAGAGGGCTTGACTTTGTTGGCTCCACACCTGACATAGTAGAGGAATAAGGGCCGAACAGCATCGTCTCTCAGGCCGTAGATCAGGGGGCTCAGACACCGAGGCAGGATGAGAATAAAAAGATAGTTGGCGTAGCGCAGGTCCATAAACAAACGACTGCTGCTGGTCAGGGCCAAGGCTCTCTCTATGATGCCGTACAGGAAGGAGTTGAGACACAGGCCCAGCTGGATGAGATGCAGCAGAAGCGTCTTGTGGGCTCTCTTCGCCGACTCTTTATCGCTTGCAGCCGAGCGACGGGCCGCAAGCATCACGCTGATGTATGTGTAGACGATGATCAGCGTCACGAACACGAAGTAGGCGGCATTGAAGCCTTGGAACGCCTCGGCCTGCCACGCCGCCATGAAGATTCGCTCGCGCGTGCAGAACATACGCTGGCCCGCGAAACGCCCGTCCATCGCCAGCGCGTACAGGATGTCGATCACCACGTTTATGCCGCCCAGGAACCAGATGAGCAGGATGGCGAGGGCCGTGGATGTGGGCGTGGCCACAGTGGCGTGGTGCAGGGGGAAGCAAATAGCCACGTAGCGCTCCAGTGACATCACGGCCAGGTTGAGCGGCGCGTTGAGAAAGGTGGCGCTGGAGACGAAGAGCGCCAGGCAGCAGGCGGCCTTGTGGATCTGCATGTAGGACATGGACAGGATGTAGAGCAGCGACGTGAACAGCAGCTGGATGGAGTCGTTACAGAGCATGTGCGAGAAAAGAACGTAGCGAGGCGTCTCACGGAACACACGCTTGCGGCTGAGCGTGAAGAGCAGGAGGCAGTTGACCCAGACGAACAGAGCCGACATGACGATGGCCACGGCTAGCTTGGTCAGCGGACCCTCTGTGAGCTGCACCTGGAACATCTGCTGGTGCACGAAGATCACCTGCTGGGACGAGGAGTTAGGAGCGTCTGCCATCACTGCACACAGGAGTGATGTCAGTAATAATGCAGGGGCCAGTATATTAGCACTAGTGATGTCAGTAATAATGCAGGGGCCAGTATATTAGCACTAAGTCAATATAAATACCTGCTGTGTTCAGGACTAATGTTATATCAATATCATTAACAATGCAGGGGCCAGTGTTCAGGACTAAGTCAATATAAATACCTGCACTACTACAAAGGGCTAATGTTCAGGACTAATGTTATATCAATATCAGCAATAATGCAAGGGCCAGTGTTCAGGACTAATGTTATATCAATATCAGCAATAATGCAAGGGCCAGTGTTCAGCTACAATGCTATAGCAATGACAGACCTAATGCACAGGCCAGTAGCCTATATTAGCACTAAGTCAATATCAATACCAGCACTGCTGCAAAGGATCAGTGTTCAGCACTAATTCAATATCAATATCAGAAACTAAATCAATAGCAATGTCAGAACTAATGCAAGGGCAAGTGTTTAGGACAGATATACAATTACCAACACAAGTACAGAAGACAAATATGATGGCAGATTTCAGGACAAAATCATCAAAACAAAATAAGACAAAACAAGATGACAAATATTTTTTTACAATATCTAAACAACAACATATCAGTCAAAATATCAATAACAGATTTCACTTATAAATCTGAATGAACAGCAGATCATTATGCTATAGACACATTAAATAGCAAATGTACTAAACTGGGTGCTGGCTATTATTACCCTAATGTTCCACAGTGAGAGGATATCACAGAAGGTACACAGTTACCCAAATAAAAACACATCTGAGCCTTTCATAACACAATGTTTTTTGCCTCTGGATCACAGATGTCCCCCCATAAAGACAGACTTTGGGGGGGTACAGAGTATTCATATACACAGTATTCAGCCCAGTGAGCTCTCCCACCCCTGAACAACACAGACCAAAAAACCCTTTACATAATAATTACTCAAGGAAATTGTGAAGTCATGCGACCATAAACAAACTGAGCAACAGTTGAATATTTACACGGATCAGAGTCTCAGAGTTGATTAATGTGCAAACACAAACAAACCAAGTAACATAATGGGTGTTCAGAAAGATCAGAGGCTCTAGTAGAGTCTAGTAATGCAGTGTGTGTTTACATGGATCAGTCTCAGGTAGACTTGATTAATGTACAAATCACAAACAAACTGAAGAACACAATGTATGTTTACACAGATAAGAGTCTCAGGGAAAGGAGTTGAGTGTTGTACATACACAAACAGACTGAGTAATATGTTTTCATGAATCAGAACCTCAGTCTCAAGTAGAGTTGCTAAATGTAGACTATAAACAGAAAAAGAGTAACAAAAGTGTGTTTACACGAATCAGAGTCTCCGTTAGAGTTGATAAATGTATAAACACAAACAACCCAAGTAACACAGACAATGTGTGTTTACACAGATCAACAGTCTCAGCTAGAGTTGATAAATGCATAAACAGAAGAAAAAATTACAGTAAGTGTCTCAGGTAGAGTTGATAAATGTACAGACACAAACAGACCAAGTGACACAGTAAGAGTTTACACAAATCAGAGTAGAGTTGATAAATGTACAGACACAAACAGACCAAGTGACACAGTAAGTGTTTACACAAATCAGAGTAGAGTTGATAAATGTACAGACACAAACAGACCAAGTGACACAGTAAGTGTTTTCACAAATCAGAGTCTCAGGTATAAATGTACAGACACAAACAGACCAAGTGACACAGTAAGAGTTTACACAGATCAAAGGCACAGGTCGAGTTGAGTAGTTGTGAATCTCAGAGCAGCCGCCCCATTCAGTGCCTGTTCAAATATAGTCCTGTTAGTCTGGTCGAGGACCCCCCTGCCTGGTCATCTGTCAGACAGAGACCCCACTGCCTGAGTTTTATGGGGTGGTGGTCGCTATGGCAACCCTGTGTGGGAGGGTAGGATGTGTGTTGTGCACTCAGGTACATGTGTTCCTATTCTGTGTGTGGTAATAGCAAGTCTGGTAGAAATTACATGTCAGCACGCTAGGTATTTAATGCAGAAAAAATATTACAAAATTGTAAAATATTGTTCCGTTTAATTTTTCTTGCACCATTTTCCGTTGATTTTTTTTTTTAGAGGCAGGGTGCTAGTGTGAAAAGTCCAACTCCCCTCTTGCCTTCTCTCATAACCATTACCTGGTAGAGCAGTTTCTCACTTTAACCATGTGTCACTGTACTGCTGCAGGCCTATATTAATGACTTTAACCATGTGTCACTGTACTGCTGCAGGCCTATATTAATGACTTTAACCATGTGTCACTGTACTGCTGCAGGCCTATATTAATGACTTTAACCATGTGTCACTGTACTGCTGCAGGCCTATATTAATGACTTTAACCATCTGTCACTGTACTGCTGCAGGCCTATATTAATGACTTTAACCATGTGTCACTGTACTGCTGCAGGCCTATATTAATGACTTTAACCATGTGTCACTGTACTGCTGCAGGCCTATATTAATGACTTTAACCATGTGTCACTGTACTGCTGCTTATGTTAATGACTTTAATATCATGTGTTACTGTACTGCACTGCAGGCCTATGTTATTGACTTTAATCAGGCATCACTGATTATTATCTGGGCCTGTATTATTTGTGAATCATGTGTCAGTGGTTATTATTTTGAGCCCATGTAACTTACTTAAAGTGTTGCTCCTGAGTGATTTCGAGCATAGCCCTGTTGAATGAGCTTGCTAAATGCTCTAAATAGCAAGTAGAACAAAATAATTTGGAACAACAGAGACCGAACGCAAGAAGGGAACAAGCACTTTACACTGAGTCATCGGAACCTCAGATCTTGTGCAGTTAGAAGTCTCGTGCAGCAGGGTTATACTTGAAATAACTCTATTTTGGGCCTATGCTCTTTACTTTAATCATGTGTTAATGGGCCTGTTACTTTAATAACATACAGTCGGTCCAAAACGCTCACTGTTTATTATCTGTCTGTCCACAGGACTGTTACCGGCCTGCTGTAGTCTGTTGTGTTTCTGTTTCTTACTGCAATGAAGGTGACCTCAAATAGATTTAGTCTGAGCTCACATATGAATCCAGTCATTACTAAAGTAAAGTGTGAATATGGTCAGAATGCCACCAGAATTGCACAACTGTTATAAGGATTGATGACCACCAGGGGTCAGTATTGTACATGCACAGCTTGATTGACAGGTATAGGTTGCAATTGCACAACACTTTTCTGATTGTAAGCTACACTGTGTTTCTGTTGCTGTTTCTTGCTTTAGTTTCAGATCTGTGATGCCAATGTCCCAATAACGGGATTATGGAACAGACTGCTTACTGCTTATTTGCCCAAGTCCTGTTGATTCTACAAAACTGCTTTATTAGGCCTGTTTCCACTGCAGGGCCTATAGGCACACTACCCAGGTAACAGGAACTTTTTCAGAACCGTCCACTTCTTAAGCCCTTTTAGCCATCCTGTCTCCACTGCTAAAATGAACTACAGAACCTTTCATATATCAGCCCTAATAACCTCTGTAGCACCTGTTCTCTCTGCCAGCTGCATAAACCATTTAAAAGCCATTTAAAAATCATTTTACTTTGGTTTCACACCTCATTCAAACCTCAGACCACTGCAGGCAGCAAAAGTTCCAGGGCCATTGAGAAGTTCCTACCCCTAAGCAGGTACTTACTTCGGCCCTGTAAAAGTCCTGGTAAAGGTTCCTACAGGGCCATTCACTGCATTTGAAAATTACCCTTAAGTTCCTGCAGCTAATTTTAGTGTTTAACCAGTGCCAAATTTAGCAGTCGTGAAATTTTGAAACATTTTGCTACAGTTCCCATTCATCTCTATGGGTGACGTATAAAATGTTTTGTAATGTTATGTCATCTTGAAAACGCCACAGGTTACATACAGTACAGCTGCCTATTTGCCAAGCTCAGATTTCCCAAACTCTCAAATGAAAGTTAGCTCAGGTAGGTAAGACACACAGGTGTAAGTATGAGATTGATGAGACTCAGACAATAACAACTACTACACAACTACACAAACACTACACTACTTGAAATGGCAACACAAACAGTACTTGTGGGCTGCAACTTTTCAAAGGCAAATATTCTGGCTGGACTACAACTGTCAGTGATATCAAACATGATTCCTTCATGTCTGGTGACATATCAGGGCCATTTTATGATTATTTGGAGTACATTTGTTACAAACTGCTCCTTTAACTTTATAACCTTAACAGTGAAATGTAATGTAGGCCTAAAAGGTGCTTAGTGCAAACAAGACTAGATACTGAAGTAGGCCCTGGTAACATCTTGTACAACCATGTAGTCAGATTTCAAATAAAATGTCCTCTTCAAACAGCACTATGGGTGCCCTTCTAATGATGTCATTATCAGCCACCTTAGTGACTTGGTCAAT
>JAODXP020000020.1:4849103-4864103 GCA_027497455.2 Sardinella longiceps | reverse complement strand
ACAAACAATTTCCTGATTCTCAATCTCCCTCTCCACATTCCTAACCCTTCTCTACATTGGCCAGAGCTACAGCCAGTGTTAGCACAGGGACAGGGAACTGAGTCATGTTCACAACTAGTAGAAGCAGACGGTGAATTAAAAACTCAAAGAGGTCTAAAGATCGCCTTCTCTTTATTATTCTGTCCATCCTCTATTGTGTCCCGCTTTTACTTTTAAACATGCTTCATCCGTACATATTCTCGTACACAACCAACAGAGAAGCCATGCGCACTTCTTCCCTAGTCCACTGACAGCTGACGCAGCAGGACGATGGCTTTCATACTAAACTACCCATCATGCATTGCACTTTTTGCAAATTGCAAAATGTAAAAACAACCATTCTAAATACATAACAGCTTAGTTTTGCTCGAAAACCTTGTAATTTAGTTTATTTTAAGTGTCTTTAAGGAATTTAAAAGATTATTATTTTTTATATATATATAAATAACCATGATAAGAATGATAAGCAAAGACAAGGGGTATATAATGTAATGCACAACTGAATGTCTTTCACTGTTTTCAGACTTGTCTGCTGCAATGCAACTAAAGTGTGGTCAAGAAAATTTTCGTGATGCAGTTGAAGGTTGATGAAGGGGCCCCTCCTCCATAGTGGGAGGGCCCTGGGCCCAGGGGCGGTGGCCCTGCCCGCCCCCCTATAGCTCCGCCCCTGCACACACACACACACACTAGGGTGACCACCTGTCCTGCTTTGCGTTGGATTGTACAGCAATTTTACCCTTTGTCCCGCGTCACGCAAATTGAACATCAGTCCCGCATGTTTTGTTTCTGTTCAGAGAAGCGCAAGTTGACAGTTTGACCAACCAAGCTATTAAAGCGCGCAAACACCTTCACAACTTTGAAAGTAATTCTCAAATCTGAGAGCACGCTGTCAGGTCCGACTTCAGTTCGGATTTCGGATATGTTGCCACGAAAAAGAATATATAGGCCTACGCTTTCAGTTACGATTGTAGAAAGCCTCTTGGTTGTCAGTGGATGGAGAGAGAGAGAGAGTTTCTGCGCTGTGGGCACGATCACGCACAGCTTATTATGGTTTTATGCATATGTGCGCCAAAGGATAGGCTAAAAGCTTTATCATTAGCTACATTCGTTTAATATAAGCTGCAACTCGAGAATTAATATAAGACAAGGTATTGTAGCCCGCTACTTCTTGAATTTCCCACGAGATGAAAAAAATACTTATCTCTATTTTTGCAATGGCATTTTCATGGAACTTGGTGAGACGTCACCATTTCTTTTGAAAATAATGATCAAACATGCAGATTTAGACCTGGCATATTATTTTGCACAGAAATAGCCTAGTTAAACTTGAAGCCAAGGCTTAATATTTTTGTGTGTCTTGCATATTAAGTTGAGTTTGATTCTATACCTAATTTCTGAGAGCTTACTTTTAATTGCAAAATCTTTTAGAGATTTTTTTAATTTTTTTATATACTTTAAGCTGTCAACCTGTCAGCATCTGTAGCCTATCATTTGGTCTGTGGAGATGATCAGGGCTGGACTGGGACCAAAAACTGGCATGTTATTTTTGGCCATGGTGGCCCAGCATGATTCTATTCAATAATAACTTCATGACGAGCTAAAATAACACTTTGAATTAAACACATTGCATTAACATGATAGATTTAATTGGACTAGCCCAATATCTTGAACAAATTAAGACAGTCCTGGCCCAAACATGACCATTGGCCCAACGTATGCCATATCTTAAAGTTAATACGTCTGTCCCACATTGTCCCACTTAAACATGCTACATGTCCCACATTTTGTCTGTTTGGAGGTGGTCACCCTAACACACACACACACTAGGAAGAAAAGAAGGGAAGTCTGCAGTGAAGTTCATAGTTTCACTTTCTGCTTGTGGTCTCATCCCACAGATGTGCTGGAGAAACCCATGGAGTTCCCCTCTTCAGAGCCAGGAAAACTCCTAGTGGTAGAGAACACTAAATCTATTCCATATGGGAGCAAGCAAGGCAAGGTCTTCCTTACAGCAATTGCTACTAGCTCCCCTCAGTTTAGGGTTAGCAAAGGTGCCATACGAGCGTTGTGGGCACTTTGGTGGTTAAATGGCTGATTACTAACCTGAGGTTTCATTTCATTCTGCAAAGCAATAATAATCAGGGGTGGACTGGCAATATGGCACGCAGGGCAAATGCTCGGTGGGCTGACACACTATTTGGGCTGACGGCCCTGACATGTTCGCTGTAACTGTAATCATAGACTTATTTTCTAATGGTCTGACCAGTATGGTGGGCATGGTCTTGTTCCAAATGCCAGGACCGATTTTTTGTCCCAGTCACACTCCTGTATGAAAGTGAATGTAATTGTATTTGTACAAAGTGTAAAGTGTAAAAAGGGTAAAGTGTGTCAAAAAACACACTAAATGTACCTAGCCTTTTTGACGTTTGAATCTTGTAAACATAAGTATTGGCCACGTAAAACTAAGACAGTGATCATGATACATCTTAAGCTGTATCAGCCCAGTACGGTAATCTTTGCCTCAAATCACTGGTCCTCGTCTGGATGCCAAGCATCAAAAGACTTCCTGTCTCTCTGTCTGTCTGTACACATCCCATGCTTTGCACTCCCAAGACTGGATTATTTCACTGAGTGTTTCTCAAAGTCGAGAATGCTTCCTAGGTAGCACACTCGCCTTTGAAGTCGTACACTTCTAAAACGAGATTCAGTGCATCCTTGAAAAATCTATGAACAAAGGCCTCTGTCCTCGCTAGAATCCTTGACATTGGAACAGTACTTGGGGATAGACAGTGACGTGGAATGCTCGAGAAAGCACCCTTCCAAGCATGCCTTCTCCACTTTGAGAAACACTCACTGTATGTTTTTTCAGTGTTTTCAGGGGGCTGGCAGCTGTGGATTAAGAGCAGATGCTTCCAATGTGAGACAGAAGTGAAATGGTGCAGGAACACATGGGAAACAGAAACTAATCACTGCTAAGAGGGATTCCCACAGCATGACTGGAGTTTCACTTTCAATTTGAGTAAACTATAAATGGATGCTGCAGCTGGACCACCATTCAGACACACGGCCTGTCTGGATACTGCCCGACACAGCCTGGATACTGCCCGACACAGCCTGGACACTGCCCGACACAGTCTGCCTTCTCCTCTTCAGATGGTAAATCTCACATCTATCTCCTTTTCATTGAGCTCAAGGCTGCTTATTAGTTAGTTAAATATGAGATGTAAAGTGTTTAGTAGTTGTTTAAATATGAAAAGTAACATTTTTTGTTCTGTTTCCTATGTTGTTTGTTAGTTATTTATATATGAAAAGTAAAGTGTGTTCTCTCTATGTTCTCATAGACATCATGGACTCATCACCATCTCACCGCCAGTGCACCATACAGATCAGTAACCATAGCAACTACACTCTGTGTGAGCCCAGGTGCGGACATGAGCTTTTCTCATACTATACTATGCAAATTAAAATCATGTTTTAATTTAAAGGCCAATTCAGACTGAAGATCCGCAACAAGATGAAACGGTTTTAGAGAGTAGTTGCGGCGGTGTGAATCAATTGTCGCAAAAGATTTAACATGTCAAATCGCACTTTCTGAGTTTTAGAACGTCCAGGTTTTTAGAACATCACAGCCCGTCTTGTTGCAGATCTTTGGTCTGTAGTCACCTTAAGACGTGTAGATAGATGGACACTAGGACACTGTAATTTGGAATATATTTTTTATACTTTCTGTTAAGGTAGCAAAATATTTTCCAGGTGCAAAACAGTACGGCTATATTTACATTGAAAAGTACAGTCTTACTGAGGTGTAAAGACTGTTATTTTGAAATGGTTGAAATTCATTGACATATTCCCACTGTTTGTTCAACTAGTGTGCATATCTACAGCGGACAGTGTGACACCCCCCTTCCAACCTCCCTCCTTCCCTCCGAGGTCGGCAGCGCTCTGTTTGCTAAGACTTCACACACAGCCTGCGGATCAGTGGGAGTTTTCACTTACAACCTCCAAAATGAATCCACAAAGCAGACAGAGAAGAAGCTAGCCGTCATGTTCTCCAATCCGTATGACTTCAGCTACTACTCCAACTGGCACGCAGTGGGAGTCTTTGGCAAAGACACACGCTGTGATTACAGTCTCTATGAGAAGATGTACTACAAAGACCCTGACGGGTTTGTTAGAAGTAGGGCAAGTGGCCCACGCCTGCTGTACAAGGAGGATGACCTCACCATCATGTCCACAATGACGGACACATGCCAGCCGAGGCTGATTGTAGAAGTATGCAGCAGCAGTTGCAATGAAACAGCCACAATGACAGCCACATGCCAGCCAGTGTTAAAGGCAGAGGTAAACAGTAGCTGCAGCAATGAGACAGTCACACCCCAGAAGGAAGATGACATTACTATTAAATCCACAAACGACTGCCAGCTGATGCTAGAGGCAGAGGTAAACAGTAGCTGCAGCAGTGGGACAGTCACACCCCAAAAGAAGCCTGCGTCATGCTCACGCTTCTGCTTTCCCTGTTGCTACAGAAGTACTGCAGAAGCTGATGAGGGTTGATGAAGGTGTGGTGGAACAGACATGTTTGATGAACACAATATGTATTCTAGCACTCAAATCTAACAATCATTAACTCACATTTATTGAAGTACAGTATATTAAATATTGGGGAAAAAAATAGGATATTCAAAAAATTAAAAACTTTAGAGAAAACTGAAATGTTAGTGTATAGGCTATCAGTTTCCACTAATATATTGGGTTCATTGTGCAGTTGGGGTTTACAGTGAGGGGGTTTGAACACTACAGTTATCTGGGGAAGCACACACACACACACAACCACTGGCATTCTATTTTTTATGTAAACAAACAAAATTGTATCGGTTATTCATACGTGTAGCTAATTCTGCTGTTATTGTCAATTAAAAAATGAAGACATTCATGACTATTTTGTAATCTTTGCATTTCTAGTTTTGTTCTTTATTAAAAGCAGCTGGTGAAGACATGTGACAGTAAAAACGAGAGGTTTGCAGAACACAACATAATTCTATCAGTATTCTTCTGTCTGTGTATCAGCACTTATGAAATATAGTGGGCAAAACAAGCAACAGTCAAGGCAGAGGCATTCACTTCAAGTTCAGGTTAAATCCCTAAAGGATGTATGATTATATTGTAAGGTCTGTTCCGTTTTTACTGTAAGCTAATGCATTTACAGTGGGCCTACTGTATATATTTTTGTTTTTATAAAACCAATAAACGATATAATAAAGTAAATCCCACAGTTCTTTCTGCTTTGAGAAAAAAAAGTCTTTCAGAGTTCTTTGGTGAGTACTAAACATTTATAAAGTAATAAATAAAAGAATGCACACACCCTTGGAGGTGCTGCAAAGGCCACAGTGCCTAAACGTTGGTTAATAAAGAAAGAAAATACAGACTTGAGTGTGTGCTATATCTTTCGTACTCAGAGTAAACAGTTCCCACAGACACTTCAGTGTGGACAGTAACTAAAGCATTTTATTCTGGCATTCCGTTAGACCTCCTCAACTCCACTATGTTTGTTTGGCTCCAGTTTGGAGAAGCACATTCCTGGATCAGATGTTCACAATTTACTGTGGTCTGTGTAGCCATGTGTACATTTTCCCCCTGCATGGAAACTAGGGTAACTAGGGGATGCTTAAAGTAGCCTATTGCCTACTTTACACACTATTGAAATGAGATGATAGTACAATTATTTGTGTTTAAAATTATTCTAATATCTCATATTTTAGCCACAATAATTCACCTTAAAAATACATATAAATGTACTGTATAATGGGAAGGCTGCTGCTGAATGTGCAACATGCTCCCCCTTGTGTTCATTATGTGAAGTGCAGGGAGATTATCATCTGTGTCTCTGAGAATTACAGCCTATAACCAGGGTTAAAAGCATAAGTCACATACTGTACATCACCTGAAAGCTATTGACTCTTTATTTTTATTGACTATTTACTCTTTCTACTGACAAAGTAGTAAAGTTCCCATATTATGCCCTTTTCACAACAAGTTTACAAGGATCTCCACTGAACATGTTTAGATTAGGAGTTATTGCCTCTCGATGGAATGCCACTTTAGGCCTCTAGGCTGTCAGCCATATCTTCACCACAAGATGGCAGCATATTTGCAACAGCGTTTTAACAGAGTCCCTTCTGAGTAGTGTTTCTTCTTTCATTTCATTCACAGTATGTAGCCACCCACATCCACCCCTCACTATTTTCTTTTTTTTTAATTCATCAACTACATTCTATATATTTCCACACACCAAACAATTTACTGAACTACCCTAAAAAAAATATTCTTTACAACATGGGCTTTCAACAGGGGGTCCGTGATGACAATCCAGGGGGTCCATGACATGGGTTCCAGTTACAACTTAGTGTGACTGAACTTGACATTTGAAAACTTCACTTGAGAAATAAGCACAGCTTAAGACTCTAAATGCTCTCCCGCACCACAGGGCTATTTATTCGCGACATTTCTCTTTTAAACACAACAAAATATTTTCATCCATGCCTACCCTGTCCCCCCCAGTTGTAAAAGCCTATCTGCACACATAGCAATTCCATATCCAGAAGATCCATCTGTCATCTGGTCTGTAGGATAACATTGGGTACAAGGGAGTAACAGTGTCAGGTTACAAGAGACCACGAAAGAACCCAGAAGTGACCCTTGAGGTCACATAACAGGCCTTTAACATAAGATTAGTCATTCGCATGTAAACAAGACTTTACACACCATAGAAGTGTGATTCTATTTACTGCAGTAGGTGATCCTAAAATTTCTTACCAGTCAGGGAAAATGCGTTGAAAATTGAAATTCTACTCATCATTTGATTAGGAATAGTGTCTGGTAAGCTGGACACATCTCAGGGGGCATGAGTGCTCTTAAATGAGCTCAGCTAAAAATGCCTTTTCACTCAACCAAAGGTAGAATTGCTTTTATTTTTAAAGCAGTAAAAAGTACAAAATGCAACAAGAAGAATATATGGGTATTGGGTATTGGAAAAGGGATAACATGGGTATTGAAAAAGGGATAACAGTCATTATTTGTAAAGCACACATAATTGTCTGGAACAAAGCTTTAGCTCGGCAGTTGATTCCATTTTCTAGTTTCAGTTCCTCAGGTGTTTTGTTACAACAGTAAACTGTTCTTATTCAACATTGACAAAAGGGGTAGAAAAAAAAAAAATGCTTCTTAAAGGGGTGCTCCGAAGTGATTTCAAGCATAGCCCTATTGAACGAGCCTACTAAATGCACTTGTTAGCGAGTCGAACAAAATAATTTGGAACAGCACGGATCGAACGAGAACACAGAGGTGAACAAGCACTTTACACTGAATCAATGGAAACACAGATTATTAGAAACCGAAAGTAAGATCTGAGGTACTGGTGACTCAATGTAAAGTGCTTGTTCGCCATTGTGTTTGTGTTCGGTCTATGCTGTTCCAAATTCTTTCATTTCATGCGAAATCTAGTACTGTTAGAAGGCTTGTGCAACAGGGCTATGCTTGAAATCACTACGAAGCTACATTTTAAGGCCTCCCCAAGTGAGATTTGACTAACATACTTGGTAGGGAATCGATATTTGAGATCATTCAACATTAATCACAACACTAATATGCTACTTCCGGTAGCTTCATGGGCCCTTCCCCGACGATTCAAATGAGTGGTGGTCAATAGAGAGATAAAAATACTTCAATGATTAATTATTAAATTAAATAATAATCAATTAAATAATTAATTACGTCAGAAATTCACAAATATCATATGTAATTCATGGTTTATTGGGAACAAAAAAAAATTATTTCTTCCCCATAAAACCATTATAAGTTTACAATCTCAGAGATCCCATGGAGGTGCCGCAAGTAGCATACTTTGGGTGTGAGCTTAAAAGACAATATACTGTTGCTATACAAAAACATTACTGGTAGGCTACTTAAAAGATGTTTTTTTCTTATATTGATAATCTTGTACATGAGAAAGCAGATCGCCCTCTATAATTCCAAGGTCATCCCTCCATTCCTTCACCTCATCCATGGTGAAGGGAAGTGACATCAGCACAGGGACTTTCCCACTTTTTTCTTCCTTGTATTTGGCAATGGACTCAAATGTTGCCACAACCCGGACAAGGCCTCTTTGCAGGGTTGTGAGCTGCGCATCTGTCATCATCTGCTTTTTCAGGTTCATGTTGGCGACAACTGCTGATAATCTCTGCAGGTTTCCTACGGCCTGAAATCAGAGGTGTCATGTATTTGCATTCTTTACTGAAGTAGTAGTATAGATATACTAGGGTTTAAAAAGACTTCAGTGAAAGTTGAAGTATCAACTCAAGCTTATTACGCAAGTAAAAGTATAAGTAGGCTAGTTTTAAAACTACTTAAAGTATAAGTAAAAGTAAAAGTAATTCAAGTGAAAAAATGCCATAAAAGACAAAAAAGACTCAGGCCGTGCCACAGGGTCCTATGCATACAATCAGTGTTGTACCTGAATGAAAATGTAAAAACACTATTATGTGATTATGTAAATAAATGGCCAAAGCTGTGCCCCTTTGTTGGAAAAATAAGCTACAAACTCTTCAACTAACTCCTGTACTACAATTGACAAAATAGATTAATAACAATAAATGAATGAGAAATAAATTATGCTGAAATTAGGCTAAATGAAAATGAATATGTCTGTGTGTGCATGAGGCCTGGGCACTCTGTAGCCTATAAGTGGGCGCTCATCAGTGCAAAATAGCCGTCCCAAATGATCCACTATCCCCTTCTTTTTATTTTACAACTGGACTACTGGCCATACTGAACTCAAAATGTACAGTATGGCAGTAACTGTGATACTAATATACAGTAGTTCATTTAAAATTTTCAATAGTGTGATCTGTTTTCATTTGTTTCCATTTTCAATAAGTCATGTATTACCAACTTGTTTTATCCTCTTTAAATCAACCTTCTGTAGATAGAGTTAAAAGATTTCTTACCGCTGAAAGTGGTTTCAGGAATTTGCTCAGAATTCCTGATTCAACAGGGATATCAATTCCGTCAAGCTTCACAGTGTCTGTCTGATGCGCCTTTAGCCAACCATCAAGCTCCTTCATCTTGGATGTTAGTTTTGTCAGCAAATCAAGAGCTTTCTCAACTCTTTTCGCTTTTTCATGTGCACTCTGTTCTCGACTCTCCTTTATGATTGCTAATGCTACCCTAAAAACTGCATCAATGGCAGTGAACTTTTTAATCAATTTGGAAATTTTGGCGACTCTACGCATAACCTCAGCTTCATCTATGGCTGCATTTGATGCTTCATCCGCTGCTGCATCTGCTGCTTCGTCCGCTGCTGAATCGGCTGCTGACTCCGCTGCTTCTTCTGCTGCTGCTTCTGCTGCCTCCTCTGCTGCCGCTTCTGCTGCTGCTTCCGCTGCTGCTTCTGCTGCTGCAGCTGCAGCACTCACCACTACCTCTACAGCAACCGCTAAAACTGCTCCCATGTCGACTGCTTCTCCTGAAAGAAAACAAAACAGGTAGTTTTACATTAACACACTTAATTTGACTTAAGATATTACAAAATATTTCTGCTCATAATCCTCCATTTAGAATGGTGTAGTCAATGGAAGAAGCAGCCTTTAAAATGGAGTCATGGCTGAAAGTGTTGGGACTAGTGCGTTCAAGCAATGAAAATATTTAACTGTGATTAATCACATTAATCATAACCAATTGCAATTATTCACATTTTTTGTTCTATTCTAAATGTCCCTTGAATGACATCATTGACATCATTGCACTGGCAAGAATTTAGGTGTCCTGATTCAATTATTCAAACATGCATCAATCCAATATCTGATGTATGTCAACACGTCACATTGCGTGAATGCATTAGCAGATGCTTTTCCCCAAAAGATCTTTCATTTCTCAAAGCTCTTAATTCAATCAGGGCCAGTCTCCTCTACAGCAAATTAGGGTTAAATGCCTTTCTCAAGGCCACAACGGTGGCAGTCGGCAATCAAACACACTTTCTAGGCCACTAGCATGCTAGCCAGGTTCCTTAACAGCCGTGCTCCCACCCCCACTGTTTTACAGCGAACACGTCACACCTGTCAACCACTGGTGAAGAAATACAACGATGAAAGATGTGGCAATCTTGTAGATTGAGAATGTTAACTTCTGTGAATACACTGAAAACTAATTTCATTATTTTACTAAGTTAATTTTGTATAGTTGTGTGACCTATTAAAATGTAGTGGTTATGTAGCTTAAAAGCAGTAGAAATGAAAGAAGAGTTGCTGTTCCCAATGTAGGTCAGTTCTGTGCTGATCTGATGTAGATTTATTCAAATTTGATGTTTTAGACTTTTGACAAACTCTTGAATATCACAAAAAGCCTTCAGGAAAAGACTGATGAAAAGGTCCAGGGCAATGGATAAGATGAAAAGGTCCAGGGCAATGGATAAAGTGCTGGAGACATGGAGTATTTCCTAGCAGCAGATGATGCAATAGTCTAGTCATCAATCTAGTAGCAGAAAGGTAAAAGAATTGAAAGTATTCAGGGTGATACTTGGCTTGAGTTTAGGGGACGTGTTCCAAGTAAGACATGTCACCAAACAACATATTAGTAGGCAACTTCCTGAAGGGCAATGGTGGTGTGACTGAAAACTTGCCTAATGAAAAGCATCAAGAACGACTACAATAACCTATTCAAATATTTGTCTTTTGTTTAACATGGATAGGGCTGCAACAATTACTTGAGTACATGTAACTTGAATGATCAGATTCCAAAAAATGTTCCCTCTTTAAATTTCTATCAACATGCATCTTTTTTGTTGTTTTTTTTTTTTTAAAGAAAAATCTCTCCTCTCATATCAGTTGCAGTAGGCTGTTATTCAACTTCGGTAGCCTACTATTCCACATGGAATGTTGTGATTGAAGCACATTCAAAGACAGCACACTTTGTAGGCTATGTCTTTAACAGCAATGTTGGACAACCAAGCTTGCCTGGCGTAAAAGCCAGCTAGCGTGGGAACATTTGATCAAAGATACTTTAGAACGGTCTCTGATTTAATGTTTGGTAAAGAGAATGTGTACGGACACAGCCTACCATGACTACTAATGATCTACCCGGGCAGAAAGCATTTGCATGTTTACTGCAGTTAACCAGAGCTTCAAAGTTAGCTGGAACTCTACTCTTGCTTGACTCTGATTTATGATCACTGACTAATAGAAATCCTAGTGCTAGTTATGGTATTTGTAAAAATGTGTTGCCTGTTATGGGTAATGTCCAAGTACTGTAGGCCCACAATATTTAAAAGTACGTGAGCAGACGCACCAAGTAGCCTACTGTATCTCTCCTTCCCTCCTGCACGCATGGTGCACACTGAAACACACACACACACACACACACACACACACACACACACACACACACACACACACACACTCTCTACCTGCCTCCATCTCCCCGTCTTGCACATACTGTGAATGCATTTAGGCCTATGTTTGTGGTGTCCTGATCGTTCTCGTAGTGTGTGCATGTTCAAGAATGGAGACAAAATTATTGTATGTGATTCTCTTATCGTTGAATCCGTGAGATGTGGATCTGCCCAAGGTTTTTTCCTAAAATGAATTATTAATAGAAGGGATTATTTCTTTGCCCCAGCTACTCATGGGTCTTGTTACAGTCATATAATAGGCTACACAGTACAAGTTACCATGACACATCACACATCAGGCTGTCAAAATGTGTAGATAAACAATTGGATATACTCACAAGCTGAACACTTTGTTAAATAAATGATGTCCAGACAATAGATGAAGACCTCAAACAGACTGAAAAGTGTCTTGTAGGTGTAGTTTTTATACCTGGCACAGGAGGGGTGGGGAATTCCACAGAAAACCTGACTGACGGAGGGGAGGGGGGAGTGGGGATGGTGATTCTGCGCTTGTGGTGGTGCTGGTGGGGGTATGGAGTGGGGGTGGAAAGTGAGTAATAAAGGAATGTCCGCATTTGTGTGTGTGTGTGAGTGTGTGTAACTCGGGTTCTCAAAGTCATTCTTGAATCAGTTAGTTTATTTCAAAAGTCGTCAGTCAGGTTTTCTCTGGAATTCCCCACCCCTCCTGTGCCAGGTATAAAAACTACACCTACAAGCCACTCTTCAGTCTGTTTGAGGTCTTCATCTATTGTCTCGACATCGTTTACCAAGTGTTCAGCTTGTGAGTATATCCAATTGTTTATATGCACCTTTTGACAGTCTGATGTGTGATGTGTCATGGGAACTGTTACAGTGTAGCCTATTATATGACTAACAAGACCACTGAAAAATGTACAGAAATTAGCCATTAAGTTGCTGTAGATTTTGGCATGGCATGCTTACGATAAATGTTATCACTACAGATATTTTTTACCATAACTTTTATTACATGTATTTTGTTTACTGTATAATATAAACTAAGCACAAAAAGTTGGCCTCTTTGACTTTCCAATCCAACTGTCTTGGCCAATTATATCTCCCCTTTAATATTTACCAATCAGTAGTCTTATAGCATTAATCATTTTCATCATTGGTTTATCAAGTATTTTTACATTAGAATATGTAACTGGACTTGGTAGCTAGCACTTTGGTTAAAGTTACATGCCACCACTTGGGGAAATATCTTCATTTTCCACTTTTACCTTACTTGACTTCATTTAATCGTTGTATGTTACTTTTTACTCTAGGAAGTACAAAGTCTAGATTCTTATCAATTTATTTTGAGAGGTTTGCAGCCTATGCTTGAAGTACTTACCCAGCCCATTATACCAACAATAGCAGGCATAGTCAAAGTGGGGATGAATTATAGCCCCTGCAAGAGTCACCAAGACTTTATTTATCAAGAAACTTTGCAATTCTTGCCAATAAACGTGTTGTTTGATTTACTTTAGAAATTACTTTTTGAGCTTGAACACCTCCAGATAAACACTATCCAAAAAACAACCAAGATAGCTGACTGATTCCTTAGCAGTGATAACAGTGTCACCTACTGACACCTGGAATCCTGAGTGCTTATTCAGTTTTATCCTTGACCCAAACAAGATGGATTCAGTTTTGCCTAGATGATGTGGTGGTTAAAGCAATATACCAGAGTAAGTTTAAGCATAGCCCTGCTGCACGAACCTTCTAACAGCAATACATTTCGCATGAAATGTAAGATTTTCGAACAGCACAGACCTAACGCGAAACACTTTACATTGAGTCAATGTAACCTCAGATCTTACTTTCGGTTTCCAACAGTCAGGTCCCATTGATTCAGTGTAAAGTGCCTGTTCGCTTCTGCGTTCGCGTTCAGTCTGTGCTGTACCAAATTATTTTGTTCCACTCGCTAACTAGCGCATTTAGCAAGCTCTTTCAACAGGGCTATGCTTGAATTCACTCCGGTACTCTCCTTTAAATCTCCGTCATGTACTTGCCGTTTAGCAGTCTACCTTGTATGAAATTGGGTCATTGTCGTGGATATCAACAGTAGGCTACTTAGCACTGAAACAGCAGGGCTTACGATATGTCATGTCGCTTCGGATTATTGCTGTAAGGCTTGTGCACAGAGACACTTCTGAACTTTTATATTAGTAAGTAACTTCCTGAAGGGCAATGGTGGTGTGAAAACTTGCCTAAAGAAAAACATCCAGAACTACTGCAATAATGTATTGAAGTTTTTGGTTTTGGTTTTGATGCAGCCCTACCATTCCAAAAATGGCAGAATTTGAGGAAATCGCTGAATTAGTTGAAGAAGGTCTCGATTCAACTGAAGAAGGCCTTGAGGATTTGTCTGAAGAAGCGCAGGAGGAAATAGAAGCTGAAGTGAATGAAGCCCGTCAAGAAGTGTCAGGATTGTCCAAAGTTGCAGAGGGTTTGAAATCCTTTCTTGGCAACCTACCCCTACGCAAGATTGGAAAATTTCTGATGAAAAATGCAGCCATTGCTGTAGTCTTCTGGGGAGTGACTGCCGCACTCAGCAAAGCAGCTCACACCAATAAAAAGGAATCAAAAGAATGTCAAAGGAAAAGTAAGGTCCTGAAGGCAATAATCTCTTTGATCAAAATGGAAACTGATATGGGTCAGAGGACCTTGCAGTGGATGAAAGACCACCAAAACGACAAAGTTAAAGTGAGCGGATTGGTTATTCCATTGGTGTCAGTTATTCAAACACACCTTGATCCAGTATCTGAGGTATGTCAACCATTTACATTGACTTTATGAATTTAGATAGAGATAGAGAGGGGGGAGTCTAGATATTATAGGGAGCCTAGATATAATAGTTTGAGAGTTAGTGAATTTGTAGATTGAGAATATGTGAATACACTGAAAGCCAATGTCATCATGTTAAAGTTATTTTGTGCAGTTCTGTGTAGTTGTGAAGTTTTGTATAGTTGTATGATTCAAACAGCAATAAAAAAAAATAGTTGCCGTTTCCAATGTGGGTTTATTCTATACTGATCTCATATTAAGCTTATTATGTATTTTGTTGATTTATAGAGTGTTGACAAAGCCTACAGTATTGCACGCCTGCTTCAAAAGAAGATTGATGGACAAGTCCAGTTCACGGTTCCAAATGCTGATGACATTCAGCATTTTCTCGAAGCAGCTGATGCATTTTACAAGGCCTTCAGTGACCTGGTCAAATTTATCTCTGAAGAAGAGATGAAATTTGAAAAGCTTAAAAGCTTCCCAATCAAGCAGGATGACATTGGTACACTTAAAATTAAGTTGGATGATGTGAAGGCAATGCCTTTGTGGTAAAGATGGTAGAGAGTGGTAGAGATGGTAGAAAAGCATAAAAGATCCTTTACATCATGATATTAATAAACTATTATAATACATTGGTTAGCAATAACGACTTTTTTATTTGGCTTCAATATAGGCATAAATTATAGGGTTGGGTATCGAGAACCAATTCCAATTCAGAACCGGTTCAAAATGAT
>JAODXP020000020.1:4775133-4849003 GCA_027497455.2 Sardinella longiceps | reverse complement strand
AGTCTTCTAGAGGTGTCATAGTCCTATAATAGTCATAAATGTTGGGGCTGCTGGGCATAAACCCTGAGAAGAATGTCAAAAACAATCAGCATAGAGGAAACTTTACATAAATGTGTGGTATGTATAATAAATATCTGGTTGTTTCCAGGTAAAGATGGTTCCCGACAAGAGCTTCCAAACAAGTCAAACCAGTAGCACCACCACATTCAGGAATCATTCCTCACTCACACAGTAGGCTAGTATGTCATAGGTAGCAGACAACACACGAACATGAAAGTGTATCTAAGGTTTTAGAGCAGTCAAACATAGACCAAAGACAAGGATGGCAAAGACAGACATTCTCAGGGCAATATGCAGCAAGGGAGGCATGATTTTGTATGATAATCTAGCGGACATGGGACTGTCACCTCTAGAAGAACTCAAAAGGACAATCTCACGGAACCCTGATACGTTCAGCGAGGTCTACCTTGGAGGACAAGTGTTTGTGACGGCCAGAAGCAACATTTCACTCTGCGAAATGCCAGACTGTTTGGGTTGTGAGCGCTTGCACATGTGTGAAGGCTACATGTTAGGATCCTGCGATGATAATGGGTAAGTCTTAAACAAAACAACACTGTATATTTCATAAATCAACAGCCTCAAAGTCATTCTGCTGTTGCACTGAAGTATACAGTGAATGAAGTGTTTGATATTGCTGGTGCATTTCTGGAATACTTTAGGCCATGAACAGTAATATTGTTGATTAGGTGTGATCATGATACTCAGTTACTTGGCTAAATTCATTGGGCATTCATTGGTCTTCGAGCTAAATGGCACTTAATTCTGGCAGTAAAGGCTAATACATTTTGATTTTACCCTAGTGTTACTAAAACTGAATCACACACCTAAATCTGGTGCAGTCATGCAAGATTAATATCTGAAAATGATAGGAATCCCATGCAACAGTGACCTACATTCAATCTACATTGTGTGTTTAGATTTATGTGTTTCTATTAAATGTAATGGGAAAACTCCAGATATTTTGAAACCATAGCCAAACCAGAGTTCTGTTGGTAGGAAAAAGTGTGAGAAAGGCTACAACATATACAAAATAGCCAACTGGCAACTAAAAATTGTTGTATCAAGTAAACTTAATTTGCCCCTATTGATTAGCATAGTATCTTCTGAAGATAGCATGCAAACAAGGCAGTACAGGACAAACTCTCCTATTAGAATTTGACTGCTCTGTTAACTGTGCTGCTGTCAGGACGACAAACTTAAAGTAAACTATTCCATGCCATTTACACATGGCAGCTTTAAGTCTGACTGTTTAAAGCTTTATTCGGCAACCACGGCCATAATACAGTCTTGTAAAATGCTATGCCCATAATGAAATGGACCAGCCTCTTGTTATGATGAAAGAATGGAAAAAACAAAAAAAATGGTTTCCTGTAAAGCCTATAATCTAATCCTAGACTGAATAGGAAAAACTGATTGTGTAGAACTAAAATTTCATAAGAAGAAATGACTGATAATTCTATGTCATTTCAACTTTGCAGATGCTGTTTTTCACATGACTTATACTCTGAACATAATATCTGGGTCCTGAAACAGTATGGATTACAGGGACTAAAGGAACATGAGATCTCTGTACTGCTATTCCGAGATGAGACACCACCTGCAGAAGAACCTCAACTATTCCCCCCAGCACCTCATCACTATCCTCCCCAACCACCTATACCTATACACGGCCTTATTCAGCCACCACCTCCTGAGGTAGGGTCAGAGAAGCAGATATGCATGCATTTTTAATGAAGTAAACTGCCATAGTTATCGTCTCCAAAACCACTATTTGTTTTGTTTTTATTATTATTATTATTATTATTATTATTATTATTATTATTATTATACGAAATTGCATTCGCTGTAGTATACAACATTAATAGGCTAATGTGTGTGTGTGGGTGGGACTGAATTTTGATGTTGAAATATAATGCACAATTTTTTTACAAAGCCTGTTTCTTTGTTGTACACTGACCTCTTGTCTTGACAAATCTAATTGACTGCCCCTGCCCAACCACATTGCAAAATCTCCCACCCATTCACACACGCCATTTCTTTACCAACTTTCCACATTGTCACCGCAAAGCAACACCGTCAGCTGTCACCGACCTCAGGCTCTCCTTCCTGTTGCTATTAAATTGGGTTGGTCAAAATATCCCTCTGCCCTGTTCAGGAAGTCTAAAAGACAAAATGTGACTGCACTCAGGAGTGAGAATCTAAACAGTGCATAGGTTCTACATATAATGTGCTTCTACCGCTGATACATTTACAATTTTGAGATGTTAACACCTCACTATGTATGCCATTTTTGTTATTGCTTTACAGATGCCCGATTACACAGGTATGTGTGTGAACATCAAATCAAAATTCACTGTGAAAAAGAGTTTGCCTGTATGGAAAACATACACTACATGTATGATATGATTAGTGCTGGCAAAATTAACTGATTAATCACGTGATTAATCCAAAAATTTAACTCGGATTTAAAAAATTAACTCAGATTAATCCTGATGGATATGGTTCCACTTTCATGGCATGTATTATGTTAAATTTCAGATAAAAAATGGAACGGTTATCAAGTCAAACTATACAAAGATTATGGCCTAGCTCCTGACTGTACAACAACATGTTTGGGGAATCCTTCGGGGTAGGGGACAGGTGTGAATTGCCCCATTTGAGACAACAAAGCCAACTATTCAGTATCAGGGCCTTTAAAGGGTAAAATAAGGATCCAATATACCCTAGCATCCAAATTCTTACTGGAGGAAATGAGTTGCGATTAAAGGTGATTAATCACGATTAATCTTTGAAAAATGTTGTGATTAATCAGATTAATTTTTTTAATCGTTTGACAGCACTAGATATGATTAAAATTATATTACAATTCAGTAACTGTTTGCAGTTTGCAGTAAATAACTTTGCAGTTAGGGTGCAATTAATATTATATGTTCAGTTTTAGGGAGTGATGATATTTGTCAAATGAATCTCATTCATCGCTGCAGTGCTGGAGGTAAGAAATGGAACTAGGTCATTTTTGCAACCTGCCTGACTTATTTACTAAAAGAATTAAATATGATCTTATCATATTCACTGTGTGCATAACTAGGCCTTGGGCTATCTCTCAACACAAACAAACACTTCTCTTAAAGGTAGACAATTGTGTGCATAACTGTGTGTGTGTGTGTGTGTGTGTGTATGTGCGTGTGTGTGTGTCTGTGTGTGTGTTTGTTTGTGTGTGTGTGTATGCTGCGTCTATTTGTACATGTGTGCAAACAAACAGGCTTCAATGCATGTATAAGTGTTAGTACAATTGTGTGATAACGTGTGTGTGTGTGTGTGTGTGTGTGTGTGTGTGTGTGTGTGTTTGTTTGCTTGTTTGTTTGTGTGTGTATGTTGTGTCTATTTGTGCATGTGTGTGTGCACGCAGACAGGCTTCAATGCAAGAGCTTGTCTGGGCTTCAGTCAGAGCCCTCAATCAAGGCCTTTAAATATTAATATAGTAATTCATATACAACAACCAAAATTTGTGATCTCATTAAGCACATTGCTCAATAATGACGCCTGAGATGGTGGTCAAGCAAAGTGAAACTACAGAGTTTCTTAAAAAATGTCCATGTGAAAACCTTATACATAGATGCTAATTTATTTTTTATTTTTTAATTTTTTTTTCAATATTTGTTCCTACATTCAATATTTTCCATCAGGTCAGTGCAATAAACTTCACAGCAACTCACCTTACATGTGGCAAAGAAGACACGGAAAGCAATGGTGGGCTCTCCCAAACAATGAGGAAATAGAGAGAGATTACTGCGACCCTGTCAAAACAAAACAGTGAGTTGGAAACACCTCATCCAAGCTACAGCTGTGGGGTCTGGAGAGCAACAGTAGGACACAAAACCTGAACATTTTCCAACCCCTTAAAAATATAAGGGGGGCTAATAGGCCCCTTTCTTATACGGCTCACTTAAATCTGTTTATATCGGTTGCATAGCAATCAAATCAAAGAAAACTCACACAAACTTGCATTCAGACATTACCTGACACGTCTGTCAATCATAGCCAAACAAATTCACATTTATTTTAATTTTCCTTGCCCCATTCACATAGTGTATTGTGTGTGATGTTTTTTTTAGTTATGGCTCCCCACCTGTAGACTTTGACCTGATGTACTCTGGTTCAGATGAGGTTCGCCGCCTGTCAGTAACATCAGCAGACTTTCACACAGCCTCACTGCTCATCACAAAGTGGGCCTGGTACTGGGAGCTATCAGAGGACCAGTGGAAGGAGTACGCAGCACCTGTAAGGCCCATCATTGCATATATGGTATATAGTATACAATACTGGAAGGCGAGGAGGACTAGGCTACTGAAACTCTAACCCTCACTTAAAGTAACAGTACGCAGATTTGGTGTAAAACTAGTGATCTAGACATTTTACAGGCACTTTTAGAAGATGCTAATTGGTATTTGATGACATTACAGTCATCAATGCCACACTATAAAGCAACTTCTATTATTTTGAGGTGGTTTCCTACTGTGCCCTCCATCCAAAGCGGCTTAGTGCATATCCTGGATACTGTAGATGGTGGGAATATTACTTGTGTTTATCTGCTCTTAATGACATCTAAATGAATTTGAAGATGGTATGAATAGTCTGATAAAAAAGGATTCCTGAAATAGTGATGAAAAGTTATACATAGTGGTATAACTGATTACTTACTTACTGTATACTTTGGCAGTGTGAAATTTATTTTGAGCAGGAAGGCAAGAAAGACAACTTGATCATAACAAGTGAGAAGCTGGAACAAAAATATCAGGAGGGAGCCACTTCCTTTCAATTTGCCCGTGGGGAGACCTGTTATATTCTCAGTTTTACGGGTGAGTTTGATGTCTGATTGAAGAAAAATAGTATTAAATAGTTGATTACAGTATGTTACTGTAAATGTAACATTACATCATGAGAAATTAAGAAAATTTATATGCTTTCCCATGTACTATAGCCTTCAATAATGTTAACCTCACTGATTAAGAAATTTTAATCTTGGCAAATCAGGGAATTGTGGTACTTAATATTTTACCTTGTATTATGGTACTTCATAATTTTAACCTAATATTTTACCTATATGGTCAAATTCCTTGTAATATTCCCCTCACTCCCCTTCAGATATGATTCAAACCAATCAGAGCACGGACATGAAAAGGCTAGTAAGAAGACGCCCGGTGTTGATCTCACCCGCAGAAATACAAAAAGTCTGGTAAATACAACAGTCGACAACATACAGCACATATGGGCTAGTCAACTCATATTAACATAGTTTATCTGTGGTGGGTCTTTGCATTTATTCCAAGCACACAGTAACCCAGAGCTGTGAGGGGATAGGTTGCCAAACTTCTTGAATTTTCTTTTGGGATCAAAAAAGTTATGAATAATTTTTTTAGACGTTACTCAAAATTGAGGAAGGAAATGCCAAAACATTTATTACATGAAATCCAATGCTGTCTGATCATGTCAAAATAATTAAAGTACTGCTCAGTAGTAATAATTGACTTTGAACGATTCGATTGTAAAGAGAGATTTGTTTTTTGTTTTCTTTGCAGTGAGAAATATGAAAAAATAATTCAACCAAACTTCCTCAGTTCAGTCCCTCCGCACTGGAATCGCTCCTTGCTGCCTGGGACAGGGTATGAGGTACGTGAAGGTCTATCCAACATCCAGTGAAAGGTTTACTGGCAGATTACAGTATTTTTACTGTTTTAATGTCATAATAACCTGTTTGTGAAGGTCGAAGTTTAAAAAACTTTGTATGTCACATACAAATACATTTCTCTGTATGGGTTTGTGAGAGCTATATTGGTTGTGAATGCTATAACAATTTCGGCCTCTGAAAAGCAAAATGTAAATTATCTGTTCAATCACAGAGAGTTAAGATGGAGGCTTCATCCCAAGATTATAAGAGCATCCTCCGTCAGTTCAACAAGACCCTGAGGAAGGGTAACATCCTGAGCATTGAGAGAATACAAAACCTGAAGCTATGGAGATTTTTCATATTGTATGTTTGCTTTTCCTTACCATTGCTTTCCCCATAACATGTTTTATTTAGTGCAATTAAGTAAAACTTGAAAAGTTTACTTTCCAAATGTTTGATATATCCCATATACAAGTGAAGTGTTTTTTATTGTCAATTCAATCATGTAGGCTACACCTGCAGTATTACAATGAGATGAATAAATGTTTCCACAATTATCATGTGGTGTTAAAAAAAACATATAAAAAGCATTTAACACCGGTTACATTTACACATACATTTTAGGATATCTACTCGTCATTTACTGACAATGCTAAAAATATGTTCTGCACCTAACACTTTTCTCCCAAAGTCTTTTGCTTTCTTTATTTTTCAAATCTCTGAGATTGTATTGGCCTAGTCAGTAACCAGGCACTTGTGGGAGTTTTCATAGATGTAAGATCACTGCTAATAACAGTGTATACTTCAGACAGAAGAACCAAATGAAGAATGATGCCGGTAAAGATGTGCAAATGCAGAGACTGTTTCACGGCACGGAGTCGGAGTACATTGATGCCGTCTGCCATGGCAACATTGACTGGAGTTTTGGTACTGTCAAAGATACTCGCTTTGGGAAAGGTGCGTAAATACTACTAGGCCTACACTAGTCTGATAATCACAGTATTAAAAAATCTATAAATATGATTTATAATTTGAAATATTATTCTGATGTTTATGCAATAGAGTTGAATTTTGCAAGAATGTAAAGGATTTGAACTCTTCTATTCTGCTGGGAATTATCTGGAGTGAATCAACTTTTAGCCCTGGTGTCTCACATTGCTAAGTGCTATCGATATCGACAGCTATGAGAATGACCAAATTATGTGCATTGCAGACTGAAATGGCGAAACGGGAGTTAACGGTAACAGATGCAGGCACAAGAAAACAAACCTAATAAGAATAGTCACCTAAGAATAGTCATTCTCATAGATATCGACTGCACTTAGCAAGGTGAAATAGCAGCGCTTGATTCACTCTGGTGTAATTGCTTTAACAAGTTACTGTTTCACTGATTACTCTAAGTTGGATGGGGTCACTTGAAAGCATGTTTGACATGATGCATGTTTACTTCCAGGATGTTACTTTGCAAAAGATGCCTCATATGCCAATGAGCACACAGACAAACAAGGAGTGAGATTTATGTTCCTGTGCCAAGTGATGGTTGGAGACTCTGCCTTGGGGAAGCCCGATTATTACCGGCCTCCCTTCAAGGATGAAAGGAAAACAGTATCCTTCGACAGCTGTGTGGATGACCTCAGACAGCCAAGTCTCTATGTCATCTTTGAGAGGAATCAGACATATCCTGAGTTCCTCATTAAGTACAAGCTTGAAGCTGAGGAAACTACAAGTGTGAGACCACCACTTGCTCAGACACCCCGTGCTCAGTCACAACCAGTGTATGAATATATTCAACCTGCTCAGCCAGAACGGCCCGTTCAGCAATGGCCGATTCTCCCTCCATCACCGCTCCCTCCTAAGCGATGTGATTGTGACTGTGACTGTAAATGTGGCTCTTGTTGCCTGATGTAATTGTGATTTTTGTATTCATGGTTGCTGCAAGATGTACAAAACAGTGTTAAAAAGACACAAGATTGTCAGAAGTGTCTATTTGGGTACAATTATTTTGATGATAAGCACTTTGTTATATTTTTATTTTGAGGCTGTATGGTCAAGTCCAGTCCCATCCCACCCCCTTGACAAATCGCCACAGGGTCAAGGAAGGATAGTTCCCATTCATTTTTTCCATTGACGTTTGAAAAAGTTTTCATTAAAACAAGATTGATGCCATATAAATCTGTGGTATGTTAATGACCACAGAGAATCGTTTTGTCCTGCCGTAGAAGTTAGTTGTGTAGTTGACAGCGTGGGTTATAACGAAATGCTGAATGACCAAAATGACTGATGTTTTCATTTCCGACTCCAGCCCATAAAATCCCTGGGCTTGTCTATTGTCTTTATTTGGACAGGAAATGAGTTGGAGGGCAATGGGGAAGGGATGGGGAATTGAACCCCGGGTCCCCAGGATTGGGATATGGACTGCGCCACTGGACTCACCCATAGCACTTTTGAAGGTTAAGACGGAGATGAATTCTGCATTCATCAGTGTTGTTGTGGTTAACAACATTTGGTAATCTTGAACAACAGGGTGACGAGTTGATTGACTCTTGACCATTAATTTAATGATGTCTCTAATGTCTTTGAGATGTCACTGTATTCAAACTGTAACTGGGACTCTTGGCCATTGTAATTGCAATGTAAAGCTACAAAACAGTGTTGTGGGTGGATGAATGTGATTGTTAACATTATTAGCAATTTGAAATCCATGATGATGTTGATGTGATGTATGGTTGGTCTTGAAACAAGGTGAAAACAAAGCCATAACTGACCAAGGCTATGCATAGTATATATGCCAGTAAATGAAAAAAAAGGATAAGATGCAGTTAATGCTTTATTGTATTATGTGTGTATCAGGTTTTAGCATATTGATTTAATCACAATTTCTTCTAATTTATAATTTATGGCATGGACACTGCTAAAAGATCTTGCCATGACACCTCTAAAGTAATGGTTATTGCCTCTATCAAGAAATATCTATCAAACTGTCAAGCCCTTTTGGCAATTACCTTGTGAATGTTTGGAAGTAAAACATTCCTATTAGTCACATTCCCCAATTTATTTTTTTGCAGCATTTATTTGCATTTTTTCTTTACAGTTATTGAGTTCATGGTATTTGTGGAAGTATACAGTGTGTGTTTGTGTGTGTGTGTGTGTGTGTGTGTGTGTGTGTGTGTGTGTGTGTGTGTGTGTGTGTGTGTGTGTGTGTGTGTGCCTGTGAAATGTACTTAAGCTAAGATCGAAAATTGCACATTCCCTTTGACTTTTCTGAGACAAAATAAAACTTATAATGACTTTTATCATCCATGTGGTCCTTTCATGTAGTCTGTGTTTCATGTAGCTTCAGGTTTTGTATTCTTTCAATACTAGGATGTCATCCTTCCACATGGTCTTGTTGAACTGAAAGAGGATGCTCCTGTAGTGGAAAAAAGTAGTATTTATGCTACTTGTCACAAAAAAAAACAGTCAGAACAGACAGTAAAGCACTTTTCCAAAGTCACTAAGCACATAGACCAAAAGGCATGGCTGAACCTATTGAAATGCTAATAGACCATGTGAAGCCATAAGTTCCAGTTACTGTAGCTCAGGGATGTTGTAAGGCATGATGAGAACTCAAGTCATCAGGCAAAGCAAAGATATACAGCAACAACTCAAACTTTTACAGCAACTGTCTCATTGAGTGAGATGCATGCATGAAGTTATGCATTGGCTTTTATAATGACAATGGAACAAATTTTAGTCAATTATAAGTAAGGGCTGGAACCAACTGTTTTAGAATTTAGTCATTGGGCAACAGATTTTCTACAGGAGTGAATGTGGTTTGTGCCACATTCTGTACATTCTGAAAACAGATATTTGTTGGCGTGCAAGTATCCAGTATCCTTACTGGAGCATGCCATTCTCTTTCCTGTAAAAGGAACAAAAACAAGATGAACCAGTCAGGGTTATAGTAACTAACAAAACAGAATAAGCTGTAGCAAGGAGTGAGTCAAAGGTGTGAGAACTATCAACTGGGTTTGATTGTTTATCTTGGCGATTCAAGTCCATCTCATTTTGGATCAAAGTACTTGTCTCTAAATGGTGAAATATTAGTACATTAAGGGTGAAATGGACAATGCAATTGCAGCAGGTGAGTGGGAATCTAGATAAAACTGAATATTCAAAGTTCTATTTTAGAGTGATACAATTTCTTAATTGCTTTTTAAACATATACAGTACATTGCTTTTGACAATATTCCAAAAGTATTTCTGCATTAAAACACTGTAGAGTTCAGATGCAAAACCCCTAAACACCATTTTTGTGAAAACTGAGTTAATGATATTGTGTGAATCCTGTATAAATCTAGAATATGTAAATGAAATGTTTTGTGAAAATAAAATAAAACCTGCTCCCGCATGTCTAAAATATCTACTTACAATCAAAACATGTAAACACCTGATAGAAAATGGCCTTTTTCTCAAAAGTGGTCAAGTGGAGTTAGGGGTTTGCATCTGAACTCTTCACTTGTTCAATCAAGTATAAACACTTTTTCAATCAAGATATATAAGCAAAATGGATATCACAGGATTTATTTATTTATTTATTTATTTATTTATTTATTTTTCCAAATGATAACATAGGATAACTGACATGGATGTCTAGATTGATAGACATTATAATATTTCAACAGGTGATGAAATCTGTTACTTGCATCTTATTGGTCGCTGCAATGAACTTGGTAAGTATAAATATTGTTATACTCATATAGATTAAAATCATTTGTTGGGGCTTTATATGTATTAACAATTAATTAATTACAAGACTTTTATATGACTTGTGCAATTTCTCTGGCAGAGACTAAAAAAGAAAGTATAAGGCACGCTGCTAAAGAAATATGTGAAAACTTACAACAAATACAAATGAACAAAATATACATATTAATTATCATAAAACGCTTGTGGCCACATTGGCCTTCATCCCTTTTCCCAAGTTCATTGCCATAAATATAAATGATAGAATAAAAAAAAAAGTGTACCAAAGTGTCTTCTTTGTTGCGTACAGAAGCAGCGTGTGTTAAAGTGCATAGCAGCGTGCCTTACCTGTGGCAGAGCTGGACTGACTCTCAGTGGAGCTCCCTGGCCAGCAATGTGGAAATAGAACAAGACTACTGTAACCCCACCAAGACAAAACAGTAAGTGGTGCAATAAAAACATAAAAATTGTCACGACAGGATGGGAAAAACGCCCTTTTAACATTTTGAGTATTCCATCAAAATGACTGAACAATGATGCTGATTAACTCACTCAACTGCCATATCCCCCACCCTACCACTAGGATCTTGCACCATACCTTTAAAGCTGTATTCAGCAATTGTTACGTGGAATTGTTATGTTTTTCTACATGAAAAAGGCTATCTCGGGGGAAAAAATTAATTCTCTAGCGCCATCTTTTTATAGTGAAAATCCAGCTTTCCACCAATCAGGTTCGGAGGGAGGGATAACTGCCTGTCGATCACAGCTGTGAGCAAGCCGCTGACAACGTGCTGCAGCAAGGGAGGGATTTGAGAGGCCGTTGAGGAGCGTTGTAGAGACAGTGGGAGGGACCAGCGAGTATGATTTAGAATTTTTTTGCCTAAGTCTCGGAATAATGTAGACTTGCCGAATACAGCTTTAACTAATATCATGGAATTCGTAGAATTGATATTACTTTCACTTAAGGGTCAGTGTTACTTTCACTTTAAGTATCGGGGCCCAAACCAAATGCTTTGACACTATGACCTGTGGATTCGCTGCAGTTTGGCGACTCTCATTAAACACAACTGCAATTTTATCGCTTACACCACTTGTCACAAAGTGGGTATGGTACTGGGAGCAGTGGGACAACATAAGGAAAGAGTTTGGGTTACTGGTAAGTTATTGATCTGTTAAACACAATGCCTTGAATGCCTTGAATCCCACTACAACTCTAATATGATATCCCATTAAAGGAGTTATCCGGTAGATAAGGACCGACAGTGTATATCACATCATTATAAAAAGTTCAAATTTTTGCTGAGGAGCAGAATTTTGGACTATAATAGTATGTAAAAGAATAGTTTAATTTCAACTGCCTAACTTTCACAAATCCCTTTGCTAAGATCTCCTATCCTACCTTTAATAGTTTAGAATGATTCATTTGGAGCAGGGCCAAGGGACATAAAGGAAAGAGAACCAAAGAGCCTTCCTGCATACAAAATACCTGTAAAGCATCACACAGTACCATCACAGGCTAATAGGGACCTTTATTTACAGTAAACACCACAGCACTGCCATCTAGCTGCCACCTAGTAAGCCACATCTACCATGTACATCAACCGGACCCATTCAATGTGCATAGCAGCTTTTCTCAAACGACAGACAGTCTTAGATTATGGGACTTGGATTAATGTGGGGTTGTTTATTTGTGAGTGGTTGGTCATACAATTACATAAATTACTTTTTGTCTAGTCTGTCAAAACTGTTTTACTATTGACTATTGTTATTTTATTCACTGTATTGTATCCCTCTCCTTGGACAGGCTGGTGTGGAACAGGCTTCATCTGTCAAAAGTGATGAACTGGAAAGGCGATTTCTCAAGGGTGAAACAGCTTTAACATTTTCTGCCGGAATTCATCAATATGAACTCAACTTTTTGGGTATAATACTTTTTCAATTACAAATAAACAAATAACACAGGAATAGGCTGGGATTAGTACTTAACTATTAATGGGACTGTCTATAATCTATGCACATTATTCAAGAAGACCCATTCAAATGATCCAAGCAATGTTATTTTGCTAGTGACCATCTTTATACTGTATTAACCAAAAAACATTTTCCAAATGGAAAATTAACCTTTCTGTTCATGAAGTTGTGTGACCTATTGTATGGCCTTACAGATATGCTTCAAACAAATATCACTTCACAGACACAGAGGCGAGGCTCGTAAGAAGACATCCTAAAAGCATGGTAAGTGTAAAAAAGCAGACATCCTAAAAGCATGGTGAGTGTAAAACATAGACATTCCATCTATAGAAAACTGCTGGATACTAATATCCAAAATTTCTATTTTTTTCCAGCGATAAATACTGTAGCAAAGCTCCACCTTTTATTACTGAGCCTTTACCAGATGACTGGAATCCTCATCTATTGGCAGCTGCAGAATTTAAGGTAAGTCAGGCCTATCTTAAAGACAAATCGACACATAAAGTGTAAATAGCCAGCAGCCAGACCAATGCCTGTCTCAGCTGAATAGCAGTTGTGGGCTTGACTAGTCTCTGAATAGGAACCCTCTGTGTAAAACTGGGTTGCTGCTGGAAGTGGTGTTGGAGGATGGCCAGTAGGTGGCTCTCTTCCCTATAGACAGGTCATCTGGTGGAAAAATTAGGCCTAGTTTCCTGTCAAAGTTTTCTCTGTGGATTCCTCATCAGAAGGCCTATTAAAAGAGATTAAGACTTGGGGCCACCTCAAATTTTGCCCAAAATCCAATATGGCCGACATTTTCCAAAATGGCGTATTTTCATACAGTTTTGGCCATTCTGGAGGGCCATAATCATTAAAGATGATCACTTTTCTGCAAAATATTGTAATATTTCTTCAAAGACATGTTTAAAAAGGTTTACTAAACAAAAAGTATATAAATAAAAATGACCCCCTTAAAATAATAGCAAGAAAATAGGTCAAAATTGGTAGAATGTCGGATTGTGGCATCATTTAACATTATAATGATTCCTTTTTCACAGAACACCTGTTTTATTCCACTGAATATGTATCTGCAAAGGTTAACTAAACCAGGAAAATAGAAAATAAAAATGATCATCTTAAAACTAATTAGGAAAATTGCTCCAAAATTGGTTGAAATTCACATTTTGACATCATTAGAGGGTATAATGAGCTCTCTTTCACAAACACATGTCCTATTCTACCAAATATATGTTTACAAAGGATGAGTAAGCAAGAAAAAACAAAACAAAACAAACAAACAACAACAACAAAAAAAAACATCTTATAGGACAATGTCTTAAAAAAACAAAAAAGGATGCTACATATTTCCATGGCAATAACAGTTTTCTAGCCTGACATAGCCCGCCCATAATACGAATGTTCATCCGTATCCATGGTCTGGGAACGGTCCTCTGGGGCGTGTTTACATCGGTAGAGAGTTTACCTGCCAATAAGCGAAGCTGATTAGACAAGCTTTCCAATAGTTTCAAACCAGGAGTGAATGCCCTCCCCTCCGCAGTATAATCGCGTCAGGTTAAAGAACCTCCAGACCATGAATACGGATGAACAGCAGTATTATGGTCGGGCTATGTCAGGCTAACAGTTTTCAGTCTACAGCACACTTATTATATAGAGACCCCTAAAACCAAAGTGAGATAATGATGTGGCAGGCTAACCCATTTTGCCCAAATTTAATTTCTGCAACTCAAAATGCCTTTCAAAATCTTGTGTGGCTCCTTGGGGCCACATCAAATGTTGCCCAAAAGACAATAAGGCCAACATTTTCTGAGATGGTGGATTTTCATATAGTTTCTATCCATAGTTATAGCCATTCTGGAGGGTCATAATGATTGAAGATTTAAGACAAAACAATTGTCATATTCCTTCAAAGACATTTTGAACATCTTTGACAGTTCATTCAAGTTCCAAGGTTTTATTTTTTAGAAGACAAGCTGTTGGCTTGAGTTCTTTATCATTTTTGTGGATAAAGGAAACTTTACTTTTGCCCATTATATCTCCCCTTTAGTAATACCAATGAAGTGTTTTATATCATTTTAGTTGTTGATTTGTCACAGCAACACGGCCAAATATGTGAGTAATGCCAACCAAAAATGTGTCAAAATGGCCAGTAATAGTTTTCTGGCAATCATCGCGGTTTGAGCTTCAAATGCTGCCAGGTGAATGCATCTGGGGTGTCTAAATCATTATCTGAGCATGTGTTCTGCAACTTGTTGGGGTTGTGGTTTCTCCAAGCAGCAGCACTGGTGGAAAGATGCCACGTTTGTTCCTTTGGGATAGGGCCCCACACAGTAGGGAAACCCAGCATATAGAGTGGCAGCATCATTTGGCGTCAGTCTTGATACCATTTCCAAACTTAGAACCAAGTTCCATGAGACTGCGGGAGTCAAAGACAGACCAAGAAGTGACTGTCTTAGGAAGAGAACATCCCAAGAAGACTGATGGTTCCTCACTTTTGCTGCACTAAGGAACTGTAGGTTAACTGTGAGAGACTTACACGATTTCCTAAACTGTACCAAAACCAGCTCTCTCTGCAGACTGTGAGGAACATATGGATCTCCCACACAGTAATGAAGGCTCTGACATGCGCCAAAGTGCTCTGTTTATTTAGCAAACGAACAAAAATGTCTACAAAAATGATTAACAACTCAAACCAACAGCTAGGAACTTGAATGAACTGATAATTTTTGTAAAGCTTGAATTTCTGTCGTTTTCACCTTCATGTTAAAGGAGAGTACCGGAGTGAATTCAAGCATAGCCCTGTTGAAAGAGCTTGCTAAAGGCGCTAGTTAGCGAGTGGAACAAAATCATTTGGTACAGCACAGACCGAACGCGAACGCAGAAGCGAACAGGCACTTTACCCTGAATCAATGGGACCTGACTGTTGGAAACCGAAAGTAAGATCTGAGGTTACATTGACTCAATGTAAAGTGTTTCACATTCGCGTTAGGTCTGTGCTGTTCGAAAATCTTTCATTTCATGCGAAATATATTGCTGTCAGAAGGCTCGTGCAGCAGGGCTATGCTTAAACTTACTCCGGTATATTGCTTTAAGGGTCAACATAATGTAGGCTATTTAGTCATACTCTGATCCTTTTCTAAAATGTTTGCAGCAAGAAATGATCAATAAATCAGACCTAAAGCTTGATATCTTCATGGGTACCTCTCTCGGCAATAACTGCAGCCAAATACTTAGACTGCGTTGTGGTTAATATACTTGCCAAATGATGAAACGGCACATCTAAAAGCCAAATTCTGCTAGTAACATAGTTGTAAATAAATTCTATTTACTCTAATTTTATGACCTTTTTTTGACAGTACAGTCTTAGATGATTTAGCCAGACAAAAAAGTCCTGTGTAACCTGTGTCTGTGTCTCTATATGAAAATCCACCAGAAAATGGTGGCCATATTGTCTTTTGGGCAAAATTTGATGAGCCACACAAGATTTGGGCATTTGGGCAAAATGGGTTAGGCTGCCACATCATCATTTCACTTTGGTTTTAGGGGTCTCGTATAATAAGTGCGCTGTAGGCAGAAATATGGAAATATCTTTTTTTTTTCTTAAGACATTGCCCTATAAGATGCTTTTTTTGCTGTTGCTTACTCATCCTTTGTAAACATATATTTGGTAGAATAGGACATGTCTTTGTGAAAGAGAGGTCATTATACCCTCTAATGATGTGAAAATGTGGCAATTTGCCTAATTAGCTTTAGATGATCATTGTTATTTTCAATTTTCCTGGTTTAGTTAACCTTTGCAGATACATATTCGGTGGAATAAAACAGGTTTTCTGTGAAAAGGGAATCACTAATATTAAATGATGACAAAATGTGAAATTCTACCAATTTTGACCAATTTTCTTGATATATTTTAAGGGGGTAATTTTTTTGTTTAGTCATAGTCAACCTTTGTAAACATGTCTTTGAAGGAATATTACAGTATTTTGTGGAAAAGTCATCATCTTTAATGATTATGGCCTTTCAGAATGGCTGAACTCTATGAAAATACGCCATTTGAAAATATCAGCCATATGGATTTTGGGCAGAATTTGAGGTGGCCCCAAGTGTTAATCTCTTTTAATAAGCCTTCTGATCAGCAGATACATATTTGGTGGAATAAAACAGGTGTTATGTGAAAAAGGGGTCATCATAATGTTGAATGATGCCAAAATGCAAAATTCTATCAATTTTGACTAATTTCCTTGATTTATTTTAAGGGGGTAATTTTTATTTACACATATTTATTGCTTGGTCAACCTTTGTTAACACGTCATTGCAGGAATATGACGGTATTTTGTGGAAAAGTGATCATCTTTAATGATTATGGCCCTCCAGAATGGCTGAAACTGTATGAAAATATGCCATTTTGGAAAATGTCGGCCATATTGGATTTTTGACAAAATTTGGGGTGGCCCCCATTTTTAATCTCTTTTAATAAGCCTTCTGATCAGCAGATATATATTTGGTGGAATAAAACAAGTGTTCTGTGAAACAGGAGTCATTATAATTTTGAATTATGCCAAAATGCAAAATTCTACCAATTTTGACCAAATTTCTTGATATATTTTAAGGGGGTCATCTTGATTTCGATATTTTTTTGTTAAGTCAACCTTTGTAAACACGTCTTTGAAGGAATCTGACAGTATTTTTTGGTAAAGTGATCATATTTTTTATGATTATGGCCTTCCAGAATGGCCGAAACTGTATGAAAATACGCCATTTTGGAAAATGTTGGCCATATTGGATTTTGGGCCAAATTTGAGGTGGCCCCAAGTCTTAATCTCTTTTAATAGGCCTTCTGATGAGGAACCCACAGAGAAAACTTTGACAGGAAACTAGGCCTAATTTTTCCACCAAATGACCTGTCTACTAGCCTAAGATCAATCCCCATGCCCCAGTGCAGTGACAAGGACACTGTGCTGTAGGAGAGGCCGTCTTGCACAAATTACTTGCATCAGATGTGTGCGGCTTATAGGACGCACCTGCTTACTTTCACCCCTAACAATAATTATTGTTTCACATCACTTTGAGTATGCAAAGGGTATGTTCAGGACTGTGATACCTTGTCCTGTACTTTGGTTATTGTTTTACTTCAGTCTGCTCCTTGTGTAACTTGTTGTTTAATAGGCTACACTCCTTTGATTATCCTTATCCTGTGCCATACACCTATCCTGAGACTCTCATGTTTCAATGCAATAATGCTTTGTTGTCGAGGCTATATTTGATGAGTTGAGATTTTTATGTCAGAAGGGGGAAGCCATTCCCCTGCAACCCCCCTCCCCCACCTCAAATACTGCCAACACTGAAAACCAGCCTTGCTGCTCCTTGCTGTCTTTGACATTTTTGTACCTACCGACAGCAACTGAACTGAAATATGCAGTGATTGACTCCGGATTTTCCCTGTAATGCCTGTAAAATGTCAATCAGGGTGTTGACTGTAATGATGCTGGCATGTTTCCTGTTAGTGAAGATAACAAAGACAAAACAAGCTTAACCAGTCGTTCTTATAATGAAAGTCTCTGCTCTAGAATATCTTATCATTTGAACAAATGACAAGGCAAAGGACTACACAACACAATGGCAGGATGTAGGCTAAGTAGTTTTTAATAATTTCCAATGCAGCGATTTACATAAAGTTGTATTTTTAAAATTTGCAGAACATGAACAAGCAAACATTTAGTATAGTTTTTATGTTATTTCTTCAGCTGATACAGCAAATCCTCAAAGTTCATAATAGTTTTATATGATATAATAATGAATTTGTATTGCCAGCATGCAATCCCTCTTTTTTTTGTGTTCTACTTTACCTCCACAATGGTGCAGTAAATCTGAAAACTAGACAGACTTAAAAGGACACCTGCCAATGTTTTTATGGTTAATTTAACAGACTCTTAGTCACTTTGATGATTACATTGCTCATTAAGGGGATGAATGATGGTTCAGCCGCCTCTTGTATGGATTTTGTGGGTACTACACTTAAGGGTTTCAGGCAGGTGAAAATGAAACTGAAAGTGGATATAACCAATAACACATTTACTGTATTATTGGCTTCTCAGTCAATGTAAGGCATGAAAATAATCACCCTGGTTTCTTTGGTTTGCAAGTAAATTCACATTGATTGGTGAGAATATAAAACGTTATTTTATGTAACAAAAAAATTAAAAAAAATAATAATAAAGAAAAATAAAGAAAAGAAAAGAAAAAATGTTGACTAAACGGAGCTCTGGAGATAGGAAACCACGGTACTGCCTGGTGTCCCTTTAACAACACAAATCTTCTGACACTATTTCAACTAGACATTCCCATTATTGTGTTCTAAATAATCTTGACACATCAACTCCAATTGTAATCAGAGTCTAAATGAGAATGTCTTACAGGTGATGAAACAGTTGATGAAGTCTGCTACTTGCATCTTATTGGTGACTGCAATGAAAATGGTATGCATCTAGTATTCTTTTGATGTTCTTTACCCATTTTCGGTAGCCTGAGGTTTCAGCTTGATATGAATGTTGCAGGACCTCCTACATCTTGTGATTTATATTTCATTATTTTGTCCACAGACGCTCCCTGTGATAAAGTCCACAGCAGTATGCCCTACATGTGGCAGATCTGGAGTCAGAATCAGTGGAGCCCTCTGCCTGACAATGAGGAAATAGAACAAGACTACTGCAACCCCGCCAAAACAAAACAGTAAGATATTAAATTGAGATACCTGTAATAGAGATTTAGATATGAATAAATCTGTGGGTGAAGAATGACTGTAATTGTTGGATATGTTTCAATTTGTTTTGTTTTCTTCAAAGTGTTGGAACGCCACCCATTTTCTTTGACACCATGACCTGTGGAGGATCTAAAGTACGACGCCTCACTATAAGTACTGAGGCACTCAAACTTTCATCACTCATCACAAAGTGGGTTTGGTACTGGGAGGAAACAGACAACATATGGAAAGCGTTTCCATCACTGGTAAAATAGGGTTTGATAGTAGCTCTTTACTTGAGGGGAATGTATAGCACATTGATTGCAGGTCTAATAAATTTATGACTGTTTTATAACTTGGTAATAGCTAAGTGCTAGTGTCAAATCTGTCCCTCAGAATGTTGTGGCGAAAAAGAACAATGTTACATTACCATAATTTTAGCAGTAACTACACCACTTTTTACCCCCCAAAAAGTTGTTACATTACTGCACATGCAACACTAATTTGCTACATAAAACATGGCAAGAATGGTATTTTGCTTATCTGAAACGAACAAACGAGACAAATTTACCTTTAGCTTAGCATAGGCACTGGAAAGTAAAGTTGCCAAAGAGCTGCTATCTGGCAACTTTGCATTCCAGCGCCTATGCTAAGCTAAAGCTAAGAAATGGGGAAAATTGGTGATGCCATGGAAAACACAAGCACTGAGACCAAAATGCTTTTACCCACATATGTAACTCAGAGTAAGGAGGTGAATAACCAATTTTCATAAAGAGGTGGACTATTCCTTTAAGGTTGGGTTGAATGGTGAATGTCGAAAGTTGCTATGAAAGTGTTAAGTAAAGTAAAAAAAGTAAATTAGTGAGTCAATAAAACTATTAACATTACATTGTATTACCACTGAAATTAAGAAATACTGTTGATGTAATTTAGTCAAAATCCAACAACCCTTTCTTTCAGATTTACGGTACCTCTTCATCTGTCACAAGCGATGGACTTGAAATGCAATATCTTAACGGCATAACAAAAGTAACATACACCGCTGGAAATTATCAATATGAACTGGGTTTTTCAGGTGCATAACTAATCCTTCAATTTGTTTGCTTTTTGTTCTTTGACATTGTTATATTGTTTGTTGAGGATTATGGCTGATGGATTAGACAATGCTATTGTTTTTTTTTGCATTATTATAAAGCATGTTGCACACTTCCCTGACAACTTAAAATTTTTACGAGTGCTAAATTGATCTGTTCATGAAGTTTTGTGACCATTCCAACAGATATGGTTCAAAAAAATCTTAAGGCTAGGACACAGAGGCTTGTGAGAAGACGTCCAGTGTTCATCTCAAAAGCAGACGTCCTGAGAGCTTGGTGAGTAAAACTTATACAATTATATCCTTTATTATACCTTTATTTATCTATCTGTCTGTCTATCCATCTATCCCTATATTTACCTATAGTATTCTAAAAAGTCGTTCACTTGTTCTTTCTTGTTTTCCCCCAAGTGAAGTATATTATAGCAGAGTACCACCAGTTATTCCCATGCACTTGCCAGATTACTGGAACCCTGATCTCTTGCCTTCAATAGGATATGAGGTACTATACATAAAACATGATAAAACAACTAATTTACTGTCACAATGGCGGATCCCTTTAAAGTTAGTGAGGGCTTCATTTTGAAGGTTATTTATTTATTCTTTTGCATACTTGGATGTACTTAGACTTACAACTCACATTTTTTTGTCTTTTATGTACAGAAAATCAGATTGGACACAGCATCTCCAGAATATTCTAAAGTCCTGGATCACTTTGTAGCTGGAGGGTTACTCCACTACTAATAATATGTGTGTGTGTGTGTGTGTGTGTGTGTAGGCCTATATATTAAGGTGGTCTCTTATCCAACCCAACCCACAACTGAAAGGATATACTGCAAGACTTGGGGTAGCGTAATATTATCTGGTTTAATAATTTCAAGGTACTGAATAAGCTAGTAAGATAAATAGTAGGCCTAAATACTAATAGATGAATAAATAAACCTTAAATGGTAAATAGATCCAATAGTTCAATATTAAACAGGTCAATAAATAACCTGAGATAGCAATAAATACCTAGTAGGTTAATAAATAGATAAACATTCAATATTAAATTGCTAAATCTTCATCACACACCAAAAGACAGTGGCCTAGTGCCCAAACACACTCTCACTCACACGTCCTATTCAAACACACAGTGGTTCAGCAATAGTAATTAATTATACAGTAGGCTGTATCTTTAACAGAGAACTCATCATACAAATAACATAGAGAACTTGTTCATTTAACTTGTTAAATTGTAGATTTAAAGTCAGTGTCCGCTCAAATCAATAGCTCTGGCGTATAGAGACAGTTCCAGCATCTGTACTGTTGCGCTCCGTCTGTACATTAAAAGGGGAGGGGGGAGTGACGTCAGTGTAAATGAATGAAAGTGAGTGAGAGGGACGTTGCAGCGTTGAGTCTCCTCTAGTGAATCCGCTAGGTGAAAGTTTATAAAATTGGAACCCAGTACCGTAATGAAGTCTCGCTGTCCCTGGGTCGCTGAGCTGAGCGGAGTCACTGGCAGTTGAGAGAGGTATGGCAGGGTAATCAAAGCTTCGTTGGCGGTTGCTCGGTTGTCAAGGGAAAGCTCCAACTAGCCGTCTCCGTAGTCACTAACGTTATAGCCTAGCCTACACTTTACCGGCCAGTCTGCTATCGCTACTACGTTATTCACACACTTGAGTGACAGTCGGAAGGCAATACAACACGTCATACACATTTATCTTCAGTACCCTACCCTTTAGACTTAGACTAGTTATAACTTATAATATTTTCTTTCACGTTTCGTTAAGTCTGAAGTCTTTTACACTTTTCCGTTGTTCTCTCCCCGTTGTTCACTGCCGTAACCCCAGTAACGCTACATTCTATATTTTTGAAACTTGCGCGAGCGCTGGGCACCATACATAACCCCCATTACATTCATTGCATAGACATGACATGACCCCCGTTACATTCCCCCCTGCTAAACCCTGCCATACCATCCAGCAACTCCAGGTGACTCCGTCTCAAAGAAAAGAAACAGAAACAAAACCAAAAACACACATCACATAAATTAGAGACATTCTGTGCAACTACAACAGTGAGGTTACATTATAAAGTCTGTCTGAAACCTTCTTGGAAGCACACCTCTGTTCTGTCTTAAGGGATACCTAGGCCTAATCACTGGCTCAACCTCTATGTCAGACACATCTGCATCATCAGAACCATGACCCTGCTCTAATGCTGTGTCCTCGTCATTACCCTGCTCCATCTCATCTATGGCCTGACAGTAGACCCTGTCTTCCCTGGGAGTGGGTGTATGTGTGTGAGCGACAGTGGGAAAATAAGTTAGGCCCCTGTGATCAGTGACTGGTAAGTCTTCTTCACTGCACCTGTGTGTGTGCTGCCTTGCCTGTGTCTCTAATGTGCATAGCTTCATCTGGTCCCTGTGAACTACTTTGGATGCACCCCCTATCTCCGGTCTGACTGTGAATACAGGAATGTCTGGGTGGTTCTGCTTAACTACTATGTATGTGTTAGACTCCCATATGTCCTGTATCTTGTTCCTACCCCTGTGACTGTGATTGCGCAGCAACACTCTGTCACCAGGCCTGACAAGGGCCCCTCTTGAACTGCGGTCATAGACCCTCTTCCGTCTCTTTGATGCACCTTGGGTTGCAGCATTGGCGACTTCAACAGCTGTCTTCAGCCTGTCGTGGTGACTCCGCACCCACTCATCCAGGTCTTCAGCTTCATCACCCTCTATGTCTTTGCCTCCCAGAAGGTCCATCGGCAGCCTGGCATCCCGCCCAAACATCAGGTAGAATGGAGAGTAACCTGTTGTGGAGTGGACCCGGCTATTATAGGCGAGGACCAACTCAGGTAAGTGCTCCTTCCAGTTCCGTTTCTTCCTGGGCGGCAGAGTCCTTAACATGTCGTGCATGGTGCGGTTGAACCTCTCGCACTGAGCATTGCCTTGGGGATGGTACGGAGTTGTTCGGCTCTTCCCGATGCCATAGACTTTGCAGAGCTCCTTGATAACATTGGCCTCGAAGCAGCGTCCTTGGTCAGAATGCAGACGAGCCGGACAGCCATAGGAGACGAACCAATGTTTCAGGAGGGCTCTAGCGGTTGTGCTGGCCGTCTGATCTTTAGTTGGGACTGCAACGGTGAACCTAGTGAACATGTCCGTCAGCACCAAGACATTCTCATAGCCCCCAGACGATCGCTCCAGGACGGTGTAATCCATTGCGAGGACCTCTAGGGGGGCGGTTACATTTGTGCACGTCATTGGAGCCTGATGATGGGGAAACACGTCTTTGGCTAGCGTACATCGGCTGCACTGCTGGACCCAGTTCTGGACATCTCTCTCCATTCCTGGCCAGTAATATTCTCTCCGAAGGAGGTCTATGGTGCTCCGAGTGCCAAAGTGTCCCCCATGCTCGTGCCGACTCTCGAACACGTCGCGCCGTAGGGATCCAGGAACCACCAGTTGGTGAATCTCTTCTCCATCTCGGGGGCTGAGAATGGATCTGAAGAGAACACCCTGGTGGAGACTCAAGCGTTCAAATTGTCGAGCGAGCTGCTTTGACTCTGGTTCCATGGCGCGCTGTTCATTGAGTGGAGGTCTGGTCCCAGTGGCCACTGCACGATGGATGGGCTTAATTAGCGGGTCGGCCTGTTGACGCTCTTCCACATCACTCCAGCTCTGACCTCTTACAGTCCGTCTCATCGCTGCTTGCACTTTCGCCTCCTGCACAGGTGAGTCTGACTGCTCGTTCACCGCTGGCCATAAGCAAGCACGGACTTCCTCAGAGGACACCTGAATGAAGTCCTTGCCCCCATCTTCACCTTCAGGCTCCTCTTGTCGGGGGATTCTGGAAAGGACGTCCGCGTTGACATTTTGCCGACCTGGCTTATAGCTCACTTCGAAGTTGTACTCCGCCAGCTGCGCCACCCATCGCTGCTCAACGGCCCCCAGATTGGCTGTTTCTAGATAGCGAAGTGGGTTATGGTCAGTGACAACTGTGAATTTGGCGTATCTGAGGTATTCTTTAAACTTGTCAGTGACCGCCCATTTCAGAGCCAGTAACTCGAGCTTAAAGGCACTGTAGAACTTATCATTCTTCTCTGACCCTCTCAGACCCCGGCTGGCATAGGCTACCACACGCTCAACACCCCCCTGCTTTTGGCTGAGCACGGCACCAAGCCCCTGAAGACTGCCGTCGGTGGTCAGGATGAATGAGAGGCTAAAGTCTGGGTAGGCCAAGATGGGTGGTGACATCAAGCAGCTCTTCAGCCTCTGGAAAGCCGCCTGGCACTCATCCGTCCAGCAAAACGGTGCAGTCACCTTTGCCTTGCTCCGCTGTCCTCCCTTTCCGACCAGTGCATGTAGCGGTTTGGCAAGATGAGCGAACTGGGGCACAAAGCGCCTATAGTAGCTCATAAAGCCCAGAACCTGCCGTACCTCCTTGACACTGGTGGGTACAGGCCATGTCCTCAGGACCTGGACCTTCTCTTCATCCACTCTGATACCCTCAGCCGAGATCACATGGCCCAGAAACTTTACTTCAGGTTGCAAGAGGAAGCACTTGCTAGGCTTCAATTTCAGGCCATGTTGTCTTAGGCGCTGGAACACCATCTCAAGCCTCTCGCAATGGGAGTCAAAGTCTGATGAGAAGAGAATGATGTCATCCAGATACACCAGCAACATCTCGAAGGCAAGGTCACCCAAAACCACCCCCATCAGGCGCTGAAAAGTGGCCGGGCCGTTGCACAGACCAAACGGCATCCGAGTCCACTCAAACAGGCCAAATGGGGTAGTAACAGCCGTCTTTTCTCTGTCTTGTTCACTCATCGCTACCTGGAAGTAGCCTGCTGTCAAGTCCAGTGTGGAGAAAAGTTGAGCTTTGCCAAGCGCATCGAGCGACTCCTCAACCCGTGGAAGAGGGTATGCGTCCTTGCATGTGACCAGATTCAGCTTTCGATAGTCACAGCAGAAACGCACAGCACCATCTTTCTTTAGGACGATGACAGCTGGTGATGCCCAGGGGCTGCTACTTTCTTTGAGGATCCCTTGCCCTACTAGGTCCTGCACATGCTGCTTAAACTCCTGGTATATTTGAGGCGGAACACGACGGTGCCTTTGCTTGACAGGTGGGGTGTCACCAGTGGGAATGCTGTGTGTCACAGTAGTAGTGTAGCCAAAGTCACTGTCATGACTTGAGAAGACATCCCTATAGCTGCTCAGAAGAGTGCTGAGTTTTGCACGTTGAACTGTCGTGAGATTCTCAGCAGCAACTTGCACTGGGACAGGCATAGCATGCGACCCATCTTCTGCAGCTTGGACACTGTTAACTTTGAGCTGTGTGACATGCAGTGCCCCATCTATTTCTTCAAACCCCACCACCTCTTTAGGGTAGATCCGCTGTGGCTTGGACACCGCAGCCACCCGAGCCCTGGGCCTCAGTATTATGGCTTTCTCACTGGTGTTCATCACTCGAACTGGCACTTTTCCACCTGCGGCCTTGGCCAGCATGTTGGCCACTAGAAGCCCGTTTGGAATGCTGGTCTTTGGTGTGGCTTCCACCAGGACCTGGCACTCAACTTTTGGTGGCACCCTGCACCAGCCCTCAATCACCTTCTCGCTGTGTGGTGGAATAGTGACGGCTCCTTTTCCAGCCACCTTGACGAATCCAATTCGTCCGTCTGAATTTGCAAACTCCACTTCTTTCTTGACCCTCGCCAGTACTCGCCGGATGTTTGCCTCAGGTGGTGTGCCATGCCTCTTCATCATTTTTGCATTCACCCCTGGCAGTGAGGTCACCAGGTCTTTAATGATGTTCATTCCCATAATGCCTGGGAGGCCGTTCGACTTTTCAATGTCTGGGTGAGTATCTTTTAAGACAAAAATGCACCGTCTCTTGAGAGTGGTTTGAAAGATCTCAACATCTGCTTCAAGGCAACCCAGAAGTGGGATATTCAGTCCATTGGCCGCTGTGAGCTCCACCCAGTTGGCAGATTTCAGCTGTTCCTCTCCAAAATGTTCTCGGAAGTAAGACTCTTTGATGGTTGTCACTTCAGACCCCGTGTCCCAAAGGCAGCATGTCTTTACTCCGGAGATTGTTAGGTCTACCGTCCAGCAGTTGCCAAAAGCACTGTCTCTGAGAGATTTGTCTGCTTCACTGCCATCACAGTCAGCCACCCCGCTCTGGGCCATTGACAAACCAGAGGGTCTTGGCTCATTTCTTGGTAGACTATTCCTTGAGCCGTCTGCTTCTCCTGGAGTGTGTCTCTGTTGAGCCGCTTGACTGCGTTGGGGCCTCTGACTACATTGCCGGCTGGTGTGCCCAGCCTCGCCACACGTGTAGCAGATATACCGGCCTTCGCTGTCTTTTAATGGTTCTCTCTTTTGGGTACGAGATGGTGGTCTGCTCTGGCTGTGAAATGCTTGGTAGAGTTCTTCCTGACGCATCGCGATTTTCCGGATCTCCTCCCTAAGCGCCTCCAAAGATAGAGAAGAGGATGGTTCTTCAACTGCTTGCGCACTCACCACCCCTCTGGGCCGATGGCACCTTGACACGTGCACCTCCTCTTCCTCCTCTGAGAAAGCGATGGCTGCCTGCATTACTTCATTGAAACTTTGGCATGAGTCCTCTTTCAGTGAACGCTTCATTTCTCGCCTCAGGAAGTCATCTCTAAGACCCAGTACCAGCTGTTCAACCAGTATGGCATCAGCATTTGGAACACGGTCTGGATCTCTGCGCTGGATCTGACTGAGTCGCTCTTGTAAGTCATATGCATATGATCGTATTGTTTCTCCTGGTGCCTGTCTTCGATCATAAAACTCTTTCAGTCTGGTGCCGATGGGTACTTTGTCTCCATATGTCTCCAGGAGGATATTGAATATATCTTTGACAGAGTTCTGTTTAGTGGAATCCAACATGAATTTCACAGTTGCTTTTGCTTCATCTTTTAGATGCTGTTTCACCAGTTCGGATTGTTCCTCCTCTGGGATGTGCATCACACGAAAAGCAGATTTCATTGAGGCCACAAACTCTTCAACGCTGCCATCTCCTAGTTTTTTTATGCATCCACTAAACTCTGGTAGCTTGCGCTCTCGTGGGACATACAGTGCTGCTGGAGTCTTCATTGCTGTGGACTGTTGCTCAATGACCAGCCGTGCCAAAGCTAACGCCTCTCTCTGTTCCTCCCTAGATTGCTGTAATGCACCAGCCTGATCTGTCAGCCTTCTCTGAAGCTCTGCAAACTCTTTCTTCAGTTCCTCCAGCTCCGCCATCCCCGTCTGTCCTGGCTTCAGAGTGTGCCACACAGCTAAACTAAAAACACCTAATGTACGATCCTGTTCGTTGACGCCAAATGTAGCTGGAGGGTTACTCCGCTACTAATAATATGTGTGTGTGTGTGTGTGTCTGTGTGTATATATTAAGGTGGTCTCTTATCCAACCCAACCCACAACTGAAAGGATATACTGCAAGACTTGGGGTAGCGTAATATTATCTGGTTTAATAATTTCAAGGTACTGAATAAGCTAGTAAGATAAATAGTAGGCCTAAATACTAATAGATGAATAAATAAACCTTAAATGGTAAATAGATCCAATAGTTCAATATTAAACAGGTCAATAAATAACCTGAGATAGCAATAAATACCTAGTAGGTTAATAAATAGATAAACATTCAATATTAAATTGCTAAATCTTCATCACACACCAAAAGACAGTGGCCTAGTGCCCAAACACACTCTCACTCACACGTCCTATTCAAACACACAGTGGTTCAGCAATAGTAATTAATTATACAGTAGGCTGTATCTTTAACAGAGAACTCATCATACAAATAACATAGAGAACTTGTTCATTTAACTTGTTAAATTGTAGATTTAAAGTCAGTGTCCGCTCAAATCAATAGCTCTGGCGTATAGAGACAGTTCCAGCATCTGTACTGTTGCGCTCCGTCTGTACATTAAAAGGGGAGGGGGGAGTGACGTCAGTGTAAATGAATGAAAGTGAGTGAGAGGGACGTTGCAGCGTTGAGTCTCCTCTAGTGAATCCGCTAGGTGAAAGTTTATAAAATTGGAACCCAGTACCGTAATGAAGTCTCGCTGTCCCTGGGTCGCTGAGCTGAGCGGAGTCACTGGCAGTTGAGAGAGGTATGGCAGGGTAATCAAAGCTTCGTTGGCGGTTGCTCGGTTGTCAAGGGAAAGCTCCAACTAGCCGTCTCCGTAGTCACTAACGTTATAGCCTAGCCTACACTTTACCGGCCAGTCTGCTATCGCTACTACGTTATTCACACACTTGAGTGACAGTCGGAAGGCAATACAACACGTCATACACATTTATCTTCAGTACCCTACCCTTTAGACTTAGACTAGTTATAACTTATAATATTTTCTTTCACGTTTCGTTAAGTCTGAAGTCTTTTACACTTTTCCGTTGTTCTCTCCCCGTTGTTCACTGCCGTAACCCCAGTAACGCTACATTCTATATTTTTGAAACTTGCGCGAGCGCTGGGCACCATACATAACCCCCATTACATTCATTGCATAGACATGACATGACCCCCGTTACAACTTTAACAACACCATGGAAGGATATAACATTCTGAGCATTGAGAGAATCCAGAACGTGGTGTTAAGGAATTTTTTCAATTTGTGTGTCCTTATTTCTATTTGTAAAAGAATTACAACACATTTCAACTTTGTTTCTGTAACAAGTCTTATATTGAGTTATTATTATTTTTTAGCTATTTTCACTAATGAGAATGAGAATGGTAATTGTGGGCCTAAATAGTATTGTCAATCTCTGATATTTCAAAGAGAAATCCAGAGTGAATCATTCAGTAGTCAATCAAAGTCACTGAATTCTGTCTATTGGGAAAAATAATCAAATCTACAAGAAAATTTGTCAAAAAATCGGCAAGTATTGTAAGTTCTTGTGCGCCATTCTTTTGCCGGTTCACTAATTCCATCTATGTTGAGTCAAATATTCTAGTTCTTTTTTCTTGCTGACAGCACTTGACCTCAAACAACAGGACAATAGATTGATTCACACCAGATTTTTCCTTTGAAAAATTTTAATTCAATCTATGCCTTAATAACTTGGTTATGACAAAGGTATGTTGTCTATTATTCACAGACAGAGGGATAATATGAAATCTAGGAGTGATGCTGCTGAGATGTTACTCTTCCATGGCACTGAATCACAGTATGTGGATGCCATATGCCGTGAAAACATAGACTGGAGGTTGTGTGGGAGGAACGGAACTCGATTTGGTAAAGGTTAGTTTTTGTTGACATCGACTTTTGCATACACAAACAAATTTGTGGTTTTAGCAACTAACTTACATATGATTAGACTGTGAGTACTGTTGCACAGAAACAGTAAAAATAGTCTACCTTTTTAGGTTCTTATTTTGCCCGCGATGCAAACTACTCTCATGGATATACTGATGAGGATGGAACACAAGCAATGTTGGTCTGTCGGGTTTTGGTGGGAGACTTCACCTTAGGACATTCAGATTATACCATGCCTCCACTCAAAGACGGACAAACCATAGCATTTGACAGCTGTGTGGATAATCTTGAGAACCCCAGCATTTATGTTATTTTTGAAAAGAATCAAATTTACCCTGAATATTTGATTCAGTATGACGATGAACCTGCTGTTGATGCATCCCCCGTTCAGACACAACCGCCTCCTATCATCCAAGTTCATCGGTCACCATCCAAGTCAAGTTGCTGTGATTGTGATTGTGATTATGACGACTGCAGTGACTGTTGTTTAGATTGTTTATATTATTTATTTTGCTGCTGCTGCTGTGATTAATATTTCTGTTTATAGTTTCTTAAAGGAAAATGCTGGTGTGTTAAAATATGTTAAATCCGCTGAGTACTGTATTACTAGTTTCTTTTTGTTGGTATTATTTTGTCTAAGGGATTGTTGGTGTGGGGCTGAAAAGACACTATTGTAATGGATGGAACCCAGATCCTGTGTACATGTGTATATCTTTACCTTTCAATACTGTTTATCTACTGTGCTCAATAAAAAAAAAAAAAAGAAGGAAAAAAAAAAAAGTTAAATAATGATCGTAGCACGGACTTGTCCCACATAGTTCACTTGCACCTGACCCCTCCTCTGGGAATACGGCTAGTTAACCGATTGGCTACAAACAGGCTTAGCCTTGGAGTGGACCATCACCTGATAGTCTAAGTTGAAAACTGTAGCTTACCTCCATAATTTCCACCATTGACGAAGCTCAAAGTTACTCCAAACTTCATTCCGTAGATTCCCGCGGGTGTTTACATTTAAACCGAGGCATAGAGAACTTTGAAAGTGCACATTTAGCTTAGATATAAGGTTATATGGTGGAAATTATGGAGGTAAGCTACAGTTTTCAACTCAAACTATGAGGTGCCGATCGACTCCAACGTAAGGCCTGTCTGTAGCCAATTGATTAACTAGCCTTATTCGGGTCAGGTCGGGTCAGGTGCAAGTGAACTATGTGCGACAAGTCCGTACTCCGATCATTATTTAGCATATTTTAAGACAGAATCACCCCGGCATTCTCCTTTAACAGACACTTAGACATATTGGAAGTGGCTTGCAATGGAATCAGTGAACACAGTATTACATTACCACATAACTAGAATAAAACTTAATCTTAAACTTTATGCATTAATTTAGCCCCTTTACTCTGTAATTAACTTTCTTGCATTATTTTGATGTGTTTAAAAATAAACTGAAGCAATATAACACAAGTGGGAGTGAGGTTGTTTTGTGGATATCCTCACGGGTGAGGTTCGGATGTATGCATGAAGCTGAAGGCTCAGTGGTGTAGACAACAACCCTTGAGAACTAACAATACTTTAAAGGAAAACACCGGAGTGAATTCAAGCACAGCCCTGCTGCACGAGCCTTCTAACAGCAATATATTTCACATGAAATGAAAGAATTTCGAACAGCATAGACCTAACGTGAAACCCTTTACATTGAGTCAGTGTAACCTCAGATCTTACTTTCGGTTTCGAACAGTCAGGGCCCATTGATTCAGAGTAAAGTGCCTGTTCGCTTCTGCGTTCACGTTCGGTCTGTGCTGTACCAAATGATTTTGTTCCACTGGCTAACTAGCGCATTTAGCAAACTCTTTCAACAGGGCTATGCTTGAATTCACTCCGGTATGAGGGGTCACATTTTGAAAAAATTGTAAAAAAAAAAAAAAAAGCGTTACCAATGTGCCTATGTCGGGCGCATATGGACAGTAACGTGAAGTGTTACATGGACGGAAATTGATTTATTTGATTACTTGTTACTGAAAAAAATGAATGCGTAAGTAAAGCCGTTGTACTCTAACACTGTTATTAACCAACACTGCTGTCATAGGCTACAGGGGAAATCCTCAATGTGTTGGCTGCAAGTGTCTAGTTACCTGGTGCATGACCCCATTAGAAACAGCCTGTTCTGAACATTAGAGCTAAAAAAAATTGGCTTGAGAAAGCCATGATATGATAAACAAATTGTGTTTTCAAGCATTTACTTTCCATTTCTCTTCGTACATCATCCAATAATGAGACAGTCACTTGTGAGGCTCCATGACTGTTCACATAGAGCATCAGGACCCTCAAAATAAGTTTGGATAACTTGGAAATTTTTTAACCTCACTCACGTCAGATCTGAGATCACATCTGTTGGGAAGATTTCAGGATCGAGATGGAACGGATGAACAAATCAGGAGCCAGTAGAAACCGCCAGGAAGGAATTTTAAAAATGTGATGTAGCTCGCCTCGTACAAACAACAACTATAGCAGTTGAAGGAGATATATTCTGTGAGTTGTATCAATTATTGGGGCACTCATGTGCCTTAAATGGCAAGCTATAGATTTTCTCACTACATAAAAGATGTTTCCCTGTCAAATGTGATGTTATGAAAACTGTCAAATGTAATGTTATGAAAATTGTTAATCTCTCTGTTTGAATGAATGGTTTGCATTGTGCTGATATCGGTCAACTCAATAGAAAAATGTGTAGTTATTTGCTGTGAAGAGTCACACATGGGTCATCCTCCCTCCTGACGTGTAGAATTGGTCTTGTCCAGATATCAGAAATTGGTAAATATTTTGAATGCTGAGCGCACTTCCTTGATTAAGTTTGACAGAAAAAGATAAAAATCACAGAAATTGTTCTTTCTGTGTTTAGTGCATGGGAACCCTTATTGTAACCAGTTTGTGGACATTTCAAAAGCTACTTTAGAGAAACAAATGCTCAGATAATGAATTCACCTCATCCACCACCACCCTTTTGACGGGAATAAGTAGTTACAATCGACACACAAAGACAGGTACGAGGACATACCAGTTTGGTGACCTGTTCCCATATTTGTCATATCAGATTTCCTTAAAAAAAAATCAGTGCCATGGCAGTAGGCTAATGGCTCCCTAACCCCAAAAGATATCCTAGGTGAAAAACAGGGACCGAGGACAGACATTAGTTTTAAATTGGACAGACATTGCATTGCAGTTTGATTATTAAACCTATTTTAAGTCACTTTAGATAACAGTTGATACTAAATGCATTATAATGTTATGAGTGATGGCTGCAAGGATCGAAACGGAAAGCAAAAGAATAAAATAGACGGGACTATCCACATCCTACATGCTATTATGGTGCTGAAATATTTCTCAGTGGAAAGTACCAAGACTCTCTGACAGAAAAAAATACTGATACCAGGTCAGAGGAAAAAAACATGGTCTATTGGTAATGTCAAACTGAATTTACTGGCAACATTACGAGTTTCACCAGGAGAAAACAACAAGAGCACAAGATAACAAGATAAACCTGACCGGCAAAAAGACAGTATTTCAATGCAAACAGTGTTCAGTGGTGGATAAGGACACAAAGCTTTCACATTTGTCAAGATACAAGAAATTGTGGATTTCCTCCGTTGGAAATGGGTGAGTTATCAATAAAAAGTACTTAAAAAGTAGCAATGAAACATTTAAGATTTGAGAAAAAACTCTTAACATCTCTGTCATAATTCTCATGCTCAATCTCATAAAGAGACAAATTAAAGCAATTCTTTAATAGCCTTTAATGTCTACACTTCAAAAAAGCTTGCTGGTGTCAGATTTCTAGGCTTCCAAGTCTAATAAAAATGGACCACTTACACTATGTGTTTTTGAAATGCATTTTTTTGATCCAGCACCCATTCAAGAAAAGGGATATGTACGTTCACACAATCTTACTAGGCTACACCGAGTCAGTCGTGGACAAACCAGAGAAATCAAATAAATAAATACCAGCCTTACTGTGTGGTGGATTCGATCAATAAAATTGCTGTCAAACGATTAAAGCAATCTGATTAATCACAAAACTATCATGATTTATCACTTTTAATTACAATCATTGCCACCAGTACGAACTTGAATCCTAGAGTATGTTGCATCCTTATTTTGTTCCAGCAAGACCCTGATACTAATTAGCTGGCTTTGTTCCTCTCAAATGGGAATATTTCTCGCCTAACTTCTATCCCAGCTGATTCCCTAAACATCAAGTAAATTCTTGATCAAGACCCTCAATAGGCTAAGCCTTGTCAATATGAATAAGATCAGGGGAGAGAGATGTGAAGACTTGAAAGGAGAGTTTTAGACAATGTATAGTACACTTAATACAGTATAGGCTGAGTCCATGAGGCGTGAATTGAATTGAATTATACAGTATTTACTCTGTTGTTGAACATTGAAGGAGTGGGTCCATAGTATTTGTCCATAGTAGGCCTATTTGACATTTTCTATCTGAAATGGAACATAATTCATATCAAGAAAGTGGAAGCACATTAAGATCAATCTGAATTTTTTGTTTGTTTGTTTTTAATCTGAGTTAAAAGAATAAATAAAACTAGATTGCATTTCCTCAGAGAAACTGCTAGAGTGTGCTTGCTCAAACCCGCCACAACGAGACCAACACCAAATGATTGAGGCAACGTCAGAGACGAGGCCATACATCCTCACGCCAAGTCTAAAACCAAAGCGTCAAACATATTACAATATATTAACTTAAAACAGTTTGTTTCAATAGCTATTGTGCCCTGTAGTGGTCAAATGTGCTCAACTCTATTGGACGTAGTCAAGAATGGGTCCTAAGTGATAATCCTAAAATTAGTCTTGATACGATAAACTGTTGGCAAGATATGAGCCCACTTTCTGTCATGTGTGTCTACCTCAATGTGTGTGTGTGTGTGTGTGTGTGTGTGTGTGTGCGCTGTTGCTAAGGCGTTGCTAGGGCGGACCTGTCGGTTGCTATGCTGGTTGCTACGTTGATCATGTTGGATGTTATGTTCATTGCTAGATCATCGTTGTTGAAGTAGTTCCTAAGACATTACAAGACCGCTGGAAGCTGTTGCTAAGGCCGTTGCTAGGCCGGACATGTCGGTTGCTATGCTGGTTGCTACGTTGATCATGTTGGTTGCTATGTTCATTGCTAGATCATCATTGTAGGAGTGGTTCCTAAAACATTACAAGGTGGCTGGAAGCTGTTGCTAGGCCGGACATGTCGGTTGCTATGCTGGTTGCTACGTTGATCAAGTTGGTTGCTATGTTCATTGCTAGATCATCATTGTTGGAGTGGTTCCTAAAACATTACAAGGTGGCTGGAAGCTGTTGCTAGGCCGGACATGTCGGTTGCTATGCTGGTTGCTACGTTGATCAAGTTGGTTGCTATGTTCATTGCTAGATCATCATTGTTGGAGTGGTTCCTAGGACATTACAAGGCCGCTGGAAGCTGTTGCTAGGCCGTTGCTAGGGCGGACATGTCAGTTGCTATGCTGGTTGCCATGTTGATCATGTTGGTTCCAGGGACGTAGCATCGCTTCGCGCAGCAAAATCTCCTTTGGCTGTATTTGTTTTCCTCTGTGTGTGTGTGTGTGTGTGTGTGTGTGTGTTGTCTACCAGGTCTTGTTTGCATGTTTGTGTCAGCCTGGGTCTCTTACCAGCAGCACCTGCATTGTTTACCAGTGCAGAGTGTTCCAGAATCCTTCTGCTGTGCTTGAGCAAGCCCACTAATTAACAATTTTAAAGTGTTGATTCAACCATTCTTTTTTGCAGCAAGACTATAAATCTTTGTAGGTTGTACATTAAAATATAGCACTTATTATTTTAGATAAAGTGTCTGCCAAGATCATGAACATGAAATAATTAAACATAACCAATCGCATGAAAACCTGCTAATTCTAAAAGCATATATATAAATGTACATGTAAGCTTGTAAATGAGAAAATATATTCTATGGAACATTTGCTAATGTAGATCTTTCAACAGGTGATGAAATATGTTGCTTGCATCTTATAGATCTCTGCACTGCTGGTAAGAAAATAAGGCTACATTCCATAGGCTACATTTTGTGTCTAGGTTTGTCTTCTGTGTAACTTTTCCTTTACAGTTTTGATTTGCAAAAAAGATGACCTGAATTCCTCTCATGTAGATGCATTTGCTTTGTACAGATGCGCTTTGTGATAAAGTTCATAGCAGAACACCTTACCTGTGGCAGAGCTGGAGTGAGAATCAGTGGAGCCCTCTGCCTTTCAATGAGGAAATAGAGCAGGACTACTGCAACCCTGCCAAAACAAAACAGTAATATATGGACCAATGATGTAACTCTAATTAAATTGCAGGCAGAAAATGGGAGATGGACATTTAATTTGTTACATTTAATTTGTTCTTTAAATTATTCATTGTAGTGTTGGAATGCTTCCCCTATACTTTGATTCAATGACCTATGGATCAGCTCAAGTTCGCCGTCTTTCTATATGTACCTCTGCTACTGACTCTCTCTCATCTTTGGCCACAAAGTGGGTGTGGTACTGGGAGGAATCAGAGGACATGGACTCATGGGTTGAGTTTGGATCACTGGTAAGAGAGGGCTAAAGAACTGCAAATTTACTGTACTCTACATCAAACATACATTTTTTTTTTTCAACAAAGTTATCTTCAGCTACGTATCAGGTATTTTTTGCCAAATATATCTCAGATCTAGGATGACTAATCCTTTGTTGTAATTAATATTTCTTAAAGTCATAGTCCAGTTCATGATGTCATTTTGTCAGGATTTTTGGGGATTATGCAAATTATACATTTTGGGCCAGAAAATCTTTGTTTACATTTGCCCAGGTGTCTTTGTGAAGGAATATATGGAAATTATGTTAATATCCCATTGAAATCAATGGGATTGGATATGGATTTTGAAGGAAAATATGCACAACTACATTTTGGTCTCTGAAGCATGAATGGGAAACTATTCACCCTACATCCCATATATTTTCTGAAGCTAACACCCTCAGGATGTAAAATAACATGGCAAGGTGTGACAGTGAGACATGCCCCACCCTGCTCATTACAATAAAGCCCAAAATGGGCTGTATTTGATGACATCTAGCCTATGCCAACAGCATTTAGGGTAAACATATTAGACCCCATATTAACCCCACATCTCCCACCCACCTCCTTATTTTCAGGCATATGCCTATTTTTTGGGAAAATGGAAAATTCAGTGCATTTTTTATACAGAAAGTAATTAACCTTGATAAGTAATACTTTGGTTACTCTTTATTTGAAGGTAGCATCATAAGAATGACATGACACTGTCATTAACTATGACATGACGTTGTCATAAATCTGTCATAAACTTTATACACCTGCCATGACTTCTGTCATTAAGTGTCACCCGGTATTTGTCATGGATAGGGTTGGGGTTAGGGTTAGGGTATGTCAGAAGTCATGACAGGTTTATAAAGTTTATGACAGATTCTTGACAACGTCATGTCATAGTTAATGACATGTCAGTCTTATGACGGTACCTTCAAATAAAGTGTTACCAATAATTTTTTGGAATGCAGCAGGCCTCAGAATATCAGAAAACATAGATTAAGATAGGTTCCACCCCCTTCCACCCTTTGATTTCCATTTATAAACCACTCACAAAAAGTAAGGAAATTTGACTTTGGCCCATTATATCTCCCCTTTAATAATACCAACCCCTAAAGTGTTTTGTATCATTTTCGTCGCTGTTTTGTCACCTTTACAATGAGGTATAGCTTGTAAGCATCGGACAATCATGGAATGCGCAACACAGCCAAACGTGTGAGTAGTGGCAACCAAAAATGTGCCAAAATGGCCAGTAATAGGGTTCTGCTGCATGATTTTGGGCTTCAAGTGCTGCCAGATGAGCGCAAGTCACTGGTGTGCCTAAGTTCACACCTGAGCATGGGTTCTGCAACTTGTTGGGTTTGTGGTTTCTCCTAGCAGCAACACAGGTGGAAAGATGCCACATTTTTTCCCTTCAGGATAGGGCCTGTGCAATAGGGCTACCTGAGGCTGGTGTCCCAGCATGTAGTGGCGGCATCATTGGTGTCAGTCCTGGTACCATTTCCAAACTTAGGACCAAGTTCCATGAGACTGTAGAAGCCAAAGACAGACCAAGACGTGGCCGTCTCAAGAAGACAACACCCCAAGAATAACGGTTGCTCACTTTTGCTGCACTAAGGAACCGTAGCTTCACTGCCAGAGATTTATTCAACTGTTCAGCGGCTCAAATCTTCCACGCGTTACAGAGGGCCCTGACACAGAGTGTAAAGTGTATGGCCAAGATGTTTTTTTGTTCTTGTCCTCATTTCTGTAGGAGAGTGCAATCTTCAATGTTCCAAGCAACAAAGGCTACCAACAGAACAGTATACCAGGCCATTTTAGCACATTTTTAGTTGGCACTACTCACACGTTTGGCTTTGTTGCGCATTCCATGATTGCCTGATACTTACAAGTTATACCTCATTGTAAAGATGACAAATCAGCGACGAAAATGATATAAAACACTTCAGGGGTTGGTATCATTAAAGGGGAGATATAATGGGCCAAAGTCAAGTTTCCTTACTTTTTGTGAGTAGTTTAGATCACTTGGCACTGGTGACTTTGGCTTATAGCCAATCCACTTGGTCCTGAGATTAAACTAATCTACCCTTTAAAGTATTTTCTAAAAGCATACTCCCACAGGGTGTCATATAATATAAATTGAGACAAGTCCCACCCTCTTCATCTCTTCACGACCCATGAATACAACAATTTGTATTAATAATATGGGTACAGTATAGCTCATTTACATTACAATTAATTTACAGAAAAACTTGTAATACAAAAAAAAATCTATTTTTAATGGATACTTTCACTGTAGAAAGTTTTATTTTGATTGGACAACAGGGAAAAAACAGCCCCATTGAGATGTAGGCCTATTGTTTTATATAGGTCATTTTTAAAACTTCAATATGGCCACCATATAGACATCTGAGCAAATGCAAACATAGATTTTCTGATTCCTTAGACAATAACCTTTCCAAAAATATATAGTTTATCTATCCCCAAAAAAATGACCACAAATGCCAAAATTTTAAGGAACTGTTTGTTGAATGTCAGATATTTTAGGCAATAAGAACAATGCGTATCACAAATGGGAATGAATATAAGATATAATAAGTATTTTTCTTTTGACAGGCTTATAACAGGTCTTCAATTGACAGTGATGAGTTGGAGAGACAATATCTAGATGGTGAAACTATGGTAACATTTACTGCTGGAAGGCATCAATATGAACTGCGTTTTTTAGGTAAAGCATTCTATCCTCCCTCCCATGCTATATCATGTGATATAGCGATAAAGCAGACTTGACTTAACATATTTACCCGAAGTGAACCTTCATGAAGTGAATCTCCTGGTGATGATTATATTTGAAATACATTTTTCAGATATGTTTCAAACAAATATACATGACAAAACACAGAGGCTTGTGAGAAGACGACCAGCATACATCTCAAAAGAAGACACCAAGAAGGCCTGGTAAAAACATAATTTGCTTACCCAAAACATAATACCTATCCAAAATGGTACATGGTACAAAATATTTAGATGATGCTCAATGATAAACATTGTTTTATATCCCCCCCTAGTGAAATATACCGCAGCAAAGCCCCATCAATGATCCCAATCTCCCTGCCACATTACTGGGATCCTGAGTAGGGTCTGTCTGCGTCCTGCAAGACAGGGGCGTGTCGTGAGTAGGCGTAACGCGAGAAAAAGGGCGTGTCTTTAGTATTCTGAAAAGTCGATCACACCACAGTCCGGTAGATGGCGATAGTACACGTCGCTTTGTGAACCGCCAATGAAAATCACAGAAGAAGGAGATTCGCGCCGTTTTGAAGAAGAAGAAGAAGAATTCGCGCCGTTTGCTAACGTTTCGAGTAGAGTCTGACGCAGCCGGATAGTATTGCTACATTCACAGGGCGAATTAACTTTTCGGATCAACTTTGTGGATATAAGTTTGTGTTAAGATGTGTGACTCGACGGACCAGTTGGATTGTCCAATTTTCAAGGTCAGTTGCATTCATTTCTGTAAGTTGTGGTAGGCTAAGTTCATAGTCCTATTGAGTGTTGAGTGATTGATTTTTTTTTTTTACTTTTCAGTAGCCTACTACCCTGCTCTATGGCCTACGGAAATACGTCGGTGGGAGTGGAAAAGCATGGGGGACAAGGTGGACAACACAGCTACAGCTGGCTGAAGCCATACAACACGTGACGTGATGTCGGGAGATATCGCGGAAGTTTGTTTACACTGAAAACAGCTTGAATCCCCTCAGTTCACCATTAAAATGAACGTGATAACTGGCGAAATAAATCATATAATGTTGCTTAATAAATTATTGTTGCAATGCAAGAGGAACAGAGTTGTGTTTGAAGGTGTTTTGTTAAAAATAGTAATGTGGTATGAAATGCTTATTTGAGATGGCAAACCAAGCCATGCTGGAGAGCAATAAGGCAATTTCATTGGGCAAAACTTGCATAGCCCTTACCAAGGAGGTTATATATAAACTGGAGACAACGACTAAGTCCCGCCCTCCATAGAACTGAATGGCCGAGGCTAGGCTAGTAAATGCGGTGAATTGACAGTCAACGCCATTGTGAACACTGGAGGTAACAGGCCAGGCCATGCCCATGCTGCCCATGCGCAAAGTTCCAAAGTTGGTAGTCCAAACAGTAGTCCTTCAGTCCAGATGGTGGTGATAATGCACCTAGTTTGTTTGCCATACAACACGAGGAAGAAAGTTCTGTCCAGAACGTGCCTGAAGTTTTTATAGCATTCATGACAGTACACTTTTTTCATAAGCTCCTCAAGAAATAAGCAAAGACTAACCAGAGATCATGAAATATTGCTTTTACTCTCCCCGGAGAAATAACATTTCGCATGTAACCGCCCACCAACTTGTAAGTGCATGAGTGCTCGTGCCCAGCATGACTCTCGTGCATGCGCTGGCATGGTTCGGATTGTGACTCCATACGTAAATATGGCGATGCTAAAGTGCTGCCTGCTAATCTGCGCGTTCTTGACCCCCTGGCCCTTACATACGGTTCCTTTAGAAACTACAAATCTGTCTGCGTCCTCGTCCAGGGGGCGTGTCTCTAGTGGGCGTGTCGTTAACTTCGGGCGTGACTACGTATGACCACGTCGTCGCGGGTGGGCGTGTATTTAGGGGGCGTATCTTGAGAAGTAGGCGTGTCTTTAGTCTTGCAGGACGCAGCCGGATACTATTGGGGATCCTCATGCATTGACCAAAACAGGATATGAGGTATATGGCCCCTCCTGTATTTTGCTTTGTGTCATTACAACTTTTAGGTTCACTTTTAATCATGTAAGCCTATTATATGTTGGGTAAACTTTTTTTTTGAGACATTTTGCAAGACAAGTTGTATATTCACCCCAAAACAAAAAATGAAGAATTGAATATTATTATTATTTATTTAATTTTTTTGCATGGTTCTATATATTGCAGGTTTTGAGAATAATAGTATTTCGCCATTTTACCAATGTCCCAACTTTTTCGAATTGTGGATGGTGTTAAATACTGTACAGTTTTGATGACGGGTACTGGGTTGTTTCAATTCTACTTACTTACCCATACTGTATGTGTTGTGTTCTGTTTTGTTTTATAGAGAATCAAACTGGATACAGCATCCACAGAATACTCAGCAGTCTTCAAAATGTTCAAGAAAACCATGCGTGGCCATGAGGTTCTGAGCATTGACAGAATCCAAAATCTGCCTTTATGGAATTTTTTTAATTTGTAAGTTCTTACATAAGATTCATTTGTCAAGTGAAAATATGTCAAGTTACTTCCAACACATTTCAACTCCAGGTTACCTCTCAAGTCAATTTGCTAATCAAGAGGTCTAGTGTGAAAAGAACCAACAATTTATTTCAACATCATAAAAAGTTTGATTGTTTGCTGGGGAGCAGAATTTTGATACATTCATGCAGGCAGGAGAACACTGCTTGCTAGTTGTAGCTTCCAGAGGCACCAAGCTAGGTGGTAGGTAGCTTTCTGTAGTTACTACGTTTTCAATGCCTCGTTTTAAATGTTGGAACTGTCATTACTATCAGGAAGGTGTAGATCAGTGCCCCCACAGGGGCGTAAAGTTAACCCCCGCAGCCCCCGCAAGGCGGGGGGGCCCATCAGTCCAAGGGGCCCCGCCCAACCTGTCATTTCAAAAGTTTGAAATTATTGTTACAAGTCGTAGCGCTCCGTGACGCATAGGCGCTGATAACGCAAGAAAATAATAAGCTAATACATCGGTATTTTAAAAGAACGTCTTTTCCGAGATAAACACATGACGTTACCTATGCCTGCAGTCACTAGTTTCAGCTTGTCAGTGCATGGTGTGTGCGTGCGTGAGTTCGGAGAAGAGGGCGAGAGGACAGAATAGCTGGTCACAGGGAACCGCATTCCAGCAAATGGATTTAACGGTGGACAGCAAACTACACAGCGATTCAGTGTTTAAACGGGAGAAAAGCGTATTAGTCTATTTCTTGCACGTTTTAGTCGGTGACTTCAAACAAATAGCTTCTCTATATGCACAAGTTTACCTTGCGCGCAACTGGCTTACAGGCAGGTGGTCTGATGTGCTGCGGGTTTTGTCAAGTTCTGGTTCAGATTTCGAGAGCTTCAAGAGCAATGAAAGTTCTGATTATTCGCGGAACACAAGCAGCTTGACGACGGAGTAGTTGCTTTATTAATATCGCATTTTTAAAAGAGCTGACGAGAACATTTTATGAGTACTACAACAATGCCATATCGCGGTAGATCTGAAACAGGTTGGTGTGTGCAGAACTTGTGCCCCTGGGATGCATCTGTATCATCTTCATCTTGACAAAGGTTGGGCACCCCTTAGAGGTTTAGAGTATGTAGCCTAAACATCAAGGCTACATTAGTGAAGAATAATACTGAATATAGCCTACTCTTCATTCTTTATTACACTATGGGAGTTTAAAAAAATAAAGTCAAATATTTTTTTCCCCCTTAAAATAAGCCCAATTTAAAACAGGGTTTGCCATGGGAAACAAACCAATTAGGCTATAAGTTTTGAAGAAGGTGTCCAATTCCTTAAGTGCTACTGTATGTGAAGTGTGAAGTACACATTTCCCATTGTCCATCCAGAAGGCAAGTTCTGCATTAAGGACAAATAATGTTAGTTAACCGGAGGCCAATAACTTAATAGGACTAATTGCCCTGAAGCTCACATTTTAGGCTACACTTAGGCTATAGGCCTAGAAAAAAGCATATTTCATTCATGCGATAACAAGTTATAAGGAACTGAGAACCTCTATTATCCTGATTGTCCTGAGTCTAATGATAACACTTACAGTTCTAACAGTTGTCCATCATGAAAAATCTTCCACATTTTCATCCAAATGTTTCTCAGAAGGGGGGCCCCGTTTGATTTCCTGCAGGGGGGCCCCGAGTGTTTGCGTTACGCCACTGTGCCCCCAGGAGCTACAACTAGCAAGCGGTCTACTCCGGCCTGCATGAACGTATCAAAATTCTGCTCAGCGGCAAATGTTTAAACTTTTTATGATGTTGCAATATACTTAGTTCTTATCACACCGAACTTCTCCCTCAAGTAAAACTCCAGCACTGAAGCTATTAAAGCTCTTACTCATCAAGTATGCAAGTAAAGACTTCAAAATGAAAATTACATCGGTAGCTGGGTGTTTAAGATTTGCCGTGCCATACAATAGGTTTCAATGAGTGTGCCAGTGCTTAATGTTGCACCTCGCATCTAATGGCTATCTTTGAAGTACTGAAAAGGCGCCACATATGGTACTTTGGTCATAGTATTATCAGAGTCCAGCACAGTGCAGTGTGATTGTCACTTTCTTGTTATTTACTGCCTACTCATTTCTATCTGCTTCACATTACATTTACATTTCAGACAAGCAGATCAGATGAGAAAAAAGAATTCTGGAAACATCAATGAACAGATCCTCTACCATGGAATTAAGTCCAAAGATATTGCTGCTACCTGTGAGCGAAACTTGGACTGGCGTATCTGTGAGTCCCATGGAACAGGATATGGCAGAGGTAGGCCTAGAGCAGTGTAGCCTAGAGTCTTCCATCAATGAAAATAAATAAAATAAGAAAACTATACTGTTTAAAAATTAAACAAATGAATCACGGTTTGATATTAAGACATGTTTGTTTTCAGGGAGTTACTTCACCAGAGATGCCAGTGCCTCGCATAGGTTCACTGACCTGTTCTCAACAAAATCCATGTTCGCCTGTAAGGTCTTATTAGGGGAATACACCAAAGGATGCCCCAGTTATGTTCGACCTCCCTCCAAGAAAGACAATTCAAAATTGTTATATGACAGCTGTGTGAACAATGTAGATAACCCCACCATTTTTGTTGTGTTTGATAAACACCAGGTTTATCCAGAGTACCTCATCCAATATTCTTCGATGTACTCCAATGTTGCTTCAATAATAAACTCTGACCTGAATCCCTACCGTGGTGTATCTGGACCTGGTCCAATCTCTAAGATCAAAGTGACTGCTAAAGATGTCACTGACAATAAGAAGACAAGTACAGTTAATCCGTTGTTGGCCAAAGCCCTACTGTCATGTGAGCGTTTCACTGCCAGAACAAGAACACAAATATCTTTGTCACAGGATTCAATTGATGACGAGGATACCTCCATTGAACGGACATCTCATTCTGATATTTCTGTGGTTACACAAACCTCAGCCTCTGGCCTTGCTGCACTCAATGACTTTCAGATGCCTTCACAATGGATATGACAATGAGTTAGTCCATCCCCTGTTTCCAAACCCATGAAGTCATCCACATAAAGCCAATGTTCTTCACCTAAGTCTGAACACGTGCCATCCTCTGGGGTTGTGTCTGACAGCATAACCCAGTCTTCAGTGTCTTATGGGCACTCTGAGAACACATTACAGCCATCGTCTGCAGAAGGCCAGACCCAGAGAGTTTCTGCTTTAATTAATTACTTCCAGAAACTTGCTGAACAATAATGAAAATCTATTTTTCCCATCTATTATACATATGATCATCTTACATGTATGAACTTATTTAGCCTGTATGGAGGCATTGAGATTGGAGGACAGACTTTTAGATTAAAGTATAAAGTACTGTATTCAATTTGTAATTTTTATTTTTGTGAATGTGAATTTTAAAGCCTTATGTCCACTAGATGGCAATATAAATATGTAATTTCTACATTTTGCATTATCTTGACACACAAGATGTATTCCAAGAGGTCAAAGATGTAATTTGTGTAGCATGCATTATGGTACAAAAACAGTTTACTCCTTTTCTGTTTATTGAATATTGTAAGTTATCAATGCAATTCCACTTTATGATCTGGATTTTTATTAAACATTTCTATTGATGATTACCTTTTAATTATTGTGACATCTGCATCCAGAGTCAAAATTAACTTTTAGAAATGTAAATATCTACCAGTTACTAACAGATTAATTTGTTTAATTCATGGACCATTCAATAGGAAATCAATACTTCTCTATAAAATAAATGAATTAATTTGTACATTTAATGACTACCATTGACCTGTAGATGGTGCTATTAAGCGAAGGGTTACTGGGTTACAAAATTCAAATGATCATTATACTGTACATAGTCGAAAGGCTATATACATATTAGATGACAGGTGAGATGTGAAAAAGGTAGGAAAGGAGTAGCCTATACTGTACATAGTCGAAACTAGATGACAGGTGAGATGTGAAAAAGGTGGAAAAGGAATAGGATAGATATTTTAAAGACTATATGCATATTAGATGACAGGTGAGATGTGAAAAAGGTGGAAAAGGAATAGATATTCTAAAGACTATACATATTAGATGACAGTTGAAATGTGAAAAGTTTGGAAAAGGAATAGGATAGATATTTTAAAGACTATGTACATATTAGATGATGATGAGCAAAACTACTCATTGCCATCCTCCTCTCTCGGGCAGCCCTCAGGGTGTTCCTCACAGCCTTCCATGACTCCAAGGGAGAAGTTATGCAGGAAGCAACCAGCCATGATTAGCATCACTACAACATCCATTCTGGTGTTTTGGAGGTCTCTCAGGCCCCGAGCAGGTGAAAGTCCCCCATCCTTTCAGGCCAGTTGTTAAAAAAGGTGGAGCCCCGCAGCATCCTCGCATTGTGCACCCTGCCTGGTGGTCCGACAAAGACATCGATGAAGCGGCCTTCATCGTTCACAATCCCCTGGAGGACAGAGTTGTAGCCTTTTCGATTAATATAATCGCCTCCTCTGATGGTTGGCCGCTGCACCCTGATGTTGCAACCATCTATTGCCCCAATCACACCATCCAGGCCAGTGATGTTTCTGAAAGCTGAGGAAGACATTCTTTTCTCGCACTGCCTCGACCAAGAGACAAATTTTGAGCCAATTTCAGACATCACAGTCAGCACTTGGACAATGGTGGTATATGCCGCTGACTGCGAGATGTTACATTTGTCAGACATCTCCCTGTAGTTATTCTGATTCGCCATGTACCATAGGAACATGAGAATCTTTTTCTCTACAGCCAAGGGGGAGACCTTGGCTGTGATGGCTGTGCAGGCCACCCTCCTGCAGCACTTCAAGGAGCACATTAAAGCGAGGTCTTCTTATCCGGAAATGGTGGGCAAATGTAAAGTCATCCATCTGTAGCATGATGTCCCAGTCCGTCCCAGACTTGAAGACCTGCAGCTTTCTGGAGTGCAGCACAGCTGTTACCACGGCCCTATGGGAATAAGAAAAGACACAGAGGAAAAAAACATTAACTGACATAGAGGTGTACTACTTTTCCCTGTTTGCAACAAGATTCAAGAATTTTTATTTGACATACATGTATGTCCAAGCACAATGGGCAGTGAAATGTAGATTGCTACTAAACTCCCTTCTATGCAAGCAAAGAATCATCAATAATAAATAATAATGCACATGAATAAATGATTACAGCAAATAGGCTACAGTAGATAAACCTCACAAAAGTCATGTTTTGCGGAAGGTCTTGTTTTCATGGAATGTTTTTCAGCTGTTTTCCATAGGGCAGTCTCTCAAAAAATCTTACAAATGGGCTTGTGAATGTGAATTATTAGTCATAGTCATGTTTATTTATATAGCACAATTTAAAACAACCAAAGGTTGACTAAAGTGCTCAAAAAAGTAACAATAATAGTAGAATACAAATAATAATAACATACAAAATCAAATACAATAGAGCAGGGGTGGCCAACCCGAGGCTTTGCCCGGAGTCATGCGGCTCTTTAATTCATTTCAAGGCTTCAAAATTTCAGCGTCACTACAGCTCACTCCATGCTAACCTCGACCAGGATTTTCCAAAAGGGCCTGAACTTCGAATTGAACTTGTGATCTTAGTATTGGGGTACATTTCTCATATTGGTGTGTGACATTTACAATTCATCTGGCAGAGGTGTGTGTGTGTAAGAGATGGTTGGGGCTGTGTGCCCATGTGTATGATGTTGCTGGCCTGTGGGCTTACTATTGTAGGTGTACATTTCTGTTATCATGTTGGTGTGTGACTTTTACGATTCATCTCAATGTTGGAGGTGTGTGTGTGTGTATGTGTGTTTGTCAGAATGGGTAATATGTTGTAACAGGTTCATGATTCTGTGCACCGATGTGGCTCTTTGCTGTAACATATTCAGATAGGCTATGTGGCTCTTGGTCTCCGACTGGTTGGCCACCCCTGCAATAGAGAGAGAAAAGTAAGCTAAAATAATATGTACAGCCTAAATTAATTCCATACTTCATTTAAAAGCCATTAATAGTATATTATCCCTTAACTTTGCTTTAAAAGTACCAATAGTTGGTGTGGATCTAATGTGGAAAGGCAGGTTGTTTCACAAATTGGGTCCAGCCACTGAAAAAGCACAGTCACCTTTACTCTTCAGACAACTCTGAGGTACTGAGAGCAGTAGTTTATCTGAGGACCTTAGAGTTCTAGGAGGGCAGTGAAAGTGTACAAGCTCCCTTATTCTTTGGTGATGATTTTATTCTGACATTGCATTTTCCATAACAAATAGTGATGTTCCTATTGTAGTGTGTTTGGGGGTGTGTGCGTGCGTGTGTGCGTGCGTGCTTGCGTGTGTCTGTGTGGGGTGAATTCCTGGGATGTGTAATAGGAATGATTCTGTACACCTGGACTTGATTGTTGATGAGGGGGGGGAGCAAAGGTGTTAAGAGGGGAGAGGGACACAATGGACGTTGTTCCGGGAAGCGGTGCGGTCTTGCTGCAGACGTTATAGCACTCACGCCAAGGGGGGTGGGTGCCGCTCGCAAGCTGTGTAGGGCTGCCGGCGGTGAGGATAGCCAGTGGGCTGCAGGGACAGGTTCCTGTGTTAGGTAGGGCAACATCCATCAGATAAGTCCGGGGACTAGGAGTGCGACACCCGCTTCCTGGTAAGGGTTCTCCACCTACGCTATACCAGTGGAGGCCTCCCAGCGCTGGACTGGCGTGTTGTGGGTGACTCCTCCTAGCCATCCAGCGCCAAGCTCAGACCCCGGGGGAGGGTCTTAACCTCGGGGAAAGCTAAGTTTTAATTCTCTCTTCTGTGTTCATTTGTTTCTGTGTGTTTTAACTAATCAGCGTATCCTATGGGCTCGGGTGGGGATATTTAAAGATACTGGCTCTTCTCGTGCATTACTTGCGGGCGCTTAAAGTGTGGTGTAGCCTAAACGTATTGCAGTGCCTATATTGTGTGCAGTGCCTTAGATATTTCTAGTGTGACATGAACTTGATTTTGCTGTGCAGTGTGTAGTGGGTTAACGTGTGGGTAATTTGTATACGCCGCTGGCGGGGGATTCGTGGGAAGTTTTATCAGTGTTCTTTATTTAAACCAAGTCCTGACCTGATGGGTGGCTGTATGAATTGTGATCAATAAATAAAAGTGTATATTTGTAACTTTAGCAAGGTTGTGTGGTTTTCTCTCTGGTCTCCAAGTTTAGTCAACTCTCCAACTAGGTTTATTACACTATATACACTCTATAGTGCCAGTACAAAAAGTATTTCTGCAGCTCAGTAGAAATGTTCAACTTCCTGAGCCGCCTGGGATGATAGTGGGGCTGTCTTGCCAATGCATTGTAAACATCAACAGCAAAGTTTTGATGCAAACAACAACAAAGTTTACATCTTGTAAGCCACAACTTGGCACAAACATGCGCAACACATGCATTATTCAATTTCAGTATATCTAATCGCTTTTCAGTGCTAGGCTATGGAGAAAAACACTGAAAGGAAAAACAACACTGCAAGGAGTTGAATGAGTCGACATTGGCATCAGGGAATGACTCTGCTGAAGAAGAGGGTGTCAGTGAAACAGAAGACAGGCAGGAGTCAGACGAGAGAGGAGTGGCTGAAGGGGGAGCAGCGGAGCAAGAAGAGGCTGAATCTCGAGGTGCACTGGAACGAGACACGAACAAAAAACTCCATAGCCCGGGGGCCTCGGTAGTTGTTAAAGCGCCCCTGCATGAGACATGATGAGAGGGTACTGTAGGCTCATCTTAAACCAGTGATTCAGGATTTTAGGTCAAAGAGCGTCCTTGACATTGACACACTCCACATAGTGATAGCCCAATACACAATAAAGAAATTGCAAATTGCTTCCTTCTCAACACCATACCATTCACTTGAGGTTTCAAAAATGTAACATGGAATTATTCAGAGAGGAGTAGGTGGAGCACTCAAGCAAAATGCAGACAAATATTTTTTCCATGGAGGTAGAGATCCTCAGACACCTAAAGACCTGTTCAATTACCTTACCACCAACACAGACAAGGTGATCATCAGATGGGTGGAAGAAGATGAAATTGCTGGCATTGACGATGGCTTGCGTCCTCCAACATTGTCTTCTGTGGTTGGAATTAGGGAGAAACTCTATCTAGACGTCTTAGCAGCTTTTGCAAGTATCCTGATGTGCCTATGTTTTTATCTGAAGAAAATGCAGGCAAAGGCCTCCAAAGTCAATATGGAACAAAGTGTTGCTCACCTCAGTGTAACTGACGTGCATCCATAAGAATCAACCCAACCCCAAGCAAACTTTGACGCTGATGATAACATCAGCTAACCTCACTTATTTACATCAGATGTTATGTTATGCTGTTGTGCCCATTGAAAGCAATTTCAGAGCCGACATGAAACGGACAGACCAATCAGGAGACCGTGGGAACCGCTGTGTGAAGCTGCCCCCCCCCCTCAAACCCAAAATGCTGAAATAACACTGCAGTTCGTTTGTGCTGCGTCTGTGCTGCAAATATTTTCGTTTGTGCTATTAACACTTTTGAGTAATTTAAAAATACATTTTCGGACATGTGACGTCACGCAGCCCCCCTCCACGTCCAAATCACTCCAAACAGTCTCTATCGGGACATGCCTGAGGCTGCCCACCCTACTCAAACCCAAAATGCTGAAAAAACACTGTTCGTTTATATGAAAATGTGTTTCTAAATTACTCAAAAGCTTTAATAGCACAAACTGAAATATTTACAGCACAAACGATCTGCAGTGTTATTTCAGCATTTTGGGTTTGCGGGGGGCCAGCTTCACACAGGTTGTGGGAACCGCCGTGTGGAATTTTTGACATAGTTAACATATTTACATATTTACACACAGTTACATATGATAGATACATCTATCTTAATTGAGTTAAATCGATTATTGTGGCAACTATGCCACAAATGCTGGTGTTTATTCAAAATAGTTGAGAAACTAGAAATGGTGCTGCATCATGGGATGCAAAGTTATGTTTCAATGTGAGTGGTTGAAGTACAGTAACTGTATGTTCAAACCACTAGCGATGCAGGCAACACGAGCGGCAGAAGTAATTAGAGCTTCAGATAAATATGTCCTCTTATTTGATGAGAGTTTGAATGAAAATCTGCAGAAAAAGCAGGTGGATATCCACATCTGCTTCTGGGATGGTGACAATGTCAGGTCAAGGTACTTTGACTCGCAGTTTCTAGGACATGCCACTGTAACAGAGTTACACACATGCCTGCAAGAACCTTGTGAGGCAGCTGGAACACATGGAATCCTGCAATGGTGGTCCAGTTGTCAAGTGGAAGGTGTATGACATGTTAACACAAAACATTGAGCAGAAAACAGGCAGAAAATTGCTGAATATTGGTAGCTGTGTCCTCCATGTAATGCATAGCGCTTTTAAGGCTGGAAGTGCAAAAACCAACTGGGGGATAGTAGGGACAGTTTTGAAAAAGTCTGGAATTTTGAATTGGAAAAGAGCACGCACCATGGACTGAGTTGCTGAAGAGTTCCAAGAAACATTGCTTAGCACTTACCTCACTCACGTCAGATGTAGCCACGCGCGTTCATCTGATATTCAGCGATAGACGAATTATTTCAGGAGCCAGAAATCCTTGAATCTAACTGGGCAAACGGCTTGTCCATCAATTTAATTGACGTACACTGCAGCCAACCACATCGAAACCAACCGAAGACGCTCGTTACGTTTGTTGGATTGGTTGGATTCAAACAGTTGCTTCTTCGCTACGTCACACCCTCTACAGCAGCCAGCGGCCCTGATTGGTCCGGTTAGAGAATAATGGCTTGAAATCTCTCTGATGGGCTTCAACATCAGATCGTTGCACGGAAGTGCATTACGAAAGTTACGTAGCGCATGATCTGACGTGAGTGAGGTAAGCTTAGCACAGTGACAAGTGGCTAAGTTGACTATGACGTTAATCATGTGAATGTTTGATCCTGCTTCTCTAAAAGAGTCACACCGGGGAATTGATGATTGGTACTGTAGTTGCCGAAACGTGCTATAGCTCATTACATTAAGTTAACCGAAATTTAACTGTAAACTGTATCTACTACTACTATGCCAAAACTAGTATCTACATTACTCAAATGGGTTATTAGCCCATCTATCGCATTAAGTATTCATACAAATCCAAGATGGCACCATGACCACAACATGGTTGCACTGCTAAATCAAACTTAGCTTTCTACAATTGCTGGAATAAGACACACCAAATTTAATTAATTCTACAATAGGCCTACCATGGTGCTGGAATAGCGCATTATGTTTGTAATCATTGGCACTTATCATAACAACCGGGGACAGAGTGATCATTACGGTAGCTTTTTTGCACAATGACCCTCTCTAGTTAATCTAAATATGAATTTATAATCAAACTAAAATCCTCACAAATTCACATTTGGCAAAGAGTTTGTCACCTGCCCAATGTGGGCCAGATTGTGAAGCTCTATGACTAAAAGAAAGAAATTGCTGGGTAATTCCATGAAGCAAGGTGGAGACAAGAATGTTTTCATGTGGCCTGAGAAAAAATGAATGCATATTTTCAAACTGTTTGCTCAACATCGAAGCCAGAGCTACTGCAGAGGTCAGCCAGGCTTTCAGATACTGTTGGCTGAGATATATTGTAGTTTAAAGCCTTACAGTTTTTAAGTTTCCAATGATGTTACATCCATGCAGTCATTCATACACTACCCTAGGTTTACAATATTGCATTCTTGATGTTACATCAATGCCTTTCACTGGCCTCTAACTGCACCTCAATATCTGTAATAGTAAGTTATTGTTGGTGTTGTGGCCTATGTATCTAAGCCACCTTTGCTACATAAATGAAATTGACAATAGTCTGTTCACAGTAGCCTGAAATAAACATGAAATTGCATGAACTGTGGTATGGGTTCACTGGTATCATTCCAAGGTTTGATATTGGGCAGTAAAATTTATCATAAAATCTCTGTTCATTACTTACTTCACAAATTGTTCTTCTGTTGCTGTTGTTGTCACCTTTAGTTTCTCCAAGTTAACCCTGCTGACCATCACCAACCATCTTTTCCAACCGTCAATGTCCTTAGGGAAGCCATACATCCGGACCCCTTTCTTGGAGCGATTGCTACATCCAAACGCTGCACAGCCAACCATTTGAAGTTTTAGTGATGCTGCCTTCACCTTTACGATCTCCGTTCATTTATACCAACAGCCTCAGCATTTGACAGACCTGCCCGCCTTTAGAGCTTAGAGATTTTCCCAAATTGTGAAGTGCACCTCCCTGGGGGACGCCAAATGATTTGATGGGGGGCGTGCGGAAGGATGATTAAAAAAAAGAAGGAAACACGTTGATATCATTTTAGAACAATCTGTTTTTTCCCCCCATTTTATTTTATGCAATTGTCAACATTATAAAATAGAAATAAATTATACAAGAGATGTCAGCAATTCTAAAAAAAAAAAAAAAATGATAGTGATCCCCTATCATGTGTGAGAATGTATATACGTTACCATGTGAACTTCATAACGTAACCTAACAACAGTACTGTAGCACTCGAGCTAGGTACAAGTTTCTTACAGTCTCTGAACGGCCGAGCCCATTATGAGTAATATAGCCAAACGGCGAAAATACGACGAAAGTTATATCAATTTGGGGTTTACCTCAACAGGACCAACTAATTATCCTCAACCCCAGTGTGTAATTTGCAGAGAGGGGCTAGCTAGTTGGACGTTGAGGACCAAGTGATTGATGCTATCAAGGATAGTACTTTTTTTGTACTTCAGATCGACGAATCCACTGACGTGGCCAGCTGTGCACAAATGATTGTGTATGTGCGCTACAGAGAATGCCTGGATATGAAAGAGGATTTTTTTATTCTGCCATCCTCTACCTACCCGTGCGACTGGTCGAGGAAATGTTCACTATTTCGAACAATTTCATGAGAGAGAATGACATTGACTGGACACGCTGCTGTAATATATGCAGTGATGGAGCAAGAGCTATGACAGGCTAATAGTCAACTTCATCAAAACCTGTGTGTGTCTGTTCTGCATCTTGTGCAAGGAAATGGGTGCTTACTACAGAGGGCTGCTTCTACACACCGAAGTACCTTGGTTGTCTTGGGGTAAAAAAAAGACTCACCAACATCTTCAACCGCATGAACATGCTTAACTCATTAATAATACGCTTTATTGCAGACACAGGTCCATATCTTACACATACATAATAAATAGTATAAAAATAGATACAAAATACACAGATAAATAAAACTCAGCCTATAGGACATACAAACAATTGCACCAATGTCTTCTTAACCTAGAAGTGAATCTATAACAGCTCTTCATAGGATTGACCAAAGCCACAATTATTTGATTCTCTGACTTGTCCAGGCGGCACATAAAGCCAAACATCAACTGTCTTAAGAGTGCCTCACACGTAGGTACTCTAGTGGACACAAATAATTGACTGGCACTGTGCCACCTAGGGACACACAGCAGCAACCTCATTGCATCATTGTATGCTACCTTAAGCCTCTGCATACTCTTTTTCTTATAGCTAGACCACAATTGGGCAGTATACAATGGTGTTATGTAGGTTCTGAATAAGGAGCTCTTCACAGAGTCAGAGCACATAGAAAACTTCCTTATAAGCATGTTAGCTTGACCATATATCTTACAGCGCTGTCGGTAAAGGTCTTTGTCATCTGTCCAGTCATCAGATATGACATGACCTAGGTATTTAACCTCCTCACACACATCAAGAGGGCTGTCAGACAAGTAAAAGGTTGGAAAAGTTGATTTCCTGTCATCAACACTTTTAACTATCATGACCTGGCTTTTTTTAGGATTATATTTTACATCATAATCCAACCCATACTGGGAGCACACCTTCAGCATCTGCTGCAGCCCAGCACTATATGGACAGATCAAAACCAGGTCATCTGCGTACATAAGATGATTGACAATAATGCTGCCCACCAGGCAACCGGTTTTTAATCTATTTAGCTGATTTGACAAGTCATCCATGTAGACATTAAATAAAATAGGTGACAATATTCCTCCTTGCCGCACTCCGTTACTCACACAGAATGGAGCAGATACAACATTGTCCCATTTAACCTGGAATGTTTGATGAGCATACCAGAACACTAAGATTCTCACTAGAAAATTGGGAGCACCCCTTTCCAAAAGTTTTACAAACAATTTTTCATGGTTAATGCGATCAAATGCTTTTGATGCGTCAATAAAGCATAAAAATACAGAAGAATTCAGGCTCATGTATCTAGACACGATCTCTTTGAGAGCATAGATACACATGTCAGTTCCATGCTTCCTTTTGAACCCAAACTGATTTTCATTAGTGAGAACATACATTTCAAGTTTTGCTAAGAGTATTCTCTCCAGAACTTTAGACAAGATGCTGGCTAATGCAATAGGACGATAATTGTCAATACTATTAAGCTTACCAGCCTTGTCTTTCAGCACAGGCACTAGCAGGACAGACATAATAGCATTAGGCAGGACACCATGTACCAGGCAACCATTGAAACACATGGAAAGCAAAGGGCAAAGTTTATGGCTTGCATATTTTAGATGCTCTGCAGTAATGCAGTCCATACCACAGGCTTTATTGTTATCCAGCATATTAATGGCATCATAGATATCTGCTGCCCTAACTATCAAATCTACTGAGACATTACTATGTTCAAGAGTGATTGTAACTGGATTACTTTTGACACAATTAAAGAGGCTATGGTAGTGTTCACGCCAAAGCTCAGCTATTTTTTCTGGGCTACTAACACCTTCAATGTCAGCCGGTAGGGGTGTTTTATTATTATTCATTACTCTAACCTCTTTCCAGAAGTCAGTAAGGTTGTTATTCTGTAGCTTTCTGGCAAGTGAGTCTGCTCTCATTGTATTTTCATTTTTCTTAATAAAACGAAGTGCATATTTAAATTTAGCATTTGTTTGTTTTTTGATATCCAGCAATGGCCCATGTCTCGGCCTACCTGCCTCAGACCAGAGTCTAAAGGCCTCTCTTGCCTCAGAGTACTGCTCAGCCACAAACTCATTCCACCCAGGTCTAATGTTGGGTGCCTTACATTTCCTTTTACAAAGAGGTTCACTAGAAGCATTGAGACATTTCACAATATCATCATACATGGCACAGAGGTAATCAGCATGTTGTGTGTTCTTACAATTCATATCTGAGCACATAAGGGCCTCATGAGGCAGTGCAATATTACTTAAAAAACTGTCTGTTCTCAATGAGTATTCAACTATATCATCACTGTTCAGTTTTGACCAGTCCAGTTTACTTGAGGAAGCCTTATAAGCCGCATTATTATTTCTGGCCAGCAGGGGAACATTCTCAACATTTAGCATCACAGCAATAGGTATATGATCAGAGGTGGCAAGTTCATAACAAATCTCTACATTTATCAGAGAGGCATGAGCATCAGTTGTGGTCACAATATGGTCTAGCCAAGATGTTGTGTGCCACGCTTCACTCACATAGGTAAAACTTGTGTCAGGCAAAAAGGCTGTGCTTGATAGAATTAGTTTAGACTCATTACAAAAGTTCTGCAGGTGTGCTGCAAATAAGGATTTACTATCTGACATGTCAGCATTAAAATCACCCATAACATAAACACAAGATGAGCTATTGTCCTCTATAAAGGACTGAATAAAAGCTAACCTATTGAGAAATTCATCCTCATGCTCATATGATTCATATGGTGTGTAGACATTTAAAACCGTAAATTTCTTTCCATTAAGATTACACTCTAGTCCTATGGCCCTGTCCACATTTAAGCGCACCACCTTCACCATTGAGTCATATTTGATGTCCCACAGTATGGCTACACCACCAGCTATCCTACCTCGTATCAGCCTAGTACTGGTGTCGGTAGTGGACTCACCAGCCCCATGGAAGTTCATATGCAGAGTGTTCAGCTTGTCCAGATCTTGTTTCGCCAGCCAGGTCTCTTGCAGGCACAGTATGTCACATTTGTCCAACATTGTGTCCACAACCAAACGTCTCGATCTATCAGTAGCGGTATGTCCTACTCGCAACCCGCGAGTGTTATATGAAGCAACACGCATTTAATGACTTGTGTCACTCCCAGCGGGGCAGATGGGCTTCATCCCGTCCTCGCTCAAAGATGTAGCCAGCACCTCAGCGTTGTTACCGTGAAGCAGTCCTAACGTTACATTTTGAGATATAGATGCATCCTCCCTAGTCGTGCCCCCGTCTGCTCCTCTGGGTCGACGAGGCTCATAGTAGCGTCGGACAAAAACCCCAGCGGGCCAGAGTTGCGGGTCGTAGAGCTCGGCCACCTCATTGCATTCAGCGGTGACACAGAAGGAGCTGAATCTAACGTTACTCTGTGTCGTCTCAATTTTCCTACATGTCACATCTCGGCCCAGCTTCGTCTTTAAATAATCACTGAGGGCATTTGCGTCCACATTAAGATCAAACTTTGTAGCAAATACCTTTACCATCTTTGTTTTGACAGCCAGTAGGCCTATATTGCTAACCACACCAGTCCCGATTATGCCGGTTTTCTTTCTCACATGACCCGCTCTAGTTTTTCCCATATGAGGGCGTTGATGGGTGCTCTCAGGTGCTTGTCTCAGTCGTGGCTGTTTCTGTGGGCGCCCATCCTTTACCACCTTGATCCATGGAGGGCTCTGCGTGTGTCTCAGGGCTGGATCAGCAAGATGGGCTGGTTGACCTCCGTTGAACCCGCCAGGCGTTACCCATCCATTAGCTCCAGAGGGAGTGCAGGGGGCATGACCCGACGGCTTCTGAATCGTAGCCGAAGAGGGACCCGTTGCACCGGGCGGAGGGCTCGATCGTGGGCCTAACTCCTCTGCAGAGAGACAGGCAACCGGAGAAGTAGCATCCGACCCAGCATGGCCCTCCACAGCAGTCAGACGGCTGTCAAGTTTAGCGGAAACTTCCCGTAATGTTTCACAGGCAGTTACCTGCGTTCCCATAGATCTTTTTAGATAGTCAATGTCAGCATTTATTTGCTGCATTTTCCCAAGAAGCACAGACACATCAATGTGTTTAAATGACACAGGGGGTAATTCATCCAGGAAGTGCGATACAAATCTTGGGATCTCTTCACCGCACTCATTAAGCACTTGCAGACATATTTTAACGTTGTTAATGTCTTTCTTTGGTCCTCTGTGGGTAGTCCAACGTTTGTTTTGCGGAAAGAGTTCAGCCAAAACTGCCTTTGAGGACTCAATCCGCTCAGAACTGAAACTGCTCGTTACTATTGTCACAATATCATCATGGCTTAGTGTTCGCATTTTGATCATAATAAAGTTAAGTAGTTCATCCTCAACAATGACTTTACCGTCTTTAGTGTGATAAATCTCGGGTTTAATTCGCGAAAACCCTTGTGCAAACTCTCCCACAGCGCGCCGTGCTGCAGCACCGCCCGCCATGACAGCATCAATGATTGCCAACGACGTCTTAAGATGTCAACTTAAATGCAACCGTTCACTGCCAAAGATGTCTTTGGACGTTATCTTCGGTTTTTTAATGGGGTGGGCTGCATAAAGACTTAGGGAACCTTGTCTGTAAATATCAGAATTCTCCTAATGAAGCTAATGACATGGCTGAATATGCCGCTAGCAAAGCTTAGACGCAAATCGGAGAAGTTTAGGCAGTTCACACTCGATCAGAGTATGTGTCACTGCCATAGTAGTTTCCGATCGTGGGAGATGGAGGAGATCAACCTAGGGCAAACAGTTAGCGCCTTGTTTCACTGCCCAGCTAGCTCACAGTTCCAGGTCAGGTAAGATTTGCGAACCTGATGTAGATCACTAAGGTTAGGTTAGATCACTAGGTTATCGTTCTCACAGCCTGTAATTGCACATGTTTACCTTGTTACAACAATGTCTATTTTATTACCAAAAGCCCCCGTTACTGTTGTCGAAGGAAGACATTTTCCCAATGTTTGACGTGCCGCATCCAAGACACTATTGTTGTCAAACAAACCGCAAATTTTCTCCCTATTTTGGTCAAAAAAGGGAGTTTTTGGAGAAAGCTTGGTAAATACTTCACAGAAGAGACGGTAAAGCACCCAACACCAAGTGATGGACTGTACATACACAAGCAGGAAGCTCTGACCGGGAGCTGCAACAGAATCCATTGGAAGCTTCTGGCTATCAGTGGAGAATGAGTATCCCAGCCTCACAGAAAAAGCTATGCTGAAGCTCACGCCCTTCTCATTTAGCCAGTCAAACACCGCCTGCTGGCTCCGCTCATTTCGTTCCACCAGTCAGTCAGGGAGAGTACGATTGACTTTCTATTTGTCCGACACAGATCCATGCGGGCCAAATTCAGCGAACAGAGTAAGAAACTGAAGCTACGATATTGTGCCCGGACATCACTAACCTTGAGTTAAAATAAGAAAAGATTTTTAATATGCATTTTAAACGAACTGTCGCAAAATGTTGCATAACATTGCATAGCGCATAACGCTCTCTTGAGAGGAAACAGCGCTTTGCACGAAGTGAAACGATGTTAAAGTGGATCATATCAAGCTACTTTTCATTCACCTATATGTGTGAATCTGGATTTTCGGCCTTGACGTACATAAAGAACAAGTATTGTTCAAGGCTTGCAGTGGAAGATGATCTCTTTATATTCCTCTCCACTCAGCAGCCACGTATAACTCGTCTGTGCACAATGTAGGCACAGCACCATCCTTCACAAAGGCCCATTCATACCTCATGTAAACTACGGACATGGATACATGTGGAGTGTTTCATATATTCTGTCCGTCGATTTAGTCTGTATTTTGACACGAATTTGGGGAGCTTAAGATTATGGACGAAACGGATGAATACGGAGAAATACTACCGGAAAAGGTGGGGTGCTATTGAGTTTGTTCTACAAAATGTCAACAAAGTCACAACAAAGAATATCAATCTGGGCTTTAAACAATGGTGGGATTTGAGGAGAAACTTGCCGAGTTAGTGCGGAATTATCTGCACATTTATGATGCCTCAAATCTCGGGCGTAGGGACAAACAAAAAGTCATGACTAGTTTTCAAGAAATCAGGGAGGCTCTGGGCATGGCATGAACTGTGGTATGGGTTCACTGGTGTCATTCCAAGGTTTGATATTGAGCAGCAAAATTTATCATAAAATCTCTGTCCATTACTTACTTCACAAATTGTTCTTCTGTTGCTGTTGTTGTCACCTTTAATCTCCAAGTTAACCCTGCTGACCATCACCAACCATCTTTTCCGATGGTCAATGTCCTTAGGGAAGCCATACATCCGGACCCCTTTCTAGGAGCGATTGCTACATCCAAACGCTGCACAGCCAACCATTTGAAGTTTTAATTGAGACCCTTTAACTAAACAAAGCAAGTTTTTGTGATGCTGCCTGCACCTTTATGATCTCCGTTCATTTATACCAACAGCCTCAGCATTTGACAGACGTGTCAACGACTCCCATTTCCTCCCATTTTAATTATTTTTTTATAAGGTGATCTGCCTTATATCTTCCGACACAATGAATGTTTAGTTTTATGGACCTGTTCAAGGTAAGGCATCCAATGTCTATATGAACTATTGTTTTGCACTTAGACAATAAAAAAATAACTTCAGTGATTTGTGATTGATGTGGTTTATTGATTGATTAATTGCAATAACTATTCAGTGGCAATTTACAAGACAAAGCAATTAGGCTACTGCTAGTGAATCCTTCCCTGATCTGTCTGGAAGAACTCCTTGAATATCTCTCTGACAGCCAGTCCATCCTGAGTAGCCCTTGCAGCAGTGTAGCCTGGGTGGTCTGAAAGCTGGTGTCACTCTGGACCAACTGTCTCCACTCACCAGGTGCACCATCTCTGTCACACATGTTGGGGGGATGTAGCGGTGGTTCTCCGGCAAGCCTTGGTCATTTACAGCAAGGAAATTGTCGAGAATGAGGCATGCCTTTGTGATGTCTTCCGCACTTTCAATGCAGCACTCCATGGCACGCCCCAGGATCAGCCACTGAGCTGCTTGAATGCCAAAAGCGTTCTCAATGACCCGTCTGGTCCTGGAGTGTCACAGGTTGTAAATTTTCTGGTCCTCTGATAAGAGTTGGACCTGTAAAAACAGGATATAGGAACAGAGTGCATTAGAAACACACCTCATTAGGCCTAGTCATATGACTAAACATTGATATTATGCTTAGTTCGACTGGTCACCTGCAAGCAAATGCTTCAAGAAATTTAGATAAGATTACTGTAAGATAGGATTTATAAATATGAATCAACTTATTTATTGTTATTTATCGATTTATTGTCATGTGAAGTGGAGAGTAGGTTACAGTTAGCCTGTAGCCTGGGAGTTTCCATGCTCCTTTGCGCGCTAATTTAATTTCACTCTGCAAAGCAGCATGGTGACCATGGCCGATTTTCTCGCCTACTTTCGGTATCCAATCACAGAACAAAAAGGGACTAGTACGGCCCTCGATTGCATTTTACGCCACGTGGTGGCTCTGGTATTGGCTCTGAGCTATGAACAGACGCTATGATAGACATTCGTAGCGCCGAATAAACGGCTCTGGACATCATAAACGATGCTTCCGCTACGAGAGATGCAATAAGTAGGTCTCCAGACTAAATATCACTTGTGATTTTTAGTTTGGCATTCGCCAGGCTAGTTAGACTGGGCGAAAGCCGACTGTTGACTCCGTCATACAGTCTGGCCCAATGCAAGCGAAATAGGTTTCCCCTTGGATATGACGTATTTTTTCACCTGGCTTTCACGCCTTTAACTTCCGTGTTCAGTAATAACAGATCTCTGGCCAGTTCCAATCTATTTTGACATCGTAGTGGCAATAGGTCCTCGAGATCATGGATGTTAATGTCATGTACCAATTTTCTAAATGTAATTCGAAAGTAGAGGGGAGAATAACAAAGCGTTATACTACAATCTGCTGCACGGCCGATTCACACTCAAACCTGCGCGTGAGCGGTGCGGGCGCGGTTTTGGGGTTATTTCAATTAGAATACACGTTAACAGGTTAGGTCATTCAGACTGCACGCGTGTTCTGCGCGGCTCCTGTCCGGTTTCTGAGCGATGAACCGCGCAGCTCCCCCGCTGCTTTTTTGAAATAGAAACAAGTTCTATTTTTCCAAGCGTTTTCAGCGCGGTAAGCGGGACTTGCACGGTGTCCATAGATTTTGAATGCAGAGCTCGGGCAGCCGCTTCGTGCAGAACACCGCAGAGACTATTTCTTGTGTGAATGCCCAAGCCCACAGGCACCGCTTACGGACCGCCCCGCTCCCGCACTGCGAACGCGCAGTTTGTGTGTGATTCGGGCCTGAGACATCGCTCTAACTGTGTGCTGATTGGCTAAACCGTAGAGCTACCGAAGGATCCAGAGCTAGGTGGGCTGGGCCAAACTACGTATAGAGCCAAAATCGTTTAGCGGAAGTATGTAGGATGGCATCGCCAGGCTAGGCAACAGTATGGATGTACAAAATTGTAGTAGCCTAAAAGAATTTAAGCTGCTGTGACATTGTGATTTGCTGTACAAAATATTCATTCAATCATGACATGTGTTTGCTTACCTGATATGGACGCATCAGGTTCACCTTCTGAGGGAAGGCCTCATCAGCGACAAACACTGGTGGGGTCCAGATGTCCATTTCAGGCAGCGTGAGGTGGAAGGGGAAGCTGACCTCTGATCAGTTACGTGCCAGACTCAGGGCGTGCAAAAACTCCCGCGTCATTGTTACTCTCCCACATAAAAAAAAAATTAAAAATCTATATAGCGTGTCGCAGGCAGCCATCAAAACAAGGCCAAAAAAAACCCCTTTGTAATGAAAAAATAGCTCCCACTGTTGGCTGACGCTCGTATTCGGATGTGTTTTCCATCTATAGATCCAATGCAGTTTGGAAATTGCCACTACTGCCAAAATTTGCGCCGGATCACCTCCAACTCTTCACCTTGCGGCTACTTGAGAAAGTCCCCTCGCAGCTCATCCCATAGAGTGTGGCACACCGGAAATTCGCCGGAGCAACCTGTCAAAGGTAATTCCGGACATCCTGAAATATTGAAGGTGGCGCTCGTCATCTAACTCCCGCATCGGTAAAATTAAAGCACAGATTCTTCAGGAGCCAGATATGTCGTGGTAGTTCATGTCTATGGGAGCAAATTGGAGTCATCCGAGCTAGCTGCCACTAGCCTGGCCACGCCCTCCCAGTGAGCTGCCACCCTAATCAGTGGCAGCTGGCACCACAAGCAGTCAACTTCCTTAGATGCAAAAGCCAAGTAAAGCAAGATAGCGCAAATTTTATTATTTGTATTTTTGTACACCATGGACATTGATTTATGTATTGTATGATTTTGACATGATCTAAAAAGAAAAAGAAAAAACTTCAGTACATTAACAGACTTGGTGCACACCTGATTAAAAGTTCATTTTCTACGGAATGGAGAGTCACATAGTCTTGACAACACATAGTCTTGTGCAAAGTGTGCGGGATTCCTTCCTAGCTACTAATCCATGACCATACGGTCTTCTCCAACACACCCGACCGAGAAAAAGAAAAAGAGGTGTGCAATAAGTTATTGCGCACTTTAATGCACAGAGGTATGAAGGTGTCAACTCATAGAACAGGGGTCTTCAACCTTTTTCAGCCCAAGGACCCCTTTTCTGCGAGAGAGTCTACTCGTGGACCCCCATCCCTAAATGTAGTAGCCTAGGCCTACCCTACCTGTCATGACTTCTGACATACCCTAACCCTAAACCTAACCATGACAAATACCGTACTCCACTGCATGACAGGTGTATAAAGTTTATGACAGATTCATGACAACGTCATGTCATAGTTAATGACAGGGTCATGTTAGTCTTATGAAGGTACTGTACCTTCAAATAAAGTGTAACCAAGAACTGTGATGTGTTGTACTTAGAGTTTTCAAAATGTGGTAAAGGATCAGACAAATAAAATTGAAAAAAAAAAAGAAAACTGTAAATATGTTGACCTAGTAAATAAAGCAAATTCTGTTGCTGTCATTTACCAGAGGGTGGCGCCCAAACCCAGAATCACCCAGAGCCATATGGGGGATTTTATCACAGTCAATTCAACCATTCATGTTCATGTGAACTGTGCACAGTAATTGGAACATGCTACTCAGAGAGAGAGAAAAAAGACCTATGCACATTTTTATTTGCCATATATCCCATTATTCCATTCATCAGTGGGTTTTAATGGGATATTCATGATCATTTTTAAATTTTTTAATTTTTTTTTGCACTGTGCAGATTCTTACTTAATGACATTAGGTTGCAGTTTACTGTGGTTTGTCTCCTGGTTGAATAAGGCACTCTGATTGGTTGAATCTTGTACGTAATTTTTCTTCCCCCTGAGACCCGCTTACTTTAGAGAGAGAGTATGACATTGATCTCACTTTAATCTCAAATGAATACCACTCGGCTAATTATAATTTTTCGGACGTCTGAACATTTTTTTTAAACCTATGGAATTTTTCTGCTTTCAAGGATCAATTTGGTGCAGGAAGAACTGCTTTGATTCTTGCATTAAATACATTCATGTTTGATTCATAACAATCAGATCTCTGCAGTTTCTCGAGTCAAACGCACAGAGGTAATAAGACACTGAATGACAATGGCAAGAATAATTTCAATTAAATATAAATAATTAAGGAAAAACTTTTCAGTGTTCATCTTTGGCTGAGTCTATAACAACCAAGGCTGATTCAGGGCCGCCACTGAGGTGCTCCTAGACATGGATTTTATATACCTTTGCTGTGGTGTGTTTGTTACTAGAGGACGGGGCCGTGGAATGGCAGATGACTGATATACACCAATTCTGGGTTGGGCACGTGGGACAGAGAGTGCAGGTGAAGAGTTAATCTGGGACAGATTATTCAAAGACGTCAGGGACCCGAAGCCTCTGGAGGCCCTGGTGAGATTGGACCTTGAGCTTGGCCCTCTCTCTACAGATTCTCCACGGCGACGAAGAGGTGAAGTCACAATAGCTGGCTGGCTCCAGAGAGAAAGTGCCGGTGTAAAATTGCTTGAAGAAGACGAGGAAAGAGATTTGGTCCTGGGGCGACCTAGACGAGATATGGAGGCATCGTTGGTGTCTGTTTCAGATCCTTCCTCATACTGGAGCAGGTACTCAGGATAGATCTGGTGCTTCTCGAATATCACAAAGATGGAGGGGTCGCAGACATTGTCCACACAGCTGTCGTACAGACTTGCATCTTCTCCATGTTTTGGTGGTGGTCTGAGGAGGCCAGAGTAGCCTTGAGTGTGTTCACCTGCCAGGACTCTACAGACAAACATAGCCCTAGTTCCATGGCTGGTGTATCTATGAGAGTATGAGGCATCTCTGGCAAAGTAACTTCCTGTGATGAAACAAACAGAATAAATTCAACCTCAACTTCAATTTATGAAATGGCATACTGCTACCGTAGAGTATGTTCTTAAGAGCGGACAGAATAGATAGGATTCTGCAAAGTTCATGCAGAGTTTCAATTAAAAATACTCTATGACAATGTAACTCTATTGGAAAGAAGAAAATGTTACAGTACATAGTTGAAATTACTGAATAAGAAGTTAAAGATCTTGTACTTTTAAAATATTAAACAACAAACAAGTAAAGAGGGACAACATGTTTGTGGATGCAAGTAAAATTTATTTTATATTTAAAATAATAATTTTATACTAAAATTGTAACACATTTCTATTCAAAGTTCTTTAGGTAGGAGGTAGGAGCAAAACAAATAATTCAATGATGAAAGACTGTTACAGTTACATGTAGGGTACATCTCAATACATAATTCCTCCGTCCTCCTTTCCTCACTTCCAACCTTTCCTCCGACCTAGCCCCTCCTCCCATGAAGGAAACAAGGAAGGAACGATCAGAGGATGGAGGAATCGAGGGCAGACAGATATAAGAAATGAGATGTCCTCCTGATTCATGCATCACTAGTATGAGACGTCCATTGCAGATGACATCTCTGAGACAACTGACCAAAATAAATGCTATCTTCATCAAATATAGGCTATAACAACCACCAAACTATTGTATTCATCATAATGCAATGTATTAAACAATTGAGACATCCTCGAGGATGTCTAGCAATTAGACAATTGAGACATCCTCAATGACGTCGAGCCTCGAACAATTTCCGGGGCACAAGTACGGAGGACAGAGGACCAAACCCTAGGAAGTGTATGTATCCAAAGTCACAGAGGAACAATCATTAATGGCTACCAAATAACTGATAAACGTGTGCTTTGAGCAAGGATTTTAAACCATTCACAGATGTCACCATTTTCATTTTGGTTAGTGGACCATTCCAAAGTGCTTAAATACAAATGAATCATTTTACTGAAAGAGTCAATGCAGAATCTCATTTTTTAGTTGACAGTTTCTGGAAATAATCAATTAAATCTGAAAATGTTTCTCTCTGGGTTGTTTCAGAGGGTTGTTTGGTTGTGTTGCTGTAGCCCATATGAGATGAAGATGAGGACACAGTGTCAGGTGCCACCATGGAGGACGGCATACCCCTCGGTAAGCGTGATGGCAACCGCTGGTCATTTACTTCTGAGAACCAAAGGTCTTGACGAGATGTGACATTTGTAGCTGAGGGTGAAGACAACCCGCCCTGACTGGACAAAGATTGGTGTATGTCTGAATTTGGAGAACGTACGGTTCTGCTTCCAGAGTCTAGAATGCTTCTCCTTCCCGGGGCCCTCTGGAGCATCGTTTCAAGGTCAGATATAAAACTAGAGCCTCCCACAGATACAGGATGAGAAGCAGGGGCTGCAGCTGACAAATGCATATCTCTGATAGATTCCTGATCTTTGAAAGGGTTTGAAACAGAGCTACGAATATGTGTTCCAGACTCCAGAGTCTTCTTACCTGTGCTGCGAGTGAAAGCTCGCCTCGGTGACAGGGGGACTTTAGTCATTGGATTCTGGCTAGCTAGTGCATCTACAGGAGAGGACACCTTAAAGCCTCCTTGCCTACTTGTTGAGGTCATGCTTGGAGTTGACACCCCAAGGCCACCCCGCATACTTGGTGAGGTCAGGGTAGGTTCATTCAAGAAGACTGGAACTCTCTTGGGTGGAGAACTCGATCTGAGCCTTGAGTCTAAATGTGCTGCTGGCATGACTGAGGTGGCAGTGATGGGCTGTGGAGTGTGTCTAGTAACTCCAACCTTACGGGGAACCACCTGTGAGGCTACAGCAGACGCTTTAAGTTCTGTAGCATTTGCACTGAAAGGGGTGTCTATGGAAATACTTGTCTCTTGAGGTTTAGATGAGGGCAAGGTAACGACCTTTGACAACCTTTGTTTGGGGGTCGGCAGGGGAGCACTGCTTTGTGATACGTGTGCCTCTGATGATTGGGTGTCTTCTGTGTACTGAATGAGATACTCAGGGTACACCTGGTGTTTCTCAAACACAACAAATATGGAGGGGTCTGACACGCTGTTCACACAGCTGTCATAGAACACACTCGGGTCATCTTCTTTGGGTGGGGGTCGGACATAACTGGAGGTTCCTCTAGTGTACTCTCCTATTAAGATACGACAGGCAAACATGGACCTGGAGGTGGTGGCAGATGGGTTTGTGTACCTGTGGGAGTACCTGGCATCTCTGGCAAAGTAACTCCCTGAAAGCAACATGGTAGGAGTTAAAAGACAGGACATAACTATAACCTAACCCTTGTCTGACGAAAGTGAAAAATGTACTCACCTTTACCATAGGCAGTTCCGTGGGTTCCACAGATACGCCAGTCAAAGTTCTGCTGGCAGATGGCATCAATGTGCTGGGAGTCGGTTCCATGGAAGAGGATTTTTTCATTGGTCTTTCCAAAATTACTTTTTCTCATCTGATCTGCTTGCCTACAGTGCAAATGGAAAAAAGTCAAAGATAATATTTTATTTCAAGGGTAAGATCAGTCACATTTTCATAAACAAATTTGGTTAAATAGTTTCAGCATTTCCACAAAGCTTGTCAGGTATGATCTTCATAAAAAAACTAATTGAGAATAAAATACATGTAATGTACACTGTATATTAATTAAAAATTACTGCACACTCAGGTTGCTAGTATGCATGAAGAGATAGTGGCCCAAATGCAGGGTAGTATTTTTTTGGTTAAACATTCTGCATAAAGGTCAATAAAGCAACTAGACATTCTTATTTAACTATTTAGCAGTCATTTTTCCTCAGATAGTGTTTTGTGTGTATGTGTTCAGTGGACATACCACTGAAAAACTTCCCACAAGCCATGGTTCTGGACACGCTCAATACTGGTCACTCTAAAACCAGACATTGTCTGACTGAAGAGGTCAACAATTGCTGTGTATTCCTTTGATGACCTTTCAAGTGTAATTCTCTGAAATTAAAAGATATTTTTCTGTGATAAATTGGTTGTAACCTTTCTAAAACTCAAGGCTATATGTGCAAAAGGTTCTTCTTTATTACAAAGTCCCTTGTATAGTTTGTATCATCTAAAAGATAAATAAATAAATACAAAATCCCATCCATATCCAAGAACTTATGTCATCAAAACAAAGATTATGGCATAGTTATAATTTATAATAAATTATAATGCTGTATGTATTTCTGTACTAAATACAGGTTACAAAATCAATACTCCTTTATACCTGGTGGTTTGATTTGAATATGATTGATAGTGTTTGAAGAACTGTGAGCAATTAATACTGATAAACAAAAGGATTATCACCTTAAATCCTGTTTCTGGCATGTTAAATTTATCCCAGTGGTGAGGCATAGGCCTACTTCTATGAGTCTGTATTGAACTGAGGGGAGAGAGAGAGAGAGAGAGAGAGAGAGTCAAATATATTTTTTCTGAATTTGAATGATACATAAACATAAACATAAAATAGAAAAATATTCTGAGGAGTTGTTTTACCTTGATTTAATCTTTTGAACATCTGCAGCTGATACAAAGATGGGTCGTCGTCTTACAAGTCTTTTGGTGCCAAACCGCTTATTAAACTGAATCATGTCTGACAAATGACAAAGAAATTACATGTTTTGAACATTATCCCAGATATGGTTGTGGATCCATTTTTGGATAGTGATCCTGACTGAAAAATCTATTCTCAGTGTTCTTTCATTTATTTATTTTTTATTTAATTTTCATTTCCCATTTAGCCAACCTTTTCTTTTCCTGTTCATTCTTTTTATCTTTAAAGCAATTTCACTGCATGTCTTACATTATCTTACTCATTATAAACTCCTTAATTTAACAGAATATAATTGATTTAGCTTAATCTATTTAGCCTACAGTATAATTAAACATCAAGGTAGATTGTTCAATGTAGAAACCTCATCAGTGCTAACAAAGCAGTCACAAACACAAAAAAAACTTGTTTATCCTAAACCTGAGGTCTGAGCATGTGCCAAAAGCCTTTGAGGAAAACCAAACACGTACTCTGGACTTGTTTGACAAGCTTATTACATGTCAAACCTGCTTACTCTGACCTTTATCAGGTGTCCATAAAACAAGTAACTGGGACAGGCAGCGTTTTCAGGTACAAATGTAAACAAACTGACCCTGCATGCTGAGCTCATAAGTGTGCTTGCCAGCTGTGAACTCAATGGCAGTGTTGTTGTCCTCAAGGTACTTTTTCTCTAATTCTTCACTGGTGATGGTGGCCGAATGGTGAGCTTCTTTCTGTTATGATTGAAACAGTGGGATTGTAACGGCATTTCAGAAATCAGGGCAGAAAGTGAGAGTAAATTATAGTTAAGAAGGTTTTTTTTTAAAGTAAGCAAATGAACAATGGACCTAATGAATAATAAACTGATGACTGGTTACATTCAGTAGTTAGACTGTTTTTCTGTTATTTCCAGAAAAGCCAGAGGTATGGTCTCTTACTGATGATGCGTACTGAATCCACTGTCCAAACTCATCCTCCCAGTACCAGGCCCACTTGGTGGTGAGGATGAAGTTGGGCTGGGTCACAGAGGAGGCAGTGCAGATACGCCGAACTTCAATGCCGTTTCGGGTCATGGTGTCAAAATGCACAGGCACATTTCCCCCGCTTGGATTGAAAAATAGTGGCATAATTGTAAGATGAGTGTTTTTTAATGTTTTTCTAAAAACAAGTTCAGAGTTGGACTTGAAACTGTAGAGAGCATGTTTGCAAAAAATGAATTGAGATGAAAAGCCTACATGAGCAAACTTGAAGTGATATGCCTCCATTTGGGGAAATATGCTATTTTTTCACCTCCCCTCACCTCCCTCAAGTTAAACCGTTGAGTCGTTCAGTTGAGGCTATTTTTCCAAATGGTGGCATATCACTTTAAAGGTAAAAAGGTATATGTCATGATCAGGATTGAGTACTAAACTCCAAACCTGTAAGTCTTCGATGGATCACAGAAGTCCTGCTCTATGGCTTCATTGTCATCCAGCTTTGACCAGCCCTTTCCATCTTTAAACTCCCATCTGTACGGCAAGTGGAAATGGACTTTCCCACACCTGTCTTCAACGCAGCATCCAGACACAGTGATTGGTCACATGTTAGTTTACTTATTTTCTTTAAATTGCAAAGATCTCTTCATACAATCACCATCCTAGGATGTATATTGTAATGTAAAGGACTTACTTCCTTGCTTGCAGTAATTCTTGATATGATAGAGGCATATTTCCGTGCCTAAAAAATATGTGATTGGGAGACAGTGTAAATAATGTTTATATGAAAATGGATATGTATCAAAAGGCCTGAATAGGCAATTTTGAGGAGAGTGGACTTTTTGTTTTGCAACTCCAAAATATAAGTGTGCATAATGTGAATGATTCTACGAAACTATAAAATATCTCAGTAGTGCTGTTCTTCTGTCACATCCTAACGTGGCATTGCCCATTATTCTATTATTGTAAGATATAGTTCACGTTCAGTCTCCAAACCGTAGACCTACACTACCTACCTTTGCCATGAGGCCCTGGATTACAAGAATCCCATATTGCCAGAACATTCTGATACACCGTCAGTAAGGATCCCACCATTCTGGTAGACACACCTCTGGCCTGCAGTGTTCTCATTGGATGGGGCTCAAAGAAGTCATGTGACTTGTCACAGTCACCTGTGTGACAGCTGCCCCTGAGGTACTTCTCACATATGTGGAGTCTCCGGCAAACGTCCTTGTCGGGACAGAATCCGAACTCACCTGTACCTCTGTTGTACGAGAAGCACACCTGAAGAAGTGAAAGGGTAAGAGAAAAGCCTTAATGGGTACCATGCTGTTGTCATGGTTACAGGAAATATATCATTATATATTTTTCATATAGAATGACATCATTATGAATACCATATCCCCTAAATTAAAAGATTGCATTCTATTATATGTTTAAAATATACTGTATCTATTATATGGCCTAAATTAGTTAAGTAAGTTACGTTTCAACATTGATATGTTTTATATTGTTAACTATTTATAGCAAGACACTTAAACAAACTGACGACTATAGATGATGCATTAAATCCCATAACCCTATAGGGGTTCATCTCACTGGAGGCAGAAGGGTGTTGTCATTCTGTAGGAGCAGAGTACACAGCTCCTGAAGGTGTAGTTCCTGAAGGTGATGCTGCTGCAACACCTGGCTGTTGTGGGCAGAGTACAGATCATGGCTGAAGCGACACACTCGCCTGCACACAAAACAAAATACACGTCATGTGAATTATTACATAATATCATATATTATCCAAGCACTTCTGCAGTTATTAGGCCACAGAGTATGATTTCGTTAATAGTGGCCGATTTCGGATCCTCTTGCCGTGATGAAACATTATATAATAATTTTCTGTCATGATGACTCTGTAGTAATGATACACAGTAGACTGTGAACGACTCTTTGAGATGTGTACTGAATGTGTTAGTGTAAATGGGTGTGTGTTGTCAAACATCATAAAATATGATAAGATTTAGTTTTGTTGCAACAACTATCACATGGGCATCCAACTGGAGAGGTACAGATCGGTGCATATACAGATACAGTTGACACAAACATTATTATTACATCAGAATTGAAATGGGAGGAGAAGATGGAAAAAACCATACACAGAATTCCTCAAGTATGAAGGAAAATATACAGTACAACTCACTACACCACCACCACCACCACTCTATTTATCATGAAGAAATTTCTGGCCTAGATATGTAGACGTCCATAGTGGTAGCAAGCCATTTCACCTTCTGACAAGATCACTGCTGCAGCAGATCTCCCTTACCTTCCTCGATTATGTGGGCAATCTTCGCCAAACAGGTGCAGTTTACACAGGTGTAAATTTAAGCAGCTGTTGCAATCCCGGATCTTGCATAGCTTCAGCTGTGTCCTAGCAACGACTGTCTTCTTTCCATCCAGACTACAGACAACAAACAGCTGCTTATTTCCCAAAATTTTCTCCAGTTCATTTTTCTGGATATGACCGGACAAATTATCAGTCAGCTGACTGAGGTCTGATTGCCCTTCCTGGGCACAAGTCACCTTATAAACCAGAGCTGCTGCCTGCATGTTAGCCTACCCTATCACAACTCCCTCTGTCTGCTGCCCAGCTGTCGGGGTTTGGCACTATGTACCGTAATACTCAGGTAAGGGACTTTGCCCGCCATAAAATATGCCACAGGTCACTACTGGGGAAATGAAACTTATGTGCTTGGTGGAAGTCGGTACACTTCTCCGAGTGAGTCCACACCCTCACAAGTGATTAGGGAAAGAATATGGAAACTACTGGGTGGAGAGCAACAAAAAAGGAAATGGAAAATGAAAATTTCTATAACCCGGGCTGTTACTGTATTTAGGATTTGTTAAATAGGGTTAACCCTAGGTTTTCCAGAATAACCACTTTTGCATAGATGCTTTTAGTTGGATGAAATACTTGAAAGAGCTTTCAATTTGCACATTAGGCAGCATTAAAATGAAACTTAACTGTGTTTGGTGGATGTTTTTTTTAGTAATTAGTGAAATGCCAGCTGGTTTTTGGGTATAGTGGGCCCTGAGTTAGGTTAATTGACCAGACCCTGAGCTAGGTTAATTGACCAGAATTGTAGTCACTGAATATGGATTCTCTTGGTACCCTCGAATTTCAATATATCTGCTACGGAAATCTGTGACTGTAAGGGTATCCATAGGCTATACTGTATTATACAACAATTAGGTCCGGTCAAGCTATTTCTGAATTTCTGATTGGACGGGAAGCATTCCAAGCGTCACTACGAGTGATGATATTAGGCAGGAACATCACTGAAGACTCTTGACAGTTATTAATCAGTGCGCATTTATGGAACCACTGAATCATTGTCTTGATGTCATAATTTATTAGGAATTTAATATTTTTGGCATACAGTATCCCAAACAACAGGGGTAAATTGTGGCACAAAATATACATTGATTATTTCAATCAATAGGACTAAAATTTAATTTTTAACAATAATTACAAAAAACAGATCAGTCAATTATTTATTATAAATCATACATTTCTCATATACTATTACTCAAAACCGCCATTACACTACATTACACTACATTTCTTATTTGGTTCGGGTGAATGTCTCGCAGCTGACCTGGGGACATAATAAAGGTCTTCTTGGCTTTGTGGACGAGTCGCTGATCTGGTGTATGAGGGTGTTGCAGAGATTAGGTGTGGAGGAGACACCCTCCTTGTGCTTGCTGATGTATGAGTGGCAGACCTCAAGCTGGAGCTGGTCAGGAAACCGCCTGGGGACGAGTAGAGAGATCGTGTGGAGGCCGGTTTGGGGTCTACATACTCCCACCCATCATCAGAGTGCAAGACGCTCCTACTTGTTTGGGCTGTTTGTAAAGGATCACTTGGCTGTTTAGAGGAAGTGGAGGCTGAAGACTGGGAAGGTGAGGTTCTGGCTGCAGATGAGGCCTGGGCTGGATTCTGACCTGAGGACTTGGATGAGGGAGTATAGGTACTGGGCTTGGCGACAGAACTGGTCGGTATGGAGACTGAGGAGGGGCTAGAAGCAGCCACAGCTGGAGCCAATGAGACAGCGCTAGGGAGCTGAACTGTCCCACTAGATGAGGAGACGTTTTGTCTTGAGGTCAGACTTGTAGATTGAAGTCCACCATGTGCGCTTGGCACCACAGGAGATGGGGAAACAGATGAAATCGAGGACAAAGAGGATGTAGTAACCGTTTGTGGAACACTTGCTTTGGTAGTGAGCACAGCCAAATTCTGTGTACAGTTTGACTGAATGGAAGTCACAGTGGTCTTAAAAGAAAATAAATCATCGGAATCAGAAGAGGAATCTATCAGAGACACTGGTGGACGATACACATGTTCGGTGTAGGTGATTGAGAAACTCGGGGTACACTTGCTGCTTGTCAAAGACCACAAAGATTGAAGGGTCACGACCGTCATTCACACAGCTGTCATGTAGAATGAAAGGCTC
>JAODXP020000020.1:4760714-4775033 GCA_027497455.2 Sardinella longiceps | reverse complement strand
CTCCCTCCTGCTCCTCCACTCCCTCTGCTGTGTGCGTGTGTACAGTATGTGAGTGTATGTGTGTGTATGTGTGTGTGTGTGTGTGTGTCTATGCGTTTGTGTGTGTGGAGGATACTCCCGCTGCTGTGTGCACTCCAAAGATCCCCTCCAAGGCAGAGGAGGATACTTGTGTGTGTGTGTGTGTGTGTGTGTGTGTGTGTGTGTGTGTGTGTGTGTGTGTGTGTGTTGAAGAGAGTGATGCTGACAGTCTCCACTTGACCACATGGCCTGTAGTAATTAGCCACACACACACACACACACACACACACACACACACACACACACACACACAGTAGTAATTAGGCAGATTTATTTATTTCCCAGAACAAACACTAGGATCTCTATTCTACTTACACAGTCAAGCCCCATAGAGCACCGACACTGTCACACACACACACACACACACACACACACACACACACACTCAGAGTCGCCCCTGAGTGAACCAGGCTGATGTGGTCTGAGGCAGTAGGCAACAGATGCACGTGCACACACACACACACACACAGTAAGACCACACTAGGACCTAATTAAGTCCAATTAAACTGTGCCTTGTTAACCAGGACACTCCTCACCCCTGGAAGTGTGCCTGGCCTGCCTGTGTGTGTGTGTGTGTGTGTGTGTGTGTGTGCCTCATGCTGAGGCCAGGAGGGCAGGTGATTACAGGCATGATATCTTCAGTGTGTGTGTGTGTGTGTATTTGTGTGAGGGAGAGAGAGAGAGAGTGTGTGTGTGTGTGTGAGATTGAGTGAAGGAGTGTGTGTGTGTGTGTGTGTATGTGTGTGTGTGTGTATATGTGTGTATATGTGTGTATGTGTGTGTGTGCCCCATGCTGGAGGCCGGAGGGTAGGTGACTACAAGCATGATATCTCCAGTGTGTGAGTGTGTGTGAGTGTGTGTGTGTGTGTGCCAAGCTAGAGGAGACAGCAGGGCAGGTGATTACAGGCATGATCTCCAGTGTCTGTGTCTCGTCATCATCACACCAACACAACACACTTATTTTCACACAGGTGATCTCGTCATCATCATGGTCCCCCTACACACATGGTCCCCCTACACACACTTCCCCTTCATTTGCGCGTCCACGTGAAGGGTGAGTGCCTTCCGAAAGCAATTTACCGAAGTGGAAGTGGGTTATAAGACCCTTCAGCGTGAAGTCAGCACCGATGCCGACTTTTCGAGGGTGCGTTCTGTTATTTACCGCTCGTGATGGAGCAGTTCATTCAAATGTTAGTTCCGCACGTCAGGTGGATGAAAACAACGAGATCCATGTTGCGTCAGATCCTTTCACGCCTACTGTAGGGAAGTTTGTCCGAAAGCATTTTGCCCTACTTATACCCTTCCCACAATGAAGGGACTCGCTTTAAGCCGCGGAGGTGACTTCCACCGAAGTGATTAGTGGTAGTGATTAGGGACTAGTTTCGGAAATGCCGAAAGTGAACAGATACGACACATGAGGAAAACCCTCTAGAGCAGTGCTTCTCAAAGTGTGCTCCGCGAGCAAGCTCAAGTGGTCCATGATTTGATAAAGATATGTGAATTTAGAATGCCATTATTTGAAGGCCAAAGATTATCATTGTATCTGGGAACATATCTACTTGGTATGGAAACTGCACCTGTCAGGATAAAATCACCCTAAACAGAGTAATTCACTGTGCCGAAAAGATCACAAAATCCTCTCTGCCAGGGTTACAGGGCATATATTCCAGGAGATGCCATTCTAGGGCAAAGAGGATTATTAAAGACATTCACCACCCCAGTCATAACATGTTTGAAAGACTGCCATCTGGAAAACGGTTCCGTTCTCTGAAATCCAGAACTGAGAGACTAAGAAAGAGCTTCTTTCCTCAAGCCATAAGGTTTATGAATTCATAGATCTGCTACTTGCTGTAATATTTTATTTATTATTTATTGTACATAATTATTAAAATTTTATATAATTGTTGCACATGGAGATAGTCGCAATATACATTTCACTGCTCTTTGTAACTACAAATATGCATGTGACAAATAAAACTCTTGAATCTTGATTAGTTGTTAACTGAGCAGACCTGTAATTTACTGTTTATTATAGCATTTGAAGTGCCTCCTCTATAAATGACTTGGTTAAATGGTAGCAGTGACTTGGAGAGGGGCGTGAGGCCTGGTGCTCCTCGGTCTAGAAACACCGCTCTAGAGGTAAAGGCATTGGCTTCACTAATCAAGTACTTGCTTGAATTCAAAAGCATTCCATCTGACTTGCCAAAAGATGTCTCCACGCCACTGATGGTCAACTTCCCGCGGCACCTTGTTCCACTGGAAACTTTCTGCCATATCTGCAAAGTACCCCTTTCTTTCTGAGCCGATTCTGATCACACAAAAGGCAAAAATAGCCTCTTGCACAGGGATTGTGGAAGGTGTGTATGAACAGTTTGTATGTCTAGATGGGAAACCAGTATGAAGCAGAATGTTTTGAAAATCATTTTTATCTACTGAAACCTGCTAAAACCCTGTTTTGTCTTTCTGATGTTCCCACATGCTGTAAAGCTAAAACCCTGTTTTGTCTTTCTGATGTTCCCACATGCTGTAAAAACTGCTAAAACCCTGTTTTGTCTTTCTGATGTTCCCACATGCTGTAAAGCTAAAACCCTGTTTTGTCTTTCTGATGTTCCCACATGCTGTAAAAACGTCGGGGGTCTGTGGGAGCTTCTTCTGATATCAGGAATGGACTGAAGGTCTTCATAACTTTGACGGCTATACATCATAACTTCATAACTTTGACGACTATACGTCATAACTTTGACGGCTATCCATCTATGCCTTCTGTTATGACAATCAGTGCAGGTGAGTTATGCTTTTCTTCCTTTAATGAATGAATTAACAGTTTCAGAAACGCAATAACCCTGCTTGTCATGCTGATGTTATCAACTCTGTGCCTGGTGATTTTCACAGAACCACACAGCAGTGCCATGATGCAATTTTGCATGGTTACCTCCATTTTGATGCCCTTTCAGCACATGATTACATTTCTCATGTGCCACATGTGGAGACTAGCCAACTATAGTGGCAATGGACTTGCACAAGAGGGGTGTGTTCAGTATGCCAGGTTAGTATTAGTGGCAATGGACTTGCACAAGAGGGGTGTGTTCAGTATGCCAGGTTAGTATTAGTGGCAATGGACTTGCACAAGAGGGGTGTGTTCAGTATGCCAGGTTAGTATTAGTGGCAATGGTTTTGCACAAGAGGGGTGTGTTCAGTATGCCAGGTTACTATTAGTGGCAATGGACTTGCACAAGAGGGGTGTGTTCAGTATGCCAGGTTACTATTAGTGGCAATGGACTTGCACAAGAGGGGTGTGTTCAGTATGCCAGGTTAGTATTAGTGGTAATGGACTTGCACAAGAGGGGTGTGTTCAGTATGCCAGGTTAGTATTAGTGGTAATGGATTTGCACAAGGAGGGTGTGTTCAGTATGCCAGGTTACTATTAGTGGCAATGGACTTGCACAAGAAGGGTGTGTTCAGTATGCCAGGTTAGTATTAGTGGTAATGGACTTGCACAAGAGGGGTGTGTTCAGTATGCCAGGTTAGTATTAGTGGTAATGGACTTGCACAAGAGGGGTGTGTTCAGTATGCCAGGTTAGTATTAGTGGTAATGGATTTGCACAAGGAGGGTGTGTTCAGTATGCCAGGTTAGTATTGATGCAATCAGTTCTTTCTCTACCAACACAGTTTTGGGTCCTTTTAGGATGTCCTTATAAGAATATCTTTCAGTAAGTGATATTGCAGATCCACCACCTGACTTTGATGGCCTTGTAAACCTAGAGGAATTTTAGCAGTCTGTTTCTGAGGAAATACTGTGCCGAGGATTTTTATAAAGTTAGCGCAGACTAAAGCCTAGACATACCCTATCCGCGGCTAATTAATTTGCTCAGTTTGTACGTCTAGTAGCAAGCCATAGGGACTGGCATGGATAGGAAAGGCTCAAAAATGGAGCTCCTCCTCCTCCGCCTGCAAGAGGAGACACAAACAAGGAGCACGGAGGAGACACAAACTAAGTTTTTGAAAAAGTCTGGGGGGCATCTGGTATGTTTAGTAGGTCAAGGCATAGATATCACATAAGTATATATAATATATATAATATCTATGGGTCAAGGTAGACAGAGAGATGGGAAGAGAAGGATAGATGTTAAAATGGAAGGTGACTGACTGGGGGGCAGTCATCATGTGTCCCTGTGTTGTGGTGAATTCGGTGAAATTCAACCTCTGTGCTGAAAGTCCACGAGACTACGCAGACATGCTACTGTCATTCAAACACTTTCCCAATATTGTTGGAATACCTCTCGGTATTCACACTCTGTGAAAACTGGCCGTTAGGCTGCATGTCACGTGTGTGTGTGTGTGTGTGTGTGTGTGTGTGTGTGTGAGGCATCTCTCCTACTGGTCCTGAGGGGCCTAACATGAGACACGCAAGAGACAGGTCTTGCAGGTGTGGAGCTTGCACTTTATCGATGCCTTTTTTTTTTTCAGCTCACATTTCTACCTTTCATTGTGTCCTGGACAGGAGGATGGCCTTTTAGATGGGCAGCAGAAGCAACTGTACTGGCTGGTGATGGTCAGTGAGCAGAGCAGTGAACGTGTGTTATTCTAGCAAACTTACACTGTAAGTACTCAGTAATTTATCCCTTGATACTTTTTTGTTACACCATTCTTACCCAGTTCTTACACAATACTTACCCAGTACTTCAAGGGCTGTAAATTAAAGTGTTACCCTTCTGTTGAGCCCTTGCGCCTTTATTATTTATTTATTTTCTCTTCTCTTTCTTACTGCTGTACTTGTGCCGCCACAATGTTAAAACTAACTGTGCGTTCAGACCAACACCGATTCAGGCGACATGGGCGACGGAAGTAATTAATTTTGTATGGAGACGGGCGACTTGGGCGATAAAATCAAGTTAAACTTCGGTTAACTTTATGTAATGAGCTATGATGCGGTTGGGCGATTACCAATCAGAGTGACGATTTACTTGTGAGATGCCAATAGAGAAGCAGGATCGAAGTTTGAATGCTAATGTCACGGGCAAATTTGCCGTGTTGGTTGCTGTGCTCAAGCGATGTTTCTTGGGAGTCTTTGGCGACTCTTGGCAATTTATCGCTGGTGGTCTGAACGTACAGTAACTGTGCACTACATGCCATACATAACATATACATTATACTTCAATAAATAATTTGCTGTTCATATGCTATCCTATTTATCGCTAACAGCAAGTTTAGCAATAAACCCAGATTGTACACTTCTAAAGGTCAAAAGTGTGGAACGATGGACAATTCTTGCACTTTATCGATGCCTTTTTTTCTGTTATTGTTGTTCAACACACAATGTCTACCTAACTGTGACTTAAGTGCCATGTTTGTAATGATATACTTCATTAAAACAATAAAAAATAAAACAACGCCGTCTTGCCAACATAAGGGAAAAGGAATGACAAGTTGTTTTCAAAATTGATCTAGCCAGTATTTGCCGTTTGCATGCTAGTTATCACTATGTTAGTATCGCAATAATAGCTTACCTGGGCTACAAAGCTTGTGGAAACTTACAATACAACACTGTTCACAATTTTGTAACATATTTTTGGACACTCTGAGTGGTCTGTAATTAGCAAGTTTCATTGTAGTTTGTGCATCCCCGTTGACTATCGAGACATACTCATGACTCGCAGGAAATCACATACTGTAGATGTATAGTCTGGCGACGAGTGATAGACCCCGGGGTAAAACTAATCAGCGCAAGTCTAGACGATCGCTAGACCAATTTAATTTGCTACCACTAAAGTGCATCTAGAGTTCTGGGTTAGTTATGTCATGTTTTGCGTCAGCTGCTGTTGTGGAGGTGGGGAGATAACCGAAAATTCTCAGAGCAGAAGCGTTTGTCAAAATGTCAATCTTATCGTATTTCATTGTAAATGATCTGAAAATAAGGTTTAATGTCATATACACCGAACCTGTGCTTTAAATGCTAAAGGGGCTATAACTGTCGGAAGTGACGTACAGTAGTTGTAAACAGAAAGAGGAAAAACAACACGGTTGTTGACATGAACAAATTTCGTACAACACAGACCAATATAGCGAAACAGTAGCTAACAGTAAAGTGGGCACATCAAAACGAAAACCTAATCGATTTGGTTTCGTTTCGCCTATTTGTGTAAGCATTAGATGCCTTTCAGCCATTTCAGTCTGTGTTGCACGAAATTTGGTCATTTTGAATTATTGTGTAACCTGTTGGCCTACCTGAATGAGTTAATTTTTCACTGGCAAAGTCATGGCATTGACAATATCTTGCAGTATGGATATCTTAACGTCTTTATTTTCCACACAATCTAATGTTAATACAGGTATAATGGAATAACATAAATTATATCTTTCTTATAATTCTTGTGGTAATATATGTATGTATGCATGTATAATGTGCATATGTCTGAAAGCTGTGACACCTAAAAGTTTGGGATAAAATAATGTATCTCTATCTAGTCAGCATTGCTAAATATTTAGATGAAATAATGTGTCTCTTTCTAGTCAGTATTGCAAAATATTTATATGAAATAATTAGTGCTGTCAAACGATTAAAAAAATTAATCTGATTAATCACAAAATTTTGCAATGATTAATCATGATTAATCACTTTTAATCGCAACTCATTTCTTCCAGTAAGAATTTGGATGCTATAGTATGTTGGATCCCTATTTTGCCCTGTAAAGGCCCTGATACTAAATAGTTGGCTTTGGTTGTCTCAAATGGGGCAATTCACACTTGTCCCCTACCCCCAAGGATTCCCCAAACAAGTTGTTGGACAGTCAGGAGCAAGGCCATAATCTTTGTATAGTTTGACTTGATAGCCGAGCCATTTTCTATCTGAAATTGAACATAATACATGCCATGGAAGTGTAACCATATCCATCAGGATTAATCTGAGTTAATTTTTTTAATCCGAGTTAAATTTTTTGGATTAATCACGTGATTAATCAGTTAATTCAGCATTGCTAAATATATGCCTTGAAAGTAGCAGTTTGTCTCAACAGACGAGGATAAAGATATCAGACGCCCAGACAATACACTTCCTCTCAAACAAAGACATCAACTCTGTGCTCCTGTGTGTGTGTGTGTGTGTGTGTGTGTGTGTGTGTGTGGGTCCAGTACCTACGTCCCCCAGCTGTCTACTTTGCATATTGGAACTCAGCCAATCCTAAAACTCTTCACCACCAGACCTGGAAAACACACGCACACTCACACTCACTCACAGTTCCTCCAGACAACAGATACACTATCAAACTTCACAGTTACAGTGACACAAGGCTACTTTACTTTATTATATAAAGGATGCCATTAGCATTTTTCTGTCCTCAGACCACCATAGAAGAGAAAATGTTTGACAATCAGAGATGTTCCAAACGCTTTGCCTAACTGAACTTGGCACTGCACTCACACATTCCGTAGTAGGAACCGTGTCAGTTACTGTGCGTTCAGACTGAGAGCGATGCAGGCGACACGAGGGACCGGGACGGGAGTATCTGACTTTGTATGGAGACGGGCGATTTCGACTACATAAGAGGCAGGTGTGGTGAGTGACGAGACTTGGGCGATAAAATCAAGTTAAACTTCAGTTAATTTTATGTAATGAGCTATGATGCGGTTCGGCGACTACCAATCAGAATGTCGATTTACCGGTGTGACTCCTGTAGAGAAGCAGGATCGAACGTTCAAATGCTAACGTTCAAATGCTAACGTTCAAATGCTAACGTTTGTTGCTGTGCTCAAGTAAGGTTTCTTGGAGTCTTCGGCAAGTCTGGGCAATATATCACCTGTGGTCTGAACGTACAGTTACATGACTTATGTGTGGAATAGACTGACAGAGAAACACAGAGAGAGAGAGACATCTTTGCAATTTTTGCAATAAGTGATAGAATATCCCTAGCTAGCATCACATCAGTTTATTTTGCATGTTTTTTCCCTCTCATTCTTCCCTCTGTCTTTGTCTCTATTTCTGTGCGTTTCCCAAATTGCTACAAGTTACTTATGAGCAAACTGATGCCTACCAAGATCGGAGGAACTAGTTAGCTCGTAAATAGCCCGTAGCAATTTGGGAAACACACCCTAGCTAACGCTTGAGGTTAGCCCTTGAAGTACGACCCCCACAGTCACACTAGCTGCAAATCCAAGCTACTCAGATTACTGAGCTGTGGCTAACAGGACTGTGATTAGTTTGGGGTGCTAACTTGGGCACTTGGTAGAAACTAGCCCTGGCACACCCTCCCAGTGATGTAACACTTCGGCATTGCTGTAGCTGGTCTGGCCAGCTACAATCTAACAGCGTTTCTGAGTTCCAGAAAAATATCGAACTCCACCCAAAAACTGAACTCAACTTTGAGCAGCTTCAACGACTCTCAGTCCTGTTCAAGCAGTTCCCTTTGCGTCACATATGTCAGAGGAAAGAGTGGTGTGATTGGTTTTGCTTTGGCACAGCATTTTCTAACATCGACCAGTAGCAAACCAAGGCATTTGAGGGAGGCGTGTCAACCATGCGCTTTGAGAAACGTTTGTTATACGGGCTTGGTCAGACCAAAGTCTCGCAGAGCTTTGAAAGTCGCAGCAATCAGGCTAGGTAGAATCATTGTATATTAACACAGATGTTTCTCTGGGTAGGCTATAAAACCCATATTTTTAGATTTGACATGCATAATTTCTTGTCTTGTTTTACAAAATATCAAGTAATAAATGCTGAACTTTTTAAACACATGACTGACCGTCCCGTTAGCTCCTCCATGTTTGAACCAACTTCAGTCTTGTGACTCACACACGCACAAACTTTTACTGCGTTCTAGCCCAGGGTGCATCATCATGCAGGTTTGTATTGTAGGCCTACTTCTCTCAGCTTCCTTTCAATCTACAGATCAAATAACACTTTTCTTTCAGCTCACCAGTGTAGTGTGGATTCAACACTGCGAATTGTTACTTTTTAACAATAGTGTGTTGGATCAACTAAAACTCAGTGTTAACTGAACACTGTTAAGAGTGGACACATAGACACTTTTTGAGTGTTAAATTTAACACTGTGGGTGTTTTCCCTATCTATGCTGTAGTGCTAAAAATACCCCCCAATAAAACACAATATGCATAAACGTATATAATAAATTCTGTATTGAATTCACAGAAATAAAGTGTCATACTTCAAATGACAGCACAGCTCATAAAACGGCAATGAAAGCACTGCTCACCAAATAGCTTTATACAAAACAAGAGCTAGAAACGCAGCTCATATGAAACAGCAATGTGGTACAATATAATATAGGTCATCTCATCATTAACAGAGCAAAACTGTCTGTTATAAGGCCGATAGTACTTGAGGTCAGATAAACAAACAATACTGAACTCATCATCCACTTCCTCAATTCTATAAGCATCAAGGTCATCAAAAAGTACAGTAACAACCTTTCGTGGTAGTGGTACAGACGCTGGGGTTTATTGCGTTATGCAGGGCATACAGGTTTAGGGGCTCTAGACCTAGGTACATGCACACTCACCTTGATCAAACTTTTCAGGCTGGTGTACTAACACCAGGGTGGGCAGTTATCTTGGCCAGAGGGCCACTTTAAGTTTTATTATCAAAGAAAATTGTCATTATTTGTGTCCTCCGAGTAAGTCTGACGGAGGGAGTCATAGATATTAATACTACCTACCTGACATCCAAGTGTACTTACGGTAACCCAGTGGTAAATATTAATAATCTGCACAGACCACTGAGTTGTTTGGTGGAGGGTGGTGGCTCAGAACAGGGTTCTCTATAGAAGATGTGGAAAAAATATTTGTGATTCCAGACTATAGGAGCTAAATGTGTGCTGCTATGCCGTACAGTGAGCACACGATAGGCCACAGCCATGTATATAACAGTGTCCGGCCTATCTTGGGTCTCAAACCTGCCAATCCGTCAACTACAACTCAACAGTTAGAAGTGTTCTTGAAGGCTAGGCTTGTGAGGATTTAGACATACCGCCGTCAGCTAACCCAAGTACATGTGTCTGTTAGCCAAATTCTAGAAGTATGCATAACTTCATTCCATTGGAACTATTTTGCAGTGGTGGCAATCAGTTAGTAGTGGTCAGTTCTCTGAAGTTGGCCCAGTATGTGCTCACTATTTTGGTGCCCCTGCCTAGTCGAAGTTTGGGCATACCTTATATGTCAATTGATAGATTGAGCAATGCGTTGAGTTGGCCAATGAGTGAAGAGTGTTATGCCACTGATGGCTACAGTGCTGCTTGAAGGCTCTGTCATCAATTTAACTTGTTAAGTGGGCTGCTGATTTCTGACTGTTGGCTTCAGTCTTCAGTCCACTTTTTTTCCTATAACATATTCTGAAACATATACCGACATTGCAAATTTGAGTATGGAAAAAGTATGGATTTTTTAAATGGAGAATGAGTAGGAACCCAGTCAGAAGGCTCTACTCAGGGTGAGGGTATTGCCATGGCTCGCTCGTCCAACCCCCTGTAGGGATGGAGCAGCATGGCCCTGAGGTCCCCACCCTGTTGCTCAGTGGTGCATGGCCCTGAGGTCCCCACCCTGTTGCTCAGTGGTGCATGGCCCTGAGGTCCTCCACCCTGTTGCTCAGTGGTGCATGGCCCTGAGGTCCCCACCCTGCTGCTCAGTGGTGCATGGCCCTGAGGTCCTCCACCCTGTTGCTCAGTGGTGCATGGCCCTGAGGTCCCCACCCTGTTGCTCAGTGGTGCATGGCCCTGAGGTCCTCCACCCTGTTGCTCAGTGGTGCATGGCCCTGAGGTCCCCACCCTGTTGCTCAGTGGTGCATGGCCCTGAGGTCCTCCACCCTGTTGCTCAGTGGTGCATGGCCCTGAGGTCCCCACCCTGTTGCTCAGTGGTGCATGGCCCTGAGGTCCTCCACCCTGTTGCTCAGTGGTGCATGGCCCTGAGGTCCCCACCCTGTTGCTCAGTGGTGCATGGCCCTGAGGTCCCCACCCTGTTGCTCAGTGGTGCATGGCCCTGAGGTCCCCACCCTGTTGCTCAGTGGTGCTGGAACAACCCCCTGTAGGGATGGAGCAGCTTGGCCCTGAGGTCCCCACCCTGTTGCTCAGTGGTGCTGGAACAACCCCCTGTAGGGATGAAGCAGCATGGCCCTGAGGTCCCCACCCTGTTGCTCAGTGGTGCTGGAACAACGGGGAAGTACAAGGAGATTGCACCGCACACCAAAACACAAAGGAGCTGAATACCGAAAAATAATTCCAAAGTATTAGCCTAAAGTGAATGTGCCGCACAATTAAAGTCCAAAAGAAAGTTTAATTAATAAAAAGTGATGATGCCGGTGAGCCTTCAGATCAGGTTTGACTTTCAAACAAACTCCTCAACTATATTAACAGGTTACCAATCACATACATCGTTTAGAAAACAATTAAGCTGTTACACAGGTTACCAATCACATACATCGTTTAGAAAACAATTAAGCTGTTACATAGGTTACCAATCACATACATCGTTTAGAAAACAATTAAGCTGTTACATAGGTTACCAATCACATACATCGTTTAGAAAACAATTAAGCTGTTACATAGGTTACCAATCACATACATCGTTTAGAAAACAATTAAGCTGGCCAGCTGATCTCCATCCGAAGACGGCATCCCACCATTACATGTTTGAGGACGTCATCGGGTGGATCCTGCTCCGGCCTAGGCCTATATCAGAGATTTAAAAACAAACAAACAAAAAACAGATATCAATCATAGCATTTTCTGTTATCAGTCAGCTCACATGAAACATGTAGAAAATCTAATTCAAAAACAGCGAAATGAAGTGCACCGCAAGTACCCGGATGGTGCACCTCTAACGGTCAAAATCTGAAGTGTGGAACGATGGACACTTCTTGCACTTTATCAACGCCATCTTGGCAACGTAACGAAAGGGGTATGACAACCGGCAACTTTTCAAAATTTTTCTAGCTGGTATTTACCGCTCATATTATGCTAAGCTTGCTATCACTAACAACAAGTTTAGCAATAATAGCTAGTTTGGGCTAAGTTATCCTATGAAGCTTGTGGTAATGGTAACCTTCAACACAACACTGTTAATAATGTCGCGATCGCAATGTCCGGTAAGTGCGGCACAAAGTGCTACATTTGGGATAGCCCGCCTTATCTGCCGAAATTCTTTCCCAGCAAGTGTGCAGTGCTCATAGTGCACTCGCGAAGTGCGCAGATTGGAACACACTGATAGTAATTGTATATTACAGTAGTTGCATACTAGTCCGTAATGACAGTATACTGCAGTAGTTGCATACATACTAGTCTGTAATGACAGTATACTGCAGTAGTTGCATAGGCTACATACTGGTCCGTAATGACAGTATACTGCAGTAGTTGCATACATACTGGTCCGTAATGACAGTATACTGCAGTAGTTGCATAGGCTACATACTGGTCTGTAATGACAGTATACTGCAGTAGTTGCATACATACTAGTCCGTAATGACAGTATACTGCAGTAGTTGCATACATACTGGTCCGTAATGACAGTATACTGCAGTAGTTGCATACTGGTCCGTAATGACAGTATACTGCAGTAGTTGCATACATACTGGTCCGTAATGACAGTATACTGCAGTAGTTGCATACTGGTCCGTAATGACAGTATACTGCAGTAGTTGCATACATACTGGTCCGTAATGACAGTATACTGCAGTAGTTGCTACATACTAGTCCGTAATGACAGTATACTGCAGTAGTTGCATACATACTGGTCCGTAATGACAGTATACTGCAGTAGTTGCATACATACTGGTCCGTAATGACAGTATACTGCAGTAGTTGCATACATACTGGTCTGTAATGACAGTATACTGCAGTAGTTGCATACATACTAGTCCGTAATGACAGTATACTGCAGTAGTTGCATACATACTGCTCCGTAATGACAGTATACTGCAGTAGTTGCATACTGGTCCGTAATGACAGTATACTGCAGTAGTTGCTTACATACTGGTCTGTAATGACAGTATACTGCAGTAGTTGCACACTGGTCCGTAATGACAGTATACTGCAGTAGTTGCATAGGCTACATACTGGTCCGTAATGACAGTATACTGCAGTAGTTGCATAGGCTACATACTGGTCCGTAATGACAGTATACTGCAGTAGTTGCATACATACTGGTCCGTAATGACAGTATACTGCAGTAGTTGCATATATACTAGTCCGTAATGACAGTATACTGCAGTAGTTGCTTACATACTGGTCTGTAATGACAGTATACTGCAGTAGTTGCATACATACTGGTCCGTAATGACAGTATACTGCAGTAGTTGCATACATACTGGTCTGTAATGACAGTATACTGCAGTAGTTGCATACTAGTCCGTAATGACAGTATACTGCAGTAGTTGCATACATACTGGTCCGTAATGACAGTATACTGCAGTAGTTGCATACATACTGGTCCGTAATGACAGTGTTGTAAAGGCCATTGACTTTGGTGAAATAGCGCCATCTTGAGGTTTGGTGGACAATTAAGGTAATGCAGGAAGCTGCAATTTAGTATTGAGATAAGTCACGTAGTTTAACAAGGTCAGAGAAGACGTGTATTTGATGAGTCAGCCCTTTCTGTTGACGTGTGGTGTGCGTGAATGACAAGGGTGAGTGTCACCAACTTTATTTAAGTTAGGTAACTGTTTCAGGAGTGTTTAATAGTAGTTTCTAGCGAACTGTAAAATGTTTGTTATGCTTAGGTTAAGCTAAGAATGTAGCACATGTTAAATGTGATTGTCATGATAAATGCTGATGCTATTTCAGTGTAGGCATGGTGTAGGTCATTTGGCATCGTGTATTAGTCACTGTTAAGGTGTATGTTGATTTAGGAACCGTGTATTTGCCGTATTTGAGTTGCATTTATGTACGTGTAGAGCCATGAGGCTGTAATGCTAAATGATTCAGTTCAATTAAGTAATATGGCGGCCATGCGGTGCTATTTCTCCCGTGGCCACGAGGGTTACATGTGATTAGTGAGTGATCAGCACTGTAGCTCATGCAGGTTGATGCTGGCAACTGTCAGTATGAAACCCAGTGTATGTAATCAATTGCATTAGGCGATTGCATTACTTTCTGTTATTAATATTAGTATATTTTTCTGTTTCTCTATTGTTACAGAACCACACACTTTTCCACACAATTATCCACACTTGTTTATTTAGTGCCTTTATTTAAATACAAAATGGAGTTAACCATTTAATGACCGTTACCCCTGTGCATTGCT
>JAODXP020000020.1:4748214-4755714 GCA_027497455.2 Sardinella longiceps | reverse complement strand
CTTTCTCACAGGAGATGATGAAGGTCTTCGCGCCTACTGTCAGTGGTCGCACAGCAGCCAACAAGTTACTCCAGCTTCGTCAAGGCAATCAGTCAGCAGCAGACTATGCCATTCAGTTCCGCACCTTGGCAGCTGAGAGTGGCTGGGGTGAGCAGGCTTTACTGGCTACATTCTATAATGGTCTTGCAGATCGTATCAAGGATGAACTAGCGTCTTGGGAAGAGGCTGAGGATCTTGAGGTCTTGATCTCCCGAGTAATCAGATTGGACAACCGGCTACAGGAGCGAACCAGAGGCCCAAGAAGGTCTTACCCCTTTGCAGTGTCAGCCCCCGACAACCAAGCTCCCCAGCCTCCTGACGATGTTCCGGAACCCATGCAGCTGGGTGTTACTCGCTTGTCTCAAGCTGAACGTGAGCGACGAATGAGGGAGCGTTGCTGCCTGTATTGTGGGAAGCCCGGACATTTCCGAAACACCTGTCCTGAGCTACTGGGAAAAGCCAAGCCCCGTCCAGCCTCAGGAGAACTGTGACTGGGGTAACTTCGTCTCCTGAGTTTCCCACTTCTGGATTTTTTGTTCCTGTTACCTTTTTTTTGAACCAGCAGTCTAATTCTCTCCAGGCCTTCATCGATTCTGGTGCTGCTGGAAACTTTATGGACATCTCCCTAGCTAAACGTCTTGAGATTCCCATTTCCAGCCTAGATCCTCCACTGTCTGTGACTGCCTTGGATGGACGTCCTTTGGGTGCAGGGCTTGTAAACCAAGTCACCTGCCCTGTGAAGCTGTGGATAGGTGACCACCAGGAGGAGCTGTCTTTTCACCTAATCCAGTCCCCTGAGTTTCCTGTCGTCCTTGGCTTTCCCTGGTTGACCCGTCACAACCCTCGTCTTGATTGGGGCTCACGCACCATCCTTGAGTGGGGCCCCACCTGCCAGGCTACTTGTCTTTTCCCGAGTCTATGTTCTGAGTTGCCTGATCCTCCCGAGTTATCCCAAGTTCCTCCCGAGTATCATGACTTGGGTGAGGTATTCAGTAAGAAGAGAGCTACTGTCCTTCCACCTCACAGGTCTTACGATTGTGCCATTGACCTGTTGCCTGGTACATGCCCTCCCAAAGGTCGCATCTTTTCACTGTCAGCTCCTGAACGTATTTCCATGGACAAGTACATTAAGGAGGCATTAGCTTCTGGCTTCATCCGACCATCATCTTCTCCTGCCGGAGCTGGCTTCTTCTTCGTTGGCAAGAAAGACGGAGGATTGCGCCCTTGCATCGACTACCGAGGTCTCAACAAGGTAACAGTGCGAAATCGGTACCCTCTGCCTCTCATCTCCTCAGCTTTTGAACTGCTTCAAGGTGCTAACATCTTCTCCAAGCTAGATCTTCGTAATGCCTACCACCTGGTTCGTATCCGTGAGGGAGATGAATGGAAAACGGCTTTTAACACCCCAACCGGACACTATGAGTATCAAGTCATGCCTTTTGGTCTCACTAATGCTCCTGCAGTGTTTCAAGCATTGATTAATGATGTCCTTCGCGATATGCTGAACAAATTTGTTTTTGTGTATTTGGATGATATTTTGATTTTTTCCCAGAGCCTTCAAGATCACGTCCATCATGTCCGGTTGGTCCTCAGTCGTCTCCTCAAGAGTCATCTGTTCGTCAAGCCTGAGAAGTGCGAGTTCCATGTGAAGGAGGTGTCCTTCCTCGGCTATATCATCGCTGAAGGGAGGATTCGGATGGATCCCAAGAAGGTGGAGGCTGTCCTCGATTGGCCTGTCCCCAATTCTATCAAGGAGACACAAAGGTTTTTGGGTTTTGCAAACTTTTACCGGAGGTTCATCCGAAACTTTAGTGCCATTGCTGCTCCTATCTCTGCTCTCACTAGAAAGGGAAACTCACCTTTCTCTTGGTCTCCTCAGGCCACTCAAGCTTTTAAGGTCTTGAAACAGCTCTTCACCTCAGCTCCCATCCTTTGCCAGCCGGATCCCGCCCGGCCATTCATCGTGGAGGTGGATGCTTCCAATGTCGGAGTTGGTGCGGTATTGTCCCAGAGGTCCACAGATGGCAAGATTCACCCTTGTGCCTTTTTCTCCCGCAGATTGTCTGCCTCAGAGGAAAATTACGACATTGGAAACCGGGAACTCCTGGCCGTGAAATTGGCCTTGGATGAGTGGAGACATTGGCTGGAGGGCGCCCAACATCCCTTCCTTGTCTGGACAGATCACAAGAACTTGCAATATATACAACAGGCCAAGCGGTTGAATGCACGTCAGGCAAGGTGGGCTCTCTTCTTCAATCGTTTTGATTTTACTCTCTCCTACAGGCCTGGATCTAAAAACGTAAAGCCTGATGCCCTCTCTCGTCAGTACCAGCCGAGCAGCCAAGAAGGTCCGTCTGAGACCATCCTCCATAGCTCCCGCATTGTGGCTCCAGTCCGGTGGGAGATCACCTCAGTGGTCCAGCAGGCCCTGCGTAATGATCCTGGTCCTCATTCAGCTCCTGCTGGTCTTATGTTTGTTCCTATGGCTGTTCGGGGACAAGTTCTCCAATGGGGTCATGCTTCTCAGTTGTCTGCCCATCCAGGAGCATCTAGGACTCTGGAATTCCTGCAGCGCCGCTTTTGGTGGCCGACAATGAAGAAGGATGTGCAGACCTATGTGGCAGGATGTCCTAATTGCGTCCAGGGGAAGAGTCCTCGCCAAAGACCCCAGGGCTTGCTCCACCCTTTGCCCATTCCCAGGAGACCATGGTCACACATATCACTTGACTTCATCACTGGCTTGCCCTCCTCGCAAGGTAACACTGCAATCCTTGTTGTTGTTGATAGATTTTCTAAAGCCTGTCGTTTTTTGCCTCTACCTAAATTGCCTTCAGCCTCTGAAACTGCAAGACTTGTGTGTGACCATGTGTTTCGAGTGTTTGGCCTTCCTCAGGATGTCGTCTCGGACCGGGGGCCCCAGTTCACTTCCTGTTTTGGAGGGCTTTTTGCAAGCTTATTGGGGCAACAGTGAGTCTCTCGTCCGGCTTCCATCCCCAATCCAATGGACAGACCGAGAGATTGAACCAGGACCTGGAGGCCACCTTGAGATGTATGGTGTCTGCCAACCCGACCACTTGGTGTTCTCAGCTCCCTTGGGCAGAATATGCCCACAACACCTTGAAGTGCTCGGCCATAGGTATGTCACCTTTTGAGTGTCAATTTGGTTACCAACCTCCATTGTTCCCTGAGCAGGAAGTAGATGCCGGGGTCCCATCAGCCCAGCAGTTTGTGAGGCGATGCCGACGGACCTGGAGGCGAGCCAGAGGGGCCCTGCTGAAAGCCTCTCGAGAATATCAGCGGCAAACCAATCGGCATCGGAGGCGGGTGACCTTCCGGCCTGGCCAGAGGGTCTATCTCTCTACCAAGGACCTTCCTCTGAGGGTGGAGAATCGGAAGCTGGCGCCCCGTTTCATTGGACCCTTCAAGGTGGTGCGACGGGTGAACCCTGTTGCCTACACTCTGGAGCTGCCTCGTTCCATGAAGGTCCACCCGACTTTCCATGTCTCTCACCTTCGGCCGGTGGTTACTTCACCACTGGCTCCTGCCCCCAAGCTGCCACCTCCACCTCGGGTCATCGATGGAGAGACGACTTTCACTGTCAATCGCTTGCTGGATTCCCGTCGGGTCCGTGGAAAACTCCAGTATTTGGTTGACTGGGAGGGCTATGGCCCAGAGGAGCGTTCTTGGGAGCCTTCCCGGGCCATTGTTGATCGCAGCCTGATAAGAGACTTCCACCGTCTGCATCCTGATCGGCCTGGGATCGTCAGGAGACGATCTTAGAGAGAGGGGTTCTGTCAAAGCCTATGGACTATTTTGACTGCCTTTCACTGTTTGACCACTAGATGTCGCCATTTTGTATTTGCCTTTTTTGTTTGTCTTTTTTTCATTGGCTAATTGCCTGATTAACTAGTAATCATTGAAGGTTAGTGCTGATGGGCTGGCCTATATATACAGCCCCATTTTCCCTTTGTCTTTGCTGAGTTCTCCTGTGAGCCACCACGTGTAGTAAGTCTGCCTGTGCCTGAACTAAGCTTTGTTGTTTAATTTTTGGAACCTTGTTTTTTGCCTTGTGGAATTCTTTGTTCATTGAAGTTTACCTTGTTGGGATGCCTTGGCTGTAACTTTGGATTATGCCTTGATTGCCTTTTGCTCTTGATCTGAGAAACCTTTTTTTTCTGCCACAAACAATTCAGTAAAGCCTGGCCTTCACTCTGAATCCTTGCCTCTCTGCGTCTCTATCCTACATCTGTGTCTGACGTGGCTCAGTGGGTTAGTCACCAGTCTCCCACTCCGGAGACCCGGGTTCAAGACTCGGTAGCGACAAAAATCCTGACAATTTCATGTGCTGTTAGCCCAGCGTGAAGAACATCTCTCTCTCCATCTGTCTTACACCTTTCTCTTTCTCTCTCTTTCATCCCTTTCTCTCTCTCTCCATCTGTCTTACACCTTTCATCCTTTTTTCTTTCTTTCTTTTAACCTTTTCTCTCTCTGTCTCCTCTCCATCTGCATTCTACCTTTCATCCCTTTCTCTCTCTCCTTCATCCTTCTCTTCTACCTTTCATCCTTCTCTCTCTCTTTCTTTCTTTCATCCCTTTCTCTCTCTCCATCTGTCTTACACCTTTCATCCCTTTCTCTCTCTCTCCTTCATCCTTTTTCTCTCCTACCTGTCATCCTTTTCTGGCGCTCTCTCTCTCTCTCCTTCATCCCTCTCTTCTTTTATCCTTTTCTCTCTCTCCTTCATCCCTTTCTCTCTCTGCCTGGTTCAAGAGCACATCAATGGCAACAGGGATTCAAACCCACAACTTCCATCAGCAGGTCAGTCCTAGCACACTACACACTACACAGGGTCCTTAACCACGTCACTCCAAGGACACTACACAGGGTCCTTAACCACGTCACTCCAAGGACACTACACAGGGTCCTTAACCACCTCAGTCCTATATAGGGTCCTTAACCACGTCAATCCTAGCACACTACACAGGGTCCTTAACCACGTCAATCCTAGCACACTACACAGGGTCCTTAACCACGTCAGTCCTAAGACACTACACAGGGTCCTTAACCACATCAGTCCCAAGACACTACACAGGGTCCTTAACCACGTCAGTCCTAAGATACTACACAGGGTCCTTAACCACATCAGTCCCAGGACACTACACAGGGTCCTTAACCACTACATCAGCACGTCAGTCCTAGCACACTACACAGGATCCTTAACCACTACATCAGCACGTCAGTCCTAGGACACAAAAGCAGAAAGAAGAGCAAAAAGCCCAAAAGCGAAAAGAAGAGCAAAAAGCCCAAATGTTTTTTGCACACTCTGGACAACTCTAGCTATGCTGCCCCCACGCTATGCAACGTTTCTTAACATTTTGCTACAGTTTGTTAGCCTATGAAGCTAAACGCGTAGAGAGATATTGTACTGGGGTCCAGCGAGACTCGGTTATCATATGTGTGGGCGAAGCAGTTGTCTGTCAACCTGCCGCTGCATATGTCAAGGATCAAGTATCACCCAGAACCCCCGATTTTGGCTTCATTTCTGCTCTTAAGACATTTTATAAGTGAAGTAACACAAGCGCTGTCCATTTTATACTGTCAATGCATAGTTGCTATTTTTAGTGCACACCAGGCCCTCATCAGCTGTGCGCGAGTGTGTGTGTGTGTGTGTGTGTGTGTGTGTTGAGGACCAGTAAGTTAATAATGTCACCTGAGGAGTGTGTGTGTGTGTGTATGTAAGTGTGTATGTGTGCACACCAGGCCCTCATCAGCTGTGTGTGTGTGTGTGTATGTGTGTGCTGTACCTGGGGAGTGCAGGTAATGACTCGTATCCGCACAATTACGGCCCCTCGCCAGCACAGCCATCTGTCTCTGTCACACACACACCACCTAATTGCCCTGGGACACACACACACACACACACACACACACACCACCTAATTGCCCTGGGACACACACACACACACACACACGCATACAGGGAGAACCAGCATAATTCTCTAAGAGATGCTTCAGAGGTTAGATCTCTTACTTACACACATGCACACACACACACACATGCACACACACTCACACTCAGCTGCTGTCTGAGGAGAATACTGAAATCCCAACCGCTTGAGCTGGGACACACACTCACACACACACACACACACACACACACACACACACACACACACTCAGCTGCTGTCTGAGGAGAATACTGAAATCCCAACCGCTTGAGCTGCGGCTGCATTCATGGCATGCGGTGAACATTCCCAGTGACAGCCATCACATTTCCACTTTAAGGATTCAACATTCCCAGTGACGGCCATCACATTTCCACTTTAAGGATTCAACATTCCCAGTGACGACCATCACATTTCCACTTTAAGGATTCAACATTCCCAGTGACGACCATCACATTCCCACTTGAAGGAGTCAACATTCCCAGTGACGGCTATGACATTCCCACCTTAATTTCAATTACGTTTTATTTTTTGTAGAGCGCACAAATACAAAACATTGTCTCGCTTTACAATACATGAGTAACGGGCAAGGAAAAACTCCCTCCACTTACTAATAATTCATTTTTAGGAAGAAACCTTGGGCAGATCCACGCCTCATGGGCTCAACCCACCTGCTGGGACTCGTACAGTCGGTAATCTGATACATAGATTGACCTAAGTTTACAGCATGAGTACAGAATGTTGTCTGACAGTTGCTAGAGTGTAGGCAAAGTATAGTTTGTGGGATAGTCAATCAGGTAGAATTGTCAGGGGATTCAGTCAACAGTTGGGTAGCTTTTAGTTCATCAAAGGAGGAATCTGATGTGATTTTGTCTAGTGATTTAAAATTTGTTAAAACACGATATCATACATTGGTCAATAGTCCACCTCCGTATGACCCCAGTATTCAGAGATACGGCACCATTAGCCCATTAGCTACGGAGCGGCTTATGATTGGAATGACCCAGCATGTTGATAGCAAGCTAATAAATCACTATTCTAATTTCTATACCACTGGCCCAGCATGCTGATAGCATGCTAATAAATCACTATTCTAATTTCTATACCACTGGCCCAGCATGTTGATAGCATGCTAATAAGTCACTATTCTACGCCACTGGAGGCTCAACGTAGCTCCACACTTCATTGGTAGACTTAGCCTGGGAGTTCCCATGCTCCTTTGCACGCTATGGTAGACTATCATGAGTCCTGACATTTAAAACAAGGCATTGAGAACTGTAAAAGTGTACTGGTGGTTTATCTACATACAGTAGCTTCCGAGGGGCAACGGTGTAGCGGACGGTGAGTCTTGCCTGTGTAAATGGGCATCTAGATTTTAAAGGCTTTTAAAGGAATAGTTCACCTCTGTACGAAAAGTGTTTTTTCACCCGCTACCTGGAGTTACATATGTGGGTGAGAGCATTTTGGTCTCAGTGCATGCATTGTCCTAGTCTGGCAACTCAAATTTTCTGGCAACTTT
>JAODXP020000020.1:4733214-4740714 GCA_027497455.2 Sardinella longiceps | reverse complement strand
CTCTCTTTCTCTCTCTCTCTCACACACACACACACACACACACACACACACACACATACACAAAGTCATCTCCTTCTGTCAAATTCTGAATTTGCCAAGATGGCCCAGCGACACACACACACACACACAAATACACAAACAGAGATGCAGAGTTAAGGGTGTGTCACCACCTTTGGTAAACCACATTGGAAACCACATGTTCAAAACATTTCTTAAGAACTTACCCACAACCCCCCTCTCTCCCAACCCATGATTCGTGTGAATATTTTGACAACCTTTCGTTGAGAACTCCTTTTGTGTGCATGTGGGTGATTTGCATAAGGAGAGAGAATTTGACAGAGATGACACACACTTAACCAATCCTGTGTGTGTGTGTGTGTGTGTGTGTGTGATATTACAGTATTGACATTTGAGTTGATTTTTGACTTTATCGGCTAAGAAGACACCAAACCTGTGGCCTTGTCTCACCATGCATGTTCTGTATTTCCAGTGCAATGCTGAGGCTCAGTTGAAATAGTAACTTTAACCAAATCTGACTCCATTAATAGAAATGAAGTGTAGCAGGATATTTAGTGTTAGTCAATGGAACAATCTTAAGATCCAACCATGCCAAATGTCTTGTTACCAATATGGATTAAGTTCAAGGCTGATGGTGTTGTTAAGGTTAAAGGTATTATCCGGAGTGAATCAACACGTAGCCCTGCTGTTTTATAAGCTAAGCGCTATTGATAGCCTCCTCAATAATTGAATTTCGTGCAACGTAGACCGAGATTGCGAAACAGCAGCGATTAGCAATATAAAACAGCAAGGTTACGTGTTGATTCACCCCGGATAATTCCTTTAAGCAATAAACAGGCCTGGGTTTTTAAAACAATCTTGTGCTTCTATATTATAAAGATTCTCTTTTAGATACTATGGCATCACGAGAGGACGTGTGGTAGACACAAGCAGGTTATATATAAACTGGAGACAACGACTAAGTCCCGCCCTCCATAGAACTGAATGACCGAGGCTAGGACCGTAAATAGACCACGGCCATGCCCATGCTGCCCATGCGCAAAGTTCCAAAGTTGGAAATCACGCATGGGCTCACGTTGAATCTCTTTGCAAAAACAGTAGTCCTTCAATCCAGACGGTGGTGATAATGCACCTAGTTTGTTTGCCATACAACACGAGGAAGAAAGTTCTTTCGAGAACGTGCCTGAAGTTTATAGCATTCATGACAGTACACTTTTTTCTTCTAAAGAAAAAGGTGCCGCACACTTTAAGTCCATAGACAATTTAATAATTTAAAAAGTCATGATGACGTTTCGGCACGAAGCCTTCATCAGATCGAAGTTGACTTCAAACATACAACCTTGTATGTCTGAAGTCAACTTCGATCTGTATGTCTGAAGTCAACTTCGCTGCCGTGGTTCGGATTGTGACTCCATACTTAAATATGGCGATGCTAAAGTGCTGCCGCTAATCTGCGCGGTCTTGACCCCCAGGGTAGACAACCGATGCATTCCCTCAAGGGAGTGGCTTCCTGCAAACTACATTTCCCATGATGCATCACACAGACAGGTGTAGGTGTTTGGCTGGACCAGGGGTCAGGATTTAGCCGGTTAGCTTTGCCAATTAGCATCGCACTTCCTCGTCGCCATTTTCCAGAAATGACATCATATCCGACTCCATTTGACATATGCTGATTGGCTAATGCTACACTTTCAGCTCATGTGAACGAGCTCCCTGTGCACAAACTTTTGTGGGCGTGCCCAGACTTGCCATCTGTAGCTCATCTCCATTAGTAACATGGGCCCTCATTGGCCTAATGAAAATGGAGTCGGAAGTGAGCTCCATGAAACGCCATCTTGACAACTGAAAATTTTGTTCAATTTTGGATGAATTCACTTGCCTAGCATTCCACATTGGAATGAGTGGGAGGCGGGACTTGGTATGTTTCTCCAGGTTTATTAATACCTCCATGGGCTGGACTGATTAGAGCGGGAGTTGGAGCACTGGGAGAGAACAAAGAGAGGACGCACTCCGCACACAGCAGAGCTGGAACTGAACAAAGGAAACGAACATAAAAAGGACATTACTGCTCTGGAGCATTGTTGCTCACCCGCAAGTATTTAAAAGTACTTATATATAAAAACTTTTCTGTTGCTCCCGTCACCCTTTAAGTTGAACTTTTTCATTCTGAGTTGATCTCTGGATTAAAACTGCTTTACGTTCAAACCTCTGTTTGCTTCTGTTCTCTTGGTTCTCCGCACAGTCCCACACCCTGCTAACTTGAACTGCCTCTCATGATGCCACAATACTCTTAAGAGTTTTCATGGAGATATTTAGAGATATTTCATCATCAAATAAGAGTTTTCATAGAGATATTTAGAGATATTTCATCATCAAATAAGAGTTTTCATAGAGATATGTAAGGGATAATGTATTGTCCGCCGGTCATTATAGAAAAATATTTCCCAAGACGAAGAACCGGAGACCGTCTCTGATTCTTTCTCAAGGGAAATATTTTTCAATAATGACCGGCTGACAATACATTATCCCGCTTATTATACGGGTCCTTGCCTACACGACGATATAATATTTTACAGAAACGTCTTTTACATTTAATTTGTTAACGTTTCATGGCTTCTGCGGAGAAACAAATAGTCCGCAAAGAGACTTATAGAAACGCAGCTGATGTCCTTTCACTTTCAACGATGTTTCATTGTTGATCTCTACGCGCGGAATGATACGGAGACGTGAATCCCAAGCAAAAAACCTGTTGCCATTGACAGCGGTCATTATAGTTTTTCAGCGGTCATTATACAAAAATAACTGACCAGCGAACGTTGAGGAGTCCCATTGAAAGTGAATGGAGCCTCCCTCAACATTCTAGAGACCCGTATAATAATTAGAGATATTTCATCATCAAATAAGAGTTTTTATAGAGATATTTCATCATCAAATAAGAGTTTTCATAGAGATATTTAGAGATATTTCATCATCAAATAAGAGTTTTCATAGATATTTAGAGATATTTCATCATCAAATAAGAGTTTTCTTAGAGATATTTAGAGATATTTCATCATCAAATAAGAGTTTTCATAGAGATATTTCATCATCAAATAAGAGTTTTCATAGAGATATTTAGAGATATTTCATCATCAAATAAGAGTTTTCATAGAGATATTTAGAGATATTTAATCATCAAATAAGAGTTTTCATAGAGATATTTCATCAAATAAGAGTTTTCATAGAGATATTTAGATATTTCATCATCAAATAAGAGTTCTCATAGAGATATTTAGAGATATTTCATCATCAAATAAGAGTTTTCATAGATATTTCATCATCAAATAAGAGTTTTCATAGAGATATTTCATCATCAAATAAGAGTTTTCATAGAGATATTTCATCATCAAATAAGAGTTTTCATAGAGATAGTTAGAGATATTTAATCATCAAATAAGAGTTTTCATAGAGATAATAATAATAATAATAATACGCTTTATTGCAGACACAGGTCCATATCTTACACATACATAATAAATAGTATAAAAATAGATACAAAATACACAGATAAATAAAACTCAGCCTATAGGACATACAAACAATTGCACCAATGTCTTCTTAACCTAGAAGTGAATCTATAACAGCTCTTCATAGGATTGACCAAAGCCACAATTATTTGATTCTCTGACTTGTCCAGGCGGCACATAAAGCCAAACATCAACTGTCTTAAGAGTGCCTCACACGTAGGTACTCTAGTGGACACAAATAATTGACTGGCACTGTGCCACCTAGGGACACACAGCAGCAACCTCATTGCATCATTGTATGCTACCTTAAGCCTCTGCATACTCTTTTTCTTATAGCTAGACCACAATTGGGCAGTATACAATGGTGTTATGTAGGTTCTGAATAAGGAGCTCTTCACAGAGTCAGAGCACATAGAAAACTTCCTTATAAGCATGTTAGCTTGACCATATATCTTACAGCGCTGTCGGTAAAGGTCTTTGTCATCTGTCCAGTCATCAGATATGACATGACCTAGGTATTTAACCTCCTCACACACATCAAGAGGGCTGTCAGACAAGTAAAAGGTTGGAAAAGTTGATTTCCTGTCATCAACACTTTTAACTATCATGACCTGGCTTTTTTTAGGATTATATTTTACATCATAATCCAACCCATACTGGGAGCACACCTTCAGCATCTGCTGCAGCCCAGCACTATATGGACAGATCAAAACCAGGTCATCTGCGTACATAAGATGATTGACAATAATGCTGCCCACCAGGCAACCGGTTTTTAATCTATTTAGCTGATTTGACAAGTCATCCATGTAGACATTAAATAAAATAGGTGACAATATTCCTCCTTGCCGCACTCCGTTACTCACACAGAATGGAGCAGATACAACATTGTCCCATTTAACCTGGAATGTTTGATGAGCATACCAGAACACTAAGATTCTCACTAGAAAATTGGGAGCACCCCTTTCCAAAAGTTTTACAAACAATTTGCGATCAAATGCTTTTGATGCGTCAATAAAGCATAAAAATACAGAAGAATTCAGGCTCATGTATCTAGACACGATCTCTTTGAGAGCATAGATACACATGTCAGTTCCATGCTTCCTTTTGAACCCAAACTGATTTTCATTAGTGAGAACATACATTTCAAGTTTTGCTAAGAGTATTCTCTCCAGAACTTTAGACAAGATGCTGGCTAATGCAATAGGACGATAATTGTCAATACTATTAAGCTTACCAGCCTTGTCTTTCAGCACAGGCACTAGCAGGACAGACATAATAGCATTAGGCAGGACACCATGTACCAGGCAACCATTGAAACACATGGAAAGCAAAGGGCAAAGTTTATGGCTTGCATATTTTAGATGCTCTGCAGTAATGCAGTCCATACCACAGGCTTTATTGTTATCCAGCATATTAATGGCATCATAGATATCTGCTGCCCTAACTATCATATCTACTGAGACATTACTATGTTCAAGAGTGATTGTAACTGGATTACTTTTGACACAATTAAAGAGGCTATGGTAGTGTTCACGCCAAAGCTCAGCTATTTTTTCTGGGCTACTAACACCTTCAATGTCAGCCGGTAGGGGTGTTTTATTATTATTCATTACTCTAACCTCTTTCCAGAAGTCAGTAAGGTTGTTATTCTGTAGCTTTCTGGCAAGTGAGTCTGCTCTCATTGTATTTTCATTTTTCTTAATAAAACGAAGTGCATATTTAAATTTAGCATTTGTTTGTTTTTTGATATCCAGCAATGGCCCATGTCTCGGCCTACCTGCCTCAGACCAGAGTCTAAAGGCCTCTCTTGCCTCAGAGTACTGCTCAGCCACAAACTCATTCCACCCAGGTCTAATGTTGGGTGCCTTACATTTCCTTTTACAAAGAGGTTCACTAGAAGCATTGAGACATTTCACAATATCATCATACATGGCACAGAGGTAATCAGCATGTTGTGTGTTCTTACAATTCATATCTGAGCACATAAGGGCCTCATGAGGCAGTGCAATATTACTTAAAAAACTGTCTGTTCTCAATGAGTATTCAACTATATCATCACTGTTCAGTTTTGACCAGTCCAGTTTACTTGAGGAAGCCTTATAAGCCGCATTATTATTTCTGGCCAGCAGGGGAACATTCTCAACATTTAGCATCACAGCAATAGGTATATGATCAGAGGTGGCAAGTTCATAACAAATCTCTACATTTATCAGAGAGGCATGAGCATCAGTTGTGGTCACAATATGGTCTAGCCAAGATGTTGTGTGCCACGCTTCACTCACATAGGTAAAACTTGTGTCAGGCAAAAAGGCTGTGCTTGATAGAATTAGTTTAGACTCATTACAAAAGTTCTGCAGGTGTGCTGCAAATAAGGATTTACTATCTGACATGTCAGCATTAAAATCACCCATAACATAAACACAAGATGAGCTATTGTCCTCTATAAAGGACTGAATAAAAGCTAACCTATTGAGAAATTCATCCTCATGCTCATATGATTCATATGGTGTGTAGACATTTAAAACCGTAAATTTCTTTCCATTAAGATTACACTCTAGTCCTATGGCCCAGTCCACATTTAAGCGCACCACCTTCACCATTGAGTCATATTTGATGTCCCACAGTATGGCTACACCACCAGCTATCCTACCTCGTATCAGCCTAGTACTGATGTCGGTAGTGGACTCACCAGCCCCATGGAAGTTCATATGCAGAGTGTTCAGCTTGTCCAGATCTTGTTTCGCCAGCCAGGTCTCTTGCAGGCACAGTATGTCACATTTGTCCAACATTGTGTCCACAACCAAACGTCTCGATCTATCAGTAGCGGTATGTCCTACTCGCAACCCGCGAGTGTTATATGAAGCAACACGCATTTAATGACTTGTGTCACTCCCAGCGGGGCAGATGGGCTTCATCCCGTCCTCGCTCAAAGATGTAGCCAGCACCTCAGCGTTGTTACCGTGAAGCAGTCCTAACGTTACATTTTGAGATATAGATGCATCCTCCCTAGTCGTGCCCCCGTCTGCTCCTCTGGGTCGACGAGGCTCATAGTAGCGTCGGACAAAAACCCCAGCGGGCCAGAGTTGCGGGTCGTAGAGCTCGGCCACCTCATTGCATTCAGCGGTGACACAGAAGGAGCTGAATCTAACGTTACTCTGTGTCGTCTCAATTTTCCTACATGTCACATCTCGGCCCAGCTTCGTCTTTAAATAATCACTGAGAGCATTTGCGTCCACATTAAGATCAAACTTTGTAGCAAATACCTTTACCATCTTTGTTTTGACAGCCAGTATATTGCTAACCACACCAGTCCCGATTATGCCGGTTTTCTTTCTCACATGACCCGCTCTAGTTTTTCCCATATGAGGGCGTTGATGGGTGCTCTCAGGTGCTTGTCTCAGTCGTGGCTGTTTCTGTGGGCGCCCATCCTTTACCACCTTGATCCATGGAGGGCTCTGCGTGTGTCTCAGGGCTGGATCAGCAAGATGGGCTGGTTGACCTCCGTTGAACCCGCCAGGCGTTACCCATCCATTAGCTCCAGAGGGAGTGCAGGGGGCATGACCCGACGGCTTCTGAATCGTAGCCGAAGAGGGACCCGTTGCACCGGGCGGAGGGCTCGATCGTGGGCCTAACTCCTCTGCAGAGAGACAGGCAACCGGAGAAGTAGCATCCGACCCAGCATGGCCCTCCACAGCAGTCAGACGGCTGTCAAGTTTAGCGGAAACTTCCCGTAATGTTTCACAGGCAGTTACCTGCGTTCCCATAGATCTTTTTAGATAGTCAATGTCAGCATTTATTTGCTGCATTTTCCCAAGAAGCACAGACACATCAATGTGTTTAAATGACACAGGGGTAATTCATCCAGGAAGTGCGATACAAATCTTGGGATCTCTTCACCGCACTCATTAAGCACTTGCAGACATATTTTAACGTTGTTAATGTCTTTCTTTGGTCCTCTGTGGGTAGTCCAACGTTT
>JAODXP020000020.1:4715195-4717695 GCA_027497455.2 Sardinella longiceps | reverse complement strand
GTGAAGTGTGTCTGATAGAAAGAGAGATATGGAAGATGTGTAAGGTGTGTGTGTGTGTGTGTGTGTGTGTGTGTGGCCTGTGTTGCCCATGAGTGCTGTATCTCCCATTGTGGGTCGTCCCCCCCCCCCCGCTCTCTGGGCTTTAATCAAGACTGTCTGGGGTCACGGGGTCATGGGGTTACCATGGTTACTGTCAGAACAGGTCAGAGCACTATGGCGAAGAACCTGGGGAGACTTATTACATGTCTGTGTGGTGTGTGTGTGTGTGTGTGTGTGTGTGTGTGTGTGTGTGTGTGTGTGTGTGTGTGCAGGTCGGGTGAGAATGATGTGGAGTATGGAGCCACTCTGGAGTTGGATGAAGGACACATGCCTGAGGACGCAGCTGGAGCTACAGGTCTCACACACACACACACACACACACACACATACACCTTAAATGCATACTTCACATCTCTTTTTCCAACCTAAACATCCACACATACACTCGCTTTACTTCTCTCTCTCCATTACACACACACACACACACACACACACACACACATACATACTCACCTTTAATGCATACCTCACATCTCTTTTTTTCAACCCAAACATCCACACACACACACACACACACCAATGTTGTGTCTTTGCGATCTGGGTTTTGTGTGTCAGCGTGGCTCTTTGACAGCCAGTGCACGCACACACACACACACACACACACACACACACACACACACACACACACACACACACATACACATACACATACACACACACACACACACACACTAATGCTATGCTAATTGTCTGTGGTGTGTACTGTAGGTGGTGGATCTCGTGGGTGTCGGCGTGGAGCGGGAGCAGCCAGTGCTAATGCTACTGCTAGCACTAGTGGCCTGCTGGAGATCGACCCGGTCATCCTCATCCAGCTACTGGACCTCAAGGACCGCAACCACATGGACTCATTATGGGGTGTCCAGCCCAGACCACCAACACTACTGCACAACCAGGGTACAAACACACACACACACACACACACACACACACACACACACACACACACACACACATCGATATGCAATATGCATAGTTATAAATGTTGTGCACCCATTGATATCCAGTATATTAGTGCTGTCAAATGATTAAAAAATAATCTGATAAATCACAAAATTCCATGATTAATTATGCTTAATCACTTTTAATTGCAACTCATTTTCTCTAGTAAGAATTTGGATGCTAGGATTTGTTGGATTCTTATTTTGCACTGAAGAAGACCCGGACGCTAAATACCTGTCTTTGTTCGTCTCAAATGTGGCAATTCACTAGCCTGATAAACCAGCCTAAATGTGAGATTGGATGTAACGGGAGATTGTTGATGAGCACAACCCGTTGACTTTCAAACCATGTCTGTGCCTATAAGCCAACACTCTGTCGTCGCTCCCTCAAAACCCCGCCCCCTTTGATTCAAAACACATCTCTGCGTTATTATTGGTTTTAAACCCCGCCCGCTTTGATTCAAAACACATCTCTGCGTTATGATTGGTTTTGCCAGATTCCTGGCATTCTGGTAGAATTGGAGAATGATGCAAGGCTAGACCCACTCGCAGACAAAAGATTTTGGCGTCCAGCCGGGTGGCGCTAGTTTACTAGGCTAGCAATTCACACCTATCCCCTGCCCCCACAGATTCCTCAGGCATCAATCAGCTGCTGTTGTTGACATTCAGGGGCAGGGACACAATATTTGTCTAGTGTGACTAAAAAGTAGAGCCATTTTCTATCTCAAATTCATACATGCCATGAAAGTGGAACCATAAAATCCTTCAGGATTAATCAGAGTTATTTTTTTTTTCCGATTAATTACTTTAGTTAAAGCGTTAATTTTGCCAGCAGTAATATTTATAGTACACACATATAAACAGTTATATGTGTAGTACAGGCACTGATATCCAGTAAATATATTTATATATTCTAAGTATATTCATATATTTACAGTGCACATATTGATATCTATGAAATAAATTTATAGTGCATACATATAAACAGTTAATGTATAATACACACTCTGATATCCAGTAAATATTATTCAGTAAATATGTTTATATATTTACAGTGCACACATACTGTAGAAACACTGACTTAACCAGCCAGCTTCCTTTAAGAGCAGATCTCTGACCAATCAGATCGCTGTAAGAGCATATTTCTGACCAATCAGATGGCTCCGGTGTTCCCTGTGCAGACATGGATATCCAGTAAATATAATGTACCGTAATTTCCCGACTATAAGCCGCGGTTTATACATTGATTTTGCAAAATTTCTTCTGCTATGAGGTTAAAACAGGGGGCAGTTAATATGGTGTTGATATGGTTTTGTTTTTTTAAACTTGCATAAAACACTGTCCTGCGGCTTATACACAATGCGGCTTATATACGGGAAATTACTGTATATATTTATAGTGCACACATTGACAATCAATAAATATGTTTATGTATTTGTAGCAATACGTAACTGAACGAAGTA
>JAODXP020000020.1:4618919-4715095 GCA_027497455.2 Sardinella longiceps | reverse complement strand
AATTCCATCGGCATTGTACGTCTCCAAATGTTATCAATTCTCGGTAACACTTTGCGGTAAGGGTACATGAATTATCATGAATTCATGCATGAAATCATTCATGATAAATTCATGATTCATGCATTACTTCATCTCTGAAAGTCTAATGAGTTATCAGGAATTAACATGAATTCATTGTTTGTCATTAATGACCTCCTGCTGAAATAGCACATGATCTTAAAGGTGCCATGCCACACCACTACAGGGTATTTAAATTGTTCTTTGAGGTCTACAAATAGGGTATGCGACTTCACTTGGACTGAGAACGGCCCAAAGAGACCGTAATTAGATTGTTTGCAGAGTGTAGGAATAGCCTTCGAAAATTTCATGCGGTTCTTCCGGTTTTTTTTCCACTGTGATAATGGGCTGCGCTCTGATTCGCTGCTGAAGCTCGACGTTGTAAAGCACATGGGCTGAATATTTACATTAGTTTTAATTGCGAATTGCGAGGTACGGAAAAAAAAAAACTTGGAATATTATCATGAAACCGAGAAAGAGGATATCTGCACCAACCTAGCTTGCAGATTGTAAACAGCCACTTTGCAAAGGTAAGCTTACTACATAGTCAGGATGTCACAGTAGCCAACATAATCAGATACTTATTGCAAGAGTAGCCGACTGTTTGCCTATCCAGTCAGATTAACGTTACACTTACCAAGACTGTTGAATTCGCCAAGTTGACAAGTTCTTCTCAAAATATACAGGACACTGAATAAATGATGGACTAGCAGGTAGATGAGTTAACAGTTTGCTAAACTCATAGCCAAAGCTAAACTCACTAACGTCTTGATATTCAGTTAATTTAAAACTAAAAATAGTTGCCTGTTACCATTTCATGGATATTCCTTCTTTTTCGCAAGTATTTCAAGGGGCGGGCTTTAGTCAAATACAGGAGAGCATGGATTGGGCGATAATTCTCCTCAGTCAGCCAATGGCTGTAACGTTGTCTATACTACGTAGTACAGACCATGGATTCAAATTGACCTAATTTCTCCGCTATTTCTTTTAATGGGCTATTGCCGATAGCGAAGACAGTATTACATTTTCACATGCACGGTGTAACTCGAGGTCATATAGACCTATTCTATACCAAAAGCAACAGGTAAAAACGGTTTTGTGTGGCGGGGCACCTTTAAGTATTAGTTACTCTGGGTACATCATCATGAGTCATGATTATTAGCATGATCATGATGAATTCATCATGTTTGTGCCCCCTCAACTAAAGTGTTGACATGGTTAAATTGGTAAAATTTAGTTGACGTATGGCATATGACTAGGCCAAAGTAGGCTAAATAAGTCATTTTATTATATCAAATTATATCAAATTCTTTTGAACAAAAACATCATGATCATGTGTAATTAGTCATGACTCGTGATGATGTACCCAGAGTAATTAATGCTTAAGATCATCTGCTATTTCAGCAGGAGGTCATTAATGAAAAACAATGAATTCATGCTAATACCTGATGAGTCATTAGATATTCAGAGATGAAGTAATGCATGAATCACGAAGGAATCATGAATGAAATCATGCATGAATTCATGATAATTCATGTACCCTTACCGCAAAGTGTTACCCAATTCTTTAGTTTCTCTGCCCGCACGTCACGGTGCATTAGTTCCACGTGGCCGAGTGACTTCCTTATTGGAGCAGCATAACTGTACCTCAATACTTGTATGTATAACCAGTGGTTAAAGTGGGATTTGGCAGGAGGGGGAACTCTCAAATCTTGTGTTGGCACGAAGAAAGACAAATCGTGTGATATTCTTCATTTATCTGAGGTGCCGGGACTGCGTTCCCCCGTGTGTCCCTGCCACCCCCCAGTTTTTACTTTTTCTTTTCAAGATTTTTAGTCTTTAGCCTCATTTTCAAAACTATAAAAATACAATTAACCCGAAACTAAAAATTTTGTGTAATTGAAATAATCTATACTATGATGTGTAAAGAACCGAATGGTATCTCCAAACATAAGAGAGAAGGCCAGGGATGCATACTGTATGTAAAAGAAGGCCAACGATAATTAGGCAATCAAGAAGAGAGAACTGGCACTCGTACACGTTCAGAGAACATCACAGAAAATGGCTGAATTAGACATTCCCCTATTTGGACAAAAACACAGGCCTGGAATGACTGTAAATGTCCTGGTCAAATAAGATATCAGACACGTCACACTAAAATATAGACACAATTTACAAAATACAGAACCAAGTAATCACACATTAGTATTAGCAGAGGTGAGGGGACAAATCAACTAAGACATAACAACAGTTAAGTCAATTTTATTTGTATGGCACATTTAACGCAACAGTTTTAAATAACATGACAAATGCTCAATAACATGACAAACGCTTATTGGCCCAAAAGCGACAGGTGGAGCAAGTGTTTGATTCTCATTGGAAGCATGAGGTAATCGAGAAAAACCTAAGGGCATCCAGCAAGAATAAAAAACTATGGGGAACTGGTCCTGCCTCAGATTCTCCTACCGGTCTCTTGTTAGACCCTCTGCAGAAGGCCATCTCTCTCATTGTTTGGTGCATGAACTGTGATTACTTGTCTGTTTGGTGTACTGTGATCGACTGGGTGAATAAACTCTCACACAGGGTTCCCACGCGTCCTGGAAAACCTTTCCAGGTTCCAGTCATGGAAAACACCTGGAAATTGGCTAAAATGTTAAAATGTCCTGGAAAAATTCTGTATTGACCTGGAAAATTATAATTTCATTTAGCCACTCATTCAGATTCGTATGCACCTTGCTGCATTTTGATAAGCTGGGGAGATACATTTGTCTGGATTCATTGTATTTTTTAAATAGTATTTAAATAGTGTAGTATAGCATAGTATAGTCTTCATCTGAAAACTGAGTTTCAGAATTGGAAAAAAATATAAACTTCCATACTTTTTGTTGGTGACATGCTGATCGACTCTTTTTAACCTTAATCATTTCCCACTTAGGAATCGCCAGACCCTCTGTATAAAAGAAAGTGAGGAACAAAGAGCTGTATTATTACCGTCTGAAGCTGGCTGAGTGGCTATATTGGCCAAATGTGTTTTGGCATGGTTGTTGATAGTTTAGTTGGTTTGACCAAATGTTCATTACAGCTACAGAGAAGCAGCACAACACACAAAACACAACCTCCTTGGCGGACAATCAATTTGCATTGAGTCAATAGCACCTAATATCTTACTTTTGGTTTTGAATGTTTTATGATCTATTGACTGAATGTAAAGTGCTTGTCTGCGCTCACGTTCAGGCCATGTCCTTTGAAAGTCTTTCATTCCACTCGCTATCTAGTGTAGTCAGCAAACTTGTACAACAGGGCTATGCTTGAATTGGGCCTAGACCAAACCTTCACTTTAAAAGATGTCATTGTAAACATGAATTTGCTCACTACACCTATCACCACATTGCTATGATAGAGAGAATAAACAAAAGGCCAGTCAGTCATACCTCTTTCTAATGCATATAATAAAGGAAATTCTATTAGCAAGCTGTTGTATCGTTGCTTCGATAATTGGTGTATTGTTGCTTCGATAATGTTACACCTCGATCGTCCTTGAATTTGAGGGAAACGGCCTTGAAATGTCCTGGAAAAGTCCTTAAATTTGATGTTTAAGAAAGAGTGGGAACCCTGTCACATCATCAGCATCTTCTTGTAAAGCTCCTTTTTCGGCAACGAAAATTGTGATGTGTATAAGTGTAATTGGAAATTGACTAAAACTCAAAAGTGAGTATTTTGTGCTTTCCGTGATACATTCTTGACCTTTGCAGGATGCAAACAAGTTGCAGGAGTATATGTAATGACCTGTAACTTCATAGAGACTTGCAGTGACCAGCGACACTGGGAAGCTACAGAACTAAAGTTTTAGGTCTACAAGTACGTAAAGTCTAACTTAAATGTTTTTTTTTCACATGGGAGGACTGGCACAGCGTAGAGCGTGAGTGTTTATTTTACTTTTGTGTGGCTTTTAGCATATTGTAGTGCTGAGGCTAGCTAGTAGCTGTCCCTTGGGAACTGTTCTGTGTGTGTGTGTGTCTGCGTGTGCATGTGTGTGTGCGTGTGTGAGTGTAAGTGACATACAGTATTTGCGTTAGACATCAATAAAAACAGGGATACATGTCTATTTTTTTCCAGAAATCAGACCAAAAATACAGACAAAACGAAAACCTATCAGACAGACAACCAAAAGGTAGTAATAATAATTAATAAATAAATAAACAAAAATGATGCTCAATACAGTTGAGGGCAGATTTTATTTATTTATTTACTGGATCCCCATTAGCTGGAGCAAAATGCCCCTGCTATTCTTCCTGGGGTCCAAAGACAAAAAACAAAACAAAAACACATTCAATGATTAAACACAAATACAACTATATATGTCTACAAAGTGTAAAACATCATAAGCTTGAACAATAAATACATAATTGAATAAAAAGCACATTTTCCTAAAAATAGTTCTTTCCTAAGTAATTCCTTACTTACTTCCTTACTTTTTAAAAATGTTCTTTGAATACATTTTCATCATTAAAGGTGGTATACTATTCCATGTAGTTATCGCTCTATATCCAACAAGGGCACAACTCATTTTATTCACTATTTTCTCTATTTGTTTAGACCAGTGTTTCTCAAACTGTGGGGCGGGCCCCACTAGTGGGGCGCAGACACATGACAGGTGGGGCGCGAGACCTCTCCTTGTGATCGACCAACGGCCACACCATGCCCCCCAAATTCACAGCTATTTGTCAGACATGCGCATATGACAGTAAATTGAGCTTTCCAATGGTGTTATTTGCTAGTTGCTGTGATGAGGGGTTTGAGGGAAATTTGGCTTTGAATTAGTAAAATGAAAATGCTAACATTGACAAAAATCTTGTACTCGCAAAGTATTCCTCACAGAGATATTGTACGCAAATTGAGTCTTCCAGGTGGGGCGTGAAAATTATCTGCCTTCCAAAGTGGGGAATGACAGAAAAAGTTTGAGAACCACTGGTTTAGACCAAGATAGTCGACTGTCTAAAACTACACCTAATAGCTTTGCCTCCTGTACCTGTTCAATTGGTGTATTATTTATGTAGAGCTGAAGCTGAAGGTCATGTGCCAAGGCATTCTTGGAACCAAATAATATACTTTTAGTTTTAGAGATGTGAAGTACTATCAGAGGTACACATCACATGCTTTGGTGAGTTCTAAACAGCACAGGCACATCAGTGTGGACAGTACTTGTCATTGAAGTGTCTTATTCTGCCATTATACTGTTTTGACCTCCTCAACTCCACTATGTTTGTTTGGATCCAGTTGGAGAAGCACATTCCTGTATCAGATGTATTTACTGTGGTCTGTGTTGGCATATGTGCACTTTTCCCCTGAATGGACACTGGCGTAACTATGGGTGCCTAAAGTAGTTGTCTCGCCAGAAACTGAATGTTTATTTATTTAAAATGATAACATTATTACTTATATTGGCAGAAATTATATATATTTATATTGCCAAAGTAATTAGAAAGACATGGGATCATGAGCGGGCAGTTTTGCTGGAGATGCCAGTGCTGAATGTACAACAGGCTCCCTCTTGTGCAGGGAGAGAGAGGACCATCATCTGTCTCTCTCAAAGGCAAGGCAGGCAGCTATGGACTGAGAACCTTAATGGTATATACATTTATACTGTGTGTGTGTGTGTGTGTCTGTGTGTGTGTGTGTATATACATACATAACCTGAGAGCTCTTGATGAACTCTTTACAATGACAAAGTAGCCTATTAATAAATCCAGAGTAATTGAACAAAAACCAAAAAGGTCTTATCTGTGAATATAGACAACGGCAGTCAGAGCCAGAGTACCAAAGCTGAATTGACTCAAAGATAAATTGAAGAGTTCAGATGCAAAACCCCTAAACACCATTTTTGTGAAAACTGAGTTAATGATATTGTGTGGATCCTGTATAAATCTAGAATATGTAAATGAAATGTTTTTGTGAAAAAAATAAAATAAAACCTACTCCCCGCCGTGTCTAAAATATCTGTTTACAATCAAAACGCCTGATAGAAAATGGCTTTTTTTCTCAAAAAGTGGTCAAGTGGAGTTAGGGGGTTTTGCATCTGAACTCTTCAATTATTATTCATTAAATTAATTATTATTCATTAAATATTGTGCCATCCATCTGTGTCTACAAATCTGTCCGAATAATAGGTGAAATGCACAAAAACTACAGTAGTTTAAGTGTAAATTGCTGTCATTTTTGTTTTGGCTCTCCTTTAAAGCTGTGGTGTTTTCAAGATGACAAAACATTACAACACATTGTATTTATCATCCATAGCATCCACAATATCCATAACTGTAGTGAAATGTTTCAAAATGTTACAACTGTTGAATTCGGGCCTCGTGAAATGTCACTTACACCCTTTAGGCTGCCAGGCCTATCTTCACCACAAGATGGCAGCTTATTTGCAACAGAGTTTTAACAGAGGCCATGTCTGAGTAGTCTTTCTTCTTTCCTTGGAATACATATTGAGGAAGGGACACCTTAATTTCAAATGGTGTAAAGTATTCCTTTATGGGCAGCCTGCAGGCCAAACCAGCGAAACATTGTGAATTATTTGACAAAAGCACTAATTTCTTTACCTCACTCACGTCAGATGTAGCGCTACGCGCGTTCATCTGATATTAAGCGATAGACTAATTATTTCAGGAGCCAGAAATCCTTTAATCTAACTGGGCAAACGGCTTGTCCATCAATTTAATTGACGTACACGGCAGCCAACCACATCGAAACCAACCGAATACGCTCGTTATGTTTGTTGGGTTGGTTGGATTCAAAACAGTTGCTTCTTCGCTACGTCACACCCTCTACAGCAGCCAGCGGCCCTGATTGGTCCGGTTAGAGAATAATGGCTTGAAATCTCTCTGATGGGCCTCAACATCAGATCGTTGCGCGGAAGTGCCTTACGAAAGTTACGTAGCGCATGATCTGACGTGAGTGAGGTAACTAATTTCTACTCTCTTTAAAGGAATCAACCAGACTGAATCAACCAGTTGCTCTTTTTACATTTATTTTTTACGTAAGTGATAAGGCGGTCATTATCGTGGAATATCTCCCGATGAGAGATCGGAGCGGAAGCCAAGGAGGTTATGTTTTCGCCGGCGTGTGTCTGTGTGTGTCTGTGTAAGCTAACTCAAAAAGTACTGTACAGATTTGGATGAAATTTTTGGACAACTTGTGTATTGGGACAAGTAAGAAATGATTCGATTTTGGTGGCGATCAGTGATCCAGAGCACCATCTGTGACCACATTGTCTTGGCAGAGGTCTGCGCTCTCTGAGTGCTTTTCTAGTTTAAAAAATGAAAAATGGATCAAAATGACCCTAACATAATACAAGGGATAATTGCACACATACAGTATCACAAGAATAAAAGGAAGATACCAACTGTGTTCTAGCACAGTAAAGTTAGATTCTGATATCTGTTACAGGAGTGGTGTGGAAAAAAGCTCAAAGGTGCAATGATATCCAGAGTGTAAGAGATGCCAGACAGAGTACAGTGCAAGAACAGTGTCAGTACAAATCATTATCTTATTGAAGTATAACAGGCCATGTACTGTTGAAAAGGGTGGTGTGCAGAGCTGAATAAGGGACCATATGCAGCCTGTCTATTTAACTGCTGTGAGCAGCAGTTAAAGAGCCTATCCTACAAAACAAAGAAGTAACAGAAACAAAACAAAAACTAATTTGCAGAGGTGGTTCTAAGCCCACGTGCACAAGCCATTTTAAGTTTCATTTTAAAAAGGCCCAGCCTTTTATTGTAAAAGGGAACTCACAACCACAACATGTATGTCTAGACTTGTTAGTTGAAATTGATAGCCACACCTTTCATACACTGTACAATAAACATTAAATTGCCATGGTTACACCTAGTGAACCATGTCGTGGTCATTTCCAGGAAAAGTATTCCTTTATGGGCAGCCTGCAGGCCAAACCAACGAAACATTGTGAATTATTGGCAAAACCACTAATTTCTACTCTCTTTAAAGGAATCAACAAAAGTGAATCAACCAGTAGTCTTTTTTACTTTTTTTACATCTTTATACATCTCTGCTGTCGATAGCTGTGAGAATGGCCGAATTTCGTACAACACATTGAAATAATGAAACAGTAGCCAATGCTAACAGATGCGGGCATCAACCAGGTTAGCTTTCATTTTTATATGGCTGCTTCTGGCACGGTTAGCTGCTGTTTTGTCATCTTGTCTATGTTGCACAAAATTTGCTTGTTCTCATGTTAATAGCAGGGCTACGAGTTGATGTGCTAAGACTCATCTGTTTAGTGACATCGACTGTTAAGCTTCTCAAGGATCCCGAAGAGCAGGAAAGACTGGCTGCCTATTTTACTGTAACACAAAAGATGTTTTCCTTTCTTTTTCCAGTAATTTGATTTGCTGTTATCCTCCTAATAGAACGTTCACCAATTCAGCCCCAGGCCTTCCAGGCCTGCTTTATCATACAGGTGTGGCAACAAAATAATGTGTTGAATAGTTTCCAACACAGCAGCTGAGGCAAACAAGATGTCACAGGGATGTACTTTAGTTCATACAAAAGCAGCTGTGAAATGTTTTTGCCCTAGTCTACAAAAATGTTTAAATGCCAACCCCACATGTTGGCACGTGTTACGTTAGTTACACATGCTAGCATGTGGTGTACAGTTACAACATAACAATACCTTAACTCACTGAACCACTCATCCTTGCCAAAATGTTTATCATGTGTTTGTAATTTTTTAAGTATTTTGTCTAGATACTCACTCATGTGTTATGTATGGTAGGCCTATATGGATGTACTGTATGGAGCATCCCCAGACATCCAAACCTGCTCATCGCTCATATCAAATTCCATACTGTTGGTATATTTGTAATTTGTTTATTTAATCAGTGCATCATTGCATTTTTAATTTGGGTTTCGGTAAGGAGCAACCCTCTTCTACCACTACTACGTACCACCTGTCAATCTTCTATGATGCCAAGCCCAGTCCTCCGTAAATGAAGCATGATGTACTCATGACTCAAACAGGATCGGCCTGTTCCAGACGATTCATGGATTTTTGTATAACTCCTGATTCTATGAAATGCTTAAATGATATGGTTGGAATGCTCTGACTGTAATGTCATGTAATGCTCTCGGCGGTCCAATCAAAACCTGCCACTCACTTTATAATGACTTGTCAAACTTACCTGTTCTGTGGCATCAGGTGTTAACTGTTGAGAGTTCTGGCAGAGCAAACCTCTGTAAAGTTGACCTCAGAGCTCTGTGTGTAATTTTAGACCAAATTCGCACGGCTAGATCATGAAAGCCAGACAGTGTGTACTTCTGTTAAAGAAATGTGTGCAGACTTGTGCAACCTGTATATAAGAATAATCATATCTAACCTTTGAATGTATTGGTACATGTTGTTTTGAAAGTGTGTTATGTGCAACTATAAAGGTGTCATATAAAAAGGAACTGAGCTTGTGGCTGTATGCTCTTGGTAAGAGGAAGGAAGCCAAGGGCCGATAGAACATACTGCTCTAGGTCAGAGAGTAACTGTCACAGCAAACTTATCTATCTGCTTCTGCTGAACATCCGTTATGTAACCATGGCAACGCTCGAGTGTGCAAGTTTAATAAAAGACACGAGCAGTCGGGGTGAGCTTCAGAGCTCTTCTAGGGACATTCCCGAACAAGACCTCTCACACGGCTGCCGTGGTAAAAGACATGTCTTGACTCTGAGTGTGGTTTGTTTAACAGAGAAAACACTGATAAGGGTTTTTCCTTAACAACTTCCTCTAATCAGTTTGTAGAGAAATTAATAGTTCGCGACCATGTGCTTCATGAGATTTCTTGAGCAATGTGAAGGGAATATGAATTAAAGTGTTTTTGTCTAACAATATGGTACTAACAAACCAACAAACCAAAGAAAAAATAATAGTAATCATTTTAAAAACTAATACTAACCCATAATCAGATGAAATCATCACATAATAATAAATCTGTGTGTAACCAATGTGAGTTTGTCATACATATAATCTAAACTGTGTGTTTTAAGTTTTTGTAATCATCATTGTTAACCAATGTCATTTATCATTCATATAAACCGTGTGTTTTGAGTTTTGTAATCATCATTGTTAACCAATGTCATTTATCATTTATCTTAACTATGTGTTTGAGTTTTTTAAATCAAAATGTAAGAACAGATCCCATGTAACTGATTTACTTGTGTATCATCATCTGTATGCTATCATGTAACCTTATATGGTAATGATCATTATAGCCGGTGTGTCTAAAGTGTACTCGGCCTTGTGTGCTGAAACTGAGGAAGTCAATGCCTGCGTGACCTCTGTCACGTTTGTGCCTGCGTGCACACTGTCAGATTCTCTCTGTTACCAACTAGAGACAACCCATCGATGTAAGGATAAGGGGAAGTAGTGTGGAGTATAAGTAGTCTGAGAGGACTTTAGACAGGAGCTTTTGATCTTGGGGAGATTTTTACTTTGTGAGACTAGCTCATCCTTTTTACAGGGTCTACCTAACATTTGTTGATTCTTTGTAGTTTTCTGATTTTGATTCTTATAGTTGTAATCTTTTTGTAACTTTCCAAATTATCTACAAATAAAACCAACTCTATCTGTGGTAGAGTCAAAAGGCAATTTTTGCCGGGTCAGACCCTAAGTTTTTTCGTGCCTCCTGAGTGCCGTGACCACTTCTGTTGCGGGGTGAGTTTTCCGCTTAATGCAGCAACAGAAACCTTTTTCTACTGGGGAGAGGTAAGTTGGCTTCTATTATTCCTAGACATTCACACAGGCTACAACCGGGCGTAGAGAAGGGAGTAATGCATCTCCATTGACTGTTCCTAGGCGTTTTAGTCTGGGGGGTCTCAAAAATGCTAGATGGCGCCCGACGTGTATTAGTACCGGCCACAAGGGGATTGTGCACGTCCCCTGTGGCGCTATAACACGAACCCTGCCCTGACGGCGAACAGCTCTCGCTGAAACGGGAGTGGAAGGATACCGTTCGCCAGCTCCCTATTCCTACTCTGCCATCAGGAAGTGCGAACTAGGATAGGGCTTGAAAGGGGAAAGATTAAAAATTATTACTTTTCCAAAAAATGCGCTAAAAAGTCTCGTTAACTCGCGTATGACGCAAACTGGAGCAGTAGTAGTGTAGGACTTACTATACCGGCTAGTAAACCGACCTCACAGGCTACTGTCAGCCCACTCCAGTCACTGAAGTCGACAAAGGCTGACTGTTTTCCGTATCGGTGTCATCTGACTGAATCCGACAGTGTATCTCAGAAACGTAGGCGAAGTGGGGGGTCGCAACCCTCGCGAGGATCTGCACCGGACCTAGTAAGCAATACTCTAGACAGGAGCAGAGAGCCGAGACTCTAAACTACCATGTCGCGTAGCGACTGGGCAGAGTCGGCCTCGGAAGAGGAATTAGCACCGTCCTTCCAGAGGCTGAGTCGCCACCTTGTAGCATCCTTGGGCCTTCCAGGCTTTCAAGTCGAATACAGGCGACGGACTCGCTCTGCCCGACCTGGACCTAACTCGAGAGTACTTCTGGGTGATATTACTAATCTAGACTTTGGGGTTAGGGAAGGGATTTTTCTCAATCCGTCTAACACCTATCTGACCCATGCGGCGGGCACTGCTGCTGCGGTTAGAGCTAGATGGAGAGAGGAAACAATACTTAGCACAGAGAGGAATCAGAGTAGACTTCCGTTAAACATAGGAGACACTGTGTTGCAGGAGATTAGAAATGATTCTCAGATCGTGCTTGTAGTACATGTTGCTAATATACCTGAGGATGGTTCACATAGCCTGGAAGAACAGGTGGATCATCTAGGGGCACTCCTACAGAGGGGGTGAACGCTGCACCGCCGGGTCAGTTAGTTACCCCCCTGTTTGGAGAAGGCAGTTTTGGCTTTGACCCCATAGCATCAATGGATGCTATGGCAAGGGTTATAGAAGTAAATCCAAATAGAGCGTTTGTAGTGGTTGTTAACACAGCTGAGAAATTTGAGCGGCTGGTTAATATTTTAGGGCGTCCGCCCCCCCTTGCGCCAGAGGTGGTTGGGGGGGGAGACTAGTGATATGGCGCAGGGGTTATTAGTACCAACTCTGGCGCCTCCACCTGGGCTTCCAGCCCCGCCATTAGACATTCCTCCACCAGCAGAGAGTGACCAAGAATCTGATGCACCAATGCCGAATTTTCCTCCACCTCCGGAGGAGAGAGTAGGCATATGCTCTGTAATAGGGGGTGAGAAATTCATCTTTGTCGCGGCACCGCCTGACAGGTTACCTTTAGACTCTGGGTTTTTTTTTCACCATCCTTAGACAAGGAAACTTAGAGAACGATGGACTTGAAGAGGCGGAAATCAGGCGCACGTATGGTGCCGCTAGATACCCAGGCCTGATAGCATTCAGGCGCCGTGCCTGATTTCAGGCATACCAATATGACTGTGGGGGAAAAATGCTTGCCTTGAGATATAAAGAGGTGGGGTTAAAGTAGGATTAAACTAAAATTGAAACACTTTCTTCTCATTTTACCCTAAGTATAAGTGATAATTGATAATGACATGTTCTGAGTTAAATGTGCATCCTTGCATGGCGATCACTGCCTACTAGCTGAAGATATGGAAATTGCTCATAGCCAAGTAGTGTTCTAAAAGTGCGACGCAAATATAGCACCCCCACCCGTGCCCACCTCCCCACGATGGACAAAAAATTCAGGCTCAGGATTTTTTGTCACTATCAGCCCTGGATACCGCCTAGAAAGGTCCTTAGTACTACAGGCAGTGCAACCGAAGCCGGGCGAGGTTTTCAGGTTGAACTCCTGTGGAAATCTAAGACACTGGTATTCCTCTGTAAATGTGGTGAGAATAGAACCCCAGACTCTTATGAGGGACTTGTATGGTGCTATGAGACAGAGCATACTGGATGCAGCAGATGATGATGAAATCATGGTCACTATTAGGCTGAGGTTACAAAAGAGGAAGTTGGCGGGACTGAGTCAAAGGGAGTTGTATGAGGCGGCTGCAGCAGCCTACCCCTGGGGTGTGTTATTTAGAAACATGACTCTGAGAATTCTGGTGATGGCGGAGGAGGATGAAGGGTTCTTGGAACAACTGATACATGGGTCCTATAGGAGCAGCTCGATGGTAGAGAACACCTTTAACATACCACCTCGATCCTGCCGCGGAGACGAGTGTGACGAGGAAGGTGGACTCCCTCGAGCTCCTATAAGGAGTACAGTAACAGCACCAGAACACCTCTCCCAAATACGTGAAACACCAGCTCGAGTAAGATATCAGGACACACCACCTACTCACCAACTCCATACGGTGAGGCTAGAGCTTAGGGGCCAGCAGAGGTTGTAGGAAGCCCCCTAGGAGTATACATTTTCATGGTGAACCCCAAAAGGAGGGTGTCATAAGGGGAATGCACTTCAGAGGGAGAGCTATAACCTATAGGCCCATTTAGAAATTTGCTTAGTGAGAACTAATAATACTGTAAAAAATCACAGTATTACAGGTATAAGTAGTATAGATAACAGAAGAGGTTTGTTGCTCTGTGAGAGGCACAAGCCTGGGCAGACTATAACTAAATAAATTAATTAATTTAATTAATTTAAATTAAATTAAATTAAATTAAATTAAATAAGGCCATTAAAATAGTAACAGACAGCTAGGTTAAAGATTTAACTCACACTAAAAAGTGGGCTGTAATTTTTGAGGAAGCGAAAGTCGATTAAACTCGAGCATGTGCATAGCATACTAATAGAGATGACTTTTTACACTTAGGAAATGTTGAAGCTGACAAACTCGCCCAAGACCGTACAGACTGTCCAGATGACGTATCTGTAAATATCATTCTGCACAGTGCTGTCTGTGTTTTCCCTAGTGGCTGGATAAATGATGAGGTTACATCTATTCCAGAAGATGAAGCTGAGAGAGTTCTCACTTTGATTCACAGGGCGATAGGGCATCGGGGTTTTGTCAGAACAAGAATGTGGTTAGCGAAGCACAAAATCCAAATGCCGAATTTGAGTTATCTTTTTCAGAAGATCAAATCTAGGTGTGAGGCTTGTGCTGACAAAGGCGGGGCTCCGGTCCCGAAAGGAAGTTAGGACAAGATTAAGATGGATACGGCAGGAGAACGTTTTTCCTGTAACATGGCGGGACCTTTCATGCCCTCAACAGGGCTGAGGAACCGTTACTTCCTGGGTAGGAGACAATGCCGGGGGTAACACGAAAGTGTTCCCTTGTAGGCGTGCCACGGGGCACATGATCCGGGAGAAACTTGCGTTGTTTTTCACTGGCAAAAATCCCCTGACTCTTTGTATGAATAATGCTAGTCACTTTAAAAATAAAGACGTTTTAGGCTTTTTAGAGGAAATCAACGTAAACCTATTTATAGTATGCCTTATTTCCCACACGAACGAAGGCCGAGATCTAATAACTGATATACAAGGCAACGTGATCACTCTTTAAAGGACTGGAAAAGTTCATCGTAGTCAAGTACGACCGATAATATGAGTCAGGGAATTAATAGGCCTGTGTGTTTGTCTAGAGGCCAGCTGGTGGTCTCGGGCACAAGGGAGGGCATTTTTGGTAAGTAAAGCAGCGCCGGAGGATAAGGAGGGAGCCCCACTCGTGTGGAGCCCCGACCTGCCTGGTGACGGTGTCATGCGCGGTGTAAACTGTGCTGATTTGATCTGGCCGGGGCCCGGAAGAGAAAGGGGTCACCTGCTAGGTCTGAAGAAGCCAGTGGGGCGCCGCCCATGTGTAGAACTACTTAGTCCCTGTAGGGGCATAGTTTGCAGAGAGTGCCTGGACCAAGAGGGGGCACTCTATAACATAGCTAGGATCGATCATGTCATGGCATCAGGTCGGTGTTGCAAAAAGGGTTTTTTCGGGCTCTTATCTTGCATACCAACGATGACCGTGACTAATTGGCAGGTCGGATACCTTGCTATCCGATCTGAATGTGGTTACACTGATTGGGACATTAGGAGAGTCTTAAGATCAACATATTGCTCCAAAGCAGAGCATGTGCTGATTTAGAATACAAGGGCAGGTTCCAGTAATGCAATCTGTGTGAATAAGATTTGCACATCTCCTCAGTTTGACCAAGCTTGCTGAAATCTTCTCGTCTGGTCACAGAGCTTGTCTGTGCACCGACAGTCTTGGACTGGGCAACCACGGCCACGAGAAAGAAAATGAGCAGTTTTGGGAAATGAGCAGTGGATGTGGAAATGGTGTTGTATGAAATCATATACACAGCTGCTGATGGCAGAGTGTGTTATGTGACATGCTATGTTTATGTCTGTTATGTCTGTTAAGTCACACTTATATGGGTAATAAAAGAAAACACGTTAAAAGTGGTCTTGTATGAGGTGCTGGAAAACAATACCAGTTACCATACCTGATCAAGCATGTGAAATACTGCTATAGGGAACTTAACAAAAGTCAGAGACCAGGCTGTGCGTCTGCTCCTGAAGAATAGCACTCTGTGACAGAGCGGTCTGATCTCAGAAAACGTTTCACTGAACTGCTCGGATGAGATGTGGTCTGATGATGTAAGACCCCTGTGTCTGTTTATAAATCAACCTAGTGAATGATATAACAAAAATCAGCTCAAAGTGTGGAATTGGGATAGTTTTGTCTCATGAAGGCCATGTTGAGGAGGGCTCAGGCAGGAAGTGCCAGCCGGTAGGCGAATACAAATTTTTAACTCTTCTGGTGAGCTCTCTGTGTATGTGTACCAAGGTGCATAAACAGCAGTGATCTGCTTGATGTGTTAACTTGTATTGCCGCCTATGCATGTGGCATATCTAAGTCCATGGTCTGTTGATGAGACAATAACCCCAATTTACCGTTTTAGAAACTGTAGTTGTTAGCTAGAAGGGGAAAACCTGACCCTTTGTGTGGGGGAAGAATTGAGCAACCCAACTAAGCTCATATGTTGCAAGTTGGGGTGACGCTAGAATTTGGAGCACACACACAGCGTTTTGGCAAGTTTCCATTTTTCGTTAGTTGCAGGGTTTAACTTTGCTAGTGGAAGACAGAGCAAAACTGCCAGAAACAAGAAGTCTGGCAGGAAAGGCTCAAAGTCTGCTCATGGCTCAGAGGCCCGTGAGGGAAGTAAGCTTATACGGGGAGCAAACGACCTGAGGTGCGGTTCAGGAGATGATGGTGGAGGCCATCGACTTAGTTACCGTGACCCCAGGTAAAGTAGACCTAGCGAAAATAACTGCCGATATGAATGTAAAGCTGGGGACGGGAAGCCTGTTCACGGAGCTGGTAGCAACTTGTACAAGGAAACAGAGAAGTGTTGGCCGCAACATCTGTATCCTTGAGGCTGTGATGGCTGAGTTCATGGGAAATTAGTTCTCAGCTCTAAGCTCTACTACCACCTTCCTGAATCACAGTCCCTTAACATAGCGTAATGCTGCCGTTCATTCTGGTGAACGATGAGCCTGTGGACATCTGCAAAGATGAGGCGAAACATAACCGTACTCTATTATGACGGCAGTCTATCAGCTTCTTATGGCACTTTGCCTTCATTCTCCTAGCCTTACTGGGGCTAGTTCTGAGTGTAAAGGCTGCCTAGTTGATACTGAAGAATCAGATATTGATAGGATACAGAAGCAGACAGGAGTAAAAAGGTTTGAGACTGGGGGTCTGGAAACCACAAGGAAATGAGGAAGTGAGAGGTCTGCTTACTGTATAAATTAGAATATTACTGCTGCCCCAGTAATCCTAGGGACAATTCAAGATCTCCCTTGAGAGATAAAGACTGGGCCAGCTCTGCGGTGCTGTTAACGGAAGTATCAGCACATATAGTCTGACTATGGCATCAAATGACTCAAATGCATCATTGGCAACCAATGCTACAAGTGTGTCTATGGAGCCACAGCTGGTGGTTTTGGAGGTGGTAGGAACAATTTTAATTTCATATGCTATGGTGTTGTTTTTGCTGCCGTCCCTTAGAATATACATCTGTGGGGGATTTAGCTATAGCTGTGTGAAACCTGTTCAGATGTATTTTTCTGAAAGAAGGGCCTTAGCGGCACTATCATATTCTATAGCATGGGGGTAAATAAGACTGGGCTTCCAAAATGGAGGCCCCTTGTATTTTTTATGTATCTAATTAGTTTAGGAGAAAATGCCATTGAGTGTTTCTGTCCAGATCTCTGGTGGTTCTGCATTGCAACAGGCGGGATAGACGTCGTGCTGTTGTGTGTTTACTATGCGTTCATCTGGAGAACAATTAAGGGGCAGAAATTGCGTCAGGGCATTTTGGAGCTTATTATGCAGCTGCTCATGCTGGTTGTGGTGTGCACCTTGCTTACACTTTTTCAACAAGCATCAGTGGTCACAGTTGTTTCTGCTTATGTATACTACACTGTGAGGCCGCAAATCAGTGCGAAGACGGGAAGGCACAGCACCAGAGAGACGAATTTCCATGCTGCGCTTCTCCCCCTCATCCTAGCAAATTTAGGGTTGTACCGCTGTCCGGGGTTAATTTTTGTTTAATTTGTTATTTGTTGGACCCGGACAGACCCCCTTACGAGTGGGGAACCAGCAGAGTGGTACGATTCATTAGGTATACTGCGTGGGGCATCCCCTACAATACAATGACTGTTTTATTCAATGACTGCAGGAGTGGCCGGTATTGCGTTCCACCATTCCCCGTCGGGGTAGGTCACCCAATGCTGCAGCAGCCAGCGGCTGTCGTGAGGTTGACACCACAGTCGGAGCTGACGGAGGGGGAGTTAGTCGCAGGAGAAAGAAGAAGAGAGCACGGGCGGGAAGTCATCAGGGCTCAAACATGGGCCCCACTTGCCACAACGACCTCTCGACGGCCACCTCCACAAATACCTATGATTGTGCTACGGCGGCCCCCAGCACCCCAGGAGTGACGTGGGCCGAAGTGGTGGGTCAAACATCTCCAAGCATGGACTATAAAAATGAACAGGTAATCGACGGGACTGTAGATGATTTTTTTGACAAGGAGTTCCCCCTCAGCCATGTGTGGAACCAGTGTCATCTCCTGATGTATCTGCTTGGACTTATGTTGAAAATGACGGGCCTTCGGCAACTCAGGTAAATGTTTTGGTTGAAAATTTAGTTTCCCCAGACCCCTCTGGTGATGGGGAACCCCCGCTACGGGTGTCTGATAGCTCTGAGCTTACTATGATTGTGCCCACCCCTCCTCCCGGCTCCCCAGCACTGCTTGGGATTGAGTCAACACCTGTGGGCCCTGTAAGAAGTGGTCAACTGGGACAGGTTGTTGCTCTACACAGCACTGCTGGCTGGGACGGTCAGGTCCACTCGCAAGGCGGACTGAGTAGAGTTAAGGAGAGGCTGGCTGAGCGTGTGCGTTGTAGGAGGTTGTATGCGCAGGACAGTCAGGGTGGTATGAGTAAGCTTTCTGTATCGCAGTTGGCGAACCCTGCTGTTTGGAAAACTATTACTCATTTTAAAGAGGGGCCAGAAAAAGTGCCTTGGTTGGCTCCCAAATTTACAGACGAGAAGAGACGTGTTCTGATTGACGCTTCAACTCTCGTGTTTCACAGGGCGGCAAGACCACTGGGTCGCGGTGTTAGAGCCGGCCTTATTCCCCTGCATGTGTATGTGTACCGGTACATTACTGGGGCATTATTTTGTGTACTCATTCCTAGGCGTGGACAATGGCAAACAGGTGAGTTTACGTTGGGATGCCCTTTTCGGAATAACTTCTGTCTGTATGGACAGATTCCGGGAGCTGGCTATAGATGCTACTATAAGTGGTATCATAATCCACCCACTGAAGCAGAAGTGGCAATTTTTAAGCATATTCCTGCACCTCCAGCAGATGTTTACTGCTCCTCAAACCTGATGATTCTTGATCCGGCGCGGGTGAAGGGCGGAAGCGTTTGAGGTGGCATAGGAAAGAGCGATATGGCACGTAGTAGCTCTAAGGTCAAAGGGAGGGTGTTGAGAGTTCTGGCAGAGCAAACCTCTGTAAAGTTGACCTCAGAGCTCCGTGTGTAATTTTAGACCAAATTCGCACGGCTAGATCATGAAAGCCAGTCAGTGTGTACTTCCTCTAATCAGTTTGTAGAGAAATGAATAGTTCGCGACCATGTGCTTCATGAGATTTCTTGAGCAATGTGAAGGGAACATGAATTAAAGTGTTTTTGTTAGGGCTGTCAGTTTAACGCGTTAATAACGGCGTTAACGCAAACCCATTTTAACGCCGTCACTTTTTTTAACGCGCGATTAACGCATTTGCCCCGCCATTATCAATGGAATGTGAAAAAAAAATCTCCGGCATTCCAACACCTCCCAACGTTTCAGTATGCCCTGTGTTTGTATTAGGCTTGAAGTAGGCCTACTGCTTAGCCTAGGACCTAGGCTACTCATGCCTACAGTAGCCTACACACGCACTGAACACACGGCACGGGTGTCTGCACTCTGCTCTGCTGCTCCGATGTCAGTGAATAATATTTTACCGACACAATCGTTGACGTTCACTCGCATGCTCGCATATTTAGGTTGTTAATTAGCTAGAGGATTGATGTTGTCACTTAGAAATCCCTTCTCTTGAACTGAATACCCTGCAAATAGGCTAACATCAGTTTCAAAATTGCAGCGCGAGTGAGAGGTGAAACAGGTCGGAGCGCAACTGAGAGAGAGAGTGTTTGTGAGCGTCATTTGATGTCAGTGAAAACTTTACCGACGCAATCGTTGACGCTCACTCGCATGTTCGCATATTTAGGTTGTTAACTAGGTAGAGGATTAATGTTGTCACTTAGAAATCCCTTCTCTTGAACTGAATACCCCGCAAATAGGCTAATATCAGTTTCAAAATTGCAGCGCGAGTGCAAGAGGTGAAACAGGTTGGAGCGCAACTAAGAGAGAGAATTTGTGATTCTGAACGTATGACCTTGTCACTAAAATGAGAGCTTCTTGCAGGGCAATTGCCAATATGGCAAAATGCATTTTAAAGGTATGCTCATGCAATGTAGCAATGCAACCAGCCAAAGAGAGCACATGTCTCTCCACTGTTCAGGGAGCTCCATTGGCTGCCCCTGGCTGCTCGCATTAAATTCAAGTCACTAATGTTGGTATACAGGGTACTGGAGGGAACTGCTCCAGTCTACCTGAAAGACATCATCAAACCATATGCTAACCTCCAATCGCTCCGCTCAACCAAGGATCGCTGTTTGGAACGACCAGCACCGCGCACAGGTCAATCTAGGCTCTTTCCATGCATTGTTTCTAACTGGTGGAATAGTCTCCCCAAGACTATTAGAACAACAGGCACTCTTTCTACTTTCAAGAGACTCTTGAAGACCCAGCTCTTTCAAGAGTATCTCTTGTCCTAATTCGTTAAATTACTTGGAATGCACTGACCAAGCACTTCTAAACTCTAGCACTTGCTCTCCTATTAGCAAATGGCACTCCCAGTAGGCACTTACTTGTATTGTGTTGCAGCTTAATTGTTATCCCTCTTTTGTAAGTCGCTTTGGATAAAAGCGTCTGCTAAATGCATAAATGTAAATGTAAATGTAAATGTAGGTTTACTCATGTAGACCATAATGCCATATTTTCATTGAGCCTCTTTTAATATAATTTAAAGGGTGACCATCCAGGATTTTTTTTTTTTTAAAGACATCAACATCTCTCTGGCAGTACTTGAACATGTTCATAATTTCTGATGCTGTAACTGGGTTTTCTTTTATTTTAAATTGGTATTCACCCCCACCAATGAATGCTGATAACAGCATTAAAATGAAAATAAATAGGCCTAAATAAAAATGGGACAAAAAGAAATCGAGGGACATTTAGAATAGAAAGAAATTTGCGATTAATCGCGATTAATTATGAGTTAACTATGGCAAAAATGCGATTAATCGCGATTAAATATTTTAATCGCTTGACAGCACTAGTTTTTGTCTAACAATATGGTACTAACAAACCAACAAACCAAAGAAAAAATAATAGTAATCATTTTAAAAACTAATACTAACCCATAATCAGATGAAATCATCAGATAATAATAAATCTGTGTGTAACCAATGTGAGTTTGTCATACATATAATCTAAACTGTGTGTTTTAAGTTTTTGTAATCATCATTGTTAACCAATGTCATTTATCATTCATATAAACCGTGTGTTTTGAGTTTTGTAATCATCATTGTTAACCAATGTCATTTATCATTTATCTTAACTATGTGTTTGAGTTTTTTAAATCAAAATGTAAGAACAGATCCCATGTAACTGATTTACTTGTGTATCATCATCTGTATGCTATCATGTAACCTTATATGGTAATGATCATTATAGCCGGTGTGTCTAAAGTGTACTCGGCCTTGTGTGCTGAAACTGAGGAAGTCAATGCCTGCGTGACCTCTGTCACGTTTGTGCCTGCGTGCACACTGTCAGATTCTCTCTGTTACCAACTAGAGACAACCCATCGATGTAAGGATAAGGGGAAGTAGTGTGGAGTATAAGTAGTCTGAGAGGACTTTAGACAGGAGCTTTTTGATCTTGGGGAGATTTTTACTTTGTGAGACTAGCTCATCCTTTTTACAGGGTCTACCTAACATTTGTTGATTCTTTGTAGTTTTCTGATTTTGATTCTTATAGTTGTAATCTTTTTGTAACTTTCCAAATTATCTACAAATAAAACCAACTCTATCTGTGGTAGAGTCAAAAGGCAATTTTTGCCGGGTCAGACCCTAAGTTTTCTTTCGTGCCTCCTGAGTGTCGTGACCACTTCTGTTGCGGGGTGAGTTTTCCCCTTAATGCAGCAACAGAAACCTTTTTCTACCGGGGAGAGGTAAGTTGGCTCCTATTATTCCTAGACATTCACACAGGCTACAACCGGGCGTAGAGGAGGGAGTAATGCATCTCCATTGACTGTTTCTAGGCGTTTTAGTCTGGGGGGGGGTCTCAAAAATGCTAGGCTATAGTAGGCTATATTATCATATACAAAATGATAGAAAAATGGTACAACTTAGAATGTGCGTGGTACTGTACTGTATGTGTGCTCTGAATATTGTAAGCTCAGAGTGAGACCACAGATAATGTGTGTGTCAGGTGCAGTTGCAGGGTTAGGTGACTTGCCTTTGGATGGGTAAAAAGCAGAAGACAGGTCCCCTAAAGAAAAATAAAGATAACTTTTGTTTGTGTTACATTCCAGTTTGGGAATATTAATATCAAGTCAGCAGGAAACAGGCATTAATGTAACTAAATGGAATTTACAGTCTTGAGTGCAGTAATGTGTGTATCTCAAAAGTTCTCTTCAAAGGTGAGGAAATATCCAAACAGTTTCTAAGGCAACTTCCTGCTTTGAATGTTCTGTCCGATATAGCATGGCTAGATACAAATTAGATTAAAAGATAGAACGCAGGTATGTAAATACAGCTGCCAAATGATGCCCTTGTCTACACCCCATTAGCCGCCCACAGCGTCATTTAAATGCCAGCACCAGAGGCAAAGAGAAACACTTCTACTTGGCAATAGAACAGAGGAGTTGTGCTAATAGACTTTATTACTCATCTTAAGACAGCAGTGACTATGGCAGCAACAGAGCCCCTTGATTTCTACCAATGGAAAACTGAGCACTTCTATGGATATTTGAAGGAAAAACTGGATGGTCAACATGAGTCAGATTTGGAAAAACTTAAAGGTATGAAACTCCACTCTCGCCATTCTTTGATGACGAATAAATTTATGAAGCTTATTTCAGTGCATGCTTCCACTCTTTCAAGTATAGAATATATTTTATTCGATGTTACATATCCATCTGTTGTTATGATTATGATTAAAGGCTATTGGGTAAACAGCTAAGGCCTGGTCCGATGATGAAAACTGTAAATCAAATTAGAGCTTAGATCGGGCCCAAAAATTTGAGCCCGACCCTACCGAAGACCGATCATTTTCTACCCAAGCCCGGCCCGGCCCGAGAGATAATGTGTGATAATGAGCCCGAGACCGATTTAAACCCGACATGTTAAATAGGCCTAATAATGGCCTACTTTTGTAACTGCATGTTCAGCAACAATTCCGGATTGATTTACGGACATTTGTTCAGCATATTCTTGAAGCATATTGCCTGTTGACAAGGCTTCATGTCTGTTGAGGTCCACGTCTTTCTGTCATCCCTTGCGCTGAGACACAGCTGCTCTGCGCACCTCTCATCTCATTCACTGAGATAGGCTGCTCATTCATTCATTAGACCGTCATGCTGGCAAATCCACGAAAAACAAAAACCTTACCCAGAAGTTTTCTGGTAATAGACGGAGGTTATAATGCGTTAAGTTTGACCAAAATGCTGCAACGTTTACTCGTAGGCCTATTGTATTCAGAAACACCGTAATTTCTCCAAATGTATCCACTTTCACTTTCGGTTCCCACACGAAAGAAGCACGATTTTACTGTCGAAAAACAAACTTGATGTTTCCTTATGCTTTCCACTGGACTGGGTTAATTTTATTTTATTTTCCCCCCATCACATTAGAAGCTTTATATTACGTTATATGACTGATGTAGCCGACAGAGCGCAACAGACAGGTGCTGCTCAACGCTGCACAGAGCTGTCCAAACATTTTATTTTTTTCTATTGATCACCTTTGGCTTAGATAACATTTTTTTACTGAGTTACTTAACCATAATACATACTTGCACACACTATAGCATCATAGGCTAAATAAATAAAATAAAACAAAAAATATTCTATTTATGGAACATTGATCACGAGCCCGGCCCGGCCCGAGCCCGGCCCAAGTTCGGGTAGGGCTCGGGCCGGGCTCGGGCTCGGGCAGAGAATCTAACCTCTAAATCAAATAGCACCATCACATGTCGTAATGAGAGTACACAGATTCAAGTGCAGTGTCCAGCCAGTGATATAAATCTACATGATCCTTACAGGTTTGATGCAGAAGAATGAAGGAAATGATACTGATGATAAAAAGTTGTCAAAATATGTGACAGAGATGAATACTGACAAACTCCAGCAAGTTGGAATCGGGTGAGTCTACAACAGATAGTGAACTGGTTGAACAAGTTTAACAAGTTTATGAAAACAAAATGATAATTTCATAGAATGGTGCATGACTATGGCAGATTTCATCATATTGTGCTTAGTTAGTTAATGCAAATCATGTGGTATGTTTTATTTGTCATTAAAGGAATAGTTCACCTCTTTTTGAAAATTGGTTATTCACCCCCTTGCCTGGTGTTACATATGTGGGTAAGAGCACTTTGTTCTCAGTGCATGCGTTGTCGTAGTCTGGCAACCCCAATTTTACCTTTAGCTTAGCATAGGCACTGGAAAGTAAAGTTGCCATAGAGTTGCTATATGGCAACTTTACATTCCAACACTTATGCTAAGCTAAAGCCAAAAAAATTGGAAAATTGGGGATGCCATACTAGGAAAACGCAAGCCCTGGACCAAAATGCTTTTACCCACATATGTAGCTCCAGGTAAGGGGGTAAATGTTCATAAAGAGGTGAACTATTCCTTTAAGGTTGGTGAGTGAAATAATGTATTTTTCTGTTTATACTCTCTCTGTTACAAGTAGCCTCTGATACGCAAGTGACTTACTTTACAAACCTACAAAACATAGAACCCGACAACATACACGCTGAGCTGTCCTATGTCCTCTCTTTGTATGGGGACCGGGAAACATACTGTAGGACCCTTTTTTATTACTTTAAAAGTTTTTTTTTTTTTAAAGGGTCATGGTAAAACCTCACAGCCTTAGCACTTCTAACCATGGGGCTCTTAGCTAAGTGTTCACACGTTCATCTCCCCATGCTGTGGGTGTGCTGTGATTGATGGCAATGATAAAACCGGTATATATATACATTGTATAATCATGAAGATACTCGAAGACATGGAGATATTTCAGTATAAATTTGTCTTACACAGAGCGGAGGCATCTCAAGAGATCGCATACTGGATTCAAAGACTGTGGAAGATTCCCAAGGAACCCAAGGTACGAGGGCCAGTGTGTGTCTAGCTTGAATTCTTGGAAGTCATTGTTGGATAAATATATAAATGTAAATTGTGTGTGTGTGTAAGTGCGTAAAGAAATACACCCTTATATACCACATCTTCAAAGAATGTTTTTAAAATTGTTGAATAATGAAAATAAGATTTAAAATACAAGAAAATTTGAGATTTATTCTCCCAGTCAGTACAACACTTCGCAAGCAAACATACTGTAGGGCCCTATCATACTGAGGGGCAATGTTGATTCATGAACGCCACAAACGGTCTCTGCTCTTTTCAGGTGAGAGCATTTTTAATTTCTCCAAAGACGCATGTTCTCTAGATTGCGCGTTTACAGGCATGTCAGCTAAAAGAAAAACTGTGGTCCAACGCAAAGCTTGAAAAGTGGTAATTTAGGAGAGAATCGAGAGATCATCAGAGACGAATGACAACGTTTCATTACACCCATTATTAGTTAGGTAAATTAAGTTCAACCCTTTTCAATGTTGAGCTAGACACAACGTCATGGGAACATTCCCAAAGCAACTTGTGCCTCACACTGGTGAGAAGGCATTGCTCATCATTATGGCTTGCTGGGATGGAAAACTCATTAGATGTCCGGTGTGCTCAAAGTAGCCCTACACTTCTTTGATAGTATGAAGACGGTTCCAATATTTAAAACAAGGCATCGAAAAGATAACTACTTACCACCTTTCTCTGAGCCCCCCAAAGCGATAACGAAATGTATCAAAATTCGGCACACCGGCACACATTCAAACTTTTTATGATGTTCCAATATACTTCCAATCCTACCAGACCTCTCCTTTAAAATGAGTAGCAACTGAACAGGTATCTTTTACGGAGTTACATCTATGCTTTAAATTGATGTCCTCTCTTTACATGCGTTGGCCTCCGCCTTGTTCATTATTTCTGTATACACCAGACTTATTGTAGGCGATTATCCCTCATTGAAAGTAGGGTCCATACAGTTTATGCCCCTAACATAAACACCATGTGTTTATGTGCAATATGCGGTGCTGCCATCACTTTTCATAAAGTTACGTAGCGCATCATCTGACGTGAGTGAGGCAAGGTGAAGACTGCATTTCAGAACATTTAATCCACCTCTGTTCTCCAGGTTTTTAATGACCCCATTCACGGTCACATTGAGATTCCTCCTCTGCTGATTTGCATCATTGACACTCCTGAGTTCCAGAGGTTGCGCAACATCAAGCAACTGGGAGGAGCTTACCTGGTGTTTCCTGGTGCTGCCCACAACCGCTTTGAACATTCTCTTGGGTAAATGTCTATTGTCAAAAAAATGTTTTTAAATGTGTTATATATTGTCTCTTTGTCCCAATAATGCTAATAAGGTGATTCCTCCTTGAATGAATACCTCATATTCTTATGAGGACAGTTGGTTTGGAAGTTAAGCATCAAACAACATGTGTTATTGTTGGCTTTTTAAAATGTTATGCTGTATGTTTGAGCCATCATAAGGCTAAATGTAATCCAATAATTTGCTAGACAAATATGTGACTAGACATGGAATTGAGAGTCACAACTGCATTGTTTGGCATTTTGAGTTATTCACGGGTTCTGAAAGTGTTGGTTGTAAGCTTTCTAACAATGTCTTACACATGTTACACAACATTTGAAGAAGTTGTAGCCATTTGAAAGTGTACACATGTCAGCGCTACAAACTGAGAAAACTGGCTTGGAAGTTTGCTCTGAATCTAGGGGAGGGGAACACAATGGTCCTCATTTGCATGACATTAATTTCAGCCCTCCCCCTGTCAGTCACTGGGTCAAGAACGCGCAGATTAGTGGCGGCACGTTAGCCATATTTAAGGCCATATTTAAGTATCGAGTCACAATCCGAACCATGGCAGCACATGCACGAGAGTCATGCTGGGCACGAGCACTCATGCACTTACAAGTTGGTGGCCGGTTAAAAGTAATATTTCATGATCTCTGGTTACTCTTTGCTTATTTGTTGAGGAGCTTGTGAAAAAAAGTGTACCGTCATGAATGCTATAAAACTTTAGGCACGTTCTCGACAGAACTTTCTTCCTCGTGTTGTATGACAAACAAACTAGGTGCATTATCACCACCGTCTGGACTGAAGGACTACTGTTTTTGCAAAGAGATTCAACGTGAGTCCATGCATCATTTCCAACTTTGTAGCTAACAGACCACGGCCATGCCCATGCTGCCCATGCCCAAAGTTCCAGTGTTCACAATGGCGTTGACTGTCAATTCGCTGCATTTACTAGCCTAGCCTCGGCCATTCAGTTCTATGGAGAGCGGGACTTAGTCGTTGTCTCCAGTTTATATATAACCTCCTTGGATCTGTCAGCCTGCAGTGCAGAGTGTGTTGTAGTGGTCTGAACCATGGTCAAACATTGCGGTTACTATGTGTGTTATTTGATGGATAATGAATTAAGATACTTTGTTGAAATGAAAATTATTTTATTACCAAAAAACAAGATTTGAAATTGCAGCGCTCTCTAGATCCACAGTGTGCATTAAGCCTCTTATAAACATGACAATATAAACATAATCAGAGGTGAAAGTAAGCCGGTACGCACCTATACTACGTACCGGTATAAGATTGACAGCCGGTACGCCGTAGTGGTAAGACATGAGGGTTCCTGCCCCTTTGCTCTTTGATGTCAAAAGTGCCCTTCTAACAGTGCCTCCCTGTCTTTGGCATTTGTGACAGTAACATTTGTTCAGACTTGGAAATTCGCTAATATACAGTATCTCACCAATTATTTGTGCCATTTGCAAATAGCCTACATTTTCTGGCATCTGGCACTCCGAAGTTTTTTTCTTTGTTGTTTGTTTTTGCGCACGCGAGCGCCGAAAAATACAATAGCGGGTAAAGCGGTTTTGCTTCATTGTCTTTTGGAAGCTTTGATATGGACATACCTGCATCTACAATGGAGGTATAAGGTATCAAATTAAAGTAGACAACCAGAGGCATGCATTGGTACCACTTGTAATGTACTTGCTTGAGAATAAGGTGGTTCAATTTCAGTGTAAAGAACATTTGGCTAGGGAAATATCTTTATTTGATAGCCTTGGCTTAGTTAGCTGCTGGACTTTCATCTAATAACCAAGAGCTCAAAAAAATAAAACTAAACAAAAAAACACTACACATTATGATATAGACCTATAATTTGAATAGAAGACTTTTCTATCTCCCATTTGCAGAGAGTGAACACCCCAAATCCCTTTGCCAGTTCAGACTTCAGTGCTGAAGTCTCACTCACAAGAAAGGGGAGGGGTTTGAGTTTCAGATCTTTTTCTTTGCTGTAGCAGCTAGACTTGCATAGTGTACACTAGTGTAACAAAAAAATAAAAAAGAGGAGCTTCATAGAAATGGCTATATACATTTTTGGTTTGTTGTTTTTATCCTCTTGATCTAGGCCATGATATGAGCTGTGCTGCATCATTTTTATTATATTACTGTATAAAAGGGATAACCAAGTAGCCTAGATGTTACACTCAAACACAGGCTCAAAGTCATGACTACAATTGAGTCAATGGTAAAAATAAATAAAGAAACACACACACACCGTAGGTTTTGAGTCCCACAGGTGACATGTGGGCCTGCCATTTTCAGTACTATTGTAATGTGGCATTAGTACTTTGCAAACTACTTTTTGGTGTGAAATCAAATCAAATTAGGTAAGCCATTGAATTAATTGCTATAGCAACCTGGTAAAATTGACTTGACTTTTTCTGACTTGAAAAAATGGGTAATAACATTTAAAACATGTCTAAATTCACTTTCTTTCAAATAATGCATATTTTTGGGAAGTCCTGAATAGATAAAAGTGGTTTTCCATTTTTGTGCATGAACATTCTAAAAGCTTCTATCTAAAAAACAACAACAAAACAACTAGTGAATTTCATCATATGCTTTAAATGTTATCACTCATTTTTTCAAGTCAGAAAAAGGGATAATTAGTATGACAGAATGTTCAGTTTGCTACCATGGAATGTCGGAATGTTAAGGTGTGAAATAAGCCCAATGCCGTAGGCCTGCTTACCTTTTTGTTTGAGCCATACATAACACAAAGGCGCACTAGAATAGGCTATTTAATTTTTTTTTTTTTTTTTTTTTTGTAGTACCGGTAAGAAATTCAAACTACTTTCACCCCTGAACATAATACAAAAAAATGACAATAGTCATAACAAAGAGTGCAATAAAAACATTACTTAAATACAAATAACTGTGTACTACACACAATGTATATTATGAATTATGCACAAATTATGCCATTTAAGCAGAAGTGTCCATAAGTTTTTCTTGTGTGTGTGTTCTTAAGTTGTAGTGCAGTGTTTGCCTTGGAAGTGCAGTTTTCTTGGACACTCACACTAATGCCCAGTCCCATTTCTATCACTTCACTATCACTTCCCCTCGATTTTGGCCCTAACACTCGGTTTGCGCGTTCATGTGTAAGTGTAGGGTGTCCCAATACTTTCGGGACGGAGGGATAGTGGCTTTCAGCCCTTCAAATCGCCCCTTCAAACGGAGGGAGGTTTGGTGCAGACTTCGAACGAAGTGAAGTTGAAGTGAAGATGAAAATACCCACGATTCTTTGCGAACTGCGTGTCGGTACCCGATCTGTGTCCGACTGCCCGAGCTGTGTCCCGTTCTCTCAGCTCTGGATAAGAACTTCAGAAATATAGCTACTATTGCAATTAAGCATGTATATATATATTTTAATGTTGGGATATCTTAGTTTGATGTAAATTCAGTTGAATTCCGCACTGGTTGTGCTCAAAGTGCGCAAATCTTTCACCAGAATTACCAGAGCCTCTCATGTGGGTGATGATAATTGTCGATGACGGCTTTTGAACAGTTTACCCCGGTTAAGAGCCTTATATCCGTTCAGTGTTAACGATAGACGCATGAAACGGGCAAAGACGTTTTTATGCGAAGTGCTGTCCCATTTATTAGGGGAAGATCGCACTTCTCACTACACAATCGAGGGGTGTCTCATCTTGGAGGGAACTCGAAAACGAGTGCTAGTGTTAGGGAATAGAAATGGGATTGGGCCTAAGACTCAAACAACAAGAGAGGGGGTAGTGTGTGTAAGGGGGTCAGAGGGGAAGGGACAGCAGAGCAGAGAGAGAGTTCAGCATCCTGACAGCTTGGTTACAATCACAGCCGCAACCTCTTCTGTGGACTGTTATCGGACAGTCCTGTAGTTCCACAACTCCTTCACTTGACCTTCTAAAGAGGAAAGCTGACATATAATATCTGCTAACACCACTCCTACTCGTGTGATATTGCTTCAATAGAATATTATTGCTAACACCACTCCCACTCGTGTGATATTGCTTCAATAGAATATTATTGCTAACACCACTCCCACTCGTGTGATATTGCTTCAATAGAATATTATTGCTGACACCACTCCCACTTGTGTGATATTGCTTCAATAGAATATTATTATTAATGTTTTTTTCTTTTTTCTCTAGAAGCTGTTGACATACCAAAATGTTTATAGTATTGTCATGGTTCTTCAGAGCGGTTCTTTCGGAACCCAAATGCAAGGCAACACAAACAATAAACTCGTAACTAGATGTAACCAAGCGGAGTGGTAAGGGTCTTGGCAGTTTAGGTTTGCAACTACGCTACGAGGGGCCCTTCACCCCAAGATATGCTTAACACTGGGTTTAATTTAGAACACCAAGCTTTGCACAAGTGGGTTCCCACACACAGGTAAGTTAGTAAGAGACAGAGGCGTGTTATTCCAAACAAATAAATATTTATTAATAAATAATCAGAAATAAGGCAAATGGTATTGCCTGGTTGTACTGGGCTAATGGAGGCAAGATGGAGAGAGTTAATGGCTGCCACCACAGATACAGGATGTTAATCAAATGACTTAGAAGTGTAGCACTGCAAGAAAGGGTTACCTGCCCTGGCACATGCACACACATCCGGTGCTCACGGTTCAGGTGCCTGTTCACACACAAACACGTATACGCAAACATACACTAATAGGTATAAACACTACAAGGGTGATCACAGCAAATGGTGGGTTGCATATTACCACTACAACTAGGGTGTGAAGTGCGCGAAGACTCGACTCCGGTGACACGGCTGCGGACCGCAGTGATGCTCTTGTCTAGCCAGGAGAGAGAGAGAGAGAGGGGAGGAGAGAGGTCACAGGTCATGGCCTAGAAACATTCATATTAACTGTTACAGCTAAATACAAACAGAGACACTTATATCAGCACTAAGGCAGCCACTACTATTAAGCCCTTCAGTTAAACTGACTGAACTGGATGAAACTGAAACCAAAGAAATAACGCGAATAAGCGCGAACAGCGGGAACGTTCGTTCATTGGCTTGATTCAAGAGTCTAAAAAATTTAAATGCCCACCCATTCTGTCACCTCAACATCCAATTGAAAAAACGAGTTTGCTATTTGCAAAAGGGAGTTCAAATGACTGTTGACTGTGGAGCAAGGGAAAAGCAAATAATAATAATAAAAAAAAAAACATCTTCAACTTCAGCAAGAAAGTTGATTGATTAGTCGAGTTTATTATGATCTTCATTGTCCATGGTTAATAGACAAAAGTAAACTGATGCAAAACAGATCGTGATTTAATTGTCTTGGTTTAATTACATTGCATTATGATGAATACAATTGTTTGGTGGTTGTAATAGCCTATATTTGATGAAGATAGCCTTTATTGTGGTCAGTTGTTTCAGAAATGTCATTTGTAATGGACGTCTCATACTAGTGATTCATGAATCAGGAGGACATCTCATTTCTTATATCTGTCTGCCCTTGATTCCTCCATCCTCCGATCGTTCGGAGGACAGAGTCTGAGGAAGCATATTGATACGTACCCAAGATCACGTGACAAACCAGGAAGCACAGAGGAAAAACACAGGGCGCGTGGACAAAGAGTAAACACAAGTACATGGCAAACAGGACACAGGAAGACAGAGAGCACACTGAACGCTAGAGACTCAGGACATTAACTAAAGACACAGAGAACACAGGACAACATGAAACATGAACTAAAGACAGAAAATACAAGAGAGACTACAGACAGAGATAAAATCCAAGTCCAAAACCCTCACAGGCATATGGCTTTGATAACTCGCACAGCTGATACCCAGATGATGATAATTTCTATCTTTGGTTTTACAGGGTGGCTTATTTGGCGGGTGAATTGGTTAGAACCCTTCAAAGAAACCAGAAGGAGGAGAAGGCGATTACGGAGGGGAAGACGATTACGAAGGAGGAGAAAATTACTGATCGAGATATCCTCTGTGTCCAAGTAGCTGGTCTCTGCCATGACTTAGGTGAGAGGGGCTGAGGTAGGGCCAAGATAGTAACTCCAGTTGTGACATAAGGAGGGATCTCAGGAATGTGTGATGTGGCCTGTCCAAGCTTTATAAATAACACCACAATTATCCGATGTGTGGATCGATGGACACTTCTCGCACTTTATCGACGCCATCTTGGCAACGTAACGGAAGAGAAATGACAACCGGCAACTTTTCAAAATTTATCTGTCCCGCTGAGGGAGCTTGTGTTTTCCCCCAGAGGGAACTATATTTCGCCATTTCCCCCACAGCGGAGCTTTATTTGTGGGCGAGGTCAGACTTGCCGTCTGTATCTATAGACGAATCCGGCGAGCATTTTGTGTAAGCTGTCATCTTGTGAAGACGCCATTGTTGGACTGTAAACAAACCTTTTTGACAATGCAGAGTCAATGACAGCTAACAGCACAGACCATGGAATACTCTGACATTATACAGGTAGTGGTGAATCTCGTGAATCACAGCATTTTATGGTGTGCCATCACGTTATCCCTATGGACAGATTGGCGATCTAACAGCTCAATAATGGCACCTGCTTACTTCTGGTAGTTTCTTCGGATTCGTGTATAGACGTATCCGACAAGCATTTTGTGTAGGCTGCCATCTTGTGGCGACGCCATTGTTGGACTGACAACGAACCTTTTTGACAATGCACAGTCAATGACAGCTGACAGAGGACTATTGAATACTCAGACATTATACAAGTAGTAGTGAATCTCGTAAATCACTCCATTTTATGATGTGCTATCACGTTATCCCTATGGACAGATTGGCGATCTAACAGCTCAAAAATGGCACCTGCTTACTTCCGGTAGTTTCGTCGGATTCGTGTATAGGGAGAATTAGGGAAAACATCAGGATCACACAGTGGGTAAGTCAATGAGATGCTAAGCTAGAAGTTACGCTGAGCACCATCTACAATGACCTTGATTATTTTTTTAGGGCAATGCCTTACAGTAGTAATGATGCTCAGATGGTCCGATATGAATTCTGAACTTGATACCCCTCCAAAGGCGATACTGAGGACAATTTAGTTGATGCTTATAAGTTTCATTAGCTTGCTAACTAGCCAACTTAAAACTGAATTTACACCGTCGCGCGCAAGCGGCGCGCGCCGTTGTGTGACGTCAAAATGACGTGGACCCCCTTGGCGCGCGCCGCTTTTCAGGGGAATTTCGCGAGGTCGTGCGCACGACAGATTTTGTAACTCGCCGCGCGCCAGCCCTATGCGCCACTCAGCTGGGCCATTCATAAGCAACTACACCAAGATGCATGAGAGCTTATTTCACCCTCTTCTGCCAAGAAGCATTCATCACCCTGCTATCTGACACATAACCATATCTTCAGCTAATGCATGAACATCTTAAAGCATGGATGAAACGTTTTTAAGACCTTGATTGTTAAGCTAAATTTTAACCCAGTCATCCGTCCGTCCTAACATCCCTCACAACGTTTTTACAAACTGAAACATGCCTACAATACTACCAGGGGTTGTATGCAAACACTCACCAGAAACTTGAAGATACTTATCATGGATGAAACGTTTTTAAAACCTTGATTGTTAAGCTAAATTTAGCCCAGTCATCCGTCCGTCCTAACATCCCTGACAACGTTTTTACAAACTGAAACATGCCTACAATACTACCAGGGGTTGTATGCAAACACTCACCAGAAACTTGGAGATACTTATCATGTTTATTTAATCCATAAATTTAATCCACAACTAACTACAGTCAAACAAAGCAAGCACAGGGTTAACTCACTGCCTGTAAGTTACTGTAGACTATGCGATTTCGCTGTACAGCGCCATCTGCTGTTTGGGAGAATAATGCCAAAACGGCGCTTCTGTCAATTTGGTCGTGCGGCAGGTATAAAGAGTTCGTACGAACATGTGACTTCACCAATGGCGCGCGCACCAGCAGACACGTCGAGTATGTTGCCACCTTAATTCATCACCACAGTAAATGTAGCTAACATTAGTTTGCTAAACTGAGCTAATCAGACTTGTGATTGAAAGTTGCTTCACATATGGCAGGAGCAGAGACAGCTCATGACATTTCTGTCAGTGTTCCTGGAATAAGCAAATCATGGAAAATGTATTTTAGTCTAAACCCAAGCAGGCAAACAGGTCATAATTAGACAAAACATGTAATATGGTCTTTATTCAATTTACAAAGCAATCTATTATTGATAAGCAACGTTCTCTACCTTGTTCATTCAGCATAATGTTAATTTGGCCTCTGTTTTCCCCCACGCTGACTCCACCCTGGCATTATGGGGGCGTACTTGCCGTCTGTATCTATTGTAGAATGTTCTTGCCAAGTCCTAGTTTCTTTTCCTTATTTTATTACCATTATCACTATTATTATGGTCTATTGTAAGTTATTTATTTTTTGTATAATTTAACTTTTTGATTAATTCTTTTATACACTTTTTGTTTATTTGTCTGACTTTATGATTGTTATGCCCGATCAGTGCATTGCTGTAAAAGAGCATAGAGCTCAGTCAAGGTCCCCGAATAAAGAATAGTTGATGATGATGACGATGATGATCTGTAATTTTACTACATCTCTTGCTTTAGTAAGTGAATTTATGTCACAAATAAACCTTGAATTTTTTGATTTGGCTAAAAGCTAAATGCATCTTGCAGGACATGGGCCTTTTTCTCATCTTTTTGATAAGAAGTTCATGAAGATGCTACCAGTTAAAAATGGACCATGGAAGGTATATTTAAATACATAACATTAAATCTTATGTAGGCAATTTCAGTGTTTTATTGATTGAAAAAAGTAGAAAAATCACCGCTCATCTGTTGAGGTGCTGGATTAACAAGTAATTCAATGAAAAATAAAGACAAATCCGCACACTCAAGTCTTTGCAAATAAGATTTTTACTCTGTGTGCTGCAAGCTTTCGGTCAAAAGTAGAGCAGTAAAGCAGAGTGCCTGAAGAAGGTCTTTTGACCGAAAGCTTGCAGCACACAGAGTAAAAATCTTATTTGCAAAGACTTGAGTGTGCGGATTTTTCTTTATTTTTCAGTGTTTTATTGATTAAAATGAAAAACAAGTACACTATTTATCCATGGGGCTAAATGTACAGTATATGCAGACAGTCCTTTATCAGACATTTTTGTATTTGGAAAAATGCTCTGCTCTTCACTGTCATATACTTATTTAAATCTAACCCTTCCCCAAGTTCTTTTGTGTGCTTGCCTATGTGTATCTCTATGTGTTTTGCAGCATGAAGATGCTTCAGTTAAGATGTTAGAGTACCTGGTGAGAAAGAACCATCTTCAGGGAGTGTTGCAGCTAAATGGATTAGATGAAGTGGAGAAAGATCTCAAATTCATTGGAAACCTGATTAAAGGAGAAGTAAGTTCTGACATTAAAGGAGAAATCAATCCATAGCCCTTTTGTTTTAGGTTTGGTGAGCACTGTCAGAAAAATAATTTTCATATACAGTGTTCATATAAAATTTCATACACAGTGGTTCTGCATTACAAATGGACACTTCACTTACTCAATACTTTTCACACGCAGTGATGTGAAATATAGGACAACTACATATCTAGATAGCAAGTAGCAAGCCATAGGGAAATTGTTTGGGTCAACTAATCACAGCGCTCTATGTGTTTAGGGTGGGCTTTGTCGAAAACAAAGGCGCTTTGAATTCCTTTGTTTGGTCATAGGTCTATTGCGTGCAGAATAGTTTGAAAGATAACAGCCTTGTTCCGCCCGTGGTTGACTTCGGTCTATCTCTCAATGCCAGGCTATACATTTCAATGTGATAGGATGGCTTGCCAGGCTAACTCAGCCCCTTGGAGGCAGCGATATTCTATTGCAATGTAGCCTATACTGAATCTGTGATTTGGGAGTTCTGACAATACATTTTCTTTTTTGTAGGTTATTTTCAAATTTCAAGTATTGTAGCGGTAACACTCAGCTTTGAACATGCAGAAAAGAGTTCTTCTCATTTCCACTGATTTTCTTCCCCATAAAAACTTTACTTGTCCCTTTACTTGTCCTTGAACTAAGGCCATATGCACACGGAAACAATAAGATTGCTAAACAATTATTTTCTCTACCGATTAAAAAAAAAGGTCTCAATGTAACCTGTAATGGAACCTCTGTAAATACATGAAATCATTTCCATAAACTCTATTAAGCTTTAAATTCCGACGAATTCCCAAAGTTTCCATGGGAAAGTTTCCGGAAATGTTCCGCCCCTTTGCAACCCTAATTAACACTAGTTATTGGTTTGCTACCCTTTCAGTTGGATCAATTTTTTTGGTTCTTATTATTACAGACAGTAGGCCTACTAGGTGACCTGGAACAAGAGGGCTATTGACAGATTCACTCTGTGTAAGTATCTCCTTTAACAAATTAATGACTGTTATCAAAATCGGTTTTATAGGAGGAGAAGGAGAAGAAAAAGGAGAAGGACTTCCTATACCAGATCGTGGCTAACAAAGACAGTGGTATTGATGTGGATAAATGGGACTATTTTGCACGGTAAGGTTGGAGAGGAAGTAAACTTTTTCATGTTCATGATTGATATGAGCAACCACTGAACACACCAAAACATGTTTGACACTCAGTCCAGGCAGTATAAGCGTACTTATGTTAAAGTCTGGAAAATAGGATCAATATCTGTGTAACCCCCTCTACTGGCTGCTGGCTTTGTTACGATAATGGAAGGAAAGTAAGGGGAACTCTGCCCCAAGGCAGGGACGTGCAGAGAAGGGGTGCTCTGGGGCTTTCCCCATTGACTTAACATTGAGCTGTTTAGAGTGAGGCTAGAGTGGGTGATGTCATAGTGGGGCCTTAGCCAATCATCTTGGGGATATGCAAATTTTCACCCGGTGATAACCAATCAATGGTGACCTGCTTCAACCCATACAGTCTATGGCTTCAACTGTCATTTTTTAAACTATAGGGCATTTAAACTGCTCAACTATTCAACTGTCAATCAATTCAACTGTGAACTGTCATCAACTATAACTCCTATCAACTGTTTCCTCTGGCCACAACTATTTCAAAATAAAAGTCCTCGATGGCGGGATGGCGAGTTAGCATGCTAGTTAGCTTAGTTAGCATGCTAATTAGCATTTTTGTTTTTTGATGCTATTCAACTCAGCTAAGTCTTGTGATCATCATGCTAGCATTATTAGCATGTTAGCTTAGTTAGCATGCTAATTAGCATTTTCGTTTTTTGGTGCTATTCAACTCAGTTAAGTGTTGTGGTCATCATGCTAGTACTATTAGCATGCTAGCTAGCATGGCTAACATGCTAATTAGCATTTTAAGTTTTTGATGCTAATCAACTCAGTTAAGTCTTGTGGTCATCTTGGCTAACATGCTAATTAGCATTTTTAGTTTTTGATGTTATTCAACTCGGTTAAGTCTTGTGGTCATCATGCTAGCACTATTAGCATGCTAGCTAGCATGGCTAGCATGCTAATTAGCGTTTTTAGTTTTTGATGTTATTCAACTCGGTTAAGTCTTCTGGTTATCATGTTAGTACTATTAGCATGCTAGCTAACATGGTTAGCATGCTAATCAACATTTTTGTTTTTTGATGCTATTCAACTAAGCTAAGTCTTGTATCATGTTAGTCAACTTAACTGTCATGTGGTTCAAACTTCTCATCTAATTAACTGTTCAACCATTTCAACCGTCAGTTATCTAATTATGCCTCCAGTCATCTAAAAAATCCACTAAAAACAGCAACTGCATTTTCAATGCACTCGTAATTTCTCTGAAATTGCATTCTCTAGTTTTTAATTATTATTATGTTTTTGAAACTTATGTGTAAATTAATATAAGTTGCGCTCACCAGTCCATGACGTCATACATCAACGTAAACAAGGCCACTTTTAGATACACAGTGCTGCTGCAGGACAAGGTGGGAAGGAACACGGTAAGGTCGCTATCTGAGCGTGCGATATTCTAAAAGCAGAGGTGAAAGTAAGCCAGTATGCACCTATAGGCCTACTATGTACCGGTATAAGATTGACAGGCAGTGGTAAGACATGAGGGTTACTGCCCCTTTGCTCTTTGATTTCAGAAGTGACAGGGCAAGCCTGTCTTTGGCATTTTGTGACAGTAACACTTGTTCAGACTTGAAAATTCGGTAAAATGTCTCACCAGTTATTTGTGCCATTTGCGAATACATTTTCTTTCATCTGGCACTTCGAAGTTTATTTTTTGTTGTTTGTTTTTTGCGCACGCTAGCGCCGACAAATGCAATAGCGGGTGAAGCGGTTTTGCTTCATGCGTCCTTTGGAAGCTTTGATATGAACATACCTGCATCTACAATGGAGGTATTCGGTATCAAATTAAAGTTGACAACCAGACGCATGCATCGCTTGTTGCAGTACTGCTGGAAGTAGATCTGAGAGTGATCGGTCTCCTCTTATTAAAGTTTTTCTGTCCGAAGTGAGTGATTAATGGTAACTCTCGCTTTAAAAAACTGTATCGTTTGCTATATCAACATGTCAGTGTGTGTTATGGGTTTGCCGCAAGTTGCATATGACCAGGGGCCGTATACTCAAAGATTGGAGGCCGTATTCTCAAGTTGTTAACTGGCTAGCAATGCTTTTCTGAAGCTTTTGGGGAAAGGACGACTGCAAGGTAGCCTGACATAGCCCGACCATAATACTGCTGTTCATCCATACAGACGAATCCGACGAGCGTTTTGTGTAGGCTGCCATCTTGTGGCGAAGCCATTGTTGGACTGTAAACAAAACATTTTGACAATGCACAGTCAATGACAACTAACAGCAAAGACCGTGGAATACATTATACAGGTAGTAATGAATCTTGTAAATCATGTCATTTTATGGTGTGCTATCACGTTATTCTTATGGACATATTGGCGATCTGGAGGGCGTTTCCCAAAAACTAACGAACGTAGCATTTAACGAAGATCTTACTATGTTAGTTCAAGCTAGCGACTGAACTTATTCCCGCGTGTCCCAAAACGAGATAACTAAGTAAGTACCTCCATAGTAAGAAGTTGGTTAGTAGGGAAGACGTTAGTCCAAACTATGTCCTTTGCAGATGTTTTCGGAAGTCTCTGGAGAGTTCGTAGGCATTCGCTGCCATTAGGATCATGGGATATCGCCAATGTTACCTTATGTAAAACTACGGTGTTGTCATTTACAGTTGTGGATAATGTTCACTGCCTGTCCTATTTGCATCGAGTTTTAGAAAAGGAGCAATTTCAATGAGTTTGTGTTGGAATATGTTCAGAAATAAAGCATGGGCTTCGGGGAGGACGTGCTATTTGCCAATAATGCCAATGCAAGCTTCACAGTTATTTTAGAAAGTTAAGCATGGGCTATTTGCAGTGTTGGGGATAACGCGTTACAAAGTAACGCGTTACTGTAATTTCGTTACTGTTGTCAGGAACTTAATAACGTAACGCATTACAGTTCAAATTTAACTAACGTCATTACAGTTACTAGACTATAGTAACGTTCGTTACAGCGTTACCCACGATTTTGTTCAGTGACATTCAGATTAACAAATTTACATGTAAATCAGTGAGCTACCGGTAGGCCAACATGAATTGCTGTCAAAACCACGTTGTTTTTTATTAGTGGCGCATGCGTGCCTAACTGGTTGCTGTGGAAATTGATTGAGTCAGTGAGAGGGAGATGGAAGAGAGAGAAGTCATGGAGAACACTGGCATCTTCGCCAACTGGAACTATTCGCATTATTTTCAGGTAGTTGCCTGCAAAGGCAAAAACATGTCGGTTAAGTGCTCGCTATGTCCTGGTAATAAACAGCTTTCCACTTCTACACAGTCAATGAGCAATTTGTCGAAGCACTTGGCCAGACAGCACAGTCGTACAAAGCCGGTGGCTAAAAATCCCCATAGCCATCGTCCCGGTGGTGAGACTGCCCCAGCACCCAAACAGGCGAAACTTACATCAGGAGAGGGAGGATTACGACAAGTAACATCGCAGGCAGAAATAAATAATCTAGTTGCAGCCTATGTTGTGGAGGACATGGTTCCGCTGTCAACAATAGAATATTAAGCAAAGTACCAACAACGCGAGCTCCCATATCAGACATAAAAACATTTTCGAGCTACTTGAGCAAATGTTATGCTGTAATCGAATCGGATCTCAAAAAGACATTTGAGACCACAGAATTCGTTTCTACAACGGCAGATATATGGAGTGCTAACAACAAAAGTTATCTCGGAATGACTGCTCACTGGATTGATGAAAACTTTCAGCGCGAGAAGGCTGCCATGTAAAAGGGTCAGAGGGAGACATAGCCTACATATGACATTATAGTCAGCGAAATAGAGCAAGTTCATTCAAGTTATGGGCTAAAAGTAAAGTAACGAGTAAAGTAACAAGTTACTTTTTAAAATTAGTAACGAGTAAAGTAATCTCATTACAATTCAAAGCAGTAACTAAAGTAAAGTAATTAATTACTTTTTAAAAGTAACTTCCCCAACACTGGCTATTTGGCCATAATAGTAGTATATGAGCAACTACACACCATTATTATTAATAAATTCGTTTAAAAACGTATATTTATATGTATGATTTGAACAACTGATGATGTGGGTAATTTCAATTAGTCAGTGGCATACCTTGCTAAGGCTGTCACGTAGAGGTTGGCACATTACTTGTTTTGTCAGTTCAAGTTCGAATCCAGCCGGGAATGCTGTAATGACGGCTTGTTTTTAAATTAGGAATCGTAATGTAATGATTTAATTGCATCAAAGTTGTAATTTGAAGTTTCTGCCAGTCAAGAAGACCAATTATTGTTTTGACAACATGCATTTTACAACGTGTATCCTCTCGTCAGTTAAACTCATTTGTAAGAGTCAAACTGAGGTCAATCAAACTGTGATAATTAATTCACGCTGTAGGTGGGAGTAATGCATCAAGTGGTGTCGTCTCAGCAGTATTTCACCCCAAACAGCCAAAGAAGACATCACGTGGCCATATAACTAAGCTTCTTTGGCTTTAACTTGCACCTTGGAGTGTCAGCTTGAACTAACAAGTTTTACTAACAAGATACTATGCTTAGTCTGGACTATGCTTTTGGGGGACACCAGTGATGAACTAACTATGCTTTGACTAACAACGTTATCACCATAGTTAGTTATATTGTCAACAAAGGAAGCTCGTTAGTCTGGCCGATGGCTTTGGGGAACAGAAACATATTCCAAACTAACTAACAAGCTATCTTAGTTAGCAACTATGCTTTTGGGAGACGCACCCCTGGATAGCTCAACAATGGCGCCTGCTTACTTCCGGTAGTTTCCTCGGATTCGTCTAGAGATACAGACGGCAAGTCTGGGCACGCCCCCAAAACGCCCCCAAAACCAGCTCCTCGTGTCCCCTCTGGGGGAAAACAAAGCTGAAATCAGTGTGGAAGTCAATGAGATGCTAAGCTAGAAGTTACACAGAGCATCATCCACAAGGAGCTTGACACATTTCTGGAAATTTCATGGAAAATTTATTTTAGTCTAAACCCAAGCAGGTAAACAGGTCATGATTACACAAAACATATAATATGGACTTCGATTTCGACTTTCGACTTCGGTTCGATTTTACTAAGCGATCTACTATTGTTAAGCAACTTTCTCTACCTTGTCCATTCACCATAATGTTAATTTGGCCTCTGTTATCCCCCACGCTGATTCCACCCACGCATTTTGAGGGCATTAAACGGACTTGCTGTCTGTATCTATTCATGCCATGGTCATGGTCTGGAGGTTCTTTAACCTGACGCGATTATAGGGCGGGGGAGGGGGGAGCAGCCTGGCATGCCCTCCCGGTGTTGCTGTCACTCGTCTGGACAGCTGCTAATCAGGCAAAAAAAATGTGGAACTTCCCCCCCAATCAACTTTGAGCAGCTCCAACGGCTCTCAGTCCTGTTCAAGCAATTCCCTTCACGTCACATACGTCAGATGAAAGACTGGTGTGATTGATTTTGCTTCGGCACAGCCTTTTCTAACATCGACCAGTAGCAAACCAAGGCATTTCAGGGAAGCGGGTCAACCATGCACTTTGAGAAAGTTTGTAATACGGGCTCTTGGTTAGACCAAAGTCTCGCAGAGCTTTGAAAGTCGATGGCTCATCTAATCAGCTTCAATTATTGGCCGGTTGTCTCTCTACCGAAGTAATCCTGCCCCAGAAGACCGTCCTCAGACCATGAATACGGACGAGCATTCGTATTGTGGGCGGGCTATGTCAGGCTAACTGCAAGGAGGAACTCTCTGGCGAAAAATGTGAGCATAAACCTAGCGCAAACCGAACGTAAAAATCGGTCTTGCATAGTTCATCTTTAACTGTCAATGTGTATTGCCCCCTTTTTGTGGTTATTATTTGATTTGAGTGTTTTTGTCTCCTGAGATGCTGTATTCAGATAAAAAAAAAAGATTAAACAAAACAAGATTCCAAAAACCATATTCCAAAAGTTTTGCCCATGCACAAAGTTACAAAGCTGGAAATGACGCATGAACCCATGTCCATGTTTCTTTAGTCCAGAGGGTGGCGATGATGCACATAGTTTTCTTCTTCTTGTATGGCAAACAGAGAGAGTTGGTGGAGAACGCACCTGAAGTCCTAGAGGATGAATGACAATAACAGACACGTTTTCTCATGGAAGGTTCCTCAGGAAATAACCAAAGTTTGATCAAAGATCATGGAATTTTGCTTCTACCCTCTAAGGAAAAACATTTAGCTGTAGGTGCCGTACAGTTAGCCACCCACCAACGTGTACGTGCACGAGTGCTCATGCCCAACACCTACTTTCGTGCATGAGCTGGTTCACAGGTACCAAAATGCTCCATGTGACGCCATATGAAAAATCTCGTAGGTAATTTGCACGCTCTTGACCCCCTGCTCTTCTGTCTGTATAGGGACAGTTACCATCTTGGCATTGGCCAAAGCTTTGACCACAAACGTTTATTGAAGTTTGTCCGTGTATTTGAGGTTAATGGAAAAAAGCATATCTGCTTCAGAGAGAAGGTGAGCAACAGTTTTTATTTATAAGGTGATTTACACAGTATTTGACAGTATTTCATTACTAATAGTTACTGTACATCTCTTTGTATCAGGAGGCTGCCAACTTGTATAACATGTTTTACACAAGAAACCTTCTGCACAACAGGGCGTACCAACATCCTCTCTGCAATCTTATTGAGTACATGTAAGTTGGACATAAATGCATGTTATCTGAAGATTTTAAACCCCCCAGTTTTGTGTTTGTGTCAAGCATGCCAAGCTGAGGGCCAAACCCGCAAATACCAAAATAAATGCGTTGAAAGGGGCCTTGGCTAGAATAGCATGAAACAGTCTTCCTTTAGCATGCTACTTTCATTCTTGCAATTTTCCTTTATGTTGGCATCAAGGTGTGCATCAAAAGTGATTCAAGCTATTTTATGAAGTTACAGTTGTCATTTACCTCCCAAAATACAGATAGTGAATTTGTCTCACAGACTGCTACTGGCACACAATGAGAATATTAATGCAAGGAAGATGGGCACATTTCTGAAAGCTTATACCCCCTTTTTCAAATGCCACCCCCCTCCTTAAAAGCTTATTCCTATTTTGGGTGAAAATGAGAATTTGGGTACATTTCTCTTACAAAAGTGTCTATGGAATGTAGAAAAAATTATCCTCCCTTTGATGTACATATACAGATCATTTGTTACTGGTGACTTTGGCGTATAGCCAATGCATTTGGGCCTGAGACACTAAGAAGAAACTAATCTAACTAATCAAACATTGATTTTCTGATTCCTTATACAATAACCTTTCAAAAAATATATAGTTTACCTAATCCCCAAAGAATTCCCACTAAGGCCAAAATGTTGACATAAGGAACAAGACTACAATCAATTTACAGAAAAATGTGTATTACAAAAAATGCTCCATTGAGGTGTAGGCCTATAGATGAATCCAACGAGCGTTTTGTGTAGGCTGCCATCTGACGCCATTGTTGGACTGTCAACAAACTTTTATGACAATGTATAGTCAATGAGTGCTAACAGCAAAGACCATGGAATACTCCGACATTATACAAGTAGTAGTGAATCTGGGTATTTTATGGTGTGCTATCACATTATCTCTATGGACAGATTGGTGATCTAGGCAGCTCAATAATGGCGCCTGCTTACCTCCGGTAGTTTCGTTAGTTTGTTAGTTTCGTTAAATTTCAATATGGCCCCCATATAGACATCTGAGCAAATGCAAACATTAATTTTCTGATTCCTTAGACCAGGGGTCGGCAACCCTAGGCACGCGTGCCACAAGTGGCACGCCAAGAAATTTCCAGTGGCACGCGGACATTGCACTACCCTAATAATTTAATACATTAAAAATGTTCAGACATATGATGAAATGTCATTGGCCTTAAAAAATGACTACGCAGTACGCAGCAATAGCGCCCCCTCCCCATATTTATTTTTCACACGAGTGCCCCCTTTATGCATAGCTTAGATGGCAGAGAAGCCGACAGGTCGGGCCTTCCACTCCTCCTAGACAGCAGACTATTTGTTCGTTTCTCAGAGGGATTGTGCTGTGTGCACATAGTGTTTTGAAAGTGTTGTGTGTCGAACATACAATGTTAGACGTCATTACGAGGCAAAGCGCGAAAAGACTTTCAAAGATCAGGCAGATAGGAACGATACGATATTTCAGACACACAAGGGAGTTTAGGCTACTTCCAGTAACATTGAAACATATTTGCGAATACATGCGCCAGCGTCAGTCAGAGTTCGCAGAGCGCTTTGGGGACTTTCAGAAGTATAGCGCAATGTTCTCTTTCTTGATCAAGCCAGCTTTGACGGACATGAAATTGATTTGGCTCTGATAAGAGTGTTTGGGCACATATGGAAATCAGGGTTCCCACTCTTTCTTCAACATCAAATTTAAGGACTTTTCCAGGACATTTCAAGGCTTTTTCCCTCAAATTCAAGGACACGGATCGAGGTGTAGGCTAATGTTATCGGAACAACAATACACCAATTCTCGATACAACAACATGCTAATAGAATTTCCTTTATTGCTATACCTATGAAATAAAGAGGTATGACTGGCCAGTGGTGATCGGCGTAGTGAGCAAATTCATGTTTAGAATGAGATCTTTTCAGTCAATGATGTAAGAGTGCACACTCTTGGAGGTGCTGCTAGGCGAGGTTAACTGTAAATAGAATTTAGCGCACACTCAAATCTTCTTTTTTCTTAAGTTTATTTTGAATTGTTTCAATGAAACCTTGACAAAGGCCAAACGGCCGAAACGTTGGTCAAAATAAACTTAAGAAAAAAGAAGATTTGAGTGTGCGCTAAATTCTATTTAGAATGAGATCTTTTAAAATCAAGGTTTGGTGTAGGCCTAATTCCAGCATAACCCTGTTGTACAATTTTGCTTAGTGCACTAGATAACTAGCCTGACATGCCAGACTATAACAGTATAGTCTGGAGACCAGTGATAGACCCCCGAGTAAAACTGTGGCTATTTGTTAGCAATGCAGTGTATATTGGCATGTTGCAACCAGGTGTTCTTTTATTTTGAGCTTGTTTAATGTGCCTCGCTGCTGGCATTGAAACTTGTGTGTGTGTGTGGCCTTTATGGAATCATAACTTGTCCGCCAACATAGCACTTTGAAACGTCTTGTTGTTGTACAGTATGTGCCAGGACTCCACCAAACCACCAGAAAAGGGAGTGGTGTTGGAACTGCAGGTGTTCAGCCACAGGCATAAATTATCAGAGGGCCACAGTTATTTACAGGTTTATCAACATTCTAAATGGGTGATGATTGAAAAATACAGATTGTGCCTTATAACCTACATGTACAAGCACTAGATAACAAGGCACATCATTCTTCAAATTTGTCAGTGAAAACATTTCAGGCAAAGCTGTGAACACAATACAGATAATGTTGTTTGATGTTGTTCACTATATTTTTGTGATATATAGGCCTATAGAAACAGGCCTAATTAACATGAAGAAATATTAGTCATATCTTTACTTAACATTAATGATAAACAGAGTAATTATCACTCCTAAATCATTATGATTAAATACTGGAACAGAACCCGATCCTATGATATTTAATCATAATGATTTAGGAGTGATAATTACTCTGTTTAAAGATATGCTAGCAATGCAGTGTATTTTGGCATGTTGCAACCAGGTGTTCTTTTATTTTGAGTTTGTTTAATGTGTTTAATACTACCATCATCAAACACACAAAAAATACCTTTTTTCACGATATTTACGGCAGAGCAGACCCTCCAATTATTTGTTACAAGGGTTAAAGTTAACCAAAAAAAACACAAATGAAAAGTATAACAGACGGTGTCGGGTTCAACCTATTTTCTTGAGCTTTTTAGACTTTGGCTCCAGGGGCGTAAAGTTAACCCCCGCAGCCCCCAGTCCAAGGGGCCCCGCCCAACCTGTCATTTCAAAAGTTGAAATAATTATTGTTCTCTTAATGCAAGTCGTAGCGCTCCGTGACGCATAGGCGCTGGTAACGCTAGAAAACAATAAGCTAGGCTAATACATCGGTATTTTAAAAGAACGTCTTCTCCGAGATAAACACATGACGTTACCTATGCCTGCAGTCACTGGTTTCACCTTGTCAGTGCGTGGTGTGTGTGTGCGTGAGTTTGGAGAAGAGGGCGAGAGGACGGCATAGCTGGTCACAGGGAACCGCATTCCAGCAAATGGATTTATAACGGTGCCGTGGACAGCAAACACAGCGATTCAGTGTATAAACGGGAGAAAATTGTATTAGTCTATTTCTTGCACGTTTTAGTCGGTGACTTCAAACAAATAGTTTATCTATATGCACAAGTTCACCATCCGCGCAATAGACAGCTGTTCAGGTGGTCTGATGTGCGGCGAGCTTTGTCAAGTTCTTGTTCAGATTTCCACGCGTCCTGGAAAACCTGGAAAACCTGAAATTTTAGAGATGGCCTTTCCAGTCATTGAAAACACCTGGAAATTGGCTAAAATGTTAAAATGTCCTGGAAAAATTTTGTACTGACCTGGAAAATTATAATTTAATTTAGCCACTCATTCAGATTCACAGACACTTTGCTGCTTTTTGATAAGCTGGGGAGATACATTTGTCTGGTTTGTATTTTTAAATAGAATAGTATAGGCTATAGTCAGGGAGCCAAAGTCTCAAAAATGGGTTGAACCGGACATGGTCTGTTATACTTTTTATTTGAGTTTTTTCTGTTAATTTTGACCCTAAGAACCAATAATTGGAGGGTCTGCTCTGCCGGAAATATCGCGAAAGAAAATTGTGCCTATTTTAGTGTATACAGTGTATTATTCATCAGATAAATGTGAAAAATGTTTTTCTTTTCCCTTCAAATACTCAGTGCCTGTCCAGAAATACATTCCATATGCACAGAACACATGTGCTGACAACATCCACTAAATAGTCAGGGAGCCAAACAGTGGCGTAACGCAAACACTCGGGGCCCCCTGCAGGAAACCAAACGGGGCCCCCTTCTGAGGAACATTTGGATGAATGTGGAAAAATTTTCATAATAGACAACTGTTATAACTGTTATCATTAGACTCAGGACAAACAGGGTAATAGAGGGTCTCAGTTCCTTATAACTTATTATCGCATGAAAGAAATATGCTTTTTTCTAGGTCTATAGCCTAAGTGTAGCCTAAAATGTGAGCTTCAGAGCAATTAGTCCTATTAAGTTATTGGGCTCCGGTTAACTAATGTTATTTGTCCTTAATGCAGAACTTGCCTTCTGGATGGACAATGGGAAATGTGTGCGTCACACTTCACATACAGTAGCACTTAAGGAATTGGACACCTTCTTCAAAACTTATAGCCTAATTGGTTTGTTTCCCATGGCAAAACCTGTTTTAAATTGGGCTTATTTTAAGGGGGAAAAAATATTTGACTTTATTTTTTTTAATTAAAACTCCCATAGTGTAATAAAGAATGAAGAGGCTACAGTATATTCAGTATTTTCAATTGTAATGCTGTGGCTTCACTAATGTAGCCTTGAGGTTTAGGCTAGCTGTTTAGATGTTTAGCTCTTTTAAAAATCCGATATTAATAAAGCAACTACTCCGTCGTCATGCTGCTTGTGTTCCGCGAATAATCAGTACTTTCATTGCTCTTGAAGCTCTCGAAATCTGAACAAGAACTTGACAAAGCTCGCCGCACATCAGACCACCTGAACAGCTGTCTATTGCGCGGATGGTGAACTTGTGCATATAGATAAACTATTTGTTTGAAGTCACCGACTAAAACGTGCAAGAAATAGACTAATACAATTTTCTCCCGTTTATACACTGAATCGCTGTGTTTGCTGTCCACGGCACCGTTATAAATCCATTTGCTGGAATGCGGTTCCCTGTGACCAGCTATGCCGTCCTCTCGCCCTCTTCTCCAAACTCACGCACACACACACCACGCACTGACAAGGTGAAACCAGTGACTGCAGGCATAGGTAACGTCATGTGTTTATCTCGGAGAAGACGTTCTTTTAAAATACCGATGTATTAGCCTAGCTTATTGTTTTCTAGCGTTACCAGCGCCTATGCGTCACGGAGCGCTACGACTTGCATTAAGAGAACAATAATTATTTCAACTTTTGAAATGACAGGTTGGGCGGGGCCCCTTGGACTGGGGGCTGCGGGGGTTAACTTTACGCCCCTGGAGCCAAAGTCTAAAAAGCTCAAGAAAATAGGTTGAACCCGACACCGTCTGTTATACTTTTCATTTGTGTTTTTTTTGGTTAACTTTAACCCTTGTAACAAATAATTGGAGGGTCTGCTCTGCCGTAAATATCGTGAAAAAAGGTATTTTTTGTGTGTTTGATGATGGTAGTATTAAACACATTAAACAAACTCAAAATAAAAGAACACCTGGTTGCAACATGCCAAAATACACTGCATTGCTAGCATATCTTTAAACAGAGTAATTATCACTCCTAAATCATTATGATTAAATATCATAGGATCGGGTTCTGTTCCAGTATTTAATCATAATGATTTAGGAGTGATAATTACTCTGTTTATCATTAATGTTAAGTAAAGATATGACTAATATTTCTTCATGTTAATTAGGCCTGTTTCTATAGGCCTATATATCACAAAAATATAGTGAACAACATCAAACAACATTATCTGTATTGTGTTCACAGCTTTGCCTGAAATGTTTTCACTGACAAATTTGAAGAATGATGTGCCTTGTTATCTAGTGCTTGTACATGTAGGTTATAAGGCACAATCTGTATTTTTCAATCATCACCCATTTAGAATGTTGATAAACCTGTAAATAACTGTGGCCCTCTGATAATTTATGCCTGTGGCTGAACACCTGCAGTTCCAACACCACTCCCTTTTCTGGTGGTTTGGTGGAGTCCTGGCACATACTGTACAACAACAAGACGTTTCAAAGTGCTATGTTGGCGGACAAGTTATGATTCCATAAAGGCCACACACACACACAAGTTTCAATGCCAGCAGCGAGGCACATTAAACAAGCTCAAAATAAAAGAACACCTGGTTGCAACATGCCAATATACACTGCATTGCTAACAAATAGCCACAGTTTTACTCGGGGGTCTATCACTGGTCTCCAGACTATACTGTTATAGTCTGGCATGTCAGGCTAGTTATCTAGTGCACTAAGCAAAATTGTACAACAGGGTTATGCTGGAATTAGGCCTACACCAAACCTTGATTTTAAAAGATCTCATTCTAAATAGAATTTAGCGCACACTCAAATCTTCTTTTTTCTTAAGTTTATTTTGACCAACGTTTCGGCCGTTTGGCCTTTGTCAAGGTTTCATTGAAACAATTCAAAATAAACTTAAGAAAAAAGAAGATTTGAGTGTGCGCTAAATTCTATTTACAGTTAACCTCGCCTAGCAGCACCTCCAAGAGTGTGCACTCTTACATCATTGACTGAAAAGATCTCATTCTAAACATGAATTTGCTCACTACGCCGATCACCACTGGCCAGTCATACCTCTTTATTTCATAGGTATAGCAATAAAGGAAATTCTATTAGCATGTTGTTGTATCGAGAATTGGTGTATTGTTGTTCCGATAACATTAGCCTACACCTCGATCCGTGTCCTTGAATTTGAGGGAAAAAGCCTTGAAATGTCCTGGAAAAGTCCTTAAATTTGATGTTGAAGAAAGAGTGGGAACCCTGACCAATTACCAACCGCACATTTAAGGGGAAGATCAGGGATCACATTGACTATTAGGCCAAACATTTACTTTCTAACAAGGCATGGCATGCCTATTTCAAATGGGCAGGTTTTTAACTAAGTTACTTTATGTGGCCTATTATGTTTGTTTTTTTTTCAATCTGTGTTATTATTTATCAGTTCCATTTTCAGTAGGCTCCAGTGGCGATTTTAGGCCATTTAGCTCAGCCCCCCTAAAAATCACGGACCGTTTTTTTTTTTTTTTTGCGCACGCGAGCGCCAAAAAAAAAAATAATCGCGAGTGACACAGGTTTGCTTCATTGTCTTTTCGAAGCTTTGGTATGGGTATATCTGATCCTACAATGGAGTATTTGGTATCAAATTAAACTAGACAACCAGATGTGATGTACTTGCTGGACAATACAGGGTTCAATTTCAGTTTAAAGATCGCCCATATTTTTACAGGGAACTATCTTTATCTGGTGGCTTAATTGGCTGCTGGGTTCCATCTAGTAACCAAGAGCTCAAGAAATAAAACAAAACAAAACAACAAAAAAATACTGGACTTAATAATAGACCTACAATTTCAACAGATAAATTTTCTATTACCCAAATATTCTATTACCAAGGGCCATGCCTGTGCAATAGGAGGGGTGACAGATAAGGTGCCTGTTCACCCAGGACATCATAGAGGTTAGGACTACCCCTGATAGAAAGGAATATGATGCAGCCTTATTGCACCTTCATTCTTCTTTGCGCAATAAACTAGGAATAAAATATTAAAGTACATGCTTTCAACTTTCAACTTTCAACTCTAAAGCTATTGGAAGTCATAGGCCTATAGGTGGCACAGGTAATAACTGAAACTACAGCTTAAAAGTATGATAAAAGTATGATAATTACCTTGCTCAAGAATCTAAGGCATGGATAGTGAACTGATACACTGGAAAGAATCTAGATGGATTTTTCTATAATTCCACTTCAAGAATGAAGCCAATGACAACTACAGTAGCAAAGAGTCTAATGCTCTTAGAGTGAAGTTTTCCCTTATCATTCACATTTCACCAGAGCATTATCACTCCAAAATAAACAATCTTTTCTCATACAGTAGGCCTTGTATTATCCTTACTTACTATTACCATGGAGCTGAACATATCATTCAAGCAGGGCTGTCATCCTCAGTATTGCCAGTATTGCCCCGGCAATACTACTTTTTAGTGCAACATCAAACTTCAAATCTCACATGAAGTGCTAAAGTAATAGGATAATTTAAAAATATAGCCTATATATAATAACCTGTTAAAATGTACCAAAATGCAGGAAAAAACATCTAACTATTCCAAAATTTTCTGGGGGAGTACCCCCAGACCCCCCAGTAAGTTTACCCTACTTTAACAAATAAATATACCATCTTTGATTCACAACTGCTGGGTAGACCTATTCTGTGACATTAGCAATATGATGTCCACGAAAAACCCAATTCCTCCTCCACCAGTATGCCCAGCATTTATAATGAGCCTACTGAAGGCCTACATCTAACACATTTTAGGCTAATCACCATGAAAATTTGCCAATAATACTTGTGATAAACATGTGATGGCACCTCTGCATACAAGTTTTTACAAACATTATCTAGGTCTTATGAAGTGACAACATCGATTTCGTAGCTGGTTGTTATGATTAAAAATGCATAAATCTAAGCATTGGAAAGCATGATGTTCAAACCAGGAGCCACTATCAACTCTGGGGGCTGAGCCCCCTAAAGTTCAGAACCTAGAATCGCCCCTGGTAGGCTCTGTGAATAACATGCCTACTGTCAGATTTTGGATGTTAGGCCTACTTTGTGCATTTGTTGCCTATATGGTTGTTATCTAATGGGAAGAGAGGGAGAGGGAAACATGGGTGTTCTAAATCCTTGAAGTCTGTGAGGATAAAACAGTGCAATTACATTTGCTAAATGCATTAAATGTCCATATCCATCTAAATCTGTCGCCAGTATTTAATTTCACGTAGTTAACGACACCGACTGGCACACTAGCTAATATGAAAATTTCTAAATGGCATAGCATGGCAAAAAGGTGCCGACCCCTGCCTTAGACAATAACCTGTCCAAAAATAATATAGTTTACCTAATCCTCCAAATATTCCCACAAAGGCCAAAGTTTTGACATAAGAACTGAACTAATAATTTGGGAGGTGTTTCTGGACACCCATCAGAACTGTAGAAATAAGTTCACAAATATGCTAACAAGTGCTGTCCAATGATTAAAAAAAAACTGATTAATCACAAAATTTTGCCATGATTATAATCATGGTAAATCACCTTCAATCGCAACTTATTTTTCTGCCAGTAAGAATTTGAATGCGAGGGTAGGTTGTATCCTTATTTTGCCCTGGCAAGACCCTGATGCTAAATAGCTGGCTTTGCTCTTAAATGGGGCAATTCCCATACCCTGCCCCCACTTATTCCCCACATGGTTGCCTCAAATATTTACTAATACTAATCACCAGATACTAATCAGGAAAATATATGTAGCTTTTAGATGCATTGGTTATTTTGCATCTTGGGTATTAAAGTGTGTGTTTCATTTGTTTCAGGATAGCAGAAGCCTTTGTAGCAGCGAATGAATGCTTCTTTGTCCAGGGAAGCAAATGCAAGCTATCCGATGCTTGGAGGGACATGAAAACCTATACCAATCTCACAGGTATGGAAGTGCTTACTGTTGTAAACCAACACTGGAAAATAATTGTTTGTAATTGCCATGGTCATAAGAAGGACAGTTTTGGCATGATGTCACTCTCTTTCACTCAATCTCATGTCTGCTCTGATGGGAGAGCTCTGCCCTAACTTGCTGTCGTTCCAGGGATCTCACCCTTGCAACATTTTTTTAACAACAGAAAAACGTAATCACACTTTCTAACAGTCAGGGGCGGAGCCAGAGGGGTGGCGGGGTAGCACTAGCCTCCCCTGGAACCTGATTGGCCACCCCAGGTGCCCCCCCACCCTACACCACCCGCTCCCCGAATTTCATTCGCTACTGATCCTTCCGAAACGGTTAAAATACATGAAAACAGATCATGCCTTACACACAGGAGCGCGGTGTAAGCGCAGCGCATGTCTGGGATGCGCGTCCGCGATGCTCCTTCTAAATAGAAATCGAGTCTATTTCCTGCGCGGACGCCCGCGTGCAATGAGCGGGCTCCCATTGACCGCGTATAGAACGCGAACGTGACAGTGCAGTGTGAAAGGGAACAACGAAACAGCCCGGACTTGCGATGCTCCCGGAGACGTTAAGCACACGCGAAAGTTTGGTGTGTGGGCACCGTAAGGTGGGTTCATTGCACCTGGGGACCCCCTATCCCCTCCCGGTCCAAACCATTCTACTGGTACTCTATCCTAGGTGGATGGATAGGTAGATATAATCGGATAAAAGTTCATTTTTTGTTTTAAACAGCAATATCATTAGTATGTTATGCATCATGAACACTCAAAACCTTTAGCTTCCTGACATCTAAACTCAATAAGTATTTTGAGTTTACTCACCCCAGATTCAGACATAAGGGTCTATCAGTCTGGGATAAATGGGGTGGTACAGTGGTGTGAGGCAAACAACCTTGTTCTGAATGTAGGTAAGACCAAGGAAATGGTTGTGGACCCTAGAGCCATTGGCAATCATAGCCCTATTCTGATTAATGGAGAGATGGTGGAGCAAGTAACATCATATAAATGATGTTTTCCTTGACACTCAGCTGAAGTGGGCTCAGCATATGGAATTTCTGTGTGCTAGGATTAGTCAACGTCTACATTTTCCGCGGAGATTGAGGATCTTTGGGGTGGATAAGCACATAATGCTACAGTATCTTTCTATAGGGCAGCAATTGAATCCATCACTCGCTATGGTATTATGATCTGGTTTGGGAAATTGACTGTTAAACTGAAGGCACAATTGCAGGCCCTTGTAAAAAGGGCTGGGAAAATTATGGGAACAACACCACCTGTCTCACTCCAAGACATATTTGAGGACACAGTGAGAAAGCAAGGCCTCAAAATAGTCAGGGATGTGAATCACATCCTGCATGAGGAGTATGCATTGATGCCCTCAGGTAGAAGATACAGGGTCTTAAACTGCAAAACAAACAGATATAAATGTTCTACTGTTCCCTTATCTATGAATCTGCTTAAGAGTAGGTAAGGGTGAGTTGGGTAGATTCTTTTTATGTGGAGCAATCAGGCTGGGTAGGATGGAGGGTGTGGGTTTGTGTGTGGATGGAGGGATGTTTTTTTTATGAAATGTGATGTGAAAGGGTGTGGATGACTGTGAGGACTATGTGCAATTTTAAATGTGTGTGTGTCTGTGTGTGTTTGTGTGGGTGTTTGTCGTGTGTGTGTGTGTGTGTGTGTGTTGCGAGGAGGATGGTCCTTGTGAATGTGTATGGATGATTATGAGGGTTACTGTATGTGCAATATTAAGGGTTGTGTGCAATATATGAGAACAAGTGCAATACTTAGGCTAGGGTTGTGTGCAATAAATGAGAGTATGTGCAATCTTTTAAGGGAATGTGTGCAATTTGGGAGTTTGTGCAATACTATGGGTCAGTGTGCAATATAAGTGTATGTTGAGGATAATGCAATGCATTTCTGTACTGGCCAACTTGGTGGTTTGGTTGATGGCAACTTTTTGACTGTGTGATTGTGTGTGGGCATTGGCCCATAAGTGTTATATGTATTAAATCTGTATGTGTAACCCCTACCTCTCGACTGCCCAAGACAAATTTCTCTTCTGAGACAATAAAGGCTAATATAATCTAATCTAATCTAAAGTGTATGTCATCTAACATTGTAACAATTAGGCTGGCACAATGTTAACTTATTTGTGAAAAATACTGTATCACATAAATGAAAAACTTAATAAAAGCTATTTGTATTTACTTTTAGATTGTCAGCCTATCTACCGAAAAATATCATGTAAGAATACAGAATAAGCCATATGTACAAGAAGGGGAGGCAGAGGCAGGGAGAGAGAGCGTGTGTGTGTGTGTGTGTGTGTGTCTGGGCGCGTCAGTGGGAGAGAGGGATAATAAGGAGTGTTGGTGCGTCTGCTCTCTTAATTCTTCTAAATATCATAGGCCTACTTGGGCATTATCAGAACTGGCAAAATAATAAATACCGTAACTAGCACTAGTGTTTACATTACCGGTAGTAAAGAATCATAAATCAGCTAGCACAGGCTTTTAAGCAATTTTGAGACTGTTGGTGAACTGCAGTAGCCTAAATGTGTGGATGTTTTCGACACAGCTTGACAATGTTGGCCGCGTCCATACACTTTGTTCTCTTTACCTTATTTATCAGCCTATCTTTGATGACATGTTCCCATGCTAGCTGTCTTTACGCACGCGAAGCTCAGTTTTCCGACATCGCTAGGCTAGGCTACCTAAGAATTGGCGCAGTTTGTATTTTCAATCAGCCTACACTCAGTGCGAAAAGTGATGTAGGCGAGCAGCCTACACAAAACTTGTGGTTGATTCGTTTCTGTGTTATAGTAGTCCAACCACTTACATTTCCAACATGGTGATTTATTTATTTATTTATTTTAAATTATTTTTTTCCACCTAGTCCTGAAGCCTACTGGCACCCCCTGGGAGAATCTCGGTGCCACCCCAGGGGGCGGGCCTCACTGGTTGAGAACCACTGCATTAGACAAAGCATTTCACTGCACATTGTATAATGGCATGTGACCAATAAAATTTGATTTGATATGATTTTGATGATTTGATTTGGTAAAGTGTTCATATCCGATATGCATGTCCGCATTTCACCTGTCATATCCATGTTGGTTTGGAGTGAAGGCAAATTAAATGATCAACATATTATTTTAGCCAAACTGGACTTTACATATTACAATATGAGAAACTGGACTTTATATATTTACATTTTGGAAATGAGGCACCAGTATTAGGCTTATGTGTTATTTGTCTGTTGATTGGCATGAAAGGCCATTTCTTATTGGCACTACATGCCAAAAAGGTAGCTGTCTCCTGGGCTAGTCGTTATTATCCTCTTTTTGTATTTTTCTTTCCAGACTCTGTTTTGGAGCAGATTTTACACTATAGGCCTACAGACCATGGATCTGATGCAAAAGAACCAAAAGAGGCAGAGAAATTGAAAGAGGCAAAGAAAATTATCCAAAGAATCACCTGCAGAGACTTTTATGGTTTTGTTGGCAAAACTCCACCCTTGAACCCAGAAAATCTCACCGAGGTAGGTGTGGCAAATATTTTAATTATATATACTGTAGGTACTTATTAAAGGGGTGGTTCTAAATTTTCAGACATGGGACTTTGATTATCAGATAAGGAGTTGACTCATTAGAGATTATTTGATTAATTTACCGTTTAACTTCAAATCCTCCATAGGCTTATAATGGACATAATAGGCTGATAAAACAAAAATTTACCCTGAATGCTATCACATATTTCCTGAAGTCACCAAGAACACAGTGGCTTACTGCTTACCATTGAGTGGTACCGACAGGCCAAATTTGGGCCTCTGGTTCATGGACTGTTACAGTATGTAGGTACTTGTGTGTTAAATATGTGATTATTGGCTGTCTCACTCTCACAGAAGGCTGTCTCACAGAAGGAGCTTTTGGATGCACTCCTGAAAGAAATTTTCAGAACCCCCTGAACCTCACTGCTGCTGATTTTGTTGTGACTGTGAGTGTAATTAGAATGCACTCTACTGTTCTTTGTTTTCTTCTTATTATTATAGGTTATACTCTACTGTTCTTCGTTTTCTTCTTATTATAGGTTATTATTATTCTTTAACGCAACTAATTCAGCTCTAACCGCTCAACGTAGAAACTTCATTCAAACTGAGTTGCGAAGGTCTTACCGTTTACTTTTTTGCTTTGTAACTTTCAAATTTCACTTTTATACTTTTAAAACTATGATAAAACTTTCCCCATTGGCTTAACTTTGAGCTGTTTAGAATGAGGCTAGAGTGAGTGACATCATAATGGGGCCTTAACCAATCATCTTAGGGATATGCAAATGTTCACCTGGTGATAACCAATCAGTGGCCACCTGCTTCAACTGTCATTTTTTAAATTGTAGGGCATTTAAACTACTCATGGATGTAATAGATACAGACCAGGGGGTCAGGATTTGGCTGATTAGCTTTGCCAATTAGCATGGCATTTCCTCGTCGCCATTTTCCAGAAATGACATCATATCCGACTCCATTTGACACATGCGGATTGGTTAATGCTACACTTGCAGCTCATGCTAACGAGCTCCCTGTGCACATCAGGTGTGTGCTGCCAGAGCCGCCCTCATCTCCATTAGTAACATGGGCCCTCATTGGCCTAATGAAATGGAGTCGGAAGTGAGCTCCATGAAACGCCATCTTGACAACTGAAAATTTTGTTCAATTTTGGATGAATTCACTAGCCTAGCATTCCACATTGGAATGAATGGGAGGCGGGACTTGGTATGTCTCTCCAGGTTTATTAATACCTCCATGATACAGACGGCAAGTACGGTTAACGCCCCCAAAGTGCGAGGGTGGAGTCAGCGTGGGGGATAACAGAGGCCAATTTAACATTATGGTGAATGGACGAGGTAGAGAAAGTTACTTAACAATAAAAGATCGCTAAGTAAAATTGAACAAAGTCCATATTAGATGTTTTGTCTAATCATGACCTGTTTGCCTACTTGTGTTTAGACTAAAATAATTTTTCCATCATTAGTTTATTGCAGTTACACTAACAGAAATGTCATGAGCCGTCTCTGCTCCTGTCAAAAGTAAAGCAACTTTCAATCACAAGTCTGATTAGCTCAGTTAAGCAAGCTAAAGTTAGCTACGTTTACTGTGGTGATCAATGAAGTTGGCTAGTTAGCAAGCTAATGAAGCTAACAAACATCATCTAAATTGTCATCAGTATCGCGTTTGGAGGGGTGTCAAGTTCAAAATTCACATCGGACCATCTGACCATCATTACTACCTTCAGGCATTGCCCTCAAAAATGTGTCTGGCTCCTTGTAGATGGTGCTCAGTGTAACTTGTAGCTTAGCATGCCATTGACTCCTTCACTAATTTAGGGTTTGTTTTCCCCCACATGGGGGACACGAGGAGCTGATTTTATGGGCGTGCCCGGACTTGCCGTCTGTATCTATAATAAACCTGGAGAAACATATGAAGTCCCGCCTCCCATTCATTCCAATGTGGAATGCTAGGCTAGTGAATTCATCCAAAATTGAACAAAATTTTCAGTTGTCAAGATGGCGTTTCATGGAGTTCACTTCCGACTCCATTTCATTAGGCCAATGAGGGCCCATGTTACTAATGGAGATGAGGGCGGCTCTGGCGGCACACACCTGATGTGCACAGGGAGCTCGTTAGCATGAGCTGGAAAGTGTAGCATTAACCAATCAGCTTATGTCAAATGGAGTCGGATATGATGTCATTTCTGGAAAATGGCGACGAGGAAGTGCAATGCTAATTGGCACAGCTAACCAGCCAAATCCTGACCCCCTGAAACTACTCAACTATTCAAATGTTCAACCAATCCAACTGTGAACTGTCATCAACTATGACTCCTGTCAACTGTTTCCTCTGGCCACTACTATTTAAAAATAAAAGTCCTCAGTGGCGGGATGGCTAGTTAGCATGCTAGTTAGCATAGTTAGCATGCTAATAAGCATTTTTGGTTATTGATGCTATTCAACTCAGCTAAGTCTCGTGGTCATCATGCTAGCATTATTAGCATGTTAGCTTAGTTAGCATGCTAATAAGCATTTTTGGTTATTGATGCTATTCAACTCAGCTAAGTCTCGTGGTCATCATGCTAGCATTATTAGCATGTTAGCTTAGTTAGCATGCTAATTAGCATTTTTGGTTTTTGATGCTATTCAACTCAGCTAAGTCTTGTGGTTATCATGTTAGCATTATTAGCATGTTAGCTAGCTTGGTTAGCATGCTAATTAACATTTTTGTTTGTTGATGCTATTCAACTAAGCTAAGTCTTGTGATCTAGTTAGCATAGTTAACATGTTAATCAACATTTTTGTTAATTGATGTTATTCAACTCAGCTAATTTATGGTAGCATAATTAACATGCTAGTCAGTATAGTTACAATGCTAATTAACATTTGATAATTTATGATATATGTGTATTCTTCTTGTCAAAATGTACAAAATAGCCTATGTAAATGCCTTTAATTAAAAATATATTAATATAAAAATATATTATTATTTTCAAGGTGTCTTCATTCGATTATGGCAACAACGACGGGGAAAGTCCACTTGCCAATGTTTATTTCTACAAAAAGGATAAAAGCACACCAAAAGTGCTGGAAGAAGAGATGGTGCGGTTATTGTGTCAAATAACACAGAATGCATGCTAGACAGAAAAGTGCTGATGTCTGCCTTTAAACATTCATTCCTTCCTGCTCATTTTTCAAAGAAGTTTAACTTTTTGCCGTGGCAGGTTTCTCTGCTCCTTCCAAAGACGAAGGTTGAAGTAGTTTACCGGGTGTATTGTAAAAGAAAACCAATTTGAAAATATTGGAGGAGATTTGGGAACGTTGCAAACCATGGACTAAAAAGGTACATGATTTAGTGTTCTGTATGTACTGTTGGACCACAGAAACAGCTGAATTGTAATACAATTGCAGTCCCCTTAGTAGTGCCCTCATGCATATCTTCAATTTAATGTTAGGAAGAGCCTATGGATACATTGCTGGAAGAACCTGCCACATCGCTTTCTGTGAATCAAATGGAGTTAATGGTAAGTGTAATTTAAAAACATCACATTAAGGGTCACAGGTTCAGAAGCATTTTTGGAGGTGGATATTTACTGGTGATTAGGGTACAAATGTCAGATGTTGTAATTAACCATGTTGAAATGTGCATAAACTATGTTTTTTATGTATTTTATTTTATTGCATCTGACCTAAGTTATAAATGCCTGAAATGAAAAAGTTGGGAAATGATGTGTTGTTGGAACAGGTGAATTAAAATGCAATATTTGTAATCTAAGTATCTTCCTCTTAATGTGTGCTTTGTAGGATATTGAGAGAACACCTCCACAGTCCGAGAACAGTCAATGTCCTTCACCGAACCCTGTGAAGCGTGCAAGGCGAAGTATTACATTTGGTCAGGATGAGTCTCAGTGATGAATTGAACTGGAAAAGGTCAGTTATACTTTTTATTTGTGTTTTTACTGTTCATTTTGACCCTAGGAACCAATAATTAGAGGGTCTGCTCTGCTGGAGATATGGCAAGAAAAAGAAATTGTGGCCATTTTAGTATGCACCCTTCATTATTTGAAAATGTGAAAAAAACTTTTCCTTCAAATCCTCGGTGGCTGTCCAGAAATACATTCCAGATACACAGAACACACGTGCTGACAACATTCACTGAAAAGAGAATTCTTAAAACACATTTTAATGATTTTATTTATGATGCTTTTTTTAAAAAAAATGCTGAATTCTCACTTTTTCCCAATATTTTCATCTTTACTTCATTGCCAATGAACTATTCCCCCAAGTTAGGACATCGGTCAATGTGTTATACTTTTCACCAAAATGTTAACTCATAGGCCTACTGTAATTCCCCGATTATAAGCTGTGGTTAATACATGCATTTTGTAAAAAAAAAATCAACTCTGAGGTTAAAGAGACCCTATGCAAGTCACTCAATGTGGCGTCATCCAGTAAGCTAAGAACCAAACAAAACCGTTATTAAGCGTTTCTGCCACTAATCCTCCATGTAGAATTGTGTAGTTGATGGAGAAAACCGCTAACAAAATGTATCGACAGTTGAATGGGCTGGGAAGGCACAATTTTGTTGTTTTGTAGAGATATACGAAGTGTAATTTAACGTGCGTTACCTTCCCCAACCATGTTAAATATCCAGTTTGCATTTAGCTTGTTGATTGCCAATTAGTTGACAGCACTGATGATTTGAGGGAAAAAATATTTTTCACGTGTTTCTGATCAATAATGAAGAGGCATACACTTAAATGGCCACATTTAATCTGTGATATTTCAGGCAGAGAAGACCCTCCAATTATTGTTTTTTAGGGTCAAAGTTACTAGAAAAAACACATAAAAAGTATATCAGACAGTGTCAGGTTCAACCCATTTTCTTGAGCTTTTGACACTTTGTTCCCTGACTATTATAATGTTGACAAGCTCTGAAGCAGGACTCATGCAGCAAGCAGGCCTATTTTACAGAATTTAAAAAATATAATCATAGGGTTAGGGGACTGTTTTCACGTTTGTTGCATCTATAATGAGAATGAACCATGCCATGATGTAATTGTTAGGTATGTGTATTTACTTACTACAATTGTATTTTGTAAAAAAAATCAATGAAGTGATATTTTAAAAGCTGAATTAATACCTCATATTTAAGATGTGTATTGAAATGGGTCTTTTGCCCTAAACAACTTCCGGCTCTGGCAACCTCAATTGAACAGTAATGGGTTTGTGCTATTTGACATCACTTGTAGGGTGTGTTCTAATTTGCCCATGTGCCTATTTCTAAATTTAAGATTTCCATATGAAAGAGTGCAGAACCATGCCTCATGTTCATGATACCTCTTTGGCCATGCACAACCTCTCTTAATGCATCAAAGCCAAGCGCGTCATTTTAGCCGGGGACGCCGGGGATATGTCCCAGGGACTTTTTGTTATGACAGATTTTGTCCCCATCACTATTGACAATTTAAAATAACATGTCATGAACAGAAAATCTCTAACCATGGTACGTAAATGCCAGGGCTACGATATCCACGCGAATAGCCACAAGGAAAGTTGTCTGCTTGCGCAATTAATAACGTTGGATCAGCAGCGCTCATATAACGTTAGAATTCCTCCACTGCCAGAGAATTTTCAAAAATAAAGTCAATCTCACTTAAAGCAAAAAAAAAGATCAGGCAAGGTCTAAACAACAGCTGTGCTCATCTAGACTTGGTGTAAAGTCAGATTTTCCCTAGGCCTTATGCGCAAATTCTAACATTTACTTTGTGGTAGCCTGTCTCAGTGAGTGTAGGTCATGTTACATACTGTACAAGATCAGACATAGACTACTTCTGCGTGTTCATGTAGGCTAAAGTCTGAATCGAAGACTAGTGACTTTGGTGAAGTTATAGGAACTTACCGCAAACTTTTGTTTGAAGACGCATCAGCTGGGGAAGTAGCGTCTTTTAACCGTTCAGCCCGACGTTTGATGACCAAGAGATTAACGTTTTGTTTGAGTCTTAAATTGCTATCGAACTGTGTGGTTACAATCATTTACATTGGGACTAATAGAGCAGTTAGTTCATATGAACCATTGAGTTTGTTTTCGAGACGTTTAATGACTTTTAAAAGCATAACTTTCGCAGCGTCATTCTGCATCACTGGCCGGGGCAGCTATTTTTCTTTTGAATTAGTCCCGTACATTTTCTGCCTATTCTTATTCTTTGGAAAGGTTTGGCTTGATGGGAACAAGAGTGAGAGACTTGCAGCACGATCAGTTTTCAGTAAGCCTATGAATAACTTTCAGCGCATTAACGGTAAACATTTTAGCGATCTCCTTGCACATTAAGCAATGCAATGTATACCGACACTTTTGAAACAACGCAAAACGTCCCAAGAATTATTTCACAGCAAGTAAAGTCGCCGTCAACCGTTAAGTCTAGCCTGTTCTAGTTCAAGTGATATGCTTGGTTCAATCGTGAACAAAGATGACATCACCTCAAAGGAAGGAAATCTGCGAAGGGAATTTAATCCTGACGCAAAGCCTAGAGCATAGCCTCTTGTTCCCTTCACCTTCCATTGCGCTCACGTGTGCGCAAGATATGGACAAGTTATGGACTGGATGGTTCAATTGTAGGCCTAAGGGAGAATGTGGTGGTTTCAGATCAGTCACCCTTTCGATGACAATGCGATGCTTATTTTATAAATGTATTTTAATTCTCACAAACCGCGCGAATCTAACGCAATGCGGATGATTATTTCCACAATTTTATGAATTTATAAATCACCATTTATTAAATAATAAAAAAAAAACGTTTCCACACTTAAGTTCGTTATTAAATAATTTACCATCGATATGTAGGCTACTCAGACAGACCAGTAGAGCTGATTTATGTCTTATAATAACGAATGTACAATAATTGTCCAATAAAAAGTGGAGATGCAAAGATTTCAGCTGCTGTGGCCTGGCCTAAACGACTGCTCCCTGTGGCTAAACTACTGCTCCCTGTTGGCCTAAACGACTCTTGCCTAAACGCAAAAGGCCTAATCGCCCTTCTCCCATACACCGTATTTATCCAAATGTATCCACTTTCACTTTCGGTTCCCAGACCAACGAAGCAACATGTTTTTACTGTCAACAAACAAACATTCTGTTTCTATATGCTTTCCACTGGACTGGGATCATGTTAATTATTTTTCCATCACATTACAAGCTTTATTTTACGTTATAGCCTAGGTCTGAGATCTGCCGAGAGAGCGCAGCAGATTGCAAGCGCTACTCGCGTGCGCAAAGCTGTCCAAACATAAATTCCTCACGTATCACCTAGATAGGCCTAATAGTTTTTTTTTGCGAGAAGATAGGCTTACATGTTGCAATTTTGTATAGACAGAAGCATAAAAGAAACATTAAGAAATTTCTATCCCCAGCACTTTGGAACCAAGCTGTATATCAGTGTTTTTGTCCCCAGCACTTCAGAAACCAAACTGACGCCCTTGATCAAAGCCAATGTAAAAGTGATTTTCCATTCTAAGTCTCCATTAACTCCATTAATTTAATCAGCTTTACTAACCTAATAAACTACTGTGCAATCATCTGATTCACTCAAAATGCTCTGACTGGCTCGTGATTGATTGATTGATATGTCTGGTACAAAGATGCAAGGAACTTTATTACCTCCGCCAAGGAGGTTATGTTTTTGCTTGTGTGTGTCTGTCTGTCTGTGTACAAAATAACTCAAAAAGTACTGCACGGATTTGTATGAAATTTTCGGACAACGTGTATATTGGGACAAGTAAGAATTTATTTGATTTTGGTGCCGATCGGTAATCCAGCCTATTTCTGCAAAGTACAGAAATACAGCAGGAAAAGGGCTATAAAGGAGAGTTTGGCGTGGGTGGGGAGGACCCAAGGGTCAGGGACCTTCCTTTGTGTTGTGCTTTGTGTGTGAGGACATGTTCCGGGGGTACAGTAAGAAGAAAGCAAACGTGCAATCACTGCAGAAGGCTTGGGAGGATGTGCAAAATGATTTTGGATGGAAATCTGAACCAGAGAGCACAAAGATATAGATACTAAGTTAGTAAGCTAACAGTTAGTTTACAGTTTGTTATGGCTAAATTGAAAAATTGGTAAAACTTGATGGAATTTATTCATCTCATTGATTGAAACCACTAACTTTTCAATTAACATCTAACTGATGTTAATAATCTATTTAATAACCATTTATAGAGGACCCTTATTGTAAAGTGCTACCCAAAAAGAAACCAAACAAACAGAAAAACAATAATAAGATAATAAATAATAGACATAAATCATCTAAATCTGGCTTTGTACTTCTGTTACTATTTTTTCCCCTTTAAACTATCCCCTCCTCCCCCTTCATCCATCCACTCTCTCTCTCTCTCACACACACACACACACACACACACAACTGCGGTGCTCATGCATACCTGCGCAAGTGTGTGTACATTTGCACTCACCTATATTTTATATAGCACACACCCACTCACACTCACCTACATTAGCTCACACCCACTCATACACACACATCAACATTAGCTCATGCACACACACACCTACATTAACTCACACCCGCTCGTGCACAATGCACCTACATTTGCGCATAACCGTTACTACACACTTTTCCCTTCCCCTTTACACTCATGTTCCTTACAAAGTCTCCTCCTCCTTACTTTGCAGGTAAAGTTTCCACTTCTTTGTAAATGTCTTACTATTTCTATTAATATTAGACGTTACCCTCTCGATTTCATACATGTCTTCTACAGCTTCTAACCACTTCTTTACCTTTGGAGGTTTCGGGTTTTTCCAATTTTTTATCTGTTTGAGGGCAAGTACATTGTATTTTCAAGACCCAAAAAAGTTGTCGGCAGTCCTTTCCCAATATTTGCAGTAGTATTCCTAGAAGTATACTGTGTTTTTCTATAACGGCCTCTTCCTTTAAGATTTTTTTAAATTGAAAGCAGGACATTTTCCCAAAAAGCTTGTATTTTCTCACAAGTGTAAAACATGTGTATAGTCTGCGTTATTTGTCCTGCAATCCCTCCTGCAGTTGGAGCTTATCGGAGTATATGTTTTATGTTTTGTAGTGGCAGGTGTTCTAAAGTATCTTACGTTCACTTTCCATGCATATTCCTGCCAATACGGGGATCTTGTGTGAGTGTAGATTTCTTTAAAACTTTGTTTCCACTCTTTCTCAGATAGGGGTGTTTTGAATTCGGCCTCCCCTTTATTCTTTTTTTTTTTTCAATTGTTTATTTATTGAATTTTCATTTTACATACACAAACACAACAACACATAAGTAACTGAGAGGGAGCAATTAAAGTATTACCAATATTGATGCATGCTTAAGTTGGGAGAAAAACTAAAGTATAAACATAATAAAATAAAATAATAAACATAAATACAGTAAAATAAAGTCAAGTGTATTATTGTTATTAATGTCATAATTTACAGAAAAGAAAATAGAGACAGGTAAACATGGATATAGGTCATATAATGGATCAAAATGAGGTGTCAGGTGATTATTAAAGGTCCCAGTGTTTGAGCAAAAAGATCCCCTTTACCTTTCAAGTGGTATGTGTGGTGTTCCAGTTGCATTGTATCGTTCATTATGGTTTTAAACATATTAATTGTGGGTGCTGTAGCTTGTTTCCAGTTGAGCAGTATGCATTTTTTGGCTACATATGCAATTATACCAATTCTTTTATTTGAGATGGGGTCTAATGTGTGATCTGGATCTGTACCAAAGAGATACAGTAGAGGTGATAGTGTGAATTGGATTTGCAAAAGTTTGCTTGTCAGATTGTATACTGCATTCCAAAAGTGTTTCAGTTCTTTGCAATTCCAAAATACATGGATAAGAGAACCAGTACATGTCTTACAGCGATGACATTTAGAGGACACATTGGGATACATCTTGCTAAGACGTACTGGTGTCAGGTACATCTCCCATTTATTCTTGATACATTATGTGACTTTTCCCATATGTAGGGTTTGATAGATTTCTCCAATTGTGTTGTTTATGCTTCCCTGTTGGATTTTTTTGGCCATTAGCCCTGCCACTGGGTGTACTTCTTTTAAGGTTAATACTTGAATATGTTCCTTACGGTAACTTCTTGACTTGTAAAAATGACTTCTTGGGAGTTGATTTCTATTTGCTAAGTTTTCAAGGGTCTCAAAGGAGCTGGTCTCATCATACATCTGGTAATATCTTTTAAGACCCTTCCCCATATCTTAAAAGCATTGTCCTGTTTATTTGGTAAGAAATCTGGGTCATTTTGTATTTGTCTCAAGCACATCCAATCTTTATCTTTAATTTTTACTTTACATAGTCTTCTCCAAATCTTTGTTGTATTACTTGTTATAAAGCTATTTAATTTGGTATTATCAGGTAGAGTCCACTTATTAAATAGCTCTACCAGATTATTTTCCATTTCTTTCCGATTGAAAAGAGTCACAGGTAATGCCAATCCTATGGAGCGAAGATGACCGTAAATAAATCCACACTCTTGGTACCAGCGCTTTGGCTATAGCACCACTGTGGAATAATGAACTGTCCGCTATCGTTTCGAGTGGAGCCACGGAGGAGCTAATGCCAGCCAGGAGGTTCCACGGATGAGCGACTGCCAGCCTGGTAGGTTGGGTGCAGAGAAGCGGTGAAACTTTCTCGATAATGTAGCCTAGCCCAGGGCCGAGCATACAGTCATTGGGGCCGAGTGCATCTCCCTGCTCATTGGGCTGCATCAACGGTGACCGAATCTATAATCCTTGGCCTACTATGCACTGCTCTGTCGCCCTCAAACCTTTCGGTTAACTAATTTATTAATTAACGTATGATTCTCAAAAACAAATTCCTCAATAATAAATCAGAGTTAATTAACATCTTTGACTCCTGCATTAATTAAAGTTTGATATTCCAGCATTATCTAACCGTTAATTTCATAGTAAATCATATAATACCCATATGAGTCAAACATTAATGCATAACATACTATATATAATGACCCATGTATACACTTATTGGCATGAGAATTCTGTGATAATAAATGACTCATACGAAACTATTAAATTGGCTATTTTATAGGCTATATTTAGAGGTTTACAAAGAGTTGTGCCTCTTATTCCCAAATGAACCAGCTGATCCTAAGTCTTATACATCAGACATTGGGTCAGTAGCCTATTTTATGAAGCTGGGGATGTGCACCTGTTTGATTTAGTTTGCTCTGGTTTTATTTTAGCCTAGATATTGATGCATTGGGGGCTGGTGCTGAACTAACTAGATGAGAAAATGAATGCACCATATAGCCTACAAATAGTGGGCCTCTCTTCTCAGGAAATTTAAAATGGTTTCTATCTTGAGATAAAATATCCCATACAGTAACATATAGCTAGTAAGGACACACAGGTACAGGTTTACATATAATATGATATTAGATATGGTATGTAAGGGATAACGGCCTTCGAGGTGTCCCGATATCAGAAGAATAATGGACGACGCGAAGGCAAAGAACAGCCCGACGGCGAAGCCGAAGGGCTGTTTGCCTACGCGAAGTCCATTATTTCTCTGATATCGGGACACCTCGAAGGCCGTTATCCCGCTTATCACCCGGTTGCAACTAAAACGTATAGATGGTAAGCAAGTGTTTAAAACATAAAAGAAACACGTGGCTCCGTTTAGAAAGAAGTTATCCTGTTCGGTTGGGGTACTATTTTCAAATGAAAGAAGATCCGCAAGGCTGCATTCTAAAGAGCATTGATATAGAACGCTGGTGAAACTTTTTTAACCCAACAATGCCTCAGGTGTCCTGTTATCTAGAAATAACGGACACCCTGACAGCCAATCAGAAAACAGTATTCCATTCCACCGGGTGATAAATAATATTACATTATATACGATATTGAACACACACACACACACACACACACACACACACACACACACACACACACACACACAGGTACCCTATGGATGTACTGTACATGCACAGGAAATAAGCAGGTTAGGCCTAGTCAGTTCTAAACACATGACAAAATCATGTTTTCAAGGAGATGGTTGCTCTCAACACATACACTGGTCATGAAATAGTGAAACTTGCGTGCTCGTCATGAATTAGTCATGCTCACAGCCGCATGGTAGGTGTAGGCCTATTGAGTGTTTCTTAGGGGGCTAAGGTCATAAAGCTGACAGTTAGCCTATGCTTTGCAAAACAGGGGATAAGCAGGGTTGAAACAGCAACCAGTATAGCTATTTGTATTTTTAATACAGTACCTGTGTCTCTGCCATGCTGGTGGTTATGGAAAAGTTGCAGGTTTCAGAGCATGTGGCTATGAAAGCAAGAATGATGATGCTCTCATCTAATATCAGCTAATATTGTCCTGTCTACCGATGTGAAACTGAGGTGTAATAGTGTCAGTCCAGACAAAATGGTCAAAAGACACATAGTCCATATAGTTGTACATGTAGACTGTGAATTAACCTGGGGGAACTAGGCGGCTGTGCATAGGTTGTATTCTGGCAGTTCCGATGCCAGTTTGTGATATTCAAGTGATGATCTTCAGTAGAAGGCCATGTTTATATGATGTTTTCTAATCAATTTATATGTGTTTGAGATGTTATACTATGAGACACATAAATCTCAATATGATTTGAAGACATTTTTATGTGAAAGTTTTGGCTTTTAGAGGAAATCTGTGGAATTTAGCCATACAAATCTTTAAAGGCCGTTTTCTCAAAATGAGTTTTTTCACACACTCAAAGCACGAAAACTCCACTTGTGTACCACCTACATAATCCAAACTTTCCAGTCTTATTCCCAACTATATTTTGAAGATTTTTACAGAAGGATTTGTTGATATATTTTTCTAAGCTTGAATTATATGACATTTTATGTCTAAAAATAGGGCGAAAATCCATTTTTTAAGGCCTTCGGCAGTATTTTTTTATTTACTGGAAAACTAAGTGAGATATCCCTAATCCCCTCTGTAATTTTTTTCCAATTTAATATATTAACAAGATTAAAAAATAATTTTGAACCTGGCTTTTTCCAATTTTGAGTTTTCATGCGTCGAAATATATGCAAAATAGCGCATATTTAATGAGCTTTAGCCTCATTAGCATATTTAAACATTAATTTTCAAAAAACTTCCAATACATTTTTTTCTCCTATTTAGGTGAGTAATCAACTGGTAAAGTTTCATGGTGATATCTATAAGTTAAAATTCTTACCCTATTCACCTGTAGTGTCTCGCCTTAACTTATCATTATTAATACAGTAATTAAACCATTAGCTTTGTGAATGTTTATTTATGTACCCTTATTGTTATTATAAAGTGTCACAGTACCTGATATTCATTTACTGAACTGCACTGGCACTGTGTATAGAGTGGCTGTGGAAAAACAAATTATAAATTGACACAAAAGCGTGTCAAAGGTCATCAATATGTAATCTAAATTATCCCATAATTTGATAAGACTGACGAATTCAGTCAAATGTATCATTTCATAAAATATGCAGGGAACAAAATGAGTTAAGGCTATCTTACTTTTGGCCTTCAGAGTCTTAGATTATCTAATTTTCAATCAAATTAATAATTTGTTAAGAAATTTTTTAGGAGGTAAAATACTTCATTGGGGTAAAAGGACTGAACAAAAGTATATTAGACTGAACAAAAGTATATTAAATTGAGACTGAGGGCCCTATCATGCACATAGCGCACTGTGCTTTCGCCAGTTGTCATTCCTATTCTGTGAGTGCATTGTTCGTTTTTCTATAAAGAAATTCACATTGTCTAAATAGTAGATTACTTTGTGCCCTCACGGGCATGCCAATGAAAAAACAGGTGTGGTCTGGCGCAAAACGTGACAGATGCAGAGAAAAGGTCTGATGTCCAGTTTTGTTGGAGACACGTCAGCTGAATGTGCGACATGCTCCCTCTTTATTTATTATTTATTTTCTCTTAATTAATTTAGTTTTTATTTTTATTTTATTTATTTATTTTTCTGAAGCTCCATCTTACACTGCCAAGTCCATACCAGTTGCTTATTTCTTTAAATAAATTTAATTTTGTTGTAATTGCCTTTTAATATTTCCCTATAGATGATTTTATGACCGTTTCTGACCTGACTGTTGACTGCTGTTGTTTGTTTTGTTTGTTTTAACTGCCTGCTTTTATCTGTTTTTTGGCATGGGTTCTATTTTTAATCTGTGAAGCACATTGAGTTGCCACTGTGTATGAAATGCGCTATACAAATGAAACGGCCTTGCCTTGCCTGCCTTGCCTCTTGTGTTGATTATGTGATGTGCAGGGAGAGGATCGTCATCTGTGTCTCTCAAAGCAAAGCGTCATATTGAGAACCTAAATGGCGTAAGCAACTTTGGTCAAAATGAAGTTATATAGGCTACATATATGACCTGAAAGCTCTTGATGTAGTAATAAAGTCAAATTTACAAAAGATCAAGGTCTTAGGGAACAGAAGTTAGAGCCAGAGTGCCTTAATCGAATATTTACTAAAAGATATTACATTGCAACCAACATAGTTAGCAAGTAAGTTAGCAACTATGCTTTTGGGAAACAGACCAACTGTGTCAAATGTGCTTGAAATAGGTAAAATGTCAGTACAGAAAGTATTTGTTTTTGTTTTGGCGCTCCAATTGTGAAATGCCACTTATGCCCTTTAGGCTGTCAGTCCTATTTTCACCACAAGATGGCAGCATATTTCCAAGAGTTGTAACAGAGGCCATGTCTGAGTAGTCTTTTCTTCTTTCATAATTACATTATCATTTAACCTCAGAAATACACATGAGACACCACATTCCAATGGTGCCAAGTACAGTTTACACACAATCACACATACAAACACACTAAAAACACTAGACAGTCAATAAATCTTAACAATAGTCAACAATAATAGAAACAGAAGTATCCACAAGTGTAAGTGAGGGAGGGGGCAGCTATGTTTCTTTGTGCAATTTTAGAGTAAAGTAGCTGTAGGAACCCCAAGAATGTTGCGTGATCCTGATGGAGAATGAAGAATTAAGACAAAATAAAGGATATTTCAAACTTTTTCACAGAGGCGCTTCAAGAAACAACAACAACAACAACAAAAAAACATGAATAAAAAGGGAAGAAAATGTGTGGAATAAGCAAGCTGTTAAAAAGGCCAGTGTGCAGAACACACTTATAAGCAAGTCATATGAGTGCATAGCTGAGACCTTGGGAAGAGAATGTCCACGTCAGGTATGAGAAATACCTGCCCATTCCGCTATAGTGCTCTCTGCTTTCACACACATCATCTCACCAATGGCCATGTCTCCCTCTCTCTTTCATACTCTCTTTCAGTCTCTCTCTCCGTCTGGACTATAATGCCCCTCCCTATAAATGACAATGAAGAGCAGAATAAAGGAAGGAGCAAAAGATCGACATAGCCCGTCTGATTTGGCATTGTCCATGATAGAGAGTCGCCTAAACAAAACAATGAAGTAATAGAACAAAAGCAAAATCAAATTGGCAGAGGTGCAGAACTGAGACAAGTACACAATAAGCCATTTTCAGATTCATTTTAAAAGGCCCAGATTTCTATTGTTAAAACAAACTCACAGCTATGACCATAACATGTGCTGTATATTCGGTCTTAAGTCAGAATTGATGGCCACAGCTTTAATACACTGTGCAATGAACATTAAATTACCATGTTGACACCTGGTGAACCGTGTTGTCATTTCTACCCACCTAAGGCCCAACCAGCGAAACATTGTGAATTACTGGCAAAAGCACTCATATCCACACTTTTAACAAGGTATTGTTGTACTCCCATAGTATTACTATTTTTCTACTTAACTTACTTTTTAATACCACACTGTAAAAAACGATTTGTAATGGTTACTTGAAAAATGTGTGGAAACTCGTTGCCTCAAATGAGTTGAGTAACTATAACTTATCTTTTTAGATGTAAAGGGCTTTTAACTTGAAAAAGATAAGTTATAGTTACTAACTCATTTGAGGCAACGAGTTTCCACACATTTTTCAAGCAACCATTACAAGTCGTTTTTACAGTGCACACTTTTATCGTAATGTTGAATTGTTTTATGTACAGCAGACTTACACTAAACCCATAACACAGCCTGTTTCCACTCCAGTATGGAGTATGGAGTTATAGTGTTGAAATCCGACATCTTTGCTGACCTGTAGTGACATTGAGGAAAGAACCCATGGGCAGTATGAGGAAGGTGGAAGAGCAGAGACTGGCTGTCTATTTTAACAGGCAAATTCTCATTACACACACAAATTTAGCCCCAGGCCTTGCAGATCTATATTATCATGCAGGGCTGTTCCACAACAGGTGTTCCAAAAGAGTTTAACAAGTCCTTGGGTTTAAAGTGAGTACTGTTAAATTTTAAAATTAATTAGAAATGCCTTTGATCATACAGGAACAGGGCTGTTCACTTCCTACTTACACAGTTGTGATAAAGGACAGCAACATTTAAATTGCACCCGGAAGCTACAGCTAGAGAGTGGTCTTCTCTGGCCTGCACCAACTTATCAATATTTGGCTCCCCGGGAAACGTTTGAACCTTTCATATTGATGCTATATACTTGCAGTCTGTAAGTGCTCGTTAAGCCATTGTTTGTTGTAGGATACATGTAGTGGCTCAGAGGAGACTGGCCTATTTTCCACAAGATGAATCCCAGTGCAGAAGTTGCTGTGACAGTGGTACCACATTGTTATGTGATATGGATGAAGATGCTGTGGAGAGTGAGGGGACTCAAATGATGGCTAACTGAGAAGAGAGAGAGAGGTGATGAGGACAGACAGAAGGGCCACCACCATGCCAAACAGAACTGGATCTGAGAACAGCTAATCATCCCAAGCTTAACAACTAGAAGCACTCAGAGAGTGCAAACCTCCGCCAAGGCCATCGTGATCCGGATCACCACCAAAATGTACTGTAATTACTTCTTCCTTGTGCCATTTCCAACAACTCCACAAAATTTCATCAAAATCTGTTCATAACTTTCTGACCAAACCAACGCAACCGAAAACATAACCTCCTTGGCGGAGGTAGTAATAAACTTACTCAAACTCAGACGACCCCCTCAATCATCCTGCTCCGTCAAGAACTCGACATGAAAAGCTCTACTGTTACTGGCATTGAACAAAGTGGATTAACATCATGTTTGCAAAAATAGCAATTATCATGCATTGCCCAGACAGAGATTGTAATTAACAACAAAAAGAATGCCAATATTCTTCATCTACGATTTTTGGAGAATTTATGTATTTGTTGTTTTTGTGGAAGTATTGAATACTATAAGGAACAATAAATTAGGATCACCAGCATTTATTTGGCAACTAAAACAAAGTTCATGTAATTCCTTTCAGATATTTTCTACCTAGAATATCATTGATCATCACTAACTATGAATTTGGACAGTCTGACTTTTCCAATGTTGGTGTACAAGTACACGTGTGACCACAGGGTTAAATTATGTACAGGTGTTTAGCGTACTAATAAATCAGCGATGGAGCTGGGAGACAGGCCATGAAGAGCGATGTGGTCACAGCTCTTTGTCTTCATTACAGGCTTGGCAGCTGCATTCTGCACAGTTCAAAGTTGCTAAATGGATTTTTGGTTAAGACATAAAAGCATCGCTTACTGTAAATGACATCAGCTGCATTTTGGAATGGTTTGTAGTTGCTTTTTTTTTTTTTTTTTTTAGGAAGTGCAGTTGTAAGGGCATTACTGTATTCTACTCTATTTGTGATTATTAGCTTTGTAGGTCTGCTGGAATGAGATTCCTTAAACGTGGAATGTTCTTCAGATGAAGAACCGATTTAGATGCCTCACATGACTTACAATTTAGATTGCTATCAATGATGATGCCAAGATTTTTAACAATATCCTTTGTCTTCAGTCCCTTTAACTCAAACAGAATAACAATCTTGAGTTTCTGTTCCTCCCTTTCAAAAATATAAAGACTTGATTTTTATCATAGCTCAGCTGATGGACAATTTGTGACATCCAATAAGTAACCTAATTGACAGGTGTTGGCATTGCCATTCTCCGTTACCACCTCATCCATTATTACCTTCACCAAGGAGGTTATGTTATCGCTGGTGTGTGTGTGTGTGTGTGTGTGTATGTGTGTGTGTTTGTATACAACATAACTTGAAAAGTACTGTTTGGATGAAAATTTTGGACAATGTGTGTATTGGGACAAGTAAGAACTGATTCGATTTTGGTGGCGATCTGTGATCCAGAACGCCATCTGTGACCACATTGTCTTGGCGGAGGTCTGCGCTCTCTGATCGCTTTTCTAGTTCCCTTATATCCCTTTATCTGGACACCTCGGCAGCCTATCTGTATGTGCAGTGAAATCTGTGCATATATGATTTTTTGCTGATAGGTTTCTGCCAGAAATTATTGGGGATGATTATAATAGTGGTGCCAATGTTCCTTCCCAGAGCCTCTCTCTGATGTAGACAAGAGCATCAATTGGCAACTGTATTTGCATGACCTGCATCGGAGAGCATGGGTTTTCAACAGGGGGTCCGTGACATGGGTTCCAGTTACAACTTAGTGTGATTGACCTTGATATTTAAAAAGTACCTTGATATTAAATAAGCACATGCTAAGCACTCCAAATGCAATGAGTGAACTCTCTGCATACTTGGGTAAATGTGGTGATTGCTGGCTGAAATGTGAATTTATGACACCTCCCTCCACTTAGTCAGAATGGTGGTCCCTGGGACTGAACCAGTTGAAAACCCCTGCATTAGAGCATTGCACATTGCTACACCACACACAGTGTTGGGGAGTAACGAGTTACATGTAACGAAATTACGTAATTTAATTACAAAATAAAAGTAACAGTAATCAATTACAGTTACTTTGAAAAAATGTGTAATTGAATTACAGTTACTTCAAGAAATATGCAGAATTACAATTTTAGTTACATGATCCCAATAGCATCTTCAGAAATATTGGCTATGTGTGCTTCATGTACAGAACATACAACATCCTCTATTTACAACTACAGCAAATGCCACTACAGCTAAAAGATACTATTCTAATACAATCATTTCTACCATCTTGTTGGCAACTCAATTGTAACTGGATCTACAGTGGTCTAAGTTCCAGTAGAAAGGAGGCCTGACTGTCAGACAGAAACTAGAAACTAGAACATAGGCCTGTAGGCCATTGCTGGATATAAAAATGAACTCTATTGATCAGGTGCACACATACTGTATGAGCAATCTCAGACAAACAAACACCTGCTTAGTCAGTGATGTTCACCAAGTATTTTAACTATTTGCTCGCCATGAAATCTGACACTGCTGTGGGAGTTAGAAAGGACTTTGGCAGTGTCAGTGTTGAAAAATATGTGACCGTTAGCCTAACATTGCCAGGATTGAAAAACTCTGCTTGACAATTGATTTTTTTTTCTTTTAAAAAATGTAGAAATGTAATCAAAAAGTAATCAAATGTAATTAGTTACATTACTTTATTAAAGTAATCAAAATAATTACACTACAATTACATTTTCGAAGGGGTAACTTGTAACTGTAACGCATTACATTTCTAAAGTAACTTACCCAACACTGACCACACATTACCCTCAGAGGAAGCAATTCATTCAAATATGTTTGCCATGTGATGCCCTTGTCAACACCCATAACCCACAGTAGTATTTAAATGCCACTAATAAACACCAGAGACACAAGGAGTTGAAGAGGTGCCTGAGAAGGAACATTTTTATAGAACAGTGCAGTTCTGCTAAGTTACTTTCTTACTCATCACCAAGCGGTATATTCAAAGTAATTGACTATGGCAGAATACGTTCAAAGTGAATGGGCTAAGTGGAGTTCCAAGGACTTTTGCACATATTTAAAGGAAAAAGTGGACGGGAAAATCCACAAGTTAAATGCAGAAATGTTTAAAGGTAGGTTACAACACTCCATCCACAAACACACACACACACACACACACACACACACACACAACACACCTCTTTCAGATTTTCTTTTTTTTGTCTGATGTTTTATGTCCATCTGTTGTAGTTAAAATCTATTGTATAAACAACTAGGCCTAGATATACCGCCATATACATAACATGACCATCACATATTGTTGTCATCCAAAGAAAATGAATGTCCATGTATAGTCTTGACACCAGCCCTGTCCAAACAGCGGGGGACCACAGTAATCTAGCAGCGGCCAGTCATAATAAGCGGTCAATGAGCCTGATTCATCTTAGGCAGATTAAAGCTCAAATTGCAAAACCACAAGTAATGTAGAAATCCAGCTGTAGTGTTCTATAAATCCCATATGTGACTTCTGCAGGTTTTGAGAAGGAAGTGAATAAGCCAGGAAATAACACTGAGTTACTGCTGAAGGAAGCTGAAGATTTAGAAAAAAGAGTTGAGGATCTCCTAGGACAAAAACAAATACAGTAAGTAGCCTACAGATTATTATAGCCTACAAGAGATAGTGAATCAACTGTTTGAAAAGGCTTGAAAAAGGATAATTCACAAAATTATAGATCTTTAGAAAATTATAGATTATAGATAGCCTACATTTCAACCTATAGGCTGATTGTATTGTGCTATGCTTGCTTAATTATGCAAATAATTTTGTAACATTATCTTCCATTTGTGATTAAAACAGTTAAAAGGCAATGTATCTTTTGATTTCGATTTCCATTGGATTTTCAATTTTGTTAGAATAACTTATTTTAGAAACCCTAAATTGGTCTATATTTATTTATTTTATTTTATTTTTTAATTAAGATTCTGTGAGCCAACAATGACCATGTGAAATGAAATAACCTACAGTATGCGAATAAGATGTATAGATAGATAAACAATATGCATTTGTCTGACGCAGAGGTGAGGCATCTTATGAGGTCCAACGCTGCATTCAAAGACTGTGGACGATTCCAAAGGAGCCCAAGGTAAAAAGCAGTTAAAAAGGTCCAATGTGCGTGTGTGTGTGTGTGTCTTGAATGTTAATCCTCTGTAAGTCGTTTTGGATAAATGCATAAGTGTAAACATGTAAGAGTGTAAAGAAACCTGCATTTTGAAATGTTTACCACATTATCTTTTCAAATGGTGGATGAATTTTGCACATATTTATGCTCAGATTTTGCCTAGACCTAAACCCAGGGCCCCTTTTTTCTTTTGTTCAAGATGTTTTAACTGAATAAAATTGATCGGGATTTGGCTATCCATGATTGGGTAATCAATTTTACTATTGCTTTTAAAAGCAACATTTACTTACATTAACACAGAGCTTCCTAATCTAAAACACAGAAAGTAATAAATAATTTAACACCATAACAGGTAATAAACCATGATAGGCTACAGTGTATAAAATGTGAGGAAGCTGAGCAAGTGTCTCAAAGTTTTACCATGTTTTGTTCCTGCAATCCACCATGAGTTTAATCCAGATTTTTTTTTTTTTGGATCAAAATGATCCCAATCCTACAGAATAGATAAATAAAATAATGATAATAATAATAATTTAAAAAATCAAACCCTGAAAAACCCAAACTAATCATTTGATCATGATAAAACCCCAAATTGGATTATGTGATTTAAATTGATTACATGATACTTGAAAAACCCATTATCAAGATTTGATCCAATCCATTATCTAAAATCCAAATAGACTATATTTGAAAACCCAGAAGTCCATACTAATGGTTTCTTACCTGTGTCCATGCCAAGGAACTGTATCTGCACCTTCTGGAAGTACCGACTTGAATAAAGCAAGCACTCAACAGTTGTGTTTGACTTCTTTAATCGTCTCACAGACATTTCGGGCTATTGCCCTTCCTCAGTGTGAGCTATGGTGATTTCACCTTGACCCCAATAGGTGTGTTTAATAACCTTCCTCCTCCCCTTTGAACTTATTATTACAGAGGGAGGCTGTGATGAGTCTGAATTAAAGTCAATGCCCAGCTAGATAGGCATATATGTAATACGTCAGATGCAGTTAGAAATTGCCTGAGTAACAGATCCTGTAATGCTCCACAAGATCAGTAAAAAGTTAAATACAAGACTTCGCTTTTGCTTCATTTTATGACAGAGGCCTACTGGATACACTCCCTGGATACTCTCATTCCCAAGGGGATGAATGAAGAAATGGTTTTGTCTTGCTTTTTATAAGGGCTGTTTGGGAGGTTTTTATACTGTTTATACTGTTTTAATACGGTGTATGTATATATATATTTTGGCTATGTCATGTTAATGCATTATTATGTATTGCATAATATGTTTTATGTCTAGTGTGCCATTTCTGCGCATTATGATGGAGAGCTTGTGTATGTTTTATGCGTAAATGTCTATTGGCACTGGGTTTCCCCCTGTTGGGGTCAAAGGGGAGGAGGAAAGTTATATTAACACACCTATTGGGGTCAAGGTGAAATCACCATAGCTCACACTGAGGAAGGGCGCTAACCCAAAACGTCTGTGAGGTGATTAAAGAAGTCAAACACAACTGTTGAGTGCTTGCTTTATCCAAGTCGGTATTAGTATTGGATTGTATCCAATAAGTTTAAGCAGTGTATAACACAGAGTGTTGAGCACGCTTCCTTGACCCTCCTGTGATCCTTGGGGTCAATTTGACCCCAAAGCAATGTTTAACATCATAAAATATATATTTAACTTTTTTCTTTTAGCCTCATATTTCATGACTTTTTCTCATTTGATGGGGACAGTAGACTAAGCATGAAATTTGTACAATAATATGTTTTGAGTGTCCTGTACAAAAAATGTATACACGGATGATCCTTGGGGTCAATTTGACCCCAGATTGATTTAGCTACCTAGCTAACTGAGCTAACTTAAACTAGTGCTACCAATGTTGTCAAAATGGTCCCACACCCCATCAGATATGATGCCAGCTATATTCAAGACATAAAAACAATATTTGAGCTTTGAAACTGTCTTTTTTTATTGGTACATCGGCTTGGGGTCAAATTGACCCCAAAGGACCACGAGTGTGACTTTTTTCATATTATTCCTAATAACATTCCAACTGTTACAGATAAACCAAAAATGTGCTAAGGAGTTATATAAAGCCATTTCAACACTAAAAATCATAGTTCTTTCACATTTTGAGGCAGTTTGGTGATTTTTAGACCATATTTAGACTATAATTTACTTTATTCGCGCACCAGGTATTCTGGGTTCACAATGAGGTATGTGTGAGGGTGGCTTTCTATTATAGGGCATTAAGTTGTGTTTATTAGACATCAAACTAAGTGCCTGTCACAAAAAAAGGTAACGATATAAATTGCTATTATTTTTTGAGGATTTATTTAGCTGGGGTCAAATTGACCCCAAGGATAAAGGAGTGTGAGTAAGATTTGAGGGACGCAGGAAGTTACACTCTGGAAGTAGTCACTCATCACTCTGTAGTTGTCAATGTTCATTGACTTTGATTCAAAGAGATAACCCCCCAACCACTACTGTTCTCCAGGTCTTTAATGACCCCATTCATGGCCACATTGAGATTCCTCCTCTGCTGATTCGCATCATCGACACTCCTGAGTTCCAGAGGTTGCGCAACATCAAGCAACTGGGCGGAGCCTACATGGTGTTTCCTGGTGCCGCCCACAACCGCTTTGAACATTCTCTTGGGTAAATGTTATTACTGTTATGTTCTCTTGGGTTAATGTCTTTGTTATTATTACCACCTCCGCCAAGGAGGTTATGTTTTCGGTCTCGTTGGTTTGTCTGTTTGTCTGTCTGTTTCTTTTTGTCAGCAGGATAACTCGAAAAGTTCAGACAATGTGTATATTGGGACAAGCAAGAGCTGATTCAGTTTTGGTGGCGATCGGTGATCCAGAACATGATCTGGAATGTATATTGTATTTGTGATCATATTGCCTTGGCGGAGGTCTGCACTCTCTGAGCGCTTTTCTAGTTACAAATTGCATTGGACAGAAATGCAAAACATAAACATTAAGTCTCGATGTGATATGACGTAAAATGTATAGGCCATGATGGATAGAACCTTGGGGTGGAATCTTTCAAACTGCGTCTGGATCAGGGGGTCAGCTTTGGAACTTGAACATCCTGCACATCCTTGTCCATATGATATTGATGATTTCTTACTTTTGTTTGACAGGGTGGCTTATCTGGCGGATAAGTTGGTTAGAACCCTTCAAAGAAACCAGGAGGAGGAGAGGGCGATTCCGGAGGAGGAGAAGATTACGGAGCGAGATGTCCTCTGTGTCCAAATAGCTGGTCTCTGCCATGACTTAGGTGAGAGGGGCTGTGCTGGGACCCAGATAGCAACTCTAGTTGTGACTTAAGGAGGCATTTCAGGAATGTGTGATTTTTGTGGCCTGTGACATACTGTATTTCCCCAACTTATTATACGGGTCTCTAGAATGTTGAGGGAGGCTCCATTCACTTTTCCTCCGCTGCGCGTCGGTCTCCGGTTCTTCCTCTCGGGAAATATTTTTCTATAATGACCGGCGGACAATACATTATCCCTTACTTATTTTAGGGCCCTGTGTCGTCTAAACACACAAAACACACCTGGTAAATAATGTTAATAGACGGAAGAGAAATGAAAACAGACTAAAACTAATTATTATACGGGTTTCTAGAATCTTGAGGGAGGCTCCATTCACTTTGAATGGGCCTCATCAATGTTCGCAGGTCAGTTATTTTTGTATAATGACCGCTGAAACAGTATAATGACCGCTGTCCATGGCAACAGGTTTTGTGCTTGAGATTCACGTCTCCATATCATTCCAATGAAAGTGAAAGGACATCAGCTGCGTTCTATAGAATGTTTCAAGTCAAAGTTTCTTTGCGAACTATTTGTTTTTCCGCAGAAGCCATGAAACGTTAACAAATTAAATGTAAAAGACGTTTCTGTAAAATATTATATCGTTGTGTTGGCAAGGACCCGTATAATAAGCGGGATAATGTATTGTCCGTCGGTCATTATAGAGAAATATTTCCCTTGAGGACGAGGACGGTTCTTCCTCTCGGGGAATATTTTTCTATAATGACCGACGGACTATACATTATCCCTTACATACTCTTTTCTATATTGACAGCAATGCTGATGGGGTGTAGATAAAGAACTTATTGCATTTTACAGGGCATGGACCTTTCTCTCATCTCTACGATGGGGTGTTCATGAAGAAGCTTCAAGAACAAACAGGTCAAACTGAGGAAGAAGAAGAGGAGAGGGTATGTTACATCACATTACATTTTATTCATTAACAAAATCAGTTGAAGGACAACTTCGGTCAATTTTAACTGTAATGGGCAAACTACTCAAGACTAGTTTTGGTTTCTGTCTATTTTTTTGCTCAATGATGGCTTTAATGATGTCTTTTTATATTATTTTTGCTTAATTTACAGCACTTTGGTTGCTGTAGTTGTATATAAAGTGCTTTATAAATACATTTGACATTGACATCAACATTAATTAAGCTTACAATAAAGCTTCACCTTTATATATGAAAAAGCAAAAAGAAGGATATATATGTATTATTATTTGTCAGTGTGTGTGTGCACACACATCTCTTTGTGGGTTGTATATGTGCCTCTAAGTAAGCAATAAATGATAGGCTGGTGGTCATGCTGGTTTTACCGTGGGTGACATTGTAAAACTAGCATAATCACTGGACTTGAGTTGTTTATGCTGTTACTAAAATTATTATCACATTACTAAAACATTATTATTATCATATAGCAAATTATTTGATATAGTTACTACAACTAGACATGAAAGTAATAACTTATTATAGACAAGGCTAACCATCCCGCCCCCACACAAATCAAAATACATGTACATAAACCCCTTAACACATGATAACTAGAATGGAGTACAAAAGTGCAAGGTTAGGCTATATTTTATGACATCAAGTTGAGAGAATTAAAATGTAGATACCAGTTTCTCCGCCAAAAAATGTATAGTGAAATGAATGCTCAGTTCACTTTCCGATGGCACAGCAGTATGGAACAGAGTGCGCTTGGAACCGTGCTAATTTACAATTAATTTACAATTAAACCAATCAAAATCAAGAACTTGAACTATCAGTTTTAGAGGTATGTCTTTATGTGTTGCAGCATGAACATCTTTCAGTTGAGATGTTGCATCACCTGGTGAAGAAGAACCATCTGCAGGGAGTATTGAGGCTGAATGGATTAAGTGATCTGAAGAAAGATCTCAGCTTCATTGGTAGCCTGATTAAAGGAAAGCCCATTGACAATGTATGTTTTGATATCAGATTAATTAAAAAATCTTATGGCTCTGTGTCTGAACTTATCAGTTTAACCTTCACAAATGCTGTTTTGTAGGAGAAGGACTTCCTGTACCAGATTGTGTCTAACAAAGACAGTGGCATTGATGTGGACAAATGGGACTATTTAGCACGGTAAGGTTGGAGAGAAAGATCATGAATCCACTGTGTTAAAGTAATAGTTTGGCGTCATTCAATCTAAGCTGATCTTGCTGACTGCTGTAGATAGCGAGAATGAAAGAATTTCAAACAACATAGACTGAACGTGAACACTAATGTGAATTGAGGTTGACCGTTATAGGACATTAAACACCCATTAAGTTGGTTTCCTCATTGTTTTTTTGGATGGTACTGTCTCTTCAATGCAGGTCTAAACCAAGCGCAAATCGTTTTGTGTGAAAATTTACTTTGTTTAATGGCAGCAGTGATCCGTACAAGATGAAGACAGATACATGTTTGATTCAAGAATTACCATTTTCTAATTAGGCTAAGCAAAGAAGAAATCATCCAATGATACAAATGTTAATGCGTTTCACATTACTTTCTGTAAAAGCACCTATGTTATATAGTTAAACAATAAACACATTACTCTCTCTCTGTACAGGGACAGTTACCATCTTGGCATTGGCCAAAGCTTTGACCACAAGCGTTTACTGGAGTTTGTCCGTGTGTTTGAGATTAAGGAGGATGTCAGAAAACATATCTGCTTCAGAGAGAAGGTGAGTAACATTTAAACCATATTTACCTCCACCATATTTATTACCTCCGCCATGTTTTCGCCAGCGTGTGTATGTCCGTCTGTCTGTCTGTGTGTGTGTGTCTCTGTGTCTGTGTATAAAATAACTCAAAAAGTACAGCACGGATTTGGATTAAATTTTCGGACCACGTCTGTATTGGGACAAGGAAGAACGATTTGGTGGTGATTGCTGATCCAGAACACCCCCTGGAGTGGATTTTGTCAAAAGTGAAACTGACAGTTCATCTGTCCCATACTTTGGATTCACACGAAACTTGGTACACATCATCTTTGGACCATGCCTCACAAAACTTATCCTTTGTTTTGTTCGAAAAGTGCTCGCCTTCTACGGCCAATGAAATTTGACGGCAAAGTCACCAAACAGGAAGTGACATCATATCTTGGCTATCCTTTGACATATCACATCCATGGACTCACCCGGTACTGACCAGGAAAAGAAAAATACATTTCACTCTCTAGCACTCCTAGTGGTCAAACATTATATCTCGGTTACACTTGGTAACACACACCAAATTTGGTCTATGGACTGACGACCCGGTCCTGACTAAGTAGAAATAAAATATGTTACACTCTCTAGCACTCCTGGTTGTCAAACATTATATCTCTGCAATGGTTGAACGTGTCATAACCCAACTTGGTATGGATTCAGGACCCTGTCCTGATAACATCTGTCCACTGTGCAGGCACCGCGCGCGACGGGTTGCAAGTTGACGGAGGTCTGCGCTCTCTGAGTGCTTTTAGTTAACTATATTGCAACGACGACTCAAGGATTACCTTACATCTTTCTTCTTTCAGGAGGCTGACAACCTGTATAACATGTTTTACACAAGACAGCTTCTGCACTCCAGAGCCTACCAGCACCCAGTCTGTAATCTCATTGAGCACATGTAAGTTTAACATTAATCTGAGGATTGTAAACCCACCGTTTTTTTGTGAGGGCTTAAAGCGAGAACGTTGAACTGAAACTGTGCTTCCAGCATGTAACATATGTCACAAGCAGGATCTACCAAGAACATTCAAGGCTCAAACCCGTAACCTTGTGTTACGTATGCCGACTAAGTATGCATCACATTCACCCTCTTCTCACACCGGTGGCAGAGGCTGTCTTGCAAGGTGCCAACCTGCTCACCGTGAGGTTAAGTATCTTGTTCAAGACACTCTGATGGGGATGCTTCCCGTACTGTCTGTAAGGCGCCCGTGAGACAATGTACTGTATTTGTGCGCTATACAAATAAAATTGAATTGAATTGAATTGAATTTTATTTTGTTTAATTGTGAACAGTTCTAAAGATTAATAGTCTGGAAAATACAGTGAAATATGTAGCCTCCTGAGCATTGGTTATTTTATGTGGTATTTGCATCTTGGAAATTTAAAGTCTTTTGTTTCAGGATAGCAGATGCCTTTGAAGCAGCCAATGACTACTTCCCCGATCTGGGAAGGCAACTGGAAGCTCTCCACAGCCAAGGAAGACATGGAGGCCTATGCCAGTCTTACAGGTATGCTAGCGTTTAATGAGGCAAGGCCAAGAACATCAATCCAGGTTGTAATAATTTTGTTGCTATCATACTGAAACTAATGAGGCCTATAGGGCTTTGGGTAATAGCTGAGACTCCCAGCTGGGAAATAAAAAAGAAAATAAATGCTATAAATATGCACTGCGATATATAAGCAAAAAAAAAATGCTTTTGCATAATAGCCCTTATCTACCTGTCTATATAAGATTGCCAACTTTTGTCACATACAGTACAAAGGAGGGAAAGTTGAACAAGTACTGGTACAAGTACCCTGTACATGCACACCAGCGCCCCTAGTTACAGATTATCCTGTAAGTGACGGTTTCAACCGATTTCAGCTGTAGGCCACTACAAAATCACTGGCTTAATGCAAATTCTACTGTCTTATTTTTCTCTTTTAAACCTTGTCTAGTAGTTCATCAGGTCATATTTATGAAAGCAATGGCATAAAAGTATTTGTTGTAGCTGTAAATCTCTGATATTTGCTTAATTGTCCATTTGAAAACCATCAGAACCTTCTGCGATGCTTCTTAGCAGAAGAAGAGAGAGAAAGGCATTATCCACAAAGGCAGGAGTGAAGCAGAAAAGCTCTTCTAAGTTTTACCTGTTTTTGGAAAGTTATCTACTTTCCTTATGGCTGCACTATCTGTTCTAGTTTAAGTTAAGTTCTTATTTTAAGCCTATTTCATCAATATAACCAACAAAGGAGCATGGTGCTCTCAGTTATAGTGTGAAAATGCAAGACCCCCTTGAAGACCTTTTGATCCACGCCTAGACCTTGAATGAGCCCATCCACCACCCAAAGACTGTTGCACTGCCACTGCAAGGCCAGTGTGGGTGCATGGGGTGTAAGGTGATAAAAATGATACTGAAGACACAGACAAGCTAAAGCCTGATTCACACACAAACTGCACATTCATATTGTGGGAGTGGGACTGTCCGTGAACGGTGCCTGGGGGCTTGTGACCAAAACCGTGTCCACGCTGCTTACGCCTAGCCTGACATAGCCCGCCCATAATGTTCATCCGTATCCATGGTCTGGGGACGGTCTTCATGGGCGTGATTACATCAGAGAGTTTACCGACCAATAAGCGAAGCTGATTAGGCGAGCTGTCCAATCGTTTCAAACCAGAAGTAGATGCCCTCCCCCCCGCAGAATAATCGCGTCAGGTTAAAGAACCTCCAGACCATGAGTACAGATGAACAACAGTATTATGGGCGGGCTATGTCAGGCTAGCTTACGCCCAGCTCACGCTCAGCTTTTGATCTGAATCGGCCGTAAGTTTTTGAAAACTCTGGGCAAAGAGATTTCTGACAACTCTCTCTTCAGCCATTTGTGTAAATAGGAGGGAAATAGGATATGAGGAATTAGAAGGATGAAATATTTAAGTTGATTGGATAAAGCGGAAGTTCACTTTTTCGCATGTTTAGCCCCTTTCCTGGAGAGTCTAGGATGAAATAGAAACATATATTCTTAGATATCAAGCATTTAAAGGGGCTAAACATGCTAAAAGAGTTAACTTCCGCTTTAAGTGGCACCAAACACAAAGATTATAATATATGGTGTTGTAGCAGTGTTGTGATTATGGTAGACTCTAGTTATTAATATACCATTTTTGTATTTTTCTTTTAAGATTCAGTCTTGGAACAGATTCTACAGTATCCAGTCCCCAGTGAAGCAGAGGCAAAGGAAAATGCAGAGAAATTGGAAGAGGCAAAGAAAATGAAAGAGGCAAAGAGAATACTCAAAAGAATTACCGACAGAGAATTCTATTATTTTATAGGCAAAATTCCACCCTGGGATCCTAAATTTCTCAAACAGGTTTGTAGAAATTGTAGATATGAGAAAAATATGTGAATAATGGGTTATTAATTGTGTGTTAAAAGTGAATAATATGTATGGATGGAGACAGGCAGAGGTGAATCTCAATCAATATACAGCTTAGTTACAATTTATTCTAGTATAGATATCAAAGGCAATATGCCATTTCACCTTGTGATGGTGCTCAACCTTATTCCAGCCTTAAGAGCGAGTAAGAGACCATGAACTTAAGTCGATGGGAGAATATTGGACATAATGGCCATATTTCGGTGGTTGCACTGCCTAGAGTGTGTATCTGGCCTTATGGCGCTTAAGAGACTGACTTGAGTCATTGGCAGAATGCACACAGGCTGGAAAGTGTGTAGCTAAGCCATTTTTTATATATTTTTTTTTTTAACTTAAGTCCCCCGGAGAATCCCCCCCCCCCCAAAAAAGCGCATATCGAAAAGGGGAGTATCAGTGTAGTCTTATTATTTATACTTATATATACTGTATATATGCTACAGTCTGGCTTGTCAGGCTAGGTCACCTGCACTACACTATGCTTGTACATAAGTGATAATATATGTCATTGTCATATAGTTGTCCCTCTCAGCGGAAAACCTTCTGGAAACACTCTTGGAAGGAATTCCGAAAACCCATAGGGTGAATATCTCTGCTGCGGACTTTGTTGTGGATGTGAGTATAAATTAAAACTTTCACGTCACATGTCTAGAAACATTTTTGTTTTGGTAGAGGGAGATATACTGATTGAGATGCAAATATTAAAGGTGCATTATGAGTTCCTGCATTATGAGTTCACTTTTGTGTCAAATCCACTAGCTGCCTGCCCCCTGAATACACTGTGAAATAGTCCAGACAACACAGGGGCTGTAAACACCAAACATAAAATAAATATTATAATAACTTCCTCCAACCATCTTGTAAGTGACTGACTAGAACCAAGTTTGTTATGTTTTGGTGCACAGCCTGTGCCCACAGCATTTGTTGTGTAATGATTATAGCCAGCGTGTTTTTTTTTACATATTTAACATATTTTTAAAAAAAAAGAGTTCACAATGGCTCGGTGTCATCAGAAGATCACGGTTTCTTCCTAAAATGAATTACTACTAATATAAGGGAGTTTTTGCTCCTCGTACTGTCTGCATAGCGCCTCACACACACACACACACACACACACACACACTGTTACTCTTGGGTGCTCCCCGTATTGTCTGTAAAGCGGCATGAGGCAAATGTTTTGTATTTGGCGCTCTACAAATTAAATTGAATTGAGATGCCTGGGTGTCAGTGCTCAGATAACCAAGTTATGATACACCACACATATTGAAAGTGTATTGAAACCAGGCAGAGAGCTGAAAGGCTACAACACTTTCAAATGCGATGTAGCCTAATTGTCATTGCTATACTTATTTTCAATATATTGCAGAAACTCATAGTATACCTTTAAATATTGAAATAAAGGATGCTGAAATGTACATAGATTGTCAACTAATAACTGAGCATTCTGATTTATTTTATTTATCTTGCATCTGACAAAAAATATGTAAAATGGAAAATAAAATTAAAAAATAATTTATTTTCTCTCAATAAGGTGCGTTCCATCGACTATGGCGACAAGAGAAAGAATCCGCTTGATGATGTTTATTTTTACAAGAAGGATAAAAGCGAGGCTACCAAGCTGGATAAAGAGTTGGTACGTTCATTATGTCAAATGAACTCACACAGAACACAGATAAGTGCTGCTGACTGAAGTATTCAGCTATAAATAATTCTATCCTCAATGGATCATGAAGTTGCTCAGTATGGGATGTTATATTTTGGTATGTGGTACATCTTTGCAAACCTCTTAGTAAGACCACTGGTAAAAATGTGCAGTGTAAATCTTTCTGAAAATCCAGAGTCAATCAGCCCAAACTTCTGTTCGTTGTTGCATTCCATTAAGCAAATATGAAAAATGCACTGGAAAGACCCTTGAAAAAGCAGATTCTAGTTGTGAAGTGGGTTTAAAACGATGTACCCTGACTTCACTGAGATGCAGTAGACTGACATCACACAATAATGGCGATGCCCACGGGCAGAAACTTGTGATAAAAGCTAGCTTGTTGTATTAGATAATATTATTTAATGCAATATGTTCCGCAAGCACAATCGTTATATTATCACTCCCATCGTGTTGTTGTGCGATCACCTTGTTGCGCTTTCAAATGAGTTTGAGCATGATTTCCCATCCAAAGTAATCAAAATTTTTATATGACACTATTTGGATCCAATCAATGGCGTAGATTTGCATAGGGACCATAGTGACATGTCACAACCAATATTTTGGGAAGACAAAATAGTCCATACCAATATAGCATTTTATTTTTACAAGTTACAAATTTATTTGCATATTTCTTGCAAACATTATAGTATATTTTTAATAGTTATGTTTAGTTTTTTCGACGTGCCAGCATTCTGCAACCCAGAACAGGAGCATGAGAGTTGTTCATGCTGCAATTTCAGAGCCACGTTCCTCTCACATGGACGTAAACAAAGTGAAACCGACAGATAGCAGACACAGGGGAGAAGTCTCTAGTAAGCTACTAGCTACAATAGAGAGCACCAAGGTCCTGGTCTGAGAAAACTGCAACATAGTCAGTGATACTGTATATTGGAAATACAAATTATTCACGCTACATCAAATAAGCTTCAACTGCAGTTTGACACATTTGCGCAACTTGCACGCTCATTTATGTTAGGAACTTTGAAGTTTAAATCAGCCAGCAGCCAGACCAATGGTACCCTGTCTTAGCTGAGTAGCTGAAGCTAAGCAGGTGTGAGCTTGGTTAGTACCTGGATGGGAGACCTCTGGGGAAAACTGAGTAGCTGCTGGAAGTGGTGTTGGTGGGTGGCCAGTAGGTGGCTCTCTTCCTTCTGGACTTAAGATCAATCCCAGTGCAGTGACGGGGACACTGTTCTGTAGGAGAGGCAGTCTTTCGGATGAGACGTTAAACCGAGGTCCTGACTCATAGTGGTCATAAAAAATCCCATGACACTTGTCATAAAGAGGAGGGAGTTTCCCGGTGTCCTGGCTAAAGTCCCAACCTGGCTCATTCAATCTGGCCCCCTAATCATCCCCCCACTGTAATTGGCTCATTCATCCATTCCCTCACTCTCCACCTCTAGCAGGTGTGTGAGCATTCTGGTGCATAATGGCTGCCGTGCATCACCCAGGTGGGTGCTGCACGAAGTAAGTAGGCGAAGTAAATCCAAATAAATGTGTTTAGGGTAGTTCAGTGTCAGCCTACAGACAACCGGAATTAGGGCCTCTTTAAACTGGGCAAATAATGGTCTATTATTGTGGTAGTCAGTCATGTTATTAGTTTACGTTCGACTTGCATGGAATGCTCTGAGGTTGGACCTCGTAGGCTGGGATGTGTCCAACATACACAACAACACACTGTAGATACAGTAGGTAACGCTAACTGATGAGGGCACAAAGCTTCCTTGCCCTTATTAAATAGGATTGTCTGCTTTTTCGTTATTTATTTGTGTTGTACCAAATTCTGTCATTCTCTATTGACAGCACTTGGCAGAGTGAAACAACAGAGCTTGGTTAGGGATAAGGGATAATTACTTTAAGGTACTTATTCCTGTGACAGGATTGATGTGTTGATGTAAATGTGTTTCAAAATAAAGAAGTAATTCTGCTTGCCTTGGCAGGTCTCTGTTTTCCTTCCACAGACATTTGCTGAGAAAGTGTTCCGGGTGTACTATAAGAAAAAAGCAGATAAAGAAGTTGTGCTGAAGGCCTGGGAAACCATACCCAAAAAATGGACTAAAAAGGTACTAGTCAGATGGATTTTTCAAGTGTTCCACTAAACTAATTCATGATGTGTATTCTGTTCATGATATAGGGGTGCCTATTCAAATAGTGGCCCGGTGGCAAAAATGGCCCAGTTGAAATTTGGCGTTGTTCCGAAGTAATTTCAAGCTGTTGCACGCAGCCTTTCTGCTAATTTCAAGCTGTTGCACGGTCTCTGTTGTTATCTAGTGCATTTAGCAGGCTCGTTCAACAGGGCTATGCTTGAAACCACTCCGAACCAACACTTTAAATCTGACCCAGATTTATATATCTACATACTGTAGGAACGAATATGCTACATCCAAATTCATAGGTCACCATTGTACTCTCCAAGCCAAAGAAGCGCAAAGTTGCAAAGCAAATGGACTGAAAAGTAACCTACTTATTTACTTGCCAACTACAACAAGTAATAGAATATTGTGCAACAAATCCATAGCTGTGGCCTGACTTCAGTTTTGTGTCAATTGTCCGTCTAGCCCTCACAAATTGTCTATTTTTCTAGTCTGGCCCCTGTGCAAATGTATTTGAATAGTCCTGATATAGGGTAGGAACATGGGAACAGCTGAATTGAAATACTAGTTTGCAATCCTCATTTTAACGTCTGCTTTTTAGCATACCCTCAAAAACCCAGCTGGAAACCTCTTTGACCTGGGATCGGGAAGCTGCTGATTCTTCAGAACCTCTGCAGCAGACTAGTATCTACCTATTTTACAGAATTTAAAATGTACTCATTACAGGGTTAGGGGACTACTTTCATGCATGTTGCATATAGTATAATTAGATCTTGAACCATGCCATGTTGTAATGTTTAGGTGTGTTTTTGGTTGATAATGTTTTTCTTCTCATAATTACATTTACTTTTCACACTTTACATTTATATATTTTCTTTAGTTTTATTTTCTTGTTAGCAGACAAGTTACAGTATCATTTGTGGGCAGGAAACTACGATATCCAATTGAGAGATGTTTTTTTCTAGTTGTGGCAATTAGGATTACAGCTTCAAGGTAAATTTACAAGGGTAACATGTTGCAGGATTTCAAAGATGTTTAGGACTGAGCAAGGACAAATATGCATGTACAGTAATTAATGAACTCCATTAAATTAATCATCCTTAAATCAATAAACTATGGTGCAATCATCTGGTTCAATAAGAATGCTTTGACTGCTTCTTCTGCTTGGTTTTTGCCATATAATGGTGAACAATATATCCATAGAGGGCTTTTAATATATCCTTGGTGCAATGACAAAACAAGATAACAATGAGATCAAAGTGAGGCCAATAATATTTTTCAGGAGACATAGACTGGCATTTTTAACCATTTCAACACATTTCATTTAAAAAAAGAACAATGTATGAGCAAGGGCATGGCACCTCCACTCCTCCATCCTAACCAAAGCAGCGAAGATGATTAAAAAGAGCGAACACTTAGTAGTAGTGGCCTTCGGTGAGGTGTGGGTCACAACAGTTCAACCAAGCTTCAAAATAATAATAAAAAAAAAAAATCCCTTCTCTTTCTTATATGCCTCAAACTGACAAGTTTACGCCTTACTGCCACCCCATGCTCACTCATGCTACTCTTTCAAATGACCCTTTGCTGTCATCTTGTGGTGAAGATTAGAGTTTAGCTGTAACACCCTCTGGTCCATTTTAGAAACATGCAAATTAGTGAGTATCAGTCTATTGTTATCATGTGTAACATGTCAAGGAAACAGAGGCAGATAACAACTTGTCTTTTGTGTTCCTCCTGTCCCATTCACTGGGGAAAAAAAAATCCCCAAGGGGATAATAAAGGACTCTATCTATCTATCAAATATTTTATTTTATTTTTTTAAATAATACTTCCCATGTAATCTCTATCAAACTTTGATTAAAGTTTTTTAATGTTCACACTAACCAAGCCAAGCTATCCAGTTGAAGATGGACTGATGATAAAGTCTATCAATATGTTTTTCGGTAAATTTATTGCAAATTTACTTAATAGTTTTGGATCTTAACTTTCTATTGCTCATATATCCAAATGTTTTCAAATAAAGACTCATGGAAATGCAAAATTCCCATGCATGCCCTATCTAGCCTGACTTGATCATCCCTTTTCACATCATGAGCGGTGTTTGCCTGCTAGTTTATCTCTGCATCAGCTCTCAAATGAGACTCTATTAGGTTGGCGGCATTGCAATGGACACCAATCCAGTTTCACTGACAAAACATGATGTGTGACACCCGTCAAACCCAAACTCGGTGAAACATCAGCACTCTTCAGGCCAGTTTTACCTATATGAGGCCATCCAACAAGATGTAGGTTAGGTGGGCCCAAAGGACCTAGCCTGATTGCCAGGCTCTCATTGGTCTGGATCATCCGAGGACTGGAAAATGGTTCATACCAGGGGGTCAGGATTTGGCTGGTTAGCTGTGCCAATTAGCATTGCACTTACCTCACTCACGTCAGATCATGCGCTACGTAACTTTCCTAAGGCACTTCCGCGCAACGATCTGATGTTGAAGCCCATCAGAGAGATTTCAAGCCATTATTCTCTAACCGGACCAATCAGGGCCGCTGGCTGCTGTAGAGGGTGTGACGTAGCGAAGAAGCAATTGTTTTGAATCCAACCAATCCAACAAACGTAACGAGTGTCATCGGTTGGTTTCGATGTGGTTGGCTGCAGTGTACGTCAATTAAATTGATGGACAAGCCGTTTGCCCAGTTAGATTCAAGGATTTCTGGCTCCTGAAATAATTCGTCTATCGCTGAATATCAGATGAACGCGCGTAGTGCTACATCTGACGTGAGTGAGGTAAGCATTGCACTTCCTCGTCGCCATTTTCCAGAGATGACATCATATCCGACTCCATTTGACATATGCTGATTGGTTAATGCTACACTTTCAGCTCATGCTAACGAGCTCCCTGTGCACATCAGGTGTGTGCTGCCAGAGCCGCCCTCATCTCCATTAGTAACATGGGCCCTCATTGGCCTAATGAAATGGAGTCGGAAGTGAGATCCATGAAACGCCATCTTGACAACTGAAAATTTTGTTCAATTTTGGATGAATTCACTAGCCTAGCATTCCACATTGGAATGAATGGGAGGCGGGACTTAGTATGTTTCTCCAGGTTTATTAATACCGCCATGGTTCATACACATTACTGCCCCTGATGTCAATGAGTGAAAGTGTCCTGTCATAGCCTAGTAAATTTATAAGCAAGGTCTTTCTAACTTTGGGCTCCTTGGAAAGGCTCTTCACTAACAGATGGTATATGATGAAAGTTCTTTTCAAACCATAACAATGTTTCACTATTATAAACAATGACAGTAGGCCCAATGGTCGTTGTAATTTGAATATCTGGACACAGGCCTATGAAAAGTGAATCTTCTGTTTTGGGATTGTAAAAACTCGAGTGGGCGTGTCGCTCATGAGCAAGCTCTCTCCTCCGAATCTGATTGGTGGATGCGAATCACGCGCCCGTGCAAGTACTCGCGAGAGTGAGCGCAGCGGTTTCCCATGGTGACTGACAGTGAGTGACAAGCAGGTATCGTAGCGATAGCAATAGCCAGAGCTAGCCTCCACAGACACAGTAGGTGGGAGAGAGAGATGCAAGCCTGCAGTGAAAGCCTAAAATAAGCAAGCGAAGCAGACGTGACAGTCTTGCATGATTTCAGGCATTTGTGGTGTTCGTAGTTGGGCGTCGGATGCTACACGGAAAAAAAGCTGTGTGCTGCATTTTTAGCAAGTGAACTGCTTCGCTAACCTTACCCTGTTTCCTCCCTCTCCCCTTTCTTCCTCTGTTTTGGAAGCGCAGTGGTGGAATCAACGTTAGGTAAACCTAACGCAGACTCGGTTAGCCATAGCAGACCATCAGTATTGAAGAGGAGGCAGCGTTGACCCCCGTTTGAGTATTTTGTACCGTTGGTAATAGAAATATCTTTTTGTGGATCGGATAATCGGACGCCTCTCCTGGACTGCGGTAGCATTACCCCCGTTGTCATTGCCGTTTGACGTCCAGTCTGGTTTTCTTTGAAGGTAGGTGCCAAAAATGCTAGGCTAGCGAGCTAGCATTCCACAGGCCACTCTCTCTCTCACACACAGTTAGCCTGCTAAACACCAGCATCTGTGTTTAGAAAGACGGGCAACTTTTATGCTTTCATTATCATCACATATATTTATTTGTCATTGGATGTTCGTATTCTGAATGATGTTGCATCGTGCATATTTTGTGTTTTGAATGTGTCAGCATTCTCATGCTGGTTAGGCCGTGATGGGATAACGTTACACGCTCGACCATGCAGGATTAAAAAATCCGACGGTGCAGTTTCAATGTATCGTTAGATTAATGCATGGCATGCAAACGCAGTTCTCCCCGACACATAACTTAATGCTACCCTGCAGATTCTGTAACGTTAGTTTGCAGGGGTTTGGTTTGTAACGTTAGTGGATGTCTTTGAAGTCCAGAATCTGCACGGATGCTCCACGCTATGCATTTGCCTTAGTAATCAAAATTCACTTCACTCACTAAACTACAGGCAGTGTTTTAACTTATAGTCGCCCTGCGTTCTGTATGGTAACTTGACTGCTTCAGTAAATAAATAAACAAACAATCAAAACAGTTCCATTAATAACAGTTCGCACTAGTTTGGAAGCTGTGAATGCAGAACTGTTATTGATGGGAGTCAGGTTATGGGGTTGCCTAGCCTAATTATTGTGTTCAGAGAAACGACACTAAATTATTTACCACACACCCTTTGTTAGTGGCATATAAATCATTGATATGGGGTGCAGGCCATTTTGAACTGTGTGTGTGTGTGTGTGTGTGTGTGTGTGTAACAGAAACTTTTTTGTGTCTTCCCTTTCCCACCTACAGCAGCAGGCACCCTGGACGTCACAAAACTGGCTGACATGGATGAACAGAGTGTTGAGGTGAGGTATTTGACCAACATTCACACACATTTGGTCACCTGTGTGCATTTAGATGTTTTATGGAAGTGTGTGTGTGTAGCCTATATGGATTTGGATGTGTACTGTATGTGTGTGTGTGTGTGTATTACCCTGACGACACACACACACACAGACACACACAGATCATCTGGCTGTTGAG